>JALJCO010006517.1:0-672649 GCA_023101725.1 Atherinomorus stipes | reverse complement strand
TGGGTGGGTGGGGGTGCATGGATGATGGGTGTTTGGGTGCGGGGGGTGGTGGTGCATTGGTGGGGTTTGTGTGTGTCAGGTTGGGGGGGGAGGAAAAGGGGAGAAAAAGAAAAAGAAAAAAGAAAAAAAAAAAAAAAAAATAGCAGCTCTGCGTGCCTCTTGGGGGGTTTGCGAGGCCTGGGGATGTTGGGCCGGTGACTCTGGCCCCTCCGCCGACCCTTTCCGCTTCCGTCCCTTTTCCCCCCTCCCTGGCCTGGCGTGGTCGAGCGCCCCAGGGGCTGAGGCTGGCCCCTCTGTGCTGAACGCCGGACGCCGGGCCGTGGGGGCGGCCATGCCTGCCCTTTCTGCCCTGGGGGGATCCCGGGAGGCAGGGGTACCTAATGCCGGTAACGGCTCTTCTTCCAGGGGGGAATTCATACCCCCCTGGTCTCCCTTCCCAAGACCCCCCCCCCCCCTGCTCTACCTCACACACACACACGTAGGGTTTTGGGGAGGGAGCGTGTCAAGCGGGCGTGGTGAGGGAGGGCACCAAAGTGCCTTTGCTTGCCACGTCTAGAGGCAGCCTGCTCCCCAGTTTTAACCACACTTAGACACCTAAACACATAAAATAACAACAGCTCACAACCACTTCTGAGGGGCGGGCCATATAGTGTGTGGTAGGAGGGGAGGGGCCGGTTGGGGGGACATGCCCCCTACGCGACCCCACTCCCGGCATGACTTGGCACTGCCCCTTAGTTTTAACTGCAAACAACACACATCTTACACACACAGTCATGAGTGGGGAGTGGGGGGGGGACAGGGTCCTTTCATACCCCGGTCTCCCGGGCGCTACTGGGGGGAGGGGGGGACAGTGGCTACTTCACGCGCCAGTGGTTAAGGCTGGCTGCATTGCGGGGGATCTGCTGGCCTGGGGGATGCCTGGCCTGCTGCGTCCGGGGGTGGGGGATGGGGGGGGGTGGTGGTGGGGGGAACGTGTTGGGGGCTTGGAACTCGCGGCTCCTTCCCCGGCCCGAGCTACCACTCAGGAGGCACGAGGGCAGGGCAAGAGTGAGGTGGGTATGTGAGAATAATGAATGAGAGTGTGAAAGAGGAAATGTGGGAGGGAGGAACTTGGGCTGGAAGAGGGAGGAGATGTGGGTAAGTGGTTGAAGGAAAGGGGGGATGGAGGAAGGAGTGGCATGCTCGTGAGTGTCTAGTAGGGATGGTCGGGAGGGGCTGAAGGAAGGAAGGGCGGGAGTGGGATAGGTCAGAGGGATGGGCGGGGCTGGACATGTAAGGGGGGGGACTGTATGGGGTATTGGGGGTATAGGGAGGTGGGGGCGTATGTGTGGGGGGGGTGGGGGAGGGGTTGGTGCAGTTATGTGGGGGGAGTGCATGTGTGTGTTAGAGGGTATGAGGAGGTGGGGGTAGGTGTGGACGGTAGAGGGAGGAGAGTGCTGGGGGTGGAGAGAGGAGTGAGTGTGGGTATGTAAGGTCGGAGAGCGGAGTGGGTGGGTGTATGTGTGTGTGGGGGGGGTACACGGAGGTGTTGGGTAGGGCTGGGCGGTGTGGGCGGAGGTTCGTACCTCGGTATTCGTGCCGGGCATCTTGGTGTCGGTGCGGTGCGGTGTGGCTGCGGGTTGGTTGGGGGCCGGGCGCTTTGGTGGGGGGTGCGGTTTTGTTTGTGGCTTCCGGGGTTTTTTGTGCGGGGCGGGCGCAGGGGGGATCTGTATCTTGTATGTGGTTGCTCTTGCGGTATTGATGTCTTGGGTGCCTGTGTCTCGATGTGGGGGCGGCGACGGTATATCTTTCAGCCCCAGTGTTGGGGTAGGTGTGTGTGGAGTGTGTGTGTGAGCGTGGTGGCGGGGTAGGGGGTGGGAGAGGTGGTGGCGCCCTGGTGTCAGGTGTATGGGGCAGGGACTTTGGGGTGGGGGGCTGGCCTGCCCTGGGGGGCGTCGTCTGGGGGGTCCGGTCCTCCTGGGTTTCGGTTGGGCCGCCCGGGTCCGGGGGGGGGGGTGGCTGCTCCTGGGCGCTTGGGCCCTGGGCCCGGCGCTGTCTCCGCTCCGGGGGACGCCCGGCGCCCGGTGGGGTCGGCAGCTGCTGGTCTTGGTCCGCTGGGGCCTGGGCCTCCAGACTGCGGGGGGCTCCGGCTGGGGCCGCCTTTTGCCGCCCTTCGGGGGATGCATGTCCGCTCTTTGGGGGGGGGGTAGCTGGGATCTGGGCCTCTGGGTGGCTGCTGGGGGCCTGGGTCGCGAGCCTTGCGGGCTTCCTCCTCCTTGCAGAGACGAGGCTGCATCTGCATGACTGTATCACCACGGAGCACCCTTTATTATGCATGTTGACACTGTGACACTGCTTCCCATTGCGATGACTAGGTCGTACCTCTTCTCTACTTCCCATTGCGCTGACTAGGTTGTACCTCTTCTCTGCGTAGTTCTGCGTGTGTTTGTATGATCTGAGGATATTTAAGCCACCTGCAGGTCCTCCTGTAGGGGATTGCTTGTTTTGTTTTCCAACAGAGACCTTGGTTGTTTAGGGATCGCGGTACAGAGGTACCAGTGAACTGTGTAAGTGGATTCATGTTTTCTCTTCTCTCTCTCTTCCTCTTCCTTACTCCTCTCTCTCTGTTTCACTTTCTATCATTACCTCTATTCACTTTCATTTCTCCCTTGTCAGGCCCAGCAGTATGAAATGGAATGGCGTAATAGACAAATGTTTAAATAAAGAAATAAAATGAATAAACATGATATCAAGTGGAGCCTTATGTTCATAAAGCTCCGCTTGATAAAGCAAAACTGTTCAACAGAATAAAGCAATCAGATTTCCATTCTGCTTGCTTCGATGCTGGACAGGACAAGTAAAAAAAAAAAAAAAAAAAAAAAAAAAAAAAAAAGAAAACTACACAATTTCATCAATGGCATGCAAATGAAAAAAAAATCTTTTCATTTTAACAAGCAGCTGTTTTTGATGTACAGTGATTTTTATCCATCTATCCCTATCCATCCGTCCGTCCGTCCGTCCGTACACACTACTCACAAAAAGTTAGAGATAATTGGGTTTTTGTACAATTTCAGATTAAACCAAACAAATTGTTTAAAATGGAGGAATGACCACATCATAGTTCCAGTTAAATGTCCAACATTCATGATATAATATCAATAAGGTGTGAACATTTTGCATTTTCCTGTAAGTTAAATATCCCTAACTTTTTGTGAGTAGTGTATGTATATATACTATATATATATATATATATATATATATATATATATATATATATATATATATAAATATATATATATATATATATATATATATATATATATATATATATATATATATATATATTATAATGTGTAGCTTTACAGTAACCTTTTATAAAATCAACAGTGCACATTGCAAATTCCTTGCTGACAGTTTAAGCAAAAGACATTTGCAATCGTAATAGGCTGACATATCCTGAGGATAACCATGTACAGTAGATGGAGTGGTGGAGACTCTTGGCTCTCATCCTGCATTTTTTCAGTGTTTCTTGATTCAAAACAATGAGTTACTGTGTAGAACGAGATTATATTCATTTGAGCAGAACTTTCTTCTCGTGGGGCTCCGAGAAGTATTGAGTGATTGGTCGGACATTCACGATAAGGGTGGGTAGCGCAAAGAAGTTTGGTGGATAGCTCTTATGGAGCTGATGGAGGTGATGAGATAACTTCAAAATACAACACATGGCATTTCAATACATGGGCACCACGGGGTGTGCAACACCGCCCACCTGCCATGGAGGAAGTTTGTTGTTAAAATCACTGGGCCAACACAGTCATGCCCCCGTACTAATTTCTGCCAAATGGCAGACGTCCTACCCCTGCAGTTACTCCCAAGCCATTAGCAGACAGAAATTATTGAGTAATATGAAATAACCTGACCAAAACAAAAAAATGTTGTCTTTTTTGTTGTTCTCGCGGACACAAGAACATGAAGAAAGTTCTTGCTTCTTGTGGAGGAACAAGCCTAAGCCAATGCACTGCTCTCGCTTCCCTCCCTCTTGGTTGCTGGCATGCTGTTTGTTCCACGCATGTTTGACCAGATGAAAACAACAGCAGTGTGCATGCGAGTTTCATTCAAATTCTATTCTGATATTTCAACTTGTTATCATTCCCTAACATTACACTGGTATGATCATGAAAGGTATGATATGGCCCAGCCCTACTAGACAGACCTGTGCTCCCACGATATATTTGTGTTAAATTATATGATTGTAATTATGTGTTATGTGTATAATGATACTAGTTGTTTTTCAGTGTCAGGCCTAAAACGGTATTGTTAGTTTGACCTAGAGGATTTTCTGAAAGCTCAGATTATTTGCAACAGAAGAAATATATTCAACATGAATGAAAATTAGTTTGCAGCTTCTCCCCATATCTTCACTGCAAAAATGAGACGAGGATGAAAATCTGTCAGATTGTCATGAATGATGGAGGCAAAAAATAGACTTTATTATTTGGCCAGTCTGACAGGCGAGTTTTTGAGCCTATGTGTTTGTGTTAACTACACTGATGTCCGTTTATGTACTATTATCTTATGTAATGCATATATATCCCATTGGTTATGTAATAATGATTTGAATTAGGAATTATTTGCTTTAGATGTATTTATTATTCTTATTTTTTCAGTTTGGTTCTCATTTATTTGACATAAGTTCTCACAAACCTAAATCTTAAACAGAGGCTTTTGGAGGCTTGGTCCAAGTTTGTTTCTGAGAAAATCAGCTTTAAGCAGTCGCTTCTGTGGTCTATGAAGACATCTTTTCCATACAAGGTCATTCACTCACAGTTCTTTTCACTCTTTTTCTAACACACACTCACGATAAGCACGTAGGAATCCATCATTCAAAGGCATTTGATTACAGACCAGGTTTCAAGTGAAACAGAAGAAAATGTGGCCATAGTCATAACACTTCAGTTTAAAGTTGAATATGGAACATTTTTTATTAAAAGCTATATTAAAAATAACATTTTTTAAAAAATTTAAAAACCTTCCACGGGGCTTTTAGAGGGGGGTGCAGAATGAAAGTACAGCATTTCCTTGAAAAATTATATTTAGTCTGAAAATAAATATTGAACAAATTTGAACATGTTTGACAGTGGCATTATGTTTACATCTACAAGCCAATACAGACCGCCATTGCGGATTGCCAAATACAGTCTCTATGTTGCAATAGTATGATGGACACAGCCAGGCTGGCACTGGGAAAATGGTGGAGTCGGCAAGTCAAGCAGCTGCTTCAGAGTCCCGGGGATATCGTTATCCGTCTCAGAAGAGGAGTGACCTGAGAAGAGCAAAAACTAGAATAATGTAGGTTAAGCCTACACTGATTTGACCTACATAAAAATTTCCATAGCATCAAAACACAGAAATGGCAACTTTTCTTCTGGATCGGTAAGTTAAAGGCCCGTTTATGCTCGCTGACGTATGTAATTGGCAACGTCCGTTTCAACGTCGCCCTGCATGGGCACCTATACACATCCATGCGTCTTCTGCGATCCCATGGTTCATAAACCAATTTGTCTGCTAGGCGGCAGGGCTGCCTGTCCCAGTGCCCTGGTGATATGATGTTGTAGATATGAGTGTATTTTCAGACCCACTCGCACAGCCTCTCCTCAAATGCTCCAGTCATGTCTACAGATGTTCTCTGTTTGTTTGGTGTCTTCTTTCTCAGGTGCTTTTATTGGGCTGTTTGGCACTGGTGGTTTTTGTATTGTTTTTAATTCCGGTTCCCGTTCTTCTTCTCTGGTTTGTTCCTTTTACTGGCTGCGTATCAGCTACACAGTCAACACTGACCCCACGGTGTCCGGTGGTATTGCTCCGTCTTCTGCGTTGAGTGACGGACCAACAAGCCCCTCAAAAACGCACCAAGGCCGTTTCTCAATTCCTAGTTAGCGTACTGTGTACTCGTATACTTGTGAATACAGACTTGTGGGTACGTACTGGAAGTCCGCACTTGTGAAGTTCACAAACACAGACTCTGCCTACTTGATGGATTGGGACAAAGCCAAATTGTGACATCGCTACCTGCAGTCCGCAGCAGTGCAGAGCAAGAGCTGCCCGTCAACATGAAAATAATATTGTATTATTCCACAGCTGTTGGCTTTGTATTGTTGTGGAGATGTAGTAATGGTCCTGAAACAAATAAAAACAATCAAAATAACTGCTGCTAAACAATTATACTGAGTGGATGTTTTTATTTACAACATGTAAATTATACTTATTTCCAGTACAAAGGCATATTTATCCAAACGGGCAATCAGGTGAGTTAATCATAATTATGTGATCAAAAACAGCTGTGAAAGGAAAGCAGGAGAAAGAGTTGCAGATAAAAGGCCAAGAACAACAGTAAAGAATAGAAATGATCGCTCATGTTTGTTGCACGCGTGTAGGTGCATACTGGGATTTATATCTGACCAAAGTACACACAAGTCTCCTCTGATGAATGATCGGTAAAATGGGCGGAGGAAGTTCTCATCCGGGGATTCCCAGCGTATTTGCCGAGAAGGCAACTTTGAAATGGAACATGACTTGGACCGTGGGTGATGACGTTTCACGAGTCCACGAGCACGCAGTTACGCACAAGTACGCAGTTTGAGAAACGGCCCAAATTACGTGCATAACCGATGTAGACGATGGACGAAACTGTCCATCCGTCTGCGTATCCATCTTCTGCGTTGAGCATAAATGGGTCTTAAGTTGCTTGCTAACATGGCAAATGTTAGCTGTCAGGTAAACTTCGTTGCAATACTTTTTGGACATGGTGCAGGCTGCTGGTCAGTTGATGTGGCAGCGAGTCTGGCAACCCAACGACTGGAACTATTTTTCTGCCGTAGCAACTATAACCTAGACACACATGATGTTGCCAATGTGTCTTTATCCCATATCCAACCTTTAAGAGGTTTCCCTGCTTGGTTTCAATCCTTATTAATTGCACATTCATCAAGAATCTGTACAATAGAGCTCTGTCTTTTTTTAGTTAAACAGCAAAAAACAAACCTCATTAATTAAATAAAAATAGTAAGGAATTATTTAGAATATGCAATTAATAGTTTGTCAATTCACTGATGTTGCCGGAAAAAGACTCGTGAAAGTTAATTGCTATTTGTTTACTGTCTTTCTCTGTCTGACTAATTATTCCCATGTCATAGATTTAGATCATTGGCTCTTGTGTTCCTCCCCCACAGCAGACATGTGTAACGGTCTGGTAATGATGGTGGCACTTTCCAAACAAGACTTCTCTGCAAGTTGTTTGTCAAAATGACTCAGTGACGCAGTTTCCAAAGAGTGATGACCAAAATGAAAAAGAGTAACTTGTTAGAGGAGAAAGGCGTGACCTGACTGTAGACGCTATGAGGATGCAGTGTCTGTGACATCACCTACGAGTTTCGAAGGGAGGTTTTCAAACTAGGATCTGGGTTTGCTGACCCAAATCTGGGAAAAGGGGAGGAGGCCTGGTTTGACAAGCAATTTGAGTTATTATTACTGTAAGAGGCCAAGAATCCTCCCTTAACTCTGTCCAGTATTTAACAGTATTAATGGGTGAATATTTTGTAATGTATAGTTGCCTTTATCAAAAGAAGACAATCTTTTGTCTAAAATTTCACCTTTTATAACTTCATTTAAGTGGATGATATTTAATCACATGTTCACAATTTTATTGTTTGTAGGGACAGTGTCATTCTGTTGTGTTACTCAGCAACATGAACAAATAATCAACAAGACTGGAAAATAATGTATTCCGGTTTTAAATGGCCAGCTACAGCTCAGAGAAAAATTAAACATCCTGAAGCTGCAGAACTGTGGTCCTGTGAACTGGCGCTGGACAGTGTTTACATCTGTTTGGCCTGTGTTGTAGTTTAAAGTTTAGCATAAAACTATCAAATTTTGTGACAAATTTCTTCAGCTAACAAAGGAAATTAGAAAAGTTCATGGACCAGAATTGAACATTCGAAACACTGTAGCTTAAAGCTGCATTATTGAGTGCACCCTAACAAAGGCTGTTTTGGGATTTGTCTTGCATCCTGTCTCTTCTATGAGCTTCCTCTAGCCAGTAAATGCCAGTCTGATGTTGATTCTTGCCTCTTTTCTTGTTGTTTTACTTTCTCTCTTTCTTTTCCTCTATTCCTTCCATAATGCCCTCTTGTGTTTCTTTGCAAAATCAGCAATGGTACATGTTCAAAATGACTGATGTGTGACAGGATGATATAACAGAAAAGGCAGCTTTCATGATACCCCGGGTTAAAAAAAAATGTTATGTTCAGTTTCTCAGCCTCGAGATGCTGCAAGGCAATGAGAATGTGCAGAGGTGTGAATAATGAATGTTAGTGTCCAATCAAAACGAGTCAGAAGCATGTTTTACGGTCGGGAACTACTGATGTTTTAATCAAATCAAATCAAAATTTGGTTATAAATTTTCTTTATATTTATCTACCAAATTTTATTCATATATTAATGCTTATTTACATTAAAGGTTAAATATGGAATACTGAGCTCGTATTTGGGAACCCGCCATGGCGGCCCGTATTGGCTTGTAGATGTACACATAATGCCATTGTCAAACCCGTTTAAATTTATTTTATGTTTATTTTCAGGCTAAATAGAATCTTTTAAGGAAATGCTGTTCTTTCATTCTGCAACCCTGCAAATGACTCGTAGAGGTATTATTTATATAGCTTTTGATAAAAATGCTCCATATTCAACCTTTAAATTCTGCACTCAGGTGTGTGTGTATGTGTGTGTGTGTTTGTTTGTGTGTGCGTGTCAGCTTCAGAGTGATAATCTTGTTTTTTATTTCTGTTTTTGTTTCTTGCAACTATATTTTTAAATAGCTAACAGTAATCTTGTCACATAATTCTGTCTTGCCATATATAGTGCAGTACAGAAGAAAATTGAAGTGTTGTGTTACAGCAGTTTTGTTACCTCTTGGTGTTTTTCTTCAAATTGACTACCTTCGGTAGTTTGCTGCTCAGTTCCACAAGCTTTCTGGGTCATTCACTGAGACATTAAACGCTAATCACATTGATGCACAAATGTTCAAAATAAGACTAGCACACAAATTTAAGATTCAGTCACAGTTAAAACATTCTTTGTACACAGATGGAATGGTTTCTCCTTTGCATGCTTTTTGGCTGCTTTACCAGCTGATGTCCTTCTGCAGTAATAACAGACAAATAAAGCAACCATATAGTGATTAGAATGGCATGCATAGTTGAAAGAAAAATCTTGGATTTTAGTAACAGGCAGAGCTGACTGCACAAACTGTGGTGCACTTAATACTGTATATTACGTATTACCATAACATCCAAGGGGCTCCTTGACTAAACACCCAATGTCTACAAATTTCTGGCAAAGTTCTGGTTGGGTATTTGTTCTTGGCAGAATTGCTTTTGAATGGCTGCTTCATCAGCTTTGATTTACTGTACAGTATGTTGCGTCATATCCTGTTGCAACATCTAACTGTGTCCAAGTCTCAGCGAACTCATGGTTTGAAACTGCCACCACTATATTTAATATCTCACTTTTACTTCTCTAAACATCTGGTCAATTACAATGACATGGATAACAAGTTTTTGACCATTGGACTGTTTCTTATGGAGACATTGTGCTTAAAGCATTTAAATGAGTAACATTGACTATTGCATTCATATTGTTGTTGAAATATCAGAAAGTGCTGGCTGAATATACATGCCCACATAAGGTCTCCTTTCCTATAATGTTAGTGCATATTCTGTGCCTTCATCATATCCATACTCATCAAAATGCATGGCATTTCAGTATTTCAGTCCTGTGTGATTTTATTTTTCTCTAAAGGACATTCATTATAGAATATTGTAAAAACTCTTAAGTCATGTAAGGATGTCATGGTTAAAAATAAAAAAGCATAATATGTCTGCACTAAGATTAGATTACACAGGTTTGTTGTTGATTACTCCAGGAATGACTTAATTTGGGTCAAGGCAATGCAGAATTTATGTTTGCGTGGCAGTGTCTTATTTAGAGTAATGTCTTAATTGAGTTAAGTGTAAAAATATCACTGTGCATGTAAACATAATAATTCGAGTCTTATCTGACCATAAAACTTTCCCACGGAAGGATTTGTCTATAATGTCAGCTGGAAACTTCAGTCTAGCTTAAATGTGTCAGTTTTGGGAGCGAGGCTTCTTTCTTGGACAGCAAGCTCCTCCTTGTCAATGAAAGTATAAACTGTGGACAATAGTTAATAATAGGACTGTGCCTTGGTGGTTCCTGGGTTGTTCCGGACCATTCTAGACCAATTTCCTCGCAGCTGAGTGCGACACTTTGAGTCATGTTCCAGACTAAAACAGTGGCCACATCTGCAGTAATTTGTTCTTATATACAAACGTCTGATGAAAAGCAGGGGTGTCAAAAGTGTGTCATGTAGGGCCACTGCCCTGCTGGTTTTCTTTCCCTTCTTGCTCCAACACACCTGACACAGATAAATAAATCTAACAGCCTATGACGTTCTGCACAATGACTCATTAATTTGAGTCAGGTGTGTTGGAGCAGGGAAGGAAAGAAAACCTGCAGGATTGTGGCCCTCAAGGACCAGAACTGGACACCCCTGTGATAAAGGGATTACAGTAGTTAAAAATCAGCTCCAAGCAATGTTCTAACAAGCATGACTCTGCAGTTTTCTCCCTGAGATCTTCAAGGAGCTCTTTGAACTAACAAAACCATAGATCAATGGTTTTGAAAGTCCAGACTATTTCTGCCTTTTTATGTTAGCACAGAAAAGCTACCATCTTCTGGCCCTAAAAATATAACATTTCAAGTAACGGACAGCCAAATTCATGTGTAATATTAGTTTGACATTCAGGTATATGATTACTGAATGTAAAGTTTAGACTGGAGCTGAAAATGTTTGCTGAAATTCTTCTGCAGACTATCATTTGTCAGCTGAAATCTATCTATTAGGCCACCTCCTTGGCAAAGCTGGCATCAGTCTTGTAGCCAAGCACACCATTTAATGGGGAATTAGAAATCCTGAGAAGCTGTTAATCACCACAGTCATTCACATTCCACATAGACTCTAGTCTGCTCTGGACTTCTATGGCTGAGGAAAGGGCATGGTCTAGGGGAAGCTGGGCCAATGCTATTGGACCCGATGGTCTTTAATTAGAGGGAGAGCTTGGCAGGGACTGATGGAGGAGAAAGGCTCTCAGGATGTTAGTCCTGGGTGAGAGGGTTCACACACAAAACACTGGCTTTTCATCACTGCATGACTCACTCAATTTGTGTGTAAAGTATAGTGTATATGTGGGTGTGTGTGTGGGTGTGTATATAAGGCAGAGAAAGTGAGAAAATGTGTGTGTGTCCTTTGTACATTTGTGTGTGTGTGTGTGCATTAATTCCTTACCTCATTGCTCAGGCATTCCCGAAGAGAAAGTGGTGTGAAGAGAAAGAGCAGCTCTCACAGTGTGGGTATTCATGGATTGGGCCCCCATGGGCCAGTCAGGGCTCCAGTGTTCACAGACAAAGCCTCTCCAGCAGGACCCAGACACACTCACACAGTAAGGGGAGCAACAGAAGGGGAGGAACGCAAGAGAGGGGGGAGAAAGGTAACAAGGGGAGAGTAAATGGAGATGGGCCAAAAAGGTGGGGGTAAAAGAAGAATATCTGCGTGGCAGCACCCTCTTTTTCCCAATAGTGCAGGTGTACAGGTTGTCATCCATAAAGGACAGATTCCAACCTGCTGATTGCTGTGTTACAATCTGGAGAGTTGCTCATAGAAATAATCTGAATTGACTCTTATAGTTCTAAAATTTGTTACAAATTACAGATGGTTTTTACAGAAATACTTATATTTGTTTCACCTGTCGAGTAACTTTAAAGTACTGTTAAACTGGAAAACACTAACCACCCTTCTCTAATCTCCACCTTTGTTCTTTTTTCCCCTCCTTCACTGCCGACTGATTCCATAAATCCGGCCTACTCTCTCCTCCTGGAGAGGAGGCTCCTCCCTCCGTCTTTACACGAGCCAGTCTTCTCTCTCTCCTCCTTCCTCCTCTCCTCCCTCCTGCATTAAGCCAGCAGCTGGAGCTCTTAGAATTCTATGAGAGTTTATTCCACTTGGCCGTCCCGTCACTGTTCCCCCTGCCTGGCCCCTTCCCTAGATCGGGTAGCCTGGTTCACTGTGTCCTTAAACAACCCGTGTGCATGTACAGGAAAGGGGCCCCAAAATGGGGAGGCCCATCTCTAATCCTTAGTTTTTCAAGAGAATCTTGCAGTGAGAAGTCTCTATACTGATTTCTTTATCAAAATCCTTATTCCACACGCACACACACCCACCCACACACACACGTGTATGTTTTCATATATATACAGGTATATACAGTATATATATATATATATATATATATATATATATATATATATATATAAAATATATGTGTGTGTGTGTGTGTGTGTGCATATATATATACATATATTCATGCAAGCATTCAGCAGCTGTGCTCCTGCTCCTCATCTGTGGAATTCAATCCCTTCAGAGATCCTGTTTAAATCCAGACTCAAAACTCACCGCTTATGAGGCCAATATAAATCAGTAGCCAAATATATATATATATAGTGTGTATATATATATATGTATGTTGTTTTTTTCTTCCATTCAGTCACATTTCTATAGTATCATGGACCACTTGTATGTTTTTCATGACAAGGTGGTTGGATGAATAAATATAGACTGATGGCATCTGAAAGAATAAAACTGATTGTTTGATTCTAGAGGTACAGCATCATAGGCATAGGCAGCTGTCATAAATGCACAAAAACCATTTCAAAGACAGCAGAAATGATGCTGTCTTTGAAATGAGAAATTTAGACAATAATATGCATTGTTTGGTGTATGCTGAAAGACAATAATTTACTTAGGAATGCAGATGCAACATACAATGCATTTTTTTATATTTTATTTTGGATGCTTTTCTGTAGTTTTCTATTGTTGACTATAAAGATGATTGTAATCACTGTGTCACCAGCACAGGTCTAGCTGAAAATGCAGCATTTAGTGTGGTGCATTTTATCTGGCTGTAGAAGAGTCTGTGTGGAAACGAGGTGAGGTTGTACAATTTGATGGTAATACCTGGTCAATAAAATGTAAGTTGAGTCACACGCATCTTTTTTGTTTGTTTGTTTTTTGTTTTTACCATAATGTTCAATTCCCCAGATTTATTGAAATTTTGTGCCCATGGAGTTTTCCATCTATTTTCACAAGATTACTGTAATGTCTCTCTTAGCCATGAAATTGTAAAACAGCTGGAGGCTGAAATCAGAAAGAAATCAGTAAGTTCACTGCCCTGGTTCAAAATTTTGACTTCAAATTCTATGTTAACCAAAGGAGCTGTTTTTTCCATAGTGACTTACTTTACCAACACAGCAGCATGTTCACTCTCTAAAAGCTGGAGCACATGAGATGATATGGTACAGTACACATATATGTTCTGCTTCTGCTAACCATACTTGAGAAATTAGGAGTTGCTTTCCAGTCCAGCGGTTTTTGTTATTTGATGATTGGTAGCTTTGTAGAATTCACTGTGTCTATCTTGTAATTACTATGTTACTATTTTCGTACATTAGTTATAGTGATTGAGAGTAAATATGGCCAATGTGCTCTTTATATGCCTATGTACTGTATAATATATGTCTGTGTAGTTTTCCTGCTGCAGAACAATAGTTAAATTACACTAAAGGTGGATGGCAAATTAATTGTGTATGAACTCATTAAAGTGAAAAAGAAACAGCATCTTTTTTTGGGCTTGATTTGCAGTTGTTTGAACACAATTGTGCTGATTTGATTTAACCTACTTTACTGTAAGTAAAACATGTGTAGTGAGACAGTATAAGGCTGCTATTATGTACAGTGACCAAACATTCAAAAACTGCAGCTTCAATCTAGTATGTGTAAAATTTTGAATGTATTTTATCATCTATAGTGAAATACTCTGAATTGTTTTCTGACTTCACTTTACATTGCTTCACTGATTGTAGATATGTAAATGATCATCCTTATAGTAATAATTTCATTTGTATCATATCTCAGTCAGTCCAAGTAATGTAACTATATGAAACAGAATTTCTTTGGTCATGGATGTAAATGAAAAGTTGAGTGTCAAGTAACTGCAGGCAGATAATAAGGTGGAGGTGGAAGTCATAAAATCTTCACAGCTTAAGCAGATCCAGCAGCACTTGGGTGCAAATGAGCAAACTCTGAGTTCTGCTACGCGCAGGAAAAAAACTGACTAACACTTCTAATGCTAAACAGTATATAATGCAATAAATTCAGAAAATAAAAAGATAGAAAAAACTTTTACATTTTCATTATTGATCTAATCACAGCAGATGACTTTAAAACAGCTGCCACAGTCAGTCTTTTATACTTTAAACTGGACTGTAAATGAATGGTTGTTGAATATGAGCATGATCAAGTACAGTAGAAGTCTTCATATGTGGCGTCAAAATCCCTTTGACCTCAGATCCCTTGAAATCCCCAGTGAGCAAGAGGCCATGACCATGGCATCTGCCAGCAGCAGCAGCAGCAGAAGGAGTGGCAAGCTATATCTGAGTCACACCTAGACAGATGCTCTGTAAGATGAAGTCTCAGCAGTGAAACCACCTCATGTTCACTCCCACTGAAAGTCTCATGGGCAAGATGAGTCATTAAGTGTTGATCCTGACTGGTTTGACTCTAAGTCACACAAAATGATGTGAAGTGGATATTTTACATATTTGGATTGTTGCTGCATGGGGATTTTATGCGCTGTAAAACTGTCATGAAATTTGTGACTCACTTTAAAACATGAAAGTTTGTGTCTAAATCCAAACTGTTTACAGTTTGCTGAAGTGTGGTCCACTGAAAGATGCCCTTTTAGAAGTGGTAACATCAGTATTTGAGATTGTTGTGTGAGATCTTGCACTGGAGTTGAACATAGTCACACACAGCATCTCTTTTAGGCTCACAAATATACTGTTCTTGTTGAGGTGCATGTGATTCCAGATGTGATTTGGTCCAAGATTTTGTTTCAGCTGTGACAAGCATTGAAGTCAAGTTGAAGTCATTGGGCTCATTTGTCACAAGAGTTAGAATTATTCTCGGCATGAAGCCTGTAAAAATCCAAACCTCTGTGTTGTAAACAAAACTGTAGGCTTCAGACCTGCACTTCACGGAAGTGTTGGTAATGTCCTTAGTGTACAGTGTACTGTACTTTAAAAAAATAAATATATGATTGCACATCCATTATTTTGGAGCATTCAGGCTAAACAAGACTGGCTGTAGTAATCAAGACCGTGTTAGATATTAATCTTGAAATTATAATTATTCAATTCCAGTACAAGTTCAGCAATATTTGATATTGAAGGCTATGATAGGCTATTATAATGAATATGGTGTCTGATAAATGACTTCAATATTTGATTGATATCAGAAAAAAAAATGATACAAAAATGATTTTATGGCTACAGCACAAGTTTTCCTTGGCATTATTCCTGGCTCTGAAGCATCTTCTTAAGAGCATTTAATGTATGATTAAATATTTTAACTTAACAAGGCTTGTTCTCAGACTGTAAATACACCAATTTGATGAATATAAAAGGTGTCGGGTACAAAATGAAAGGTTTTGTATAATTATGAAGTTCTGCAGTCAAGGCCAAGACTGATTTGCACACTGTTTGGATGGCACAGGATCAAATGAGTTGTCAAGCATTACGTGGGTATACGTGCACAATTTGACTCTTGAGGAAGGCTGTCCACATACTTTTTCTGTAAGCGAGTATTGGATTTTGTTTGTGATCTTGTGTGCAGATGCAAGTGTGCATGCTCAAGTTTGATGAACATAATTGAAGCTCTTTGCCTCAATACTGTGTGCTCTAAAATCTCCTTTGCTGCAGACAGTCTGGGGTGCAGAGATGGTGTGGGGGGTGGGGAGGTGGGCAGCGGACATGGCGGCAGACCAGAATCAATTGGCAGTGTAATGAGATGGCCGGGTGCCAGGTAACCATGGAGCTACCCTCTTTGCCTGTCTACAAGTGCAGAGTTCAAAATTAAACTGAATGAATGAGAGAGCCAGGAGGGTGGGGAAGGAGGGCAGGGAAATAAGGGTCTGAAACGGCAGGAGTGGAGGCCGAGAGAAAGAAAGAAAGAAATGTCAAAAGAGGAGGGTGGTTGATGAGGCACTGTGAACTATTTCTAAGCTCTGCTGTAAAATCTAACTTGAGCCCTTTTTTGAGAAAAGGAATATGAAGGGGGGAAACTTAAGATCCAAAAGGAATATCTGAAATTGCTGTTTCTTGTTTACAGTTTGTTTCTGTACACTACCATAGTAAAGTAGGCATTTACTTTAGGGAAAAAAAGTTAAAACACAGAAGAAAACTAGACCCCCCCATTTCTTCCTTGATGTCCATGTTGAGTTGCTGCCCTGGCAAATCTGAAGGAATTGCTTTAATTTCCTTGCAAATCTCTGCATTTCCTTATCCCCTCCTCGACCCCACACTCTGCCTCCTGTCATGGAAGATGTGTTAATATTGAGGATTGGCTGCATTCATAAAGTGATTAGTACAAGCCAACAGATGCTACAGATTTATTTAACTGAAGTAGTTAGTGTAGTAATTACATCCATTCTTACAGTGTTACCCCCTGCTATGTCACTGTGTTTGCTTTTTAACTTCTGGAAGCAACTTAAAGACCCACAATGTACTGTAACTTTTTAATCTTGAAAACATGTGTTTCTGACTCATTTTGATGGCTCACCAACCTTCATTATGCTCATTTCTCCAACCGTTACTGCCCAATGGCGTCCCGAGGCTGAAAAACCGCACTATGCAACCTTTCTTATTCGGGCACGGCATGACATTGCAGCTGACTATTGGTTGTGCACCGCATCACTTGCTAGCAAACAGACATAAACACACTGGATGTTTTGAACGCACATCATGGTGGATTTGGCAAAGAGATGTGAGAAAAATTACATTATCAGAGGAAGGGACAGAACAAGAGATAAAACAACACTGTCTTTTACAGGCTGAGTGAGCTACAGGTAGGATGAAGATGGATGCCAGTTTAGGCATCGATGGGGGGGGGGGCGAATTATTGAGGAAATTGCAAAAAGTTCTGTAGTGCGTCTTTAAAGAAGCATGATGCTGTAATGAATATGTTTTCAGCTAAACTTTGTCTGATTAACACAGTTTACTTACAGTAAATGTTGTCAAACATTCCAGTTAAAGTTCTTCCACCACTGAAAGAGAAAATATAGCATTTTAAAAGTTCTTCACAATGTAACATTATTTTTTTTTTTTTATACAGGGTATGTGAACTAGATATATGAAAAAATGCCACTGTGTTTTGGTGTGGTCCCCAGTTTTTTTTTGTGTGTGTGTGTGTGTGTGTGTTTGTGTGTGTGAATTCCACTAAATTGCTTGCAATAAATAAAATGATGAACTTTTGAAAAACCTTTGATGTAAGTATGCAGTTCAAGATACATTTTTCTCTACAATAGCAAGGTCAAAATCTTCACCACCTGTAAAAAGTGGCCAAAACCTGGTTGAGACACCAGGTTTAATTGTGTTTTTTCCTGTGGAGGGGCAAGTCAGTGTTGAGCATGGCTACAATACATGTTGGATGCTGTTTGTGCTACAGTATAAGCATTACATTCAGAGATCGACTTGTCCTGAAATGACCTTTGCTTAAATCTGCATTATGTTTTCCAATAAGCAGTATTTAAGGAAGGGAGCTTATGGTAACAGTGAAGTCTGACTGTGCACTGAAAGGCATGTTCAGCCCTGGGCCTCATGGCCTGTGAAAAATGTTTAGGCACTATCTACTTAAACAGCCTAGACTTTAAGACTTCTAAGTTTACACTGACAGAGAGACGAGACAGTGGGCCAAGATGTCTGTGGTGTGGATTAATGGGGAGGACTGGAGAAAGGGTGCCGCAGTTGTGCGTGAGCAGAATATTTGATGGAGTAAGCAAGAGGAGGGAACAATGACGGACAAGCAACTGGAAGAGATGGGTTAGATGAAGGGGGGGGGGGGGGGGGGGGGGGGTAAAGAGATGAAAATGGACTGAAACATCAAGAACCAAAGATGTAAGAGTGATTGAAAATGTAGAGTAATTAATACAGCTGCTGTGTGGCATCATCAGCTGGAGCTTTATCGTGCTCTCTTGTCTGATTGCACTCTACAATGTTAAACATTCGTTGTGTTGCAGTGGGTTGATTTAGAGTAAACTTTCCATGACATTCTTCACAAAAATGTAATATAATACCTCTTTCATTTTCAACGGATAGATGATGCTGAATATAATCTATAGATGTAAACACTGACACAGTGAACAAAACAAGTCAATGTGCTAATTTGTTGAGCTTTATCATTCATCTTCATCGAGTATTTGTTAACATTTACAACTGATTAAAGGTAACTGCAATCAGTTACATGACTAATTCAAGTTCATTTGAGGTACATTATCGTCTAGGCAGTAATAAACACCAGTAATTACTTAGAAATTATAATAGGACATTTTTTTTTCTCTTTCCATCTCTAGCAGACAGGAGAGTACCATATTGTACATACCACTTTTTTTTTTTTAATAAAGAACATTTAAAACAGCAGCAAGGCCGACAAAAATGCTGTACACAGTAAAAGGAAAAGCCTAAATAGCCTGAAAGAGATAAAATACATAGATAAAAAGCACAGTACATCTAACATCTTAATGTCCACGTTCAAATGAAGAGAGCAACATTTTTCCTCGACAACAAAAGTTGTTTTTTTCATACAACTTACAAATGGGTTTGATTTGAATATTCTTATGGTAATGAATGTGTGTGAATGTGTGCAGTTAGAACTGTAATTCAGCAGAATAACGTCTGTGATGTTATTTTGTGTAACATCAGTCTATACCCCCAACAAACCACTGGGGTTATTATATACAATCAGCCACATACAATGTAAATCCCTCTCCACATGTATGTTGTACAGCCTTTATGTTTCTGAGGATGAGTGGATTTCACAGATGTTACTGAAGATTGAAGCTATCTGTGCAAGTTCTTCAGATAATCATGCAGACAACCTGGGCTGTGGGTGGTTGTTTTGTGTTTTGACTGCTGGAGCCAAACAATTAAAATCAGCCATTTGCAGTGCCTGCAAATGGCTGATGCCAAATTTTGCTTGTAGCTACTAAGGAAAGGATTGTGATTTTATTTATTTATTTGTTCAATTTCTTAATTGTCTGCAGACAAGAATCCTGTCTGGAATTGCTGGACCACAGTTTTATTTGGTAAAGCCCATTCTAGTAAGAAGTCACTGGAGTTCAGTAATTAGAATGAATGATGGTATGCAGTATATAGTTTCTTTTAGGAACACGTAATAGAAACACAAGCAAATGTTGCTCCATATCTTAAAGGAAAATATGTTTCATCAGACCTAATCAGTTAAGCAACTTTAATATTTTTTAAAAAGTCATTTGGTCAATTACCCTTGTCATGATCATGATCTGAAACACTATTATGAAGATTTCAAAGCTGTAGTCAGAGTATTTATGTTCAAGTGGACATGTTATTCCAAGAGAAAAGATTACAGTTGGTGTGAAAATTGCTCTTTTTTTCGTGTCTAGAAACTGATAAAACAAATTAATGTGCATCATTGTACTGAATGTTTATCTATGTAATAAATTCAGCTCATGACAAGGAAATGCGAAGGCATTATAAATCATTTGATCTGATTTCTGCTTCACTGTTGTCTGGATGAGATTAAATTCTTGTTGCTTGTTAAGCCTTTGCACTCGCAAGAGAGCAGACCCTAAAATGGGCACGAAGGAAAACCAGAAATTACAGACTGCCTTCCACAGCAAAGGTGACATTTTTTTATTGTCCTCCACAAGATATAGTGACACCACGATAATAATGATGAAGTATATTTTAAGACCAGTGAGATACAAGAAATACAACAGGGTTGCCATCAGCTGACATCACTTAAAAGGTCAAACTATCCCGCAGTTCTTTACATGAAAAAAGGGAACAATAATCAATGGTAAAGTTGGCATTTCTTTGGTACATTCTACGGATGTGAATCTTTGGGCATCAAACAATAGACTTCTCTTTCTTGTGGTCACAATTTTAAAAATTATCCTTGAATCAAACCAATTGATACAGCTCGATATCTTTATATGTTAAATGTCTATAAAAAACTGAAATAACTAGTTAACATCACTTGAATTGCAAGTTAAACATAAACATGTACAGTAGCAGTACTTCTTCAAAATGTGCAAAATGACATTGTGTGCTACAGAGCTCACAGTAACTTTGATTTGAATGTTCAGCTATTTTCTCTTGCCATAAACCAAGGCTTCCTCTTTTACTGCTCAGGTGTGGCTTTTGCAATCATTTGTAAATTGATTATGAAGCCTAGAAAATAAAATTTGTGACATGTGAACTGATTTTTTCTCCAGCCTCTATAGACTTGTTAGGGTCTTATACAGTCAGTGTCATCATTGCTGCAGTTTATAGGACCAAGATGTACAATAAGGACACATACTACAAGAAAACAGTAAAGATGTGTATATATTAAAAATATAAATAAACAAAAATAAAGAAAAAACTTTTGAATCAATTACCAGTGTTGTGTGTGACATATAGATAAATATATATTATGCCTCTGAATTTTCTGACTTGCCCTGGTATAAAAAACCATGGTAATGATTTTTGCCCATTGTTGGCAGCGGCCTTTTTTCCTCTATTTTCCCAGGCTCCAAAAGTGGCGTTAAAGGGTTACCTTGTTTGAGGTTTGGGGTTATGCCCATGTCGGCCACTCTGTTTTCTTCAGCCTTCTGTTTTTGGAGAGGCCCTTCTCTGTGTCGGCACTGTGACAGGGTTCTTGGCAATGTCCTGAAAGTCAAATCTGTTCATTTAGATTCAAGTGGTGACCATGGAGCAGACAGCAGCCCATTGGCATGCTGTGGCAAAACTGGTATCCAGGACACTTAATAACCTGAACTCACAATTACTCCTTTTTTAATAACACCAACAAACATGGGTGGATCTATGTGTTTTTATCTATTTATTTATTGTGGTACATATGGCTTCTTGTGAGACTTGAACCTGTTTTAGAGTTGGGTTTTTCTTTTTTTTTTTTTTTTTTACATTTTCACCTATTCTTCGGTGACTAGGCCAAAGCCAAATCCACCTCCTGTACGTTTTTTTTTTTTTTTTTTTAAGTGTTTTAGGGCACTAAGCGGAATGACCGTTTACTGATGAAGAACTTGAATTAAATGGCACAAAAGTGCAGGACATCTACTCTGAAATGATGCCTTTGATTTTGCCACAGGTTGGCTTACAGATGGTTTAACATCTCGAATGTGGGATGGAAATATATTGTAAATAAGTTGTATTGTGTAGAAACAGTGGGCCTTGTCTGTTTGTTCCATCAGGAATAACTGTTTCACTCTCAAACAGATGGCTCATTACAGTAAATGAAGAACAAGATTAAATGAAAAAAAGATTAGAATGGACATTCTAAATGATCATAGCAACTACAATGATGGTTTTCCTTTATCTTTCATAAAACTTTGTAAACAGACACAGCCACAGTCCTTTAAATAGTGGTTGTTGTATTCATTAAAATACTTACATTCACAATTCATGGTAGAAAGCACTCATTTTTTGTTATTATTATTTTGAACTTTTATTGTTGTAAGCAGTCTTTTGCCAGTCTTGAATCTGCCAGGGATGGTAGTCGATAAAACACACAATAAACAGAATTGGCCCCTGGATAGAGCCTTGAGATACTTTACTAGAAGTACATTGCTGAGTGTAGTACAATTAGCAGCAGCAAAGAGGATACTCATCCATGTACTGATGTGATGTCAGAAATAACTCAGTGGTCTTAGACATTTTTTAAATGATAGGAGTAATAATAATAATAATATTATTATTATTATGAACACTACATGACAACGTAAGAAACAACATAGTGAACACATTATTTCAGTAAAAGCTAAATAAAAGGCAAACTTAAAAGCTGAAATTGTGATATTGCAATCTAAAGAATTAAGTCCCTTGCCCACATTGGAATTGTCAAAGAATACTGTTAAAACATAAAATATTCATATCCTCATTTTATTATCAGATCATATTAAATGTTCTTTTTTCTACTTTTGTGCAGTACAGTAATCATACATTTACACTGAAAAATAAATACAGCATCACAAGCAACACGGACAACAAGAGCATTAAGATGTGAGTAGGTGGGAGATACACAGTTAGCAATAAGTATTACGTACTGTTTTACAGTTGTAGCCTTCCCCGGCATGGTGGGCCGAGTGGAGTTTCTTACAGACCCACAACACAGCTGTACACTATTCGTCCACTCAAAAAGATGAAAATAAAGGAGTGAGAAGAGGGAGACGGGAGAGAGATGCTCGCTGAATCGCCCAGCCCTCCCCTGAGCAGGACAGGGAGCACTTCTCCTCCTCTCTGCTCAGAGCTGCTCTCTCCCGGCCCTCAGCCATTTTGGAGAGGGGAAAAAGTGCCTGCTTTTTCTCTCTCCCTCTCTCACTACGTGGCATAGCTTTGGAAAGGCTTCGGCTGCTGTGTTTTAGCAGCAGAGAAGAAACACTTTGCAGCTTGCACTTTGGAAATGATGTTGATGCAGAAAAAATTCTGATGCGCAAAAAAAAAAAACTGCTTTTAGCTTAATTTTTTTCCAGTGAATTTTTCTTTTCCTTGCATTCAGCTACTAAGCTTATATCCTACTTGCTGTCTTCTTTAATAACTTTCGCTGTACTTTTGTTGGCAGATCCTTTCCCTCTCATCTCCGTTAAGTTATGTATTTTTTCATGTCTCAATTTGATTTTATGTAACAGAGTTAAGACAAAGGGATATGTCCAAATTTTGGCAGCACTAAGAAGAGACAGAGCTGCAGCCAAGGATCCTGCTGGGATCCAAAAAAGCCATGCAGAATGAAGCACAAAAAAAAGAAAAAGAAAAAAAGAAAACACCACCCTTTCCTTTGCTTGGTCACAAATTCCATTTTCTCTGTAGCCAGCCCTGCGTTGCGACTCCTCCTCATCCACATCTTACCGCATTCAACCTTTTGCCATTTCTCTCTTGCCGTACCCTTTTTTTTAAAGCCGATTTGAGGTTTTTGTACCCTGGAAAATGGGGACTGGACAACGGGTTATGAGGGCGTAACAGGGAGCGAACGTGGAGATGCTATCTGTTTACTTTTGGGTGTTATGTGAAGATTATCTTTACTGTTACTATCACTAAATTGCTTCAGTGTTGCCTGTAGTTTTTAGTCATTTGTGTGTTTTACTATGAGGGTGTGCTTGGATTACCACGTGCTTGTAAGTGTCTAGTTTTGGAAATGTGTGCATAAGAATATGTTTGAATGTTAGACATGTTTTGTTCACAGTCCGTTTGTGATGATTTCTGTGTTTTATAGGTTTCTTAAATTACGCTGAAGGACTGGCCTTCACCTCTCTTCAAGCCTGACTTCATCTGATTCTAGAGGACGTTTGACCATCAGGCTCAGCCTGTGACCTCATGGTATGTTGGCGATTTAGATTACCACTACTTTTCTTTCTGATGATCATTCCTAATCTTATAAAATATACATAATTATTTTACACTTGTCACGTCTTTTGATGGTGTTTGCTATTTGCTTTCTTGTCAAATATTGTCTTGATTCTGTGGCCGTTGGTGTTGTTCAGAAAAACGCATAATGAAAATGTATGATTTATCAGATTATTGCACAAAGTATTTATAAATTAACATTTCTATATTCAGAAGTGAATACGGAAATAAATATTGTAAGCTTAGTTCAGAATACATTCTGAATTTATTGTAGGATTATCTGGTATTTCTATCAGCGATTGTTTGTTTTGCTCTTTTGTTGATTTAAGACTAGTATTGTTCTTGGGGCAAATTATTTATATTGTGCTACTTTGTTTAATCTTGTGCATGTTTAAATATCATACACACCTATATTTTTTGATGGTTTAAATTTATTTATCAAAACCATCACACCTAGAGGAGATCGTCAGTATCATACCTCATATAATCCTGTGTGGCTTTTTGAAAAAAAAAAAAAAGTTTACCTCAAAAAATGTAATCAGTAGGTCACACAAATATGACACTCACCTCACAGTCATGTGCTCTGGCCTGTTATATTTACCTTCCTTGGTAAAATTTAAAGGATTGCCACTGTTGGAATCATATATATATATATATATATATATATATATATATATATATATATATATATATATAAAACAGTATATATATATATATATACATAGGATGTATTCTTACGCAAATATATGCTTTGGAAATACAAATGCAGCTGGTAAAATAAAATAAACTCTTACACGATGCTTTTTGTTTTAGCTGTAAGAACACTTTCATATATTAAAAGCTGTGTTGTGTGTCAAGTTACTGACCTGATATTGTTGTCTGTTGTGGCACACTTGGTTTCTGTGCCAAGTCTGAGAAGTGGTATGTTTAATTACAGTAGAGGCATGAAAAGGATTATAGAATGACTTGCTGTTTTGAATGTTTTGTGGGTTTTGTTTTTCTTACATGCTCTCAAAGCGTTAATGCCAGCTGCCACAAACCCGTAGATCCGAACTTGTGGTGACTGGCTGCACAAGCTCGTATCTATAGGTATGTGTCTTCCTGGCAAATACAGCACCTGGTCGATGCCTTTAAGAAAGATTGCTTGATTAAGAGGATAATTTTGAAGCAGGTTTTGACATGGATAGTTGTAAATACTTAAATTTATTTTTCAAATCTGTACTCTAATAATTACACAGCACTGACCCTGATTCCGGGGATACAGGATTTTCCCAACCAAACATATCCCACATGTGACGTGTTTATGCAGCGACCCCACCCAGAGTAGGAGGGCTGGGCTGAAGGATGGTATGACACGACATTGTGCATGATATTACTGCAATTCAACAGGCAGCTTCACAGAAAGATTTGCACAGTGCTACATGTATTGATTAGTTAGTTATGTCATTTGACTAATAAATAAGTAAAGAAATAAATTGACTCCTTCCCTACATTTTCTTTTAAACTCCGAACATAAAACAAGTCAACATTAAGATGTAGTTAAGTGTTAGCTTGAGATCCTCACTCGACCCTACAGAGCAGCGATCCTGCAGTTTCCTCTGGTGTTCCGCAGGTTGAGGTAGTAGGTTGTATAGTTCAGAGTGACACCACAGGAGATAACTGTACAGCCTCCTAGCTTTCCCTGAGGAAACACAACTAACTCTGTACACTGATGGTTTATATAAACATGTACTACTTTGCGATATTATGATTGGATTAGGTTTTATTTCTTGATTATAAACATTTTAAATTAATGTCAGTTGTGTGTGTGTGTTTTATGGCTTTCCATAAAGTAATGATCTAGAACTTTTAGATTCTTTGGTTTCACACAAGGTTTCACATGTTTATAGAGCACAGGCAAAGATCAAATTATGTGATACGTAAACAAACATTAGCATTGCAACCATCTGTTACCTGGCATTAGCAGCAGGAAGACTCAATCAAAATCATCAGAGCAAAGGATGATCTGCAGAAAAATGTTTTAGTGTTGGGTTAAAAACACCAATGTGCTGTTGCAGTGAGGTTTGTGGGACGCTCTAATGAAAGAGATGCCACTGAAGGGAAACACCATACAGCCGCAGGGGGAAGAGCGCAGTCTTGGCAGCCAATTATGTACAAAGTTCAGTTTCACTTAACCAAAACGATATATTTCCTCTGTGCAGCTATGCGGTAAAGATACTGCTGTGATCAAAACAGGCAGTAACAACTTTCACTGCATCTAACCAAGAAAACCACAGACCCTTGAAATCATCTAGGTTCCTGACAGCAATTTGAAATACACTGATTTATTGCTTAATGTGGGAGTTTATTCAAATAAATGTCCTATGCTTGGTCTCAAACCCTGTGACTATTAGCTGCTCTTCACAGATGTATTTAAGCTGTGTGGTTTTGATCTCTGCTGGAGACTTGACATGTTTTAAACTACCACTCAAAGATGCTGGAATATTTAGCCATGGGTGCTTATAAGTAGATAGAAATGTCACATAGGTCAGGTCTTCTTTGAGTTCAACTTTTTTATATTGTATGAGATTGATACATTTAGCAAAAACTGTTAAGTATTACAACTTATTAAAAGCAATGGAACACAGTTGTAACAAATGAATATACTTCAATATCTTTGTGTTTTTATAAAAGTACGATCATGTAGTTTTTGATCTGAAGAGGTCCAGTAGATATAACAAAGCAGTGGATGCAGCCCTGCTAAGGAGAGGTGGTATCCTAGAAGTGTGGTATGCTGCTGTGTGCAGATGTGAAGTGCAGGGAGTGTCATGGTGATGAAAGACTGTTTCCACTTAAACCCTTTGCTCTCTGTCCCAAGGCCACCGGGTTCGATAGAGGTGGGGTAAGGAGCTCTTTGGGAGAGAATGATGAAGGGGCCCTTGGTAGAGGGCAGCTTTGGCAAGAGTGTGAGCATTCAGTTACAGTAGACACAACATTAATCTGCTGGGTTTATTTTGGCAGTATATAATTACTCTGCTTTGTATATTTTTGTCCTTGTGCAAGCAAAGTGTTTTATCTTTCTTTTTATGCATCCCTTTTTGTGTGAATTGTTTCGTTGTGGTCCTGGGGTAATGCATTACAGTATACAGCAGGAGGCATACTGGAGCCCTCTGTGGTGACCCCCTCTATAGAAAGCCCACCCTCCTCGTGGAATCATGGTGTCTTAATTGAAAATGTGTATAGATACTCCCTTTTGGTTGGTCTGATGTTGGCACTGTATTTGGAGAGCAAATATAAGTAAAGGAAGATATTTTGGGATTAAATAAAGGAACACATTTCTATCAATACTGAAATCAGAAAACAAGAAAAATGTTCATGAGAAGTGAAAAAAAAAACTGATTCTGCCTGTTGGTTATTGTTGTTTTATTGAGCTTGAAATTTAAAAAGAAAAACTTTCTTACACTGGAATGGAGATAAACCAGTCGAGGGAAAGAGTGTGATAGCGTTGGACCACACAGGCTATTTTTCTGCTGTCACTGATCCGAGCCTATTGTGCGTTGTCTGTCAGAGGAACCCTGTTCCGGTAATTCCCTCTTCTCCCCATTTGTCTCGCTTTCCTACCATCTCGCCTCTCATCTTTTCAGAGGCTTTTTCTACTACTTTACAGTGACTAATACTGATAAAACATAAGACTACCAAACCACCAGGCTTCTAGTTACATTTCCTTTACCGCTCCCTGAACTGGTGCTTTTTCAATCCCTTGCTCCCTCCTTTTCTCTTGTTCCCACCCTCCTTTTCTCCATGAAATGCATGCTGTAATACCCAGTCACTCTCACAGACACAGAGGGCGAGAGAGACAGGAACAGAAAACTGGACTTGCCGACTGGAGGAGGATTTTCTTTTCCTTAAATGAAAAGGAGCTTGAGAACAGACATTGTAAGATAACAATGTAACTGCCTATTTGCGTGTGCTTGCCTTCTTTCTTTCTCTCTACCGTTACTGTACGTTCTTGTTCTCTCTCCACCAATTTCTCCCTCATTCCTCTCCGTTTCTGTATCTCTCCTTCTTTGCACATACCAGGCCTTCATAGTCTAAGTGATTTCAGCTGTGGGAGGAAATGAATGGATATTTATTTCTACTTCCCCACTCTGCTTCTGCTGTTTCGATGCTGTATGTGACAGGCAGAGGGGCAAGCAGAGGCTCCACAGTTTGTCTGCCCTGGGGACTTGAGCCTGCAAACCATGAAGCATGGAAGGCAGAGGAGGGAAAGCAATTACAGAGGCACAGGCTCAGACTCAGAGGTGTGATATAGCGAAACTAAAGCGCTGAGAAAAAGCTGAAAGAAAATGTGAGACAGATGGAGCTAGGAGACCAGACAGACAGATAGACAGTAGTGTCACATGGAGAAAGAGGGGTGAGTAGCAGCATGCAGAGGCACTACAGCAACAGGCGTTCTGCATTTTTTCTTATTATTCCCTCCTGTGGTTGTTTCGGCGCTCTGTATGTAAGTCGTGTTTCAAAGCTTTAATCATATCAGATACATTCAGATAATAGATTACTTTGTTATGCTTTGATTTTTTTCTAAGGTGAGATTTAAAGCTGTGATTAAATTGAACAGCATTAACTAATGCTGAGATTGCGCATTATCGAAGTAAAAAGGCACGGATGTTTGAATTACTTTGGTGATGTGCACTAAATTTTTTTTCTTGGGGGGGATAAGCTACCTGTGTTTAAAGTTGCCTTTATTTCAGCCCTATCCTTCCAGTTTTTCCTCTTCCTTATGGTCTCTTTCATTTCTTCTTTCTCTCTTGTACTAGTCAGCATGCACGTCTGGTAGCAGTACAGGCCCATTGATCTGCTCTTCTTTTTTCCAAGTGCTTGGCATTTTTCCATATACATCACTAGAGTGTATCTTTTTCATTTTTTATTTTCTAAAGATAATTTGCAGGAGATTTTACTTTGTTTATTTTTATGTTGATGGTTTATCTGTTGGTTCTTACCACCATAGTTTCTGCTGCCACTGTTGTCATTCATTAACACTTCTCTACCTTCACCCAGCTCTGCAACTGTATGCTTCTTCTTAACTTTAAATCTCTAACAACGCACCTGCCCTCCTTTTCATCGTTCCATGTCTTTTTCTGTCTCTCCTTCTGTCTCTCTCTGGGTGCACATGGCACAGTCTTGCATGTCTGAGCAGCAGACGGCTAGACAGCAGCAATCTGCGAGAGCGGCGTTGTGTGCTACTCCAAATGATCTATCAAACAAAGCCTGAGAAAGCAGAGCTAAGATCTTCCTCTTATTTTCTCTCCAGCACTCTTTTTTTTTCTTGCAGATCTCTCTTTCTATTTTGTCTGCCTGCATCCTCTCTTCTGCTGCTCTGCTGACCGACGCAGACACACAGAGGACTGCGGCAGCCTCCACCACCACAGCCAACTGGGTGAGTTTTCCCTTTCTCGCATCTCATCTCATCTCATCTGATCTCATCTCATCTCATCACTCCTCCCAACCTCATATTTCTCCTCCTCTTCATCTTGCAGGCAGTTAGATTTTGTTCTGTCCACCTGACAAATGAGCTTTCCCTCCATAAAATCAGAACCGTGTGGTTGACAGGTGTGGTCTCGCGGGACTGACAAGCCTGTTGTGTTTGGAGCGCTCATTGAGATGGAGATAGAAAGCTTTCGCTTTAGAGTGCAAGTAAGGGGATTTTTATTGGGGTAAGACACTGGCAGCCTATTTTAGATTCTGTTGATGCCCTTGTCATCTAACTGTTTTATATGTGTGTGTGTGTGTGTGGGAGGGGGGGGCTAATTTATTACATGTGATGCCCTAATGTGTGCATACCTAGAAAATTTCAGCATGTTAAGTGAAAATTAAAAAATGTTAAATTGAGGCAGGCTTTCGCAGTGACAGGGAAGCCATATATGCTGAGACTGTGCCATCCTTATGAACATCATGTGAGCAAAAGTGCTGCCCGGCTGGGTGTGAATGACCATTCAGGGATGGCTACAGTGCCGTTAACAGTATGTGTGTGATGTGATTTACAGTGTGTATCTATATTTGACTCATACGATTAATACGAATAAAGAGGTTTATTCAAGTGCTTATGGATTAACTGATGAATAGTGGGGGCTACAGAGAGGAACCAGACTAGACATGGTGGCAGAGCTGAGAGGTGGGTTACAGCACAGCACAAAGCCAGGAAGAGAGGAAGTTATTACGCTGTTTCAGCCTCAGCCATAGGCCACGTGCAGCCAATGATCCACTGTATGTTGCACAAAGAAAGACCAGACAAAAAGCAATCTGTACCTCTCTCATTCCCTGAGACCCTAACTTGTGACGTTTTGCTGTGATGTGCACGGGTTGGGTTCTTGGGAGCTGCGAGGGGCACTCACACATCTCTGTAACCTAAAATAAAACAAAACGAATAGGCTTAACAGGGCGGAAAGAGACAAATAGCGATAAAAGGACAGCTTTTCTTTTTCACTAAGCATAGTGACATATTTGATCCAACCCCCACTGCAAAAATCGAGATAAAGGGGAATTAGAAAGAAGAGCATTGAGTTTCTTTCAGGATATGGAGGAGTTTAGACCCAGAGGCAGGCACAGCATGTGGGGCATAAGATGTGGGAGAGGGGGAGATGATAGAGGAATGTGGGTATGGAGGACATGTGACTAGGATGGAGGTTTGTCCAGAAAAGGCGGGGTGACATCGCAATAGACCCTTTCACGGCCTACATCACAATGACGTCACTGCTGTGGCTGGAGGCAAAAACAGAGGAAACGCGACGCGAACACTGTAGAAACGAGCCATCTCAAGTGTTATTACGACTTTAAAATGCCATCTTGTCGTGTGTTTGGGTGCCAGAATAGGAGGCACAATGTTCGTGGCAGTAAATTAAAGTTTTTTAGGATACTAGTGGACACTCGTCCTCAGAAAAAAATGAAGCCAGTTATGGTTGAATGCAATAAGATGAAAAGACTCAACAGATACGACCATTAATAATGCTCGCGTTTGCAGTCTGAATAGTACTGCCTTACTGCTGAGTGACTGCAACAAGACCCTTGTCCGCAATATAAAATTAATAATGTCAAATATTTTATGCTATTCCCTCAAAGCCATACAATCAATCATCATATCAACACATAATGAGTATTACAGCTACTGCAATGAAAGTTAGCCGTTAGCTTAAACTTATCTAGCCATGCAGGTGCAGTTTTCTGGTAAAATAGTTTTGTTTTCCCAATTTATACGATTTATTCATATCATTCTTCTTGCATCAACGATGGCTCGGCAAAACTTCAGACCACAGTACACAAAGATCTGGACGTACATTGAGGCATTTTATAATTTGAATGTGACCATTTATGGCATGGTTGTTAGTATCCAGAGATTTATATGCTTTCAGTTTCTCTTTGCTGTACACAAATGGTGTCTCGATTAGATGTCTGGCCACTCCACCACTGGCAGCCTGGAAGATCTCCATGCCTCTCCTGTAAGGCGTATAGACCATCTGCTAGCGTTAACTTACTAAAATATATGTTTCGGTCCGGCAGAGTGAGTGTCTTTATATTCCAACAGTTTCAAGATTAAAACACTTGTTTGAAAACTCTCCAGTTACAAAAATGCTAAAGAAAATTTTTAGCTGCTGCTTGTCAACATAGTGTCTGCATTTGCCTCCAGGCTAAGCTCCGCCCACTAAAAACGTCAGTGTGCGCATTCTTTGAAACTGTCTCAGCCAATTAGAGCATCATTGTTTTTGGATAGTTACAATGAATTAATCAGGATTTTATGACTGAGGGTTCACCCACAGCGATGGATGTTATACAGGCTAACATGCTGCAGAGAAACCCCTCAAGGATACTCAGTCTTCAAGAGACAGCTTAGAGTACACTGTACTGAATGTATGTAATTGTGACAGTGTGGGTCCTGTCACTATGCTTCTGATTGATGATGCGCCCGGGCTACTTGGCTACAGGGATATCCCTTTGGCTGACTGGTTCACCCAGAATTTGGGGGATCAAATCCTGCCTGGGCCCTCGGTTTTGTACCTTACCACATAATGACGCATCTACAGAGATCCTGCTCAGAAATCATGTTTCAAAAGGGAATCTTATTTCCAATCAGTGCTTTGCCGTGTTGTATTTCCTGCAGAAAGATAACAGGAAAAATACAGCTTTACAGGTGTCCACAGGCTTTGAATGCCTATATTGAGAGCAGCACAAAGTACTGGTGAGAGCGTGACACTAACAGCTCAGTACACTTGTGTTTGACCTCATAAAACTCATCATCTTCCTTTTATTTACCTATATAGAACTATACCTGCTTGTCTGTCTACTGTGTACTTTTTTTTTCTATATGAATGGAAGGTATGCTGATGACTGAATGAAGACACTCTGGCATGCTCGAGTAAGAATTACATGATACTTGTGAATGTATGCACCAAGATGCCACCATCATTAACTATAAATAAAAGAAGGACAGCCTATATTTAAAAGCTATGTTAGTGTTTACTGTTCTTTAATAGATGTCAATGAGTAGGATTGCTTTAACTATTTTTATTCCAGATTTTGTAAAGGAAAACTATACAGTATGTGGGGGTCATGTTAGGTTCCTGGCTGCCATTTTACAACCTTGTCATAATCACAGTTCCCCTGAAACCACCAGTGTTGAACAGGTGTATGGAAAGTACCATTACAAATACTTGCAATTCAACTGTACATATGTGATCTGTGATTGCAGTAATAGCATAATTTCCAGCCTCATCTGCAGCTCTCTCCTCCCTGTTTCCACACCTACCATACAGAACATAACCCTCTGCATTGTCTCATTTTTCGTCTTTATCGGTTGCTCTCTGTTATTCAGGAGCTTTAGCAGCATTTGAACAGAGATACTGTTTGATGTTTTGTGCTCATTCTTTCATTAGTTCAGATGGGATGTAATCTTTTGATTCAAGACCAGGTGTGTTTGAGCTCAGATGATATTTTCAACCTTGATTTGAAGTGATTTGAAAGCACTTAAAGTAATGGCAGACACAAACAGCTGCCATATTTGGTACAGCCCTCCATCCATATGAAATTTAGATTTATAAAATGGAATTTTTACAATGTGGTCAAATTCTCCTAATGAGCGTATTTGCAGCCATTCATAGTCACGCACTTCATATCTTATTGAGCTTTTCCCCACATGGTTTCGTTTATTGCATGAGCTTACTGTTGTAAAAGAGGATAATATAAGTTAGCCCCAATGTACAGTATAATGGCAGATCTTACTAACAGACAGGTACTCTGTAATGTAGAACCTGAAAGCTCGTATCTGCAGGATGTCTGATCTTGCTATCACTTTAAATCCTCTTGATCTGTCATCAGCATGGCTGCAAACACTTCACTGCTGTTGACAGCTCCATATGATCATATTCATGCTGAGATGAGAGGTTTGACTTTTATGTCTGCTATTGCAATTCCACTTTTACATTTTTTTTTTTTTTACTATTCTATGGAAATATAAAGCTAAACAGTTCTGATCTCTGATGTGTTCTCATGCAGAGTAATAATCCATTTTCTTTGTTTGTTTTATTACATTTTGGTATCTGCTTTTCAAATGTACATGTTGTAATATGATGTCCAAGTTCAGAAGATTTTTTTTTTTTTTTTTCCTGTGGAGCAACAGGTCTGTAGCACTAGGCCATGGGGTCATAGCTTGCCTTAATCAGCACAAACGTACGGAGGAGTACATTCAGTCACGCAGTAAGGAAAAGGGAACAAACAAGAAACATATTGAATATTTGCAGCGTGATCAAGGTTGTGATTCATGTGTGGTTTTGAAATATCAACTCTGCTATAATAATAAAAAAAAAAGCATAGCAACAGAAAGAAGTTGTTCATACTAAAATCCTCAGTGGAAAAAAACTAGCTTCTATCTGTGCCATTCACGCATTCACAGAATAATTCAACTGTATGTCAATATGTGTGCCCACGAACCATTATTAAGGCCTCCCATGACAACCTCCCCCCAGGCTTCTGCTGGCTTTTTTTCTCCCAACAAGTAGAATCGCTGACCGTCGAGAGAACAATAGACTTTTAGGTTAGATGAAGTCTCACATGCAGGATGTATAGTGGAGGAGTGGAAATGACTGACGGGAATACAAAACAAATACTACTAAGAATATTGACTGACAGTACACAAGCAATCTTTTTTTTGGTGATGAGATTTTGCTGAGAAAAAAATAGATTACATTGCATAATTCATTTTCTCATGCCTGCGGTATACCGTTGTTAGATAAATCTGACTCGAGCTAACCACTACAGAAGTTGATTACAGTAACTGCCCAAATAAAGAGGTAATATGAGGAGGGTGTATCCTACACAAAGGTTTAGCCAGACCTTATCTATTGTAATAAATTGTCATTTAATTAAAACAGGTTTAGTGAGTTTTCATTGTAGAGCTTGATGAGAAAATGAAATGGCAGAAAACATGCCCTGAAGTTAAAACAGGCGTAACAAATAAAGCTGGAGTGCTGTACATCACATGAAAACATCTGATCCATGCATGGGGGATATCGTCTTAGCATTTTAACTCTTTCTTTTGTTTTCAACTGTTTAAATGTATGAAAATAAATGCTTGCTGTACGTGAGTGTGCAGCTTACATGAGTGGGTGGTTCTGTACATCTTTTTTCACCTGCCACTTCCAGCTCTGACCTCACTCGTGCCCTTGCGATGCCCTCTGATCACCTCATTACAGACTGGACTAACATCTGAATTCAGCTTACTCTTCCTCTGCTTTTTGCCTGTTACAGTAGCTGCTGTTGCTTCAGCAGCAGGAGCAGGTGTGTCTACCTCCTGCCGCCCCTCCTCCCTCCTTCCTGTTCTCTTATCACTGCAGTACGGCAGCTCTGTCTGGGAGGCAGCCATTCCATTGTTCTCGCACCCCCTTCACCTATCGGTGCTCCTGGGGGTGCTGGCGCCGCTCTGCCCGCTCCACCCCATGGAAGGAGCTGGCTCCAAATCACTGTGATACTTGGCACTTTGGTGCCCGGAGCAGGTTACGCTCGAAGCTTTCTGTCTCTTCTCTCCCTGGACAGCGCTTACTACATTCTCTGCTGCAGACCGCCGCCATCTTGTTGCTGCCTGTGCTGCCAGTCTGGCCGCTTCTGCTGCACTCGAACCAAACTGTCTAACTCAGCCTGCACTGTTTGCCAGCATCGCTATCCTGCCACTATTGGTTTGTTCCATTAGTGTTCTGCCTTTGCAGAGCTTTATCACAGATCCACAGTATGCAGCTAATGGACACACCTGGAACTTTCAACTGGGTGTTGTCACACAGTGGACGCTGCTGACTCTTTTTGTACTTGGTTGTTCAAAAATGGAAGTGGGTTAGTGACACATGCACAGTTCCAGCAAACACGGTAACACTGGGCTCCAGACTACCTTTCTTCATCAGGAGCACAGTGGCCCGTAAGCGCAGGCAGAAACTTTAGGAGCGCACACCGAATTTCACTTGCAAAGCAAATATTCACATTTCCTCTCATTTTCACTGTATTACTGATAAATACCTGAACAATAAACGCAAAAACTACAATGTTCACAGGTCATGGCATATTTATGTTTCGAATGGCTCTGTGTTCACTCAAAGTGTCTCGTTTTAGTTGTTGGTGCCAGTTTTATCAGCAAATTTTGTGTTCCTGGCATTTTGTGGGTGGTGCAACGGATCAATGAACTCACAGTTTAGATCGGTTTATGGTTTCAGTCATGGATCAGATCAGTTTTCAGATCAGCAAAAGAGAAAAAGGACAAGACAAATTTACCTCTCCAATTACTTACTTATTTAAGTATTTAAGTAATTAAGTATTTTTCCTGTGAAAATCATTCAACTCAAGATTCATTCCATTCAACTGTAAAATGAATAAATAAAATAAACTAATGATAAATAAATTATGATAATGGTACTAGGAACGGATGACAAATTGCAATGTCACTCCATAACAATGATGGTCCATGATGAAAAACACTGACTGAGACCTCCTGACCAACTGACTGCTAACCTGGTGTCACTGGCAATGACATGATGTTTACTGTACATGCGTAGTTCAGGATTGCAAATCTACAGGGGGCTTTTATTTTTAAATTTACCTGCTTCCGTGTCTGATTTTCTATCTTTTTGCCGAGAGCTTGATGCTCTCTGGAAGCATGGTCCGTCAAAAATGGAGACGATGCGACGAGACGCTTCTGACTTCTGGCGTATGGCGGCCTGGAGTGAAATAAACTGTTGACTAAAACACCCATGTTTAGCTCCAGAGCCGGCGCCGCACACGAAACCGGTGTGCGCCTTTACTGACCAGTAATTCTGTCGGGAACTAAATGTCTTAAATAGACTAAACATATAAAAACAAAAAACGGCAAATTTATTGGTCGCACATGCGCGAGTAGATGAAAAATTTACTCCCATTGTCTCACATTTTAGTTGCAAAATGCGCCCATTTGGTCGCAGTCTGGAGCCCTGTAACACCTAGGCTAAAGCAGTGAAACTTTTCCACAAATGCCATGTATAGGTGTTACTTTTAGTTTATTTCACCATGATTTAATATCATAGATGAATCATTTTCCACTGCCACAAATGTAATGTCATAAATGCACTTCAGAGTCAATGTGTCACACTTAATGTTAAGCTCTTATAAACAGTTTATAAAAGGTTATCTGTTTTTTTCTTCACCTTCTTTCCTCAGTTATGTAAAACATGATGTTCAAGCAAATGATACAGACTGAGAGAGTATATTTCAGCTTGTGGAAGTGCCTGTGTGGACTCTGCTGTGGTGAATAACGTGAATATGAGTAGGTGGAGGCCAGAGTGGCACAACGGTGAATTCAGGAGGTCTTTAATCTTCTCAGACACTCTGCCAAGAAGACACTATCTATGAAATCATAAAGACCTTGGAGAAAACAAGCTGCCCTTAGAGAATACATACATGCATCTGAGGTTAGAGGCAGGTTTACATTCTCACTTGGCTCTGGATATGCTTATTGTGTAACTCAGCACTGAAACAGCATTTATAATGTCAAAGGCTGTCATTTTTAAGGTTTAAAATGCTGCCAGTCTTTATCTGACGTTCACCTTTTTAATTTAATAGAAACACCCCATGGTGCCACAAGGTGGGTGGGACAGGGCTGTTCAAATAAAGGACTGAGAACTGCAGAAATACCACTTAAATTTAATGTGAATGATGGTTCAACAAAAAAAGGAGCTAAAAATGTTTAGAAAGTCAGTCACTGTGCGATTACTGCCTAAGACTAAAAACGTTGGAGTAGGAGTTAGTGCTACAAATATTATTAAGATTCATCTTAAAGGCAAGGTATGGGATCCTGGAAAAACGGTTTGAGCAAGCTACATTTAAAAAAATACACCCATCTGAAACCATGCCTCCAGAACACAGGAACGTTTGCGCCGATGGTTGTCGGCGAAGATAACCGAGAACAGCCGAGTGGCTAGCTTGTTAGCTTTCCAGTAAAAAGCAGAGGAAAAAGCTAAAAAGAAAATTTAGAATTTCCTCACCTCCAACTCCTTCTGCGGAGTAAAACATCCTCACTTTTGTGTCAGAACATTTAATTAATTGGCTGCAATCAGGGTGTGAAGAAAACTTTAAGCAAAATAGTAAAAAATGCTCCTGGAAAACATCATCCACCCTACCTTTTTTTTTTTTTTTTTTTTTTAAACATATATTTATTTCACATTTTGTTAATTTATCCACCCTACCTTTAATGATACATTACTGAGATAGTACACTCTGCAGTAAAGCATAATGACAAGAGACAATGTGGAACATTATAAACTTACTGTAGCTGTGATTTACAGGTGGGATATATTAACACAAATCCTCATAAAATCTGGTATTAGGGTATCAAATTCATTCATATTGGGGGAGTGGGTAGCATAGTGGTTAACGTCGTGGGCTGGGGCGCGGCACACCCGGGTTTGAGTCCCCAACACGACACTCAGGTGAACCACTGTGGACCCTTGAGCAAGGTCCTTAACCCCCACCAACTGCTCCCCGGGCGCTTTAATTAGCAGCCCACTGCTCTTAGGTCCAAACTGAGTTGGGTTAAATGCAGACTATGAACTTCCTAGTTGGCACTCTAATTGGGATTAATAAAGTCTATCTTTTTTTTTTTTTTTTATCAAATATGAAGTAATTGTCATTGAAAATCTCAAGGTTATGCTGTATTGTAATGCACTGAGATTTTGATAATTCTAGTTTAGTATGTAGACATAAGAGCAATAGGTTTGGAACAATTCAAAGATGATGGTGATAGTTGGACACCAGTGAAAGGAGTAACATTGTGCCAAGAAGATATAGGAGGATAAATACTACTCACAGAAAGTTAAGTTAAGGCTATTCAACTTGTACAATTAAGGGGAATGTAAAAATTTCATACCTTACTATCTTGAATGTTGGACATTTAACTGGAATTATTATGTGGTATTTCCTCCATCTCAAACAGTTTATTGAAAGAAAATCTAAAAGCAGTTGTGGGTATACCACAACATAAAAATATCAATGTCTCTGTAACATGTCGTGTATTTGGCATTGTCTAGGTCTAATGATGTTTGAACTAGTATATTTAGAGGTCAAGTCATGGTTTGGACACTTCTCTTTTGTATTTTTTGTGGTTTTGTTGGAGAACAGCATGATGTGCAATAAATATTTAAACACAGTTGTACATGTGCATTCAAAAGTTTAGAGAAACTCGAAGTTCACCTGGAAAGGTTGTAGTGCATCATAGGTTCAGTTTGACATCATACAAAAGCCTAATATCCCTACGTTTTTGTGCGTAGTGTATGCCTGAAATTTTGTAGAACATGCCCGCATTCATATACAGTAATAGTGGCCCGATGGACTTTAACATGTGAAAATAAACAGAGCAGCTATTGCTCAGCAGGTAGGTTGGTTGTACTTGAATCAGCAGATTCTTAGTTCAGTGGCCAATGTCCTCAGCTCACAAGTGTCCTTGGGCAGGATCACACCCCAATATGCTCCTCCCATGTCAGTCATTTTTTATTTAAAGTGTCAAAATGAATATAATGACAATGATAACAAAAGAAAAAAAATACCTAAAACACAATTAAATCAAGAAAACATCTGTATAAAAAAATTCATGGAGCACATGCAGAATACCACACTGGAAAGTGTTTACATTGTTCAATGAACTGATCATATAACGCTTGAGCACTGTGGCATTTGACCACAGTACTTACAGTTCCTACAAAATGAAAAGCTTGCTATATCATCTTTATACTGGAGACACGAATAAAAGAAGAGCATTGGCTTCCCTGTAGTTATTTATATTCACTGCAGCAGAGTAGACATCAGTTGCATGACATGGTGCAGTTTGCACATGGAATGGAGAAAGATTTCAGGCACTCAGTGATGAAAGCCAGATGTTTGAGTTATGCATAGGAAGTCAGATTTCTACTGTTTCTGCTGTATTAAAGTAGCTCACTGGTTTGTGCTGTACAGTATTATTTAAAAAAGAAAAAAAAAAATCTTGTCACAATCAAGTTTGAGATATCCAGTGTAGAAATCAGGTTTGAGAAGCAATCACCGAAATGAATCTCAAAAACAGAAGTCCATGAGTAAAAATAGAAAATGTATTGGGTGTATTGGCATTGGAGTAATTATAAGGAATTGCTTATGAGTTACTTGGTTACAATTTGCATAGCAACTAGTGCAGGTTTTCCCAAAGTCAAACACACTCATCCTCATCAGAAGCGTGGTTCTCAAAGAGTTTGAGCGGTTAATGGTCAAAAAGTGAATTTAAGTAGGCTATCGTGTATCACGTACTGTATGAGCTTTAGATTTATTTAACTTTGTACTTCATTAATCACATTCTTTGAGGCATGAAAGGAATGAGATGCTATTGGTTAAATAAGTAGTACTGTAAGTCAATCCTACAAACATTCCAGATATAAGAGCCTGAAGGGTTTTTTTTTTTTTTTTTACAAATGGTATTTTTAATCTGAAAAAATAAAGCTGAAACTGAAACTTAGTTGACTTCTAGACTAATTCCTTTAATTTTCCAGCACATGTAGCTCACACTCCACTTGAGGATGTAAATCTATACACAGCTGCAACAGCACATCTACTGAAACTTATTTTCTCCTCCTACTATACCCTTTCCCCCCTTGTTCCTTCTCCCTGCTTTTCTCTACTCGCTGTGCACACATTTACACACATCTGCCATCCTTTCTCAAACACACACGCTTACACACGAGCACATCATCTTTTGTTTGGAGTCAGACGGCATTGAAGGCAGATCCTGTGGCCCTTCTGAGGGGAATGTTAATACGCCTGCTCTGGTCTCTCGGGGGACCTGCAGAATGGACTCTGGCTGCTAATGCACTGTCACACTAACCCCACACAGTTAGCAACAACAGCACTGCTGGCCACACTCAAATGTATTCAAGACCCCTCACAACTTATTGAATCTTTGCTTTAGGTTCTCAGTACAGAAGGGGCTAACTTGCCCACATGCAAGTGTCCTCATTTCTTCTGTGTAATTATACAGGTTCACTTTTATAAACATCATATTTACATTTTCTTCAATTAATTACGCACAGTAAATGTGATAGATCATACAGTTATTAAGCTACATTTAAAAAATCAACTTAATCAGTTTGACTAATTTCACAATGCAAAGCAAGTGTTTACAAGAGTGAATAAGTATCCAACTTACAGTAAACTGTGCTCTGCCTCATCCTTCTAGTTCTTTAAATGCTTCTGCAGCTTGATTTGAGTCATAAGTACTTAAATGAGTTCATTCCACATAATTAAGGCACACATCTGTCTATATGAGGTTGATAATGTTTGTAGGAGGAAAAGCAAAGCCATGAGGTTGAAAACAATGGCACTGTAGGTCTGTATTGTATCAAAGTAAGCATCTGGAAAAGGACTCAAGAGCATTTCTTTTGTGAAGGACATTCTGAGATAATCAAGTTCCTATAATTCACTTGCTCTGGGAACTACATCACAGTCTGCAGACCATATAGGTCAGGAAACCCCATTGTCTTATTTTCCTGTCAAAGCCTTCATTAACGGGTCATTACTTCCGAAAAGCAACATCTATTGACAAGGTATTAATTACTTTACCTATCTGTATCAAAAGCAATAAGGTTGGATTTTTTTTTTTTTTTTTGTTATACTAGTATGATCCCCAAGGGGAAATTAGGGCTCTGCATTTTACCCATCTCTGTACGGTAGTACCAGAGAGCAGTGGGCTGCTACTTAAATATATACTTATACTTCCTTAATTAAGGTTGCTTAGTGTATTACTTATAACTTTTTATGACATGACCCATACATACAACTGCCATTTATGCACTTTTTCTATAGATTAGTATAGTTTCATTTTAGGGGTTTTCTTTCCACATATTACACATATTGTCCACACAAGTCAAAAGTTTCTGATGCCACAGTTTACCAGTTTTGTATTTTAATTTCAAGCAGTTCAAAGTGTCATTCTGCTCTGAAATTAAAAAAAATTAAATCAACAAAAAAAGAATGATGGAATCAATTTATAAACCAAAATAAAGACTATGACAGTTGGCACCTTTGGCAGATATCAGCTGACCACACGTGCCCTGTTCTTTCTATTGTGGAAACAAAATGGTCCTGTGATTTCAATTAGATTAGAGGGGAAATAAAGGAACATTGGGACATTCTACAAGTTTTGACTGGTAGTGTATACTTTAAAAGATAAAAGCCCTGATTTATGAAAGGTTTGTGTGAATTAAAATGAGAGATAACTTGACTGCACATGCAAAAATCAACTGCAGCTCAATTACTAAGAATGAGGATTGCACTTGTTAAAAGGCCAAAGTAGCACCTGCAATCCTTTTGTCGTGTCTGCAAAAGATGAATACGCAATCTGGGCATTTCTTCCAAAACTTGAAAAATATTGTGAGGAGAATATGCATCAGCTCCTGCACACTCGTTCCCTCCAGACCGCGGCTGCTGCTGCTCTGACCTACGTAAAGTTGCCCCCCGACTCCAGACAAAGCTCAGTGAAAATAACCAGCACAAATGATGGAGACTATTTTCACTGAGTTTTGCCTGGGGTGGGGGGCCACCTTCACACAGGTCCAGCACCAGGTCCATTGTGCCAAACAGCACGCGCTCTGTGCGTAATGCCAGACCAACAGCGTCTCCTTATCCATGTCCTCATGAACTGGCCTCTTCTTAGGCTCTGCAGAGATACCAGTTGCATTGTTTTTATTTGATAGTTATTGTACTTATTTTACAAGTTATATTTTATTTGCCTCTTAAATCTGCATTTTATATCTCTTCCTTTAATATTTCTATCTCCATCGGGTCAAATTTCATTTTGCGTTTACAACTTTCTTGCTCTCCTGAACTTTTCATGGAAAATCAATAGCTCTGCTATATCCTCATTTAAATACTGTTGTTTGCGTCCGTCACCAATTGCGTGAGCAATCTTAGCAGATCACCTGCAAACAGTGATGACACAGCGTGTGCAATTTTTCTGCGCCGCAAACAAATTAGTGCTTATCATTTGAGATCTTACACTCTAAAGGCTACAGTATACTTCTCCATTTGCGTAATGTGTTATCCAACTGTGTAATGACGGAGTCCCCTCCAGCCTTCATAGTTCTTCGTCATGGTGCTGGATACACAGTGCAATTTCCCGCCCAATCAGTAGGGGTCGCTACACAAGACTGGCCTACTCATGTGATGCTGATGGTCGTAACCTCGGTGGTTATTTTGCTTCTGGTTACAGTGAGCAATGATGTCTGAGAGACAAAGGGCCGGATTTTTTTAAGATCCAAATTTGCGTGTAGTAATTTGCCCACGCAATCTGGAATTTTGCGCGAGGGGCTGAACCAGGGTTTGTGAGTGATTTACCAAGAATGAAGGTGCAAATGACAGCGGGTGCAAACGTGTTGGAAGCGCCCTTGTATAAATTAGGTTTTGCGTGTTTCGAGGTTTGCAGCGTGGCGAATTGTGAGAGATGACAGCGCAAAAGGAAGGATCAGGAGTTGCTGAACAAATGAAACTGTCTGCAGCTCCGACATGGTCTCTATTAAGCGGGAGTTGTGCACTTTGGCACACTGCCAACGGCTTCAGAGCTCGCGCTGCCAGGTGATCCTGTGGTCCTGACCAGATGCTAAAATCCAAGTTAAAACGTGACGATGGCAAAAAGGGAAAATAAAGACACCTTTTATGCAGCTTTTGTTCTCATTAAGCTGCGCAGTGACTGCAAACTCTCATTTATCCAGAATATTTTACACCCGTGTCAAATAGTGATTTGCTGTATTGGTTTTTATTGAATTCACAATGAGAACTAAATATGCTGCCCTCACTGCTCATGAAAAATTATTTTGGATCAGATTTGTGGTCTCTGTCTTTTGTGCACAAAGCTGCAAGTTGCACCTGCTTTTCAGACGTACTAAAATAGGCGCAAAAAACAGCAAGGCAATGAGTCTCAAGGATGATAAATTGCCTTGCGAGTGCTAAATTACTATATTTACATTTTCTCTTCCCATTACACGCACTTTTGCGTGTTAACGCCCCATTTTGCATATTCATTGCAGAAAAAGTACCAAATGGATAAGAGGCGCTATTTAGCACGTTTTTACGACCAAACCATTTTAGCACCCTGTTAATAGATCAGCTTGTTCATTTTTTTGCGTGTGGAGTGAGATAGCTCGTGTTTTTATACAAGCAAACCTTTTAGAGATCGTCCCAAAGACTGTTGTTGCTGCTGCAGCTGAATAACATTGAAACAGAGATGCTTTTAGTGCAAAAATAAAGACGATGGGGAGATTTTGATATTTCCTCACTTCTTCAGCCAAACGTTCTTTGGTTGGAGTCATCTCTGCGTCTTCGTAGGCTAGCCGGTTTAAAGATGGCGCTGCTAGTGTTAATGTGGTGATAGACCAATCACAGCCCTTGCCGTCTCCGTCGTCCCTTGACGGAGTGACGGACACTTAAAAAATGTTTTCTGCAGAAGGATACGACGGAGAGGCTCTCCGACATGCTCTCCGCCGATGTAGAGGGCTCTCTGTAACCGACTATAAATTGCTTTAACAATGGATTGATTAGAAAAACAACCAATGTTGTTGTTAAACAAATATTTTTTAGATTAACCAATACTTTGGTCAAAGTGTCCAATTTGTATTGGTTTTCCCTTTCACTAATATATAGATTTGTTGAAAACACACCATATTAGATTAGTTGTGTTACCAAAACATCAGTCGGAGACATACAGTAACTACCAGCTAGACTGGCATAATTCAATCAATTTTTGATTGTTTTAAAGGTTAAATATGTAAAATTTTTATTAAAAGCTATATTTGTAAAAAAAAAAAAAAAAACCCCTCCACAGGTCATTTGGGGGTGTACAGAATGAAAGTATAACATTTCCTAGAAAAATTATATTTAGCCTAAAAATAGTTTTAAAATAAATTTTAACGGGTTCGATAATTGCATTATATTTACGTTTGTAAGCCAATACACACCGCCATTCCGGGTTGCCAAATACGATCTCTGTGTGGAAACAATATTTTGGGCACAGTCAGGCTGGTACAGGGGGAAACAGTGGAAATGACGAGTGAAGCAGCTGCTTCAGAGCCCTGGAGATGTTGTTATCTGTTTCTGAGGAGGAGTGACCTGAGAAAAGCAAAACCTGGAGTAAATTTAGGTGAAGACTTCACTAAATGGATCCACATAAACGTTTTCCACAGAGTCAAAACACGGAAATGGCAACTTTCCTCCTGGATCGGTAAGCTAGCTTGTTTGCTAACATGGCTAACGTTAGCTGTCAGTTATAAACTCGTCTGTGTTACTTGTTGGACATGCTGCAGACTGTTGGTCACTTGCGTATCGGCAGTGAGCCTGGCATCCCAGCAGCTGGAGTTGTTTTCTGCCGTTGCAACTACAACCTAGACACATGTGATGTCGCTGTTCTGTCCGTATTCCATATTCAACCTTTAACCAATCTGTTTTTAGGGTGTAGGAAATCAGGGCAATTATATACAGATGGCTTTATACTGTTAAATATATCAGAATGTGACAACACCTTTTAGATAGTAGGTATACTTTGTTGGAAAATTGAAAGTTCACAATTTTTAGGTCTCTCCCTGTCCTTCTCTGCTGTGAGGGTTTGGGGTCTGGGGTCACTGGTTGAATTTGATCTGTAGTTTTTAGGGGGAACTTTGCAAATTGTATTTAAAACAGTAGGAGTCTAATTCTTTCTCTAATTTTCAGTCCCACTTCCAAAAAAGTTTGGATGCTTTGTAAATTCTAAGACAAAGAGTGAAAAATTTTGGCAGTTGTCATAAAACTACATTGTATTTCCAATTAAACATAAACAAGCAACACAACAGCAGCGACTGTTTGTAAATGTAAGGCAGGTGAAGAGACCCTTTGCTGGAGTTTTAGGAGAGAAATCTTGTCTCATTCTGACCCAGCAGTTCTGGTCTTCAGATTTTTCATTTCATGATGCGCCAAATGTTTTGTATTGGTGAAAGATCTTGACTGTGGGATGACCAGTTCAGCACCCGGACTCTTCCACTATGAAGCCACGCTGTCGTGATGGATGCAGAATGTGGTTAAGGGTTGTCCTGCTGAGAAGTGCAAGGCCTTCCCTGAAAAGGGCGTTGTTCTGAAACCTCCATGTACTTTTCAGCGTTCCTGGAGCTTCACAGATGTGGAAACTGCCCACACACACACTCTAATGCAACCCCATATCATCTGAGATGCAAGTTTCTGATCTGTCCACTGATAACAAAGCTGGACAGTCCCTCTCCACTGAAGTCTGCCTGTCACAGTGTTCATAGTTTTGAAAAAGAGCTTCAAGTTTTGATCAATCTGATCTTCGACCATTTTAGATGTGTTGTGGTCCAGAGAAGAATGCTGTTTCTGGGTCATGCCCACATCTGCCCATCTTTACATCTGAGAAGCTTTGCCTCTATGAAATGCTCTTCTTATACCCAGTCATATTACTGATCTGTTGACAGTTGACCCAATAAGTTGTCAAATGCTCCTCCAGTTGTTTTTGACTTGTGTCAATTATTTTTCCAGCCTATTCCTTTTTTTTTTTTTTGTTTAGATTTGGTGCCGCTGATATTTTTGTATCAGCTGATTATTTCTAATAATATGGGAAAATATAAATCTCAGCATCTGATATGTTGTTTATGTTCTGCTGATAAGATATCAGTTCATGAGATTTACTATTAATTTCATTCCATTATAATTTACAATTTACACAGCATCTAAACTTTTTTAGAATTGGGGCTGTACTGTCTGTACTGAGACAGTTTCAATGTTGCTTTTCCAGAAATGTGCAGTCTGTATGGCATATCTCAGTGACCCATTCCCTTGTCTTGTGTTGTTAATGTCCATGTTTTGTCTAAAATGTCATTTAGGCCTCAGACATTTTAGCCCTCTGTTTGACACATGGGCTAAAATGAAGGTGTTACTTGTATTATAAACTATGACTTGTATAATATTTTGAAATATCCAGTATTTAAGATATATTTTGAGAATTTTCAAACTCATATTTACTTGTTTATAAGCCAAATACTTGTAAAAATAAAATAAGTGAATTAAAAAAAACAATCATAAATAGTCATCCTCTTCACTCGTGTCTTAAGTCACGAAGAAGTGTGTGCTGGGTTTTTGGTTTTTTTTTTTTTTTTTTTTGCGGAGACATCACAAAGTCCTTGCATTGTAATTTGCTGTCTGCAACCTCTTAGCAAAGGGTCTGTAACCAGCATGTGAGTGAGTGTGAGGACTATAAAACAGATTACTTAGATGTGTTTGCACTTAAAACTCTTGCAACAGCTTAGAGATATAAAATCCATTCAAACAGCCATCAAACACACACACATTCACACATGGCCAACAGAGCATGGAATTTCAAATAAAATCGACTGATGGAGTGCGTCCCTGCAGGGTTGCATGGAGGTGTGAATGTGTTTATTTGTTAGCAAGAAGATAAACACTGTGAAACAATGTTTAATTCCCTATTTGTCTGATAAACCACTTTTATATGTCACAGACTGCAGAGTGTAAAATAGCTGGAATCTTGACTTTTCATCATATTGACAATACAGATATAAGATGTGGTCTCTCTCTTTTGTCTTATTATTCAATAAAGTTCCAGATTCATCATTGTGACCTTGATATAACAGAAGTAAATATTGTTTAATGTTTACATAAAAAAAGGAAATGTATTCTTTAAAAAACTTTACTTAGGATTTTCATCTGTATAACTATCAAAACAAAGAGTTTCACTTTTATGATGCTAAATAAAATATTGACACAAGTAATTGTATCATTTTACATACAACCTGCATTCCTTGTCAGCTGATGGTGGAACTTTAACCACAGCTTTGCTTGCCAGCTGCCAGGGGTGTTGTCAAGATCTTGAAACATTCGGGGGTCAGCCCAGGCTAGCAATCTTTGGATTTTCATATAACAGTTGCACCATTTCAAGTTATGTACAGTAAGAGTTAAAGAAATTCAATATGCATTGTACCAGTTATTTATGGGCTGTCTTACAATATGGCATAAAAAAAAAATTACAATGTGAGGACTTGTTAAAGTAGTTTATTTACCGGTTTATTGTCAACAGCAGGATTAAAGCAATGATAAGAATTTAGAGCCTTCACACTGGTGACAGTCAGATGCTGTTATGTGTTTCTAATACTTTAAAAAAAAAAGACACCACACCTTCACCTGTCTGTCTGTCCTCATCGTTCAGTCTTGCTCAGAAAGCATCAAAGAGCTCTTTAGATTTCCCAGACTTTTGACCTGATAAGAAACTAGATCCAAGAAAAATCCTGTTTTGTACTCATTTGTCTAATAGGTGGTCAGACTTGCAGAGATATTTAAACACAAGTATACTTTGAAATAAACTTAATTAGTTATCTCTGTTTGGATAGCTCAGATGCTGCTTTTCAGTGCTTTTCCAACTATATGATTTTTTTGGTTACTTACAGTAATGGGATATTTTTTTTATTGTAAGTTCTTTGCTTTTTATTTATCTATTCAGTTACTGTATAAATTCACAGTTTGAGATAAGGTGTATCTTAAAGCTGTAGCATAACCATGAGTAAAAGTGTGTCTTTGAAATGCATATTTTCATAAATTTTGCCTTGTTTCAAGAACATTTCAGAACCCCTGAGTCAGACAAGCACTAAGTCCGTCATTTTCATCAACCAAGCTTTTAGATGAAGCAGCAGCACTTTACTACAGTAACAGGATCAACTCCTTTGTTACTTCAGCCTCAACTGGCCCACTTTGCTTTAAAACTTATAGCAAAACGTGAACTTCTAATATCCAGACCAAAACCAAGCAATCGCTCAATTCTAATAATTACCTGCCCTGTGCATGTGCATGTGCATGTGCATGTGCAAAATGCAAGACAGAAGTCCTGATACCTGATACCTGAAGAAGAAAGGCACCCTATGGTGCAAGTCCTTTTTTTTTTCTTTCTTTTAAATGTATTTCTTCTGACCAAAGAAAATAAGTGGGGATGCATGTTTGGATACACAGGCCTGATGACACCCAACTGCCATGACAAAATAAAAAAAGAAGCAGAAATGTCTTGATTCTCATTAAATCAGGCAATTTAATTCTCAAATTTTTACTTAATATCAGATGATAGTTTGGTTTTGCCACCAACTGTGGCAGTCATGGTAATATGCAATGGATATATTTGATGAAGGAACACTATAAAGTTGAAGTTATCTCATATAGCCTTCAGTCCTACAAAACATCCAGACACGGCTGCTTCTAACTGTAAATATTCTTTATTAAGTCCTTGCTTGTTATTCATTACCTGCTTCACCACGTGGATCTGCTGCAGCAATAGACAGAGTTACTGTATCCGCCCAGAAACGGTGAACAACATTAGTATAAAGATTATTCTGAAACCAGAGCCCATCTGAAAACTTGATGCCTTGATGTGCATTAATGGATGATTATGGATCATTTGATCCCATTTGTTTACACTCATTCTCTGCATTGCTCCCCCACTTTCACAACCTTAAGAAAAAAAAAATGCATCAAAACCAGGTCAGCCACAATTTAATTTTTTTCCGACAGGGAAAGGCTTGGCCTGTAACACACTTGAAGAGAGTTTAAATGCAATTCAAAATATTTCCTTTGGATAAAATATAATCAAACTACTCTGAAAAATATTTTAGATTAATTGTGGGCTGTTAAGAACACTCGAAGGCCACAATCCAGCCTACAAATATCAAATCAAAACTAGCCTCAGTGATGCTTAACAGATCCTCTAGAGAACAGGGCAAATTAGAGCCAGTCATGGCACCAGATATGAATTTAGGGGCACAATAAAAGTTATGATGAACAAGCTTCCAATAGTGCCTAAAAACATGGCTGAGCATACGTTTAGTGAGTTAGGAACAAACTAATTTAGCATTTAATCATAAAGGCCTTTCTCTACAGCTCAGGAAAGGCCAGCCAAAGTTTTAGACATTCTCCTCATATCATCACAGTACGCAGTGATGTCGAAGTGAAGCCAATGCTACTGTACAAATACAGATATGAGGAAAGAGCAATTTTCCAAACCCTGAATATAAACAGGGTGAGGCCAGATGACTATAGATGTGATGATAACACATTCATGATGAAAAAAAAAAGATATTTTGTGAACTTTTAGCATGATGCATAGCTGCTGTTGTTTTCCTGCGCAGGTTTGTAAATATGTTTTTGCCCGTTGCAGGACCACGGACAGCGCATGACACGAATCATCGAAGGTTAACATGTTTTTAAAAAGGAGATTGATGGCAGGTTGGGGAAGGGTTTCAAACAAATTAATAATTACATGTCTTGAAAATTAATTGTTTGGCTTACTGTATATCTTTCTCAGATGTTACAGATAAAATAAAAGGAAATTAACTTTTAAAAAAGAGTTCTCCATTCTGCAGCAGCAATTATCTTGGCCAGCTTCAGGAACAAGTGGTTTAGACATGACTTTTGGCATTAATTGCATAATTAGCAATAAACTTCCTACTAAAAACCTTCATTAATCATGTGTGTTTAATTTAAATTCTACCTTACCCAAATCATATGCATCAACAGAGAAATACCCAGAAATGTACTTGTATTTCTTTGCATCTGTTCAAGTCTTGTCATTTTTTTTTTCATGCTAAAAGAGGGTCCACACCAATAAAAATGGCTGCTTTTATAGTCAAAATAGGGGAAAAAAATAAAGCATTCCTTTAAAATCATGTTTCTCTGTGTGATGCTGCTCAGGTCTGTTTTAAAGGTGGACAAATGCAATTTATTGATCCATACGAGCGGTACTCACATGTAGCCTACCAGGCTAGAATCAATCTTCAGTAGCAGTGCAGCAGATACATCATCACTGAAAACCAGCACTCATTCACCAGGCTACATTTTTCTACACTGACCAGCCTCATCCAGACCAGTGACTGTTCCTCAGAGGTTTGATCATCCTGTGTATTGTGCAGACGTGAGAAAGAATTCACAGCGGCAACAATTTTCAGGTCAGAGGGTTTGTTAAATACTAAGCATTGCTCCACCTTGCGCAGAATTTTGATTACTTTCTGTTAGCAGTCAGTGAAGTGGAACGGGACGGTTCCAATTCTCAGGCTTTGCTCTCAGGGAAAAATGAGAGATACTGACATACAATATATTCAAAAATATGAGCAATACTTAAAAAAAAAAGAATCTATTTGAGTTCTTTTATTATCACTTAAGTCCTAACATGTGAAGAAGAAACTGATATCTCACCCACTTACTCATGATTAGACAACAGAAAATTCCCCCATATTAACAAACTTATCTTTTAAATGTCATTAAACTTTCTTGCACTTTACTGTGTGGTGGAGTTTCTCCTGTACACCCATTCATGACATTTGTTGCAGTTTTTTTTTTTCTTTTTATTAGCTGTGAGCAGTGAAAGCAGCACTTTGTCCTCCCCTCTCCCCGCCCTGTCTCACTGAAGTCCTTTCATAATGAATGGTAAGGTACGATAATAGCATTCAGGTTTCCATAGAAATGAGTCCAGGCCCCTGTGTTACTTTTTCCCCCCTTTTTCTTTTTCTTTTGAAGCATAAAGACCGGATTCTGAAGCAAACTCTTTCCCCCACTCGCATTGTCAGCTTTTTTTCAGCTGATTGGATGCATTAATATAAAATCCTACAAATGATAGAGTGACATATAAGAAACCGGGAGGTAAGGTTTTCATAAGGACTGCTGTGTCTTCACCATGTGTTTATTTCCATGTAACTGTTATAACCTCACATCTGAGGTGGACAGTGGGCTTTTCCATGTACACTAAAAAAAAAAAAAAAGAAAACCTTAACCACTCAGAAATGAGTCTGTTGCTGGAGAACGATCCAAGACTCGAGGGAGCAGATGGGGCTTTTTCACCACACGAGGCATCTGCCCAACTCAGGTTCCTTCCAGCTGCTCGTGTGGTCTTTGAAATTGAGCTCTTGTGATCTCAGTTCTCCATCAGCAGCTGCTCTCTAGTTAAACAAAGTATAGCTCTTGGCTGTTATTTTCACACTCCTGTTTATGGAGCTTTGCGGACATTTTCATGTCATGTTTGTGGTGTTAAAGTTTGGTGTTGTGATAAAATGAAGGGGTGCAACTGCAATGCCGCATAGCACCATCAGACATTATGTTCTCTACTGCATCATTTATTTTATGCAAAATAGAATAAATAAGTCATTGAAAAGAGATAAAGAACACTGATTTGTTTTGCCCTAGCATTGATAATACCAAGCAAAACAAACATGTTCTCAACATAATGTTCATAAATATAAATACTGTATGTTGATATTTTGCAGTTAAACTGATTAAATGGCTTCTAAAGTACTTTGTACTTGAACAAAATAACAGATTTACTGTAAAATCAGACGCTAAGGATGCTAAGCAACCCAAAAAGCCCAGTCTCCTCTGATTGGTCAACTCCTCTGGCCTGAACAAGGACTGCCCAGCATACTCTTTGCAATAATCCTGTGCACCAACAAGATAAGGCATATCAAGCTGCATTGATTTTACAGAATGGTACTGCAGAGAACACACCTCCTGTTTCCAAAGCTGTTGTGGCAAAAGTAAACTCTGAAAAGGTCAAAAGTCACATATGATTATGTTTGGGTCATACACGTACAGTAGTTACTTTGCTCAGTAATAAACGCCAAATCTTACAAGAAACCCCAAGTTAACTTCATCCCAATTCACTGGTCTGAAAAATTATTGCCAGTTTGGCATCACAGTGCTCAGAAAATACAGTTTCCCTTCAAGTGTTTGTCTTCATAAACAGGAGTGTCAATCAGTAAAACCCTTATGACACACATACAAGAAATGACTCTTTAATCCAGCCACTGACATATATGGTATCAACTCGGGTTAAATAAAAAAAAGTTGGAAAAAGTATTTGATTTTGAAATACATATTGAAATATTCCTTCCAGTCAGAATGAGTCACAATATTTAGATTGCTTTCCAGAAAATAAAAAAAAAATTCAAATGCAAAGAATACCTGTGAAACTATTGTTATTCATTGTTATATTTGCTACAGCATGTGACGAATTGTGCACTGTAAATCAAACAGCATAAGTCACCAAAAGCACAAAATTGACCGCATGGGGACTGAAGATGCTACTGTAATGGGGAAATAATAACCACAGTCTAAAAAATTATTTGAACTTTATTTTTAGTTTGATGGTCGAAGATTTTACAGTATGTAATTGAGTAAAAGAAACCCATTTAAAAGGGACTAAAATCAAACTCAAAGTAGCCAATTTAAAAAACTAATGTGTATAACTAATATATCTAATATTTGAAAATGTCATGTAATTAAATACTAGTTAAATGTTAAGCTGTTTAATTCTAAAGTCCTGTCTTACTAATTGTCCTCTCACATCTTGACATTTAATGTTGTCAGGGAAAAAGCCAGACTACAGACTACAACACTTCCTTTCACACATCTACTCTACATGATTGTGCTATTTTTCTGCTTATCTCTAATCTAGTTTCTTTTAAATAACAACAATCAGATCACTTACTGTATGGAAATCCACAATTTAAATTATTTGCAGATGATGTGAAAAAAACTCATTAACTGAAAAACTGTTCAGTTGCAATGGTGTTAGAATATTTTTGTTTCTTCAATGTACACGTTATTATGCAAAGTCATGTCAAGGCTTTTAATGATACAGTCCAATTCAACACAATTCATTGTAGGCCTATTATATGAACTATTTTCATGCAAGTCAGTTAATCATTTCAATCCCCCATCCTAAGCATGCACAGCATGATGTTCCACAATGGAAAGGACATAAACGATCATGTTTGTCAAAACAAATGTGTTTATTGGCCAAATTTGGGGGATTTTCCATCATAAATTGTGTTGGATTGCAGGAACTTGAAAATAAAACAAAGATTATAATTAGTGATTAAACTGCATAAATCGTTTGCTGTTAACAATTAATGGTGTGGGGTCTTTGTGAAGTGGGCTTGTTTCCCATAGATGACCCAAATCCCACCAGATTAGTGAGTTTAGAGGCTGATTCTTTATCAAATCTTTTGGGTACATAAGCAGTTCATGCAGGGCACCTTCTGCCTTAATTTGTCTGCAAAGTATTAAGCAGGGTGGCAAATGGCAAAGGCAAATGCCAAGATGCATGTTGTTATAGAGCATTACATTGTAACAAGATGAGCAGTTATTCACTTTACCTGTCTGTGGTTTGTATGTTCTGACTGACTGCTTCAGTAATTGCTGAACCATAAAGCTGACTGCAGCTGATTGCATGCATTGTATGCTTGTGTTTGTGGTTGTAAATATCTTAACTTTAGCACCCTAATCCTACATAGTCTCTCAAAACATAATTTAAGTGTATCTAGTGTGTAAAATGGCACATTCTCAAACATTTACTTTATCTAGATTTCACCAAAGTTTGAAAATCTGGCCAGTAAAGAGAATTTAGAAAATAGGAAATAAAAAAATAGAAAAACAAATGTGAGTTGATTCTTGGGAACAGTAGATGGAGTAAGTGTTTTAATTAAAGGAATAATTTTTTTTATTAATTCCAGGAATTTTGTTGGCAATTGTCCCATATTCGTTTGGGATTATTGTAATTCACAAAGAAAAATAAACTACAGTGACAAAGTGTATCTTATCTGTTAGCTTTTTTATGTAAATCACTGAAAAACCAAAGTGAAGATGGCGGACTGAAGAACCCACACATTTCTAACTCAAACAGTGCAGCCCCTGTGATGGCTGTTTTGTCATGCTTACCTCCTATTGCAGGTAATATAATAAATAAATGAGTTCAGGGCATGCTTAAAGAACTTTGTCATGATGTTTTTTTGTTGATAAAGTTGCAGTTGTGATCACACATTAGGTGCTTACAAAATCTTTCTGTGATGGAAATTCATTTAAAAAACGGATATACGTATACTTGTACATATTCTACATGACGGGCTTTGACAATTATCTATTTTTAATACCACGGGTTGTTAAATTTTACCAACAGAGACATGGCTTACAGCCAGCCAAAACATTGCCCAATCAGTGGCATTCAAGCATGACAATCAAAATCCAAAATGGCCCTTTTGAGCCCCATTTTAACTCGTTCATGTGCTCCTGTGCTTCTCTTGGTATTTCTGAAAAGCGCAGAGCATCTTTCCTCAAAACTTTGCAGAAATAAGCCGTCCATCCTTATATCTTGCTGGCTAGCAAACATTAAGTCAGCCACGTTCTGTAGCCTCCTTCTGTCTGTCATGGAGCTGTTTATCGTCGCTCTCTGTGGTCACTGCAACCAAAGGCCCTTTTGGCCAAAGTCCACGTGGCACAAAAAGGCCGCAGCATTCCTGATGTCTGTGGCTAATCTGTGGTGTCAGCTTGTGTTAACACTGCGCCGCCAAATTTGAGGGCACACAAGGCCGGGAATATTAAAAACTCCCATCAGCAGCATTCCTCCGTAGGAGGGTGGGTCTGATGAGTGCAAGGGTCACCTAAGGTTGAACAGTGGTTGTGTGCGAGAGCTGCTCTTACTGTAACGGTTTGATCCACTGGACAGGAGGTGGGGCCAAAGCTGGATGGAGGGAACACACTTCAAAGAGAGAATGCTTTCTCCTTGTCTGTCCTCATTGAAAGTGGGCTAAATGAGCTTTGTGGGGGATTTCGTTCCTGCTGCTAGACAATTCAGACACTCGATGGAAGATGCTGAAAAGGACAGGAAGTCACGTGGGTAGTTAATTATTTGCGTCTCAACCTGCCAGATGCTCTCTATGTCCCACCCTAATTGACCCATAATGACCATGAGATATTGTTGTGCTAAACTTGAGATGTCTAACAACTGTAAGGTCGGACTGGCCCTGCAATCACCACATGTCAAATTTCACAGAGCCATGAGACAGAGACTTTGTACTTGAGTGCAGGCATTTCTCTTCAGATATCCAACCGTGTAGCTCTCTTGTTTGATTTTAATAAACAAAGAGTGAGCCTGTGAGCTACAGTAGTTCATGAAGCAGCTTACAAAGAAAAAAGAAAACACATGCAAGCTTTCTCGCTTTTAACAGAACAAGCTAAGTCATACCTGATTTTGCTTGGAGCCGTGCAATAATTGAAAAAACAAAGAAAAAAAAGCCGTCAGATTCTGGTTGTCTGAGGCTGCTGTGCAGACATGCAACATGTGCTGTGCTCTCCCTGACTTGCAGAGGGGCTGGGACAGGAATGCATTCAGGGTCAGGGGTCGGACGGCCATGTTCTCATGCAGTGTTGTAGCTTGGCAACAGGTGCTGTGCAAGAACTGTTGCCAAGTTTTAAGATTACAGTAAATCTTCAATCAAGCTGCATTTTCTTCTGTCTCATCAAACATGGCATTCCCTCTCTGCTGGTTTTCTTTTTTGCTTTCTGTAACTTCAGTTGCTAAAGAATCCTGCATCTTAAAATAATGAAATTCAGCTTTGTTTTTTACTCCAAAATAAATCTATGAAACAGTGAGCTGCAGTTGAAATGTCTGCATAAGAAAGAGTCATTCTTAGCTGAAAGGGTTGGTAGTGTCTCAGGGAAATGATAGCTCAGTGCCAAGGTATTCCTTCTCCCTCCTGAGAGGCCCCATAGCTCAGCACTGTGAGGTCAACAAGTACAGGCCATTACCCACTGCCTGTGAACACACGCACACAAAAAAAAACTAAATATGCGGGGCTGTTCCTTTAAGATGGTAAGACAGGAGCTGCCTGAATGCACTCGGAGACGTAGCCGCAGCCAAGATGGAGAGGAGGAGGGAGGAAACAGAAGGACAGAAAACAAAGATGTTCCACTGAAGTGGAAAGAGACAGACTTATGTTTTGCTGCTCCTGCTGCAAAGCTGTAAAGTTGCAATTATTCATATTGTAAAATTAAGGGTGTCAGTTTGCTGATTGCACTGCTCCGAGAAAAAGAGTCTTGTTGCTAGGAGAGGAGAGATTCAGTCTTCTCTTATTGGCCACTTGGATGCGTAAGATGGCCCAATGAGAGCCCTCCCCTGAACGGCAGAGCAATAGTAGAACTACCCCCACATGCAGACCTGATTAATATGTCAGGCATGTTTTATGGGTTAACGTGAATCAGGCTAGATGTATTGAAAAGACTGCTGCAGAGATTTAGTGTGTGTGTGGATATGTGGCTTTGTGGGTGTGTAAGTCTATACAACGTACGTGCCAGGGGGTGAAGGGGGTGGGGTGGGGTGGGGGGGGGGGGGGTGGGATGCAGCCACACCGGCATATCCACTGTACTCAGATAAAATGATGCTATTGATTCTGAAAAATGTTCACATACACAGCACACTCCCTCTAATGCAATCAGCTAACTGAAAACAGGCTGAAGAGGAGTGGGAATAGGATCGCTCACATGTACATGATTATCACGAGAATGGTGCACAAGAAAGTGAAACAGAAGAAAAAATAGTTAACTGTTTTAGTAGTCTGATGGTACTTAAAGAGAGAGCTTGTACTCTTGATTTACAACACACTGTGCAGTTGTGAGCATGCTGTGGAACAAATTTGGCAGGGAATTTTGTAACCTTTTTTTGACTTTGAAGAAAAAGAAACACTTTCTTTACTGATAGGGAAAATGCAGAAGCAGTAAGTCAAAATGTGCATCTTATTTTTATTCATCTATTTATTTTCATGTTGAATTTGTTGCTGGTTCACTCTGTTATTTGAAATCTAAATTGAAGTTTGGGAGGAAAACCAACAGTTTGAGAAAATATACTTGCTTAATGCATGAGAAGTTATTTTTAATCCAAGACTCATTTATCCTGGTTTAACACAAAGATTGGAGGGGGAGAACAGCTGCTAGTGACAATGAAACAAATACTCTTAAAATGCAGCTTTGCATTGGTTTGACGATTATTTCTTAAATTTGAAACATTCATAAATCTCTCCTCTGTATTGATGCCCCCTGTAGTAATCCAGTCTAGACCCCTAATGCTCCTGGACCATGCCAGAGTGCACAATCCTAGATGCTAAAACTGAGGCAGTTTGGCACCCCATGTATACTAAAGACCTTACATTTGCTCTGCCTGTTGAAAATCTCATACCATTTCCATGTAATTCAAAAAACATCCATTAATAGTGTAAAAAATTGCTCTCAAAGCCACAATAAAGAACAGTATATGATACTTGAAAGAGAAAATCACGATCGTGTTAGATGTTGCACTTTTGTCTTTGTTTTAACATTGAAAAATATCCAGGCTTGAGACTAGCTTTAGGTTTAGCATCCTTCCAGTTGTCATTAAAAAGCTGAATTTGCAGTTGTCCTCAAAATTATTCATACGCTCCAACTGAAGAAGGAAAAAAAAAATAGCCGTCAGTGAAATAAGTTGAAATTGACAAAAGTAATAATAAACTTGAAAAGCACTCAGAGAGCGCAGACTTCCGCCAAGCAGCTCTCGCAATAAAAAGAATCCTTCAAAAAATTCCTGGATCCAGCGGGTGATCCAGAGATGGGTTCGTCTTTGGGCTGAAGCACACGGCTGGTGAAAATTTTAGGTCAGTCCGTTCAGAACTTTTTCCGTAACAAACCAACACGACCCAAAACGTTACCTCCTTGGCGGAGGTAATAAAAAATTCTATAAAAATCATGGCATTGATTTATGAATTGTTGTTCTAAAGAAATTTGAAAAACAAACACACAAAAATAAAACAAGTAAACAAGCATGATGGGGCTCCGATGCTAAACGTTGTTGAGCAGCACTTTAGGCAATCACTCAATCAGGTGTTCTGTAACGTCCCGCAATTTCTGCACCGTTACAGGAATTTGGCCACTGTTCATGGCAAGGTGCTCTAATGTCCTCGCAGTTTTGTCTGTTTGTTTTTATTATTATCATTTTCATCCCAATTCAAACAGTCATATTTTACTAAAAAATTTTATTTTCTATTTTATTTTTTCTTTTTTCTTGTTATTACTTGATTTACTATTGTATATTTAGCCTTTCCTTTAATCGGGGATGAATAATTTTGCACTAAGACTGATGCATTAATGTGCTGTATACTACTGTGAAACAGCAGTGTGCACCCCATTTCTCTATCCGCACCTAAAGAAAAGTGCAGGAATTTACTAAACATAACAACCTGAAACAGTCCTGATCAAGCCTTTATTTCATTGCCGCTTTAAGGCAAACAAAAACCTAAAAAACTCTTGAAATTGTCAGGTACAAAAACTTGACTGAAAAGAAAATGAGAAAAAGGAGGCACAACCAGAGAAAACATTTGAAACACCTTCAAAACTCAGTAATATTGCTCATTAGGACTCACAGATGGGCAGCCACTCAGGTGTTTTCACTTTTCACTTGTAAGACCTCAGGACTACTTTGCAGACATATCTCCCTCTCTTACCACAGATTGTCCCTTTTCTTGCAGGCATGAGCTTGTGGGTTTGTCTCTAATTGCACATACAACTTGTTTTATATGGTAACTGCTTTTCAGCAGCTCATGAGGCGATCTGTCACCAGCTGCTGCTAACCAGAGCAAAAGTTTTATCAGATCAGATTGAAACACTATGGATGGGAATTATAAGCAAGTTCAGTAAAGGGAAATATCAAATTACAGTGAAGAGGAAATATCGGGGACATATTGATTCTTTTGGCTTTGTTTGCATTGTTTGATTCATATTTATGAAGAAATACATTTCCTGGTTGAATTATGGATCAACTTTGCAATGTTGTAGGAAATTATTTGTTTTTTATTAAGTTGTCAGATTTGTAGCTTTTAGCACCTTTCAGTTAATTGTTTTATCAATTTAATGTTCAGATTCACCTTCGTGGGTTTTTTTTTTTTATTAATTTGTTCAGGTTTTTGCTGTTATTGGTGAAAAATCTCTTCAGATTGATTTAACTTCAGATAAAATTATCACAAAGAGGAAAAAGAAAAACAAAAAAAAAAAGGCAGAGCTTAACTACAGCTAAAGAGAGAATACTATATTCAGATTTATAAGGGGGTGTTGTGATCAGTATTTACAATAATCACAATTTTAAAGGAATTAAATCAAGTTTCAATGTCAAAATGTGGAATCAACCCTTTAATGCAAAACAAAGTTGCAGTTTGGTGTTTTTACCATCTTTAATCTTTCGGTTTTAGTAAGATTTGTTTCCAAAAAAGAGGAAATTAAACCCATACCTCCTATTTGTAGCTCCACAGTGGTCACTGAGAATGGTTTTGTTCACAGTATATGTAGTTAACATCAGATATTATGACAGCAGTAGCCCAAACAGTTCATGTTTTTCTCCATGTGTGTTCAATGTGCAGAAAAACACTTTCTGTGAACATGCTCACGTGATTAACTTAAACCTGTGATTAATTTTCACTGAATGCATTTAACTGTGGCGGCTGCAAGCACAGGTGGAAAATAAATCAGTGAGAAAAAACTGCAGAATAACTAGATTTTTTTTTTCTTTGCTCTTCATCAGTTCTTGTAATTGGTTCCTTTATTTTTCATCTGAGCTGAACTGAAAAGCAGAACTTTATATGGGCTGAATTCAGCTGATTGGTTGAGCTTTCTGCACTGAGGACTGGAAATTAAATAGCAACATCATTCAGTTTCTCTACAATAAAAATTTTGAAAGTGTCAAGTCGGGTTTTACAAACAGATCCAGGAGAGATTTGCTGGCTGGAGGTGAGTAAATATGACACTGGAAATCAGAAGCATAACCCAAATTATTGTGATGTGAATGGAAATAAATAGCTACAGTAGGGACAGACCATTAATGTACAAGGTAAAGCTGGATACTATGTGGCACTATGTGGTTGTCTTGGCTCAATTAAAGGTGTATTTGACATCAAATAGAATAATCAGGATCCTATATAGGCATCCAAGAATTTAGCAAAACTAAACAATGGAACATGTTGTCTTTTTTCCTAACTTTGTGTGAGGTTAGGCTTTCTATCTCAGACTTTGAAAACCCCTGCTCTTTAGTACTGCAGGCCTCTGAGAGCTTTGTTCTCTGGTGTCTGGCTTCACACATCTCTTGAATTTACAGACAAGGCAGCAGCTTTTGGAGTTATTCATATCGCAAGAAGCAAGCTAAAAATAACTTGTGCTTCTTATACCAAAGCTGATCAGAAACTACTATCCTGCCAAAAAACACAAGTCCTGACCTGAGTGTCTGCAGGCTGCTTCAATAGATATCGTTCTGCTTTTAAAAAACTCCTTGAAGCACAGACTGATGAAAAAAAAAAAAGACAAACACTGAGTTTCTGTGGAAACGATTGTTCACATGTTAGAATGAGTAATAATTAAATAGAGATTTGCTACATAGAAATTAACATGTGTTGACTCTTATTTGGAATGTATACAGTTGGTAGATAAGTTGTTAGTGAGCTGGATCAATGTGAAAATCCTGCAAACTTTCTCAGTTATCACTATAATTATATTTTTCTCCAAATCTTGTTACTCTGCATTCCTTTTAGTGGATGTGCGGAGTGAATAAATATGCTAATGCACTGATAGTTGATCTTTTCTGTGGAGAATTACTAAGAAATTGATGCAAAACTGAAAGTTTCAGACAGACTAAAAAAAAAATAAAAAAAATCAATGGCCACATGTTGCCCCTGGAATTCTTTGTAAGTTTTTTCAATGAAAATCACTATTTTGCTAGTATGAAGTACAGTACCATCTTCAGTCCCAGTTGAAGCCATCAATAATGCATTATCTTCCATCCCAAAAAACATCCCAGAAAAGAATTTTTACATTTGGAGGTGTCCTTTTAAGAGTTTGGTTCCTGTTGCTTCAACTGCCTGTCAGGAACACACACAAAGTTTTTTTTTTCTTTTCCCCTTTTGTCCGCTCCTCTATGGAAACTCACATCTGTTCTCTGGCCACACACGCAGTCTCAAAAGTAAAAGCTGCAGTAAGTCTCTTTTTTTCTCCTTTTACTCTTCCTTTTTTCTTTTTTATCAATTCTTTTTCAATATTTGGTTCTTTCCGGTGGAGTGAAGCCTTCTCTAGTGTACCACGTATGAAATGAAGGTCATATATCTGGATATAACCTGCCTGAAGTTTGACACCAGGCTCCTCCAGTGTTTGCAGTGCATTTTGGAAATAGCAGGGTGGGCCGACAGTTAGATTGTTCCATTGTCAGCCAGTCACAGGTTTGATCCCTCTCGTAGCCCAGATTGAACCTGCCCATGTTTCAACCCTTTGTTAAAGCAGTTGTATGAAAGTGGATCCATTAAGATGCACAAACACAAAGCTGAAAACTGGGAGAGCTTTTGTTTTCCAGGTTTACAACACTGGTCCCATCGAACTGGTCCTGCTGACAAAACCAAGATATTACAGTCAGCCAGCTTCTCACAGTTCACACAAAACGCAGTGCAACAGTTTCTCGCCCGTGTTGCTAACCTTCCCTCTCTCTTTCTCCTGTTTTGTTTCTTTTTTTTGATAAAAGCAAAGTAAAATAACAAACAAATCCTGCTCAGGTAGGTAATTCAGGTCCTGACTGCTGTTTCAAATGACAGACTGGAGTTAAATGCTGTCAAATGCTGCCCTCTACTGGATGGTGTGTGACTTTAATGGCAAGCACATTTTACATGTGTTGTACTGTTGTTAGAGTTCAGGGTTTTGTTATTTACTTAGGAGTTTATTTATTTATTTAACTCCTAGCTGAGGTTGTTTCTTGACTTCATAACACATAATAGAAACAACAATGTATAAACGTCATCTTTGATAGTCTGATTCAAATTTGTATTTGTTGATGTATTTCTGAAGAAGAAGCTCATAGCCTAATTATACTATCACAACTAATAGTATTTATTTTTCATTCCTGATTTTTATCACGTCTGGGACGCAGGGGATCCCACATATAATCTAGCAAGAGGTGAGGTTCACCATGGACAGGTCAACAATTCATCAGACAACTCAGGGACAAATAAGACAAACAATTTTGTGTACTCACAATCACCCTAACCTGTCACTAATAATGACATTGTTGCTACAGATCCTGTATGTGTTGTGGGATGCATTAAAGTACCTTAATGCCATCAAGTTTGATTTTTTTATTATTATTATTTTATTGATAATAGGATGTAGGATTTTTCCACTTACTTGGTGTGATGTTACAAAGCCGGTTAGGGAACAGGTGTCTGAGTGTCAATACAGTTTATCAATCTGTCTCTAAAATATTGTCTAATGTTGGACCCATGAGGCTTATTTTGACTAATCCCTTATATTTTCATCGGTAGATGGCAGGAATTTAGGGGTGAAAAAAAAAAAATCATAATTTTAACCCCCTCATCCATTAATTATATAAAAAATGTGCCACATTTTTCACCTCATATAATATTTTACTTATACAAACATGTGCAGTGATACTTTATTTTCAAACTCATTTGACTTTTACTTATTTAATTACTTCCAGATATTCACTGAAAGTATCCATAAGATGATATTCTGTCATACTTATATATCTGTTCTATTAAAACACAGCGTTTACATTTTCCTTCCCTGTTTATAACTAAGCCAGACGTGGTAATTACCTTGTTTATATGAAATTTATAATATATCAGTTTATTCTTTAGTGAGTGACAATGTATTAGATAACTCATTGACTCATTAATGTACACAAGTGGCTAACTTGCAAGTATACCATCCTCACCCATGCACACACAAGAAAACAGTCTTTGGTGTCCGCTGTAGTGGACACTACACATCAAAAGGCTGAGTCAGCAATCATTTAACAAAAGTATCGGAATTTTGCAAGTACAAAATGAAAGAAATGAAAGAAGTTAAAAAGAGAACTCATTGAACTAAATCTGACATTTTCTATACTGTTAAAAGTATAGAATAAAATGCAACATGTACTGTGGAGTTGATACTGGGGAAAAGAGGTTTCTAACTATAAAAACCCACTCCCAGAGTGGTTTGAAGCCTTAGAGCATCTTATTTTTGCATTTACCATATTGAAAAAACTTACTGTAAATTATAAATCCTGTCAGCAATTAAAATAAACCTCCACTACGCTTGAGGATTTTTTTTTCATTTATCTTCTAAATTCCCTGTGTGACAGATGTACAAACAACTTAGTAAATGCATTTAAATGATCACAGGAGTAAATTTTCAATCAAACTTTTAATTAAAGAGAATATAAAAGTAATTGACAATGTATAAAAACATACAGTTGGTGTCAAAATATAAAGCATACAATACAAGATAGAAATTTATTTTTAAAAAATCATTTTGACAGCTGATTTAATTAAAAATGAATTTCACAGGGTTGATGCACAAAATTTCCAAATTAAAGCATTCTCCTCTGATGTGCTTTGAAGAGAAAAGTCAGTTTTAAATTGATGCAAAAGGACAGTATTTATGAAAAACAATATTCATATTCTTTAATTAGTTGACTAAAATATGCTCATATGAAATTACAGTAAGTATAAATCAGTAACATGTCATTATATCTGTTTACAGCATATACTGTGCAGCAGTAACATTATAACATTATAATAGCATCAGAAATATAGTGGTTACTTTTTAATACTGCATTCTTCATTCTTTGTCTTACATTCAGTACCAGACAGACTTGGAGAATGGCAGGTTTATGCAGAGGCACTGAAGGTACCGTGGAAGCCATAAGGCATGTTAACAGGCACATTGGCTCTTCCCAGCTCCTCAAATGTTTTGGAATCCAAAACCAGGAGGAAAGTCCCTTTATCCTGTAGAGAAAAATTGTGGAGAAAAAATGGTGGAGTTATTATCAAAACCCCACAGGAACTATGAGAAATGAGGGAATATGAGAAGAATGACGAGACGTCAAATTGCTGTCAGCTGCAGGAGCTTATTAAAGAGCCCTTCACAATAGACAAAAAACCCCACTAATATCCCTCCTTTGTTTTCAAGAGGAAAGGGTGAAATAAACATTGAGCCCAGTTGAAATAAATCTGCAGTAGTTGCAGGTATTTATCAGCTCCTGCTCCATTCTGCTGTGTTGGAAACATGGCATTCAGGTGGAGGTGTTTTTCTTTTCTTTCTGTGAGCAGTGCCCAGGCTGGAACAGTAAGCACAATTAACTTTCTTCTTTTAAGCACATTACCATCAGTTTAAGACACTTTTGAAATAAAATACAGAATTTCACTTTAAGTAAATATTTATAATGTGGTGAATTGGCCACTTTTCTGAAATTTTAGATGCTCATTTGCATCTTTTAAACCGTTTTGCAAATTTTGCATTCACTCTAACTTTACTTTGAGTTCTCAGAAACGATGATTTTGCTCCAATTTCCACCATTAACAGGGCCAGAAATGCACTGCCTTTCATAATTTTTTTTAGGCTTTAGATGGTTCTTTTAAAACTTCATTGAAACAGACTGTAAATACATCAATTAATATCAATGATTTTGTTTGTCTCCCTTCTGCATATTGATAAGGGATTCCATTATGTGCCCAGCTAAGACTCAGGCTAACTTGCTGAAGTTAACCTGAGCTGGAACCTCTAAGAACAACTTTACCCTGCAAACCACTGCCTTACACTGCACATAATTAATCATAGTTCATGAAAAGTGAAACAGATTTTTGACCAAGTCACAACTCCATCTGAAAACAGAGGCTCCTCTTGCTCTGACACTGAAAATTTACAACATAAGAAAAGCAAACTATTACAATGGCTGCCCACACAATGAACAGCATGTCTCTTTAACCTGCTGTTAATGAAAAATATCAGGCTTAATGTAAGTCTTACAGTACCTGTGAGGGAGTGAGGACCACAGACAAGATGATGCCATCATCCTCCTCCACAGCATCAGGTGTTGGCACAAAGACAGGCTCTGATGGGTAGAAACCCTTCTGGTACCACACCTGCAAATGTTTCATGTGCACAAATTACAGCTAAGTATTTCATTTTTCATGGCTTTTTGCTCATTTTAAAAACAAAAGTGCAGGTCGCAATCTAATGTGTCAACATTACATATGGGATGTGGAATCATCAAGTGTACATGTCAGGGATGTTTGTGTTCCTTTTGATGTAATGTACAAGGTGCATTAATTTTTTCCACTGTTTTTTAAGTACTTGAACTATTTTTCTTGAAGATTGTTACCATTTTTTTGCGTCGTGAGGGGATTTGCATCTTTTGCCAACAGCTCATTAGTTAAACTCTGTATGAATGCTGAACTGAACTTTTGGCTCAGTCCCAGCCAAGAAATAGCCTAGCATACAGCTGCTCATAAAAGAGTCTTTCCTTTTTCAATTGTGCACTGTGCTATTTAAGATAAAGTGATCTTGAACTGCACCATGATGAAAAGAAAAATTCATCTTTGAAATTGCCACATAGTAGAATATGAATTATACTTTTTTTTTGGTAATATGTAACTTTCTTCTCCCTAAAATCTATTTAATTTAATATGCAGTACAGGATTCAATGCTACTGTTTGAAAAAAGAATATTCAGACAACTAACGCAAAACAAACCTGTAGAAATGTGCCACATTGTCTGATTTACTTTGTAAATGCTGCTGTTTGCATCTTTACTGATCTGCCTTCTACATCAAACTCACACATCAGACAGATCCATAGCATTAGAAAAGAAATGTTTTTAGTTCCCAGGAAAAAATAAAAATAAAATAAAAAATCTCCAACAGTAGTATAGACAGGGTAATTCAAAACAATCCTACAGATAAATATCACACAAAAACTACTGTCCATCAGGCCACTGTACTGTTAGATTGCTAAAAACCTACTGTACATGTTACAGTTACATGTTTACAGTGACTCTTTGCACTATTGTCCATCAGGACATCTGTACTGTTACATTGTCAATCTTTACTGTTACATGCTACAGTTACATTGTTTACATTGCCATTGCACTGTAATATCTGCACTACTTCCTACATTAGGATTGCAATACCATTCATATTGTCTAGTGTCAACCCATTTGGAAATTTGTAATCTTCTTTAGTATTTAAACTTAGGTTTGTGTTTAGATTTCTAGGTTATCCTAGCGTATTCCTAGATTTTTATATTTTTATCTTATAGTTTATTATATTTTATTATATGCACAGTGGGTTTGAGAAGACTGTAATTTCATCTGTGTTGTATGTCTAACATGGGGCACATTTGACAATAAAGTTGACTTTGACTTTGACTTCTCTCCCCCACCTCATTAAACAAAGCATGAATGGTATCTTTAAGCACTGTTTAAAGTAACGTCTAAGACAACTAAATGATGGCAAATGTGTTGTCCCAGGAAATGTTCACACACAAACGCATGCACATATTACACACCTTGAACGTTTTGTCCTCCAAGTCCATCTTAAGCAGTGAGTCTCCCACCAAGTGTTTGAAGCCACAACCATAGAAATAACGATATGGTCGAGTGTTGCATCTTCCGTAGTTAATTTGAGGAAACTCCAGACCGCCATATTCACAGAGGTCATCTCCATGGAGATTCTCGTGCTGGCAGAACACCTGTTGATAAAGAGAGAATTAAATGACTATTTTCACGTTCAGTGAGCAGAGTTTTATTCATATTTTTCTGAGCTTTTGTGAATATAAAGCTTCAGTTTTACTAAGTTCAAATGGTTTCATGAACTGGATATAATGGGATTTGATCTTTTGGATTGACTGAATTAGATTATTTAATAACCCTTGAATGAAGGTGAACTGTTTTATCTGTGTTAGACATACTGGATATCAAGTTAGTTTGTGCCAAAATTTCTGTGATTTAGTCCAAAATCATACAGAAAACACACACTGAAGACAAAACAGAAAAAAATTACAGAACAGAAAACAAAAAAAAAAAAAAAAAAAGCCTTGAATTAAAATAGAATTTGCAGTGAGCTGTCGTTTGTGCACCAGGACCTTTGTAAACAGGATACAACAGTGGGCCAAGGTTTAAACCCTGTGGTGCACCACTATTAAATTCATTTGATGACCACAGAGGTCAAATCCTGATTAAATCAAACACCAGTAAGATTAATTTAGTTGTCTAAAATTCACAAACGATAATTTATAACTCCTGTAAATAAAATTTCAACTGAATAATTGTCTCTAAATGCAGAGTTTTAAAGAATTGTGTCTCAAGTGTTTAAGAAGTTTGTTATTTTTAAAGGTTTTAAAAAGCATGTAAATCTATACTATTGTATACATAAAACACATGCCCAGTGGCATATTTAATTATTTCATCATTATTTGAATTGCAATTTCTCTAAAATGTACCATCGGGAGATGTTTAGTGGTCATATGATAAGAGTATATCTTTGATGGAAGTAATTTTTTTTTCTACAACTTAACAAGCTTTCACTGTCCTCTGAGTCATTTTTAGCTGTGCAATGTGTAATGACAGGAGAGTCCTGTTCATGTAATATACAATATAATAAAGTATCATAACAGGGTCATCAGCCTCTGAAGAATGGGCGTATGTAATGAATTGATCTTTGTTGTCACCATTATATGGGCTATCAGGGCAAATTCTGTTTCCACTAAAATACGTACATGTATGATATCTAAATCCATGTTACCTTTTCTGCACTTATTTTGACACAGGATGCCTCACTGGAAGGTCGAGTGTTCAAGTTCTGGCCTGTTGGAGTTTCATTGGTCACATGTAGGGGCAGGACAAAGCGGCGAGGGAAAGTCCTGTCGGTAGTGTTGTACACCTGGAATGGACACATTGAAGGACTGATGGCTACTTTATATCTTATGTTTTTGTGTCATTTTTCGGATAGAAATAAGTATTATATGAAGAGAAAGGGTGCCAATGAAAACACAGGTGAATATTGGAGGACAAAAAGAAAACCAGCAAGTAATTATTTAGTCCCATAAAAAATGGAATAAAAAAATGCTAATATCCGGATAAACAGGTAATGAAAGTAACATGCATTCAATAACTGGTGTAATATGAAAAAAATTGCCTTGTTCAACATGGACATAATTATACTGACTTCATCTAGTGCCTCTCCAGACTTGCGCAAATTCTGAATGAGGTAATTGTTGATGGCTTGTCCGTCATCTGAGCAGCATATATCGAGCATCAAGAATCCATCCTCTTCAAAGGCATTGATTTGATGGAAGATGGCAATGGCTTTGGTGTGATACTTAACAGGGCTGACCTGCAGTTCAGAAAACATTACTAGTTTCTACAAAATTCACTGAATCACAAGTCTATTTTCTCTATTGTCATGCTGTAAAAATCACACCAAGTTTAATTATGATCTCAAATCATCTGATTTACATCTCACCTCGCCTGTTTGCTTGTTAACAAGATGGAAGACAGTTTCCAGTTTGGGATCCCAGTAGATACCACTGCTTAAAGCCTTCCCTCTTAGCTTGCATGTGACTATTTTCAGCAAATCCATCTTGATTGGCTGTTCGATGAACACAACGTAGTTCTCGGACATGGCTGGAAGCAAGAGAAGAGTGCTACTGAGCTTTATAGAAGAGGAAAGCAAGTAAGAAAGAGAGACAAAACTAGGAAGTGGTACCCAGCAGTACTGGCTTACCAAAGCTGTGGTAGTAGGAGGGATGGGACTTGTTTGCAGGCACAATAGAACAGAGTATCTTGGCTCCCTGCAGGGTGTCGTTGTTGTCCGTCTTCTCAGGAGGTACTCTGATGATATTGTACAGAGCTCCTAGAATGCCAGAATATTACAGTCATGTTGCTATTTGAAAGGAACGTAAAAGAGAAGTCTCAATTAATTATGCCAATTGTGTTATGGGTCTTAACCTTTGCTTCCATAGGAGTTGCCCATATTGTAAGTGGTGCCATCTGGATCATAATGTGGGTGGGCCGTGGCACCATTTACAGCAATGAACTTGCTCCAGTCAACCTGCATAACAGAGGGGGACAGGGTTGTTTTAAACATGATGTATTTGGATGAGCTGCCAGACACATTGACCTAAGTTCAGAATGTGACAAAGTACGCAAAGAGGACCCAGGTGGGATTTGATCCTCAGACTTGAGTCATGCACACCAGTCAGCCAAAGGAATATCCATGTGGCCAAATAGTCAGGGTGCATGATCAACCCACACTGTCACAAGAGGTTAGTCATCTGATTTACTGGTAGTAAGTACGGCTGTCCGATACTATCTGCTGATATCTGCGTTAAAATGTTATATCGGGAAATGTTAGTATTGATTTTTTTTGTTTGTTTGTCTTTTGTTCCATTGCGAAATCTCATGAGATCTTGTTCCATTAGCACCGTTCCATCATGTAGAAAAGTCCTTGTCATTCTGGAAGAACTTCATATCCCAGCATTGCTTTCAGTCATGTGACTACGGTGCAGCTGCTGCTGCTACAGACTGTTTTGCTTTGAAGCTGCTTATAATATGTCTGGTTTGAAGTTGTTGTTTAAGTTACATGTTGACTAATACCTGCTGCTATCTGAAATATGGGAGCCAAGATGTCCAAAATGAACTCCTCTGGCTGAGTTAAGGCTATTTTCGGATCTTTGCACTCGAAGCAGAATATCATTGTATTTCTCAAAATATGAGAGAAACAACCTACAACCTCACAATTGTCGGCATATATTGGGATCAGTTGATATCAGATATAGGAAAGAGTTGGACAATATCAGATATTGGATATCAGTAAAAAAAAAAACCAAAAAAAAACAATATCGAACATCAGTAGTCGTCAGGATGCCAAAAAATCATGACTGTGGCTGATATTACATTGTATGCAATAAAAAAGATATATACTGTATATATATATATATATATATATATATATATATATATATATATATATATATATATATATATATAAACGTCATTATTAATGACTGTGATTAACATTTACACAGATTTCCCCGTAACAACCGTGACAGTACCTTTTCCAGTGATTCTAGGTTCTCTGGGTTCACTCTGTGCATGAAATTTGTCTCTGTGCTGACATAGTAGTCACCTTTGTATTTCACAAAGCTCACACTTGCATTGTCTGTTGGTTCTGTAACAAAGAAAAACAAAGGATTTAAAGCTTTGCTTTATCATTCAGATACACAACTTGCAGCTTGTAGCTATCCTGTGAAGTTTTGTGGGGAAACGTTTTCTGGTAACATTCTTCATGTCCCACCGCAGTGCATTATTATGTAACCCTGGCATAGATCGAGTGCTTAACAGCCTCCACCCCTGGCCTCACCACAGATTTAGCACAGAAGAATTTGTACAAACACAGACTCCAAATTATTCCTTTGCTCCATCTGATGCAGATTTCCCCTGGCTGCTCTAAATCTACAGCGTCTTCTCAAATTACCAAGCTGATCTTACTGCATCACAAAATCTGTGCTTTACTCAGAGCTAAGAGAAGTTAGGACAAAAGAAAAATCAAGCAATGTTGCTGCACAGTCGATCAAAAACCCAACTACACTACTCTACCCCTACCTGTCATCCTCCGTCCCCTGTTGATCTGATACTTCATGCCTGTTCTACTCACCCATCATTTCAAAGCGAGAGAGGAACCTCATGAAGAAGTTTTTACATGGGTCAGGCATGGCCAGGGTGCCGAATTCTGACATCATGATTCGGTCCCTTTCACTGTTCTTCTTGTAGGCATCGCTGTTAAGGAATCGACTCTTGTACGTCACCTGGCCATCCTGGATCTTGAACTGGTGCAACATAGCCATCCCATCAAACCAGTGATTGTAGCTGCCATAAAATGAAGTTTTTAAGACATTGTTGCTGTTTGGAAACCTGTTTTCATTTTCTTTATTTGGAACATGAAGCAGCATGCAGAGATTTTCCAGCTTACTGTGTATTTCCAAACTCGAACTTCCCCGGGCCATTGCGGAGTAAGTTGCCTTTGATCCAGGAGGGGATGGTGCCCTGTACTTCGGTGGCAATTGGCTCCAGGGTTTCCTCTACTGAGCGCACAAGAGGAGCGATCGTCTCCAGTCCCGTAGCTGCTGTGATGCTACAGTCCTTTGCCTTGCCACTGTCGACGGGCTCGGCCTCATCTGTAGAGAACACAGACACTATCATACTAAGTCTCTTTTTCCAGTAAGTCAAGACTTCGAGATGAAGATTTTATTTATTTATTTTTATGTTTTTGCTTTTGTTGCATTCAGGTCCCTGTGTCTCACTTTGTGGCTGATGTTCCACACAGCCCACATAGTCCAGTGAAGCATGTAGTCAGTAACGGACTTACTAGAAAATATCAAATTCTCAACAACAAAGTCAAGACAGAATACCGTCAAATATTTCAGATGTATGAAAGTCTAAAAATTGTGTTCAAATACAGCATTCTCTGGATCTTATTGCTTTCAGAGCATTTTACAGAAGTCCCATACCCTACTTTGAGAGGTTAATCTTTTAGATACTTCAAATGAACATATTCAAAATTTAAAAAGCTAAAAATGAAATAGGAGCAGTCTTATTATTTGTTCATAAGCTGAGCTGTTTATACAACATCTGGCTTTAAAAGTGAAACTTATCTTTACCCACATTTCCCAGGAATAACAGCTCTAATAGTAAAAACCACCATTAAGCTTTCTGTACACAGTGACTCAAATTATTGCGGAGCATTCATTCTTGAATTGTGGCCAAAAATGGGTTTGGTTTGGTTGCAGGGACATTTGACCACCAAATCATTTAATCACTGAGCCTAAGAGATAATTTGTGCCAAATTCAAAGAAATCAACTTAATGTGTTTCTGAGATGTTTTGGAAATTAGAATGAGTGTGATCTTATAAATGCTCCAAAAGCATCATGATTTCCAGCTCAGCTGTTGCTGCGGCACAGCAATAAGAAAGAACTAATGACACTGAAATCATGATATAAACTCAGACTCAGCCCTCTCTGCTTCCTCCGGTCCAGCTGGCTGTAAACTCACTTTTATTGCACATCTGCTCTAAATATTTGACCCACGCATTATCATCATTCACAGAAGTGTGCTGAGCTAATGCATACAAACAGGTGTACTGAGCTCAGAGTTAAGATAAATATTTTGTCCAGGCATGTGGAACATCCTCAGGTACGATAGATAATGGATCACCAGCTGCAACATTACCCAAACATACTGAAAACAGGCTCAGGAAGATTCAGAACATAGAAAATTCTGCAGAAATTACAACAATGAAAAAGATTTAACATGCTGGTCAGGGTTTTACTTGCAGATAAAAAACCTTGATGTCAGCATGGTGTAATGCTAGAATATGTTTCTATGAAATAACCACACGTGTTTATATTCTCATGCAAAATCAAATAGCTTCCAGGTAATAATGATAAAGTACAGCCAGAAGTAAAACTTCAACAATTTGTTGAAAATAAGAAGAAAACTTTGGAAATATTCCATAAATGAAAAGGTTTGAGTAGAAAAACATTTTATAATGAATATAGTTACTGTAAATCTTCCAGAATCCGCTATTTAGCAGCAAATTATTCCCTGAGTTTCAAGGATGAGTGTAAATTTCAACCCAGTTGTGTGAAAAATCAGCAATTTGTAGCAAAAAAAAAAAAAGAATTAAAATCGAATTAGATTTTTGAATTACTTAATTAATCCCTAAGAAAGAAAGAAAATCAGCTTTAAGGTACACAAACAAACAAGAAAAGGATTTTAAAAAAGAGGCGTTCTTTGAAGTATAAATGAAGCAGAAATCAGTGATGTGAACAGGGAGGGTTGTGTGTGTTAGCGTGATACTGGATCTTTGATTTACATGATCAGAAAACATGGGAAACATTCATGGTAAATTGTGACAGGATTTGACAGAACCCTCCTTAACCCTCCTGTTGTCCTCATTTTCTGTATACACCCTATGTCCTCCGGGTCAAAATGACCCGTCGTCATTAAACCCCCAATATAAGCAGTTTAATTTAATTTTAAACACAAAATATTATATTGCTTGAAGAAACAACTTAACATTCACCACAAATTGTGTGAATACTTGTGTTTTTCCTCGTCATCTGGCAGAAAACTGTATTTTATTGAAGACACCACTACCATTGTCAGTTGTATTATTGTTTCCTGTATAGGTGGTAAGTAATATTTGTATAGTATTTCTATAACAGAAATGTGCAAAAAGGAGTTTTTAATGCATTTTTCATTCATCCCAATGAGTCAGTTTTTTTTTGAACATGTGAACCAAACAACAAACATTTCATTCAACAGCACATGTAGAGCAATATACAAGTGCACAGCCTTTGCAGATAAATTTCTTACACCTGTAGCACACAGTATGTGTTTTACAGTCCTTCTTTGTTGGGCAAAACTGACACCTCTTCTAGGGCTGGGCGATATGGACCAAAAGTCATATCTCGATATATTTAGGCTGAATATCGATATACGATATATATCTCGATATTTTTATCGCAAGGTGAGATCAAATATTTTGTTATAGTCAGAGCCAAATATGACATTACAAGTAGTTTAATTTAACCAGACCGGATGAAATAATGCTCAGCTGTTCAAAGAATGATCAAATGTAAACAGAAATACTGTATAATACTGTATGTAATAATACTCGCAGATGCAAGTAAGGAACATTACACAGAATTATATGTAACAAGCCCTAGTAACGTCAGCATTTATATACAAAGACAAAACAAACACACATTGAACTCCATATCTCGATATGGGCGATATGGTCCAATTCCATATCTCATTTGAAAATGTATCGATATATTTTTCATATCGATATATCGCCCAGCCCTAACCTCTTCGTCTTGCTTGCACCAGCGTGGGCAGCGGCTGTGACAGCTGGCTCCTCAGGTCGGTCAGGAGATGTGGTACTCTGAATAGCTTTCACAACTGCTGCAGAGGCTTCTGTGCGGGGGACATGCTTCCTTCTTTCAATAAGCGGGGATACAAGCGCCTTTCCGAGCTGCTCCAGGAACACCCTCCTCTTGTTCGCTTACTAGACATGATCTCTCTCCAAATTTCAAATGCATTGTAGGAGGAAACATCAATGATGTTGTGGAAGATGACCAGGGGCCAGCGGCCGTCATCCTTCTGCAGCTGTAGGTTCCAATCAGCTTATCCAGGTTGTCCACACCTCCTTTGTTGCAGTTATAGTCAAGGATGATGGTTGGCTTCTTGTCCTCACGATCACTAATGTCAGCATCTGTGTGCAGGGTGCTACTGATTGATCTGAGACTAAACTAAAACATTCTCGCATTCTGTGGCGTGAAACTAACTCTGTGACTTTGATTTCAACTGAATTTGACTGACGGGTCATTTTGACCCGAAGGACATCTTTGTACCTTTTTTTGTACAGCTTACATGAAAGTGTGAATAAAGGCAACAGTTCACTTTTTCTAATGTTTGGGTCAATCTAGAAAAAGTCATGAAATTTCAAGTTGAAAAAATATTGTTTAGGGGATTTTTTTGTAAGTTTTTAACACAGTGACGGGTCATTTTGACCCGAGGACAACAGGAGGGTTAACTGTCCTGTCTGAGAGATAAAACCTCTTCAGTAACACCTGGAGCACAGTAACTCGGTTTGTTGGGCTTCACTGCAGCAGTTGGAGCTGCAACGATAACAAATGTGTGACTTCAATTATTTTATCAGAGTCAGCTGCACCGTTTCCATCGTTTCCATCTAACCCGATACTACAGCCAAGGAGAGACTTTTTCCTTCAAGTAACTGCAGTAAACAAACACATGATTATTAAAATTACAATCTACGGTATGAAGTATGCCTGAATAAAACTATTGTATCTAGAGAATCCACACAAATAATACTGCTGAGAAAATAAAGGTGACATAAACAACTGTATAAATACGGTGGATGATCTTTGTGCCCTTTTTTGGGATGCTCAGCATCTTTCTGTAAAGTTTTAGAAATTTGGGCTGAACATTAAATTGATTGGTGGCAATGCCTGTTCCATGATAACATATTGATAACATATTTTATGCACAGGGCCTGCAGAGACAAGCACAGATCACCTTTTTGCATGTTTTGCTTTTGTGTCTTTTTAGATGTTTGATCTTAATCTGACTCCATGAAATTAAGTCAGATCATAATCTGTTCACAAAGGAATATAAAATAAAACATCAATGCACAGAGAAGTGAGTTTTTCATTCCTATTTCCAAAATACCAAATGAGAAGCAGATAATTGTTTTAGAAATATTTGCATAGTTATAGACTTTGCGTTTTTGAGGGTTGAAGGATTTTGGAAAAACAAAGCAAATTGCCACTTGAACGAGATCTGAAGTAGTATTTGACTTTTGTAGCACAAAGCTAAAACAGCAGCACTTTCACTGAGCAAACTTTTTCCAACAGCTAAATGTGGAATTTTAAAAGCAAAATTTAAATGGTACCAAATATAACCCAACTAAACATCATAACACTGAAACACATATTGTGCCTTGATTCAAAGATGAAGCCATTCTCAGCACAACCATTTTTTGAAGAAAGGGGAGATACATTTAATTTTTCATTTCATTTATTTATTTCTAACTGAAATTAAAAGCAAACATTCACATTTGGCGCACAAATAACAAAAACATTGTAGTTCAAAAAGGAGTTTTGGAAGAAGTTTAGAAAAACTTATCAGACAGCCCCGGTGCTGATTTCAATATCAAAGTACATTACCTTTCAATAATTTTTATAATTTCTGAGTGGACAATAGTATTTTTCTTTTATCAACAATTAAACAAATACTTCGGCTGATACACTTCCAATCACTGACAGAAGTTAAAAGAAGAGAAAGAAAATTTGATCACTTTGGATTTGAACTTGGCTTCAACATGTCAATATATCACAAAACTTCCCAAAGAGGATAAAGCATTAGCAGTGATCAGGTAACCTAGACTAACAGCGGCACTTAACAGGTCAGTTGTGGCCTAAATCCTAATATGAAACACAGTTCTTGCACAATGTGGCACTAAAGAAACAAAAATGCTATTCTAGCAGTGTGAATCACATCCAGCACGTCAGTGTGTTTGTTGAAACAAAGGTCAGTCATAGCTGTATATGCAGTCAGTTATAAGGTCTCCATTATGGTTTAATGGGGATAACACATGCACTGTGCCACTTTGTGGTTATATGATTTGAATCATTCCCACAAACTTCACTTTATCAGGCAAGTTTTTCCACAAAAACACAGCAAAATGCTGACTGACTGGCCAAGAGGACAACTCCCAGTCTCCAGAGGTTAAGCATCAGCAATTCATCCCAGAATATCAAAAACAGCACACAAACAAGAACGTTTACAGATTATACAAGTAGAAGCTAAAACCCTGCTGTTGACCTCATGTGGATTCACCAGGAGGTTTAAAAGAATCAAATTATTCAAAACAACTTTAAAAAAAAAAGTATAATGGTGGTGTCCGGTCTCTCATCAAAAGCACATGTGGACATGCAGTGTCCAAGCAGACAAAAAAAAAAACAATCTCCACGTTACAAAGTGAACTGACTTTCAAACACTGCTTTTTCAAAAGATGGAGTAATCTAAACATTTGATTTCACATTGTCTCATATAGAACATAAAAAAGCCATAAACAAAACCATGAAAGACACTGAAACTGCTCCCTGTGGCTGTTTTAATTAGATTGTTCATGGGTACAATTGGACATTTTTGTGACAATTGAAGCTCACTTTATATAGTTTTATGTTTATTGTGTATTAATCTGCTGAGTGATTGCCCCTTCTAGTCTTAAAATGAGAAAATATTTCTCTTGCAGTTAGGAAACTCATTTCTAGATTTAATATCTAAAAATCTGACGTTTAAAGTAGCCTAATTAAAAAAAAACTAGTGAGACAAATGAAGTAAAAGTAGCTCTATTTGACCTGGGTGTTGATGGTATTAAGTGATATTAGCCTGAACAGACTAAGGATGTGCGCGCGGTCGTTTTTGGTTCTCCATGTGAGCAGAGAGAGCGCGGTGCTGCAGGAGAGCCAGCTTTATGACAGTTTCACTGTATCCCAGCTAAAGATGTCATCTGACAGTCTGTGCTGCCACACTCCATATTTAATTAATAAGTAGTACCTACTTGTAATAAACGTGGTTTTTGTCAACAAAATGACATCAACGTGAAGGAAACCTGAAAAGCGGCATGAGTTAAACTGAGCGAAGCAGAAAGAACATTTTGTACTGTACACTCAAGAATACTCATCATCTCAACATTCCTCATCAGATAAGCCTGAAGTTGATTCTTAGCAGTGCTAGACACAAATGCGGGCTAAATGAAACATTTGTTTGGACTAGTTCAAGTTTAAATGCACAGGTGGCCATCTGACACCACCGTGGAAGGAAGCAGCAGGTGAGTCCGCTCTGTTTTTATTTGTACAGTAAAACAGCGACAACACGGAAGAAGCTTACCTGGGTTGTCCAGCTTGACAGGCGGCATGGTTGAGGATGGATGCTGTTTTTGCCGTCTGTACCTGCAACCTGTCCGACCATAAACTGTCACAACTGCGCTTAAAGCCGCTGGGGCTTCATGCACAGCGCAGAACGGTTATATAATGTTGCACACAGCAGCGCACCCTTTATATGGGCCACTGTACTGCCCGCGTGCTGGAGTAAAAAAAAAGTTGTTTACTTTTCTGTTGACTTGCCTCACACAATTGGTACACATTTAATCTAATTCTTGCCTACTGAAAAACAATAACAAGACAGTTTGAACTAAATCTGTGAACGTAGGCCTATTACACATAATAATAATAATAATAATAATAATAATAATAATAATAATAATAATAATAATAATAATGATTATAATGATAATAATAATAATAATAATAATTTAACAGACTTCATCCCTATGAGTGTGTGTCCGTGGTCATCCTCAATAATTATTCATACCCTCCAATTAGGGAAGAAAAAAACCCGTCAGTGACATCAGCTAAAATTGACAAAAGTAATAATCCATAAAAATTATATAAAAACCCTGATATTGATTTTGAATTGTGGTTGAACAGAAAGATTAAAAACAAACACACAAAAAATAAAACAAGTCAAAAATAAAACAAGTGAACAAGCATGATGGGGCTCTGAAGCTAAAATTTTGTTGAGCATCACTTTGAAGCAATCACTGCAGTCAGGTGTTTTCTCTAATGTGCGAAAAGACGGCTGCACCTGTTCACGGGTATTTTGGTCCACTGTTCATGGCAAAGGTGCTCTATGTCTGGGACAGTTTTGTTTGTTTGTTTGTTTGTTTTAAAATTATTATTTCCAACCACAATTCAAAAGCAACATTTTCTTTCATTAAATTGTAATTTTGTAAATTTTTGTTTATTATTAGCCTAGCTTTTTCCTTTAGTTTCTTGATATTTGAATTACTATTGTGAATTTAGCCTTTTTGTCTGAATTTAACCTAATTAAAAGGTATGAAAAAATTTGAGGACGACTGTGCGATACATACATACACACACACATATATATATATATATATATATATATATATATATATATATATATATATATATATATATATATATATATATATATATATATATATATATATATATATGTGTGTGTGTATATGTACTGTATATATATATTGCCTACCTATATGTGTATATGGGAGGTTTTGTTTCACAAGAAGGAGGTTTTGCCAACGGATGCAGCTTTTTCAGTTTTTCTAGCGTTGAATTGGATTTCCTCTTCCTCTTTTTTCTTTTCTTCTTCTTTAGTAATAACAGCAGTGTGTGTGTGCGTGCGTGTGTGTGTGTGTGTGTGTGTGTGGGGGGGGGGGGGGGGGGGGGGGGGCATCCTCTGGAGAGGGAATATCCTGACAAACAGAAATGTAGAACTCCACAAACAAGTAGCTATAAATGATATTGATTTACACCATTAATGATAAACACTATTTTTTTTTATGACTAATGATCATCTGTTTTCCCCTTGTACTGACTAGCCTACTTTAAAAATAAATTGTTGGGCAATACAAGTCAGTATATGGGTAGTGACATGTTTCAGCAAGTCCTGAGTTGTCTCTGAGATTTTCCACGGCACAAACCGCGTTGAAATCAATGCTCTCTGCACTTTACAGTATCTGCAACATGTGATGACTTCTACAAGTCCCAACGTGTACTCATGTTTTCACTGATTTGATTGGCTCTGCACTTTCATATCTTGCTACGTGATTGGCTGTCTCTGCTGTCACTCTCTCTGTTGACAGCGCTAGCTAGTGGCAGAGACCGCGGTACTTACAGGTAGGTCAAATGGTTGTGTCTGGAGACAGAGAAGAGAAAAATCATTTTTAAGTCTAAATTTTTAAGTAAATAAACGGAAACGTTTAAGTCACAGAGAAAATACTTTACTGACTGCTGTTATGTCATTATTAGGCTATGATAATAATCGTAAAAATGATGATGCACAGTGTAACAATGACTTATTGCTGTGCTTGTTATTGGAACTTTTTGTAATGTACGGCATCAGCATGTAATTTTAGGTGATGAAAGAGTAGCTGTATCAGCTTGGAAAAAATGTCTCAGGTTGTTTAGTCTTCAACTTATTACATTATAGAAAACACTAATTAACTTAAAACCTTTATTCAATACAGTCATGGAAAAAATGAAGAGACCACCCTTATTTTTTCATATTTCCTGGTCATTTTAATGCCTGGTACTAAAAGTACATTCATTTGGACAAATATAATAATAATAATAAAATAAAAGAAGCTCATAAGAGTTTAATTGAACTGACATCAAGAAATTTTCCATGCTTTTGTTGATAAGTGATTTTGGTTATTAAGTTCTTACATCAATAGCTATGGCACTGTACAGCCAAAAATAGTGGCTATACTGAATATATATTCTATATTTCCTTTCTGTCTCTTTTAGTCACAATTCACACCACAGTTGGTACTCTATTGCATAACCATTATTTTGATGACAAGGGTGGTCTCTACATCTTTTCCATGGCTGAAAATACAAAAAAAACATTGATGAATAGAATATTTTGGATTGAAAACTGGAGTTTATTTAGTTTTTTCTATCTGCTCAAAATTACATGACAATTCAAATAAACATCACAAATGCAAAAACAACCAAAAAAACAACTCATTTTCCAGAGACCAATGTGGGTCACATTTATATCTTAACTAATTCAAACCTTCCAGCATGAACTAATGATGAACTAAAATTTCTTTTTATCAGCAGGGACGTTTGTTTTGCTGCAGATCTGCTCAGCCTCTGTAGGAAGACAGGTCAAGTGACACCTCACAGCAGCTCGTCTTCCATATGGACCGTGTGTGTTTATCCTGATAATCTTTGCTGAAGGATTAAAGCCTGTTCCGGTGGAGGAGGACACTGCGAGGTAGGATTCATGCTAATATGCTCTATTGAACCTTACAGGGACTTTTTATCCTCTTCACATCTTTCTGGCATTATAACAGCAATTAATATAAACTCAACATGCTAACTGTTGGTATGGATTAGCCCATACTGTACCTGGCTGTTGATACAGTATGTGGTTGCTAAGCTACATGTACACCTTGTGTGTGTTTGATTAGCAATAAACCCAGCAGTAACAGGTTACATGTAACATGAGGCTAAAATTTATAGCACAGTTTTTACATGAAACATTAAAAATGTCAAACAAAACATGAACAGCTGAAGCCAGCAGTTTTCCAGTATGATGAGAGATGACTAGCTTCTCATGGGACCCTGATGATCACAGACCAGCTCCTTCAAACCCTTTATCAAAGGTGAATAACTTCCTGAATTGTTGCAGCATTACTTCAAACTGACTATAAGCATAATAATTTAAACAGCTGTATGAGTTGCTTCTCCAGTGATGTTTGCCATAAACATTATTCCACATTTTTCAGAATTCTTCTCTAAGTAATTTAGAATAGCTTGAAGCTCTAAATAGAAATTATTTTATGCTTGGCAGTATGGGCTGGTGATTGAAGTTGTTGCAACATGGAAAATACAACTTAAAATCATATTTGATCACGTTTACATTTTCTTTTAAAGTTATACCGTGTAACTTTTGGCCACTATGGGCACTAAACCTGTAACTTCCCACAGGCGGCACAACTGTCCCGAAATTAAACAGTCTCAGTCTGTATTTTGGAAAAGTGTTGCAGACCACTTTGAAAAGCTGAGTTGTAAGTCATCAAGCCATTAATCAAAGTGCTCCAGGTTACATGATCCAATGAGAGACGGCCCGCTCCTGAGAAGTTACAATGCCTGGTTTTTGAGAATGGCAGCCCCCTCGGAGCAACGACATACGTCAAGTGCTCTATATTGACTGCAGAAATCAGCTATAGTTCCTTATATTAATAATAATGTTAGAATATAATGTATCATAATATTTGGCTAACATTGGGTTCAAAAGTTACACGGTATCACTTTAACTGTATTCAATTGCAGACAGTAAGAACATATATTTCTTCTGCAGCTTTATTTTAGTTTCATAACAAATATTTACCTTTTTATTCCAGGCTGGTGATAAATTCCCAATATGTTAACATAAACATAAACCAGATCACATAAAATCGATAGCAAAAACTTAAAAAATTTATTTCAAATAAATGATCGTGATCATGATTTGCAACAAAAGCAGCATTTAAGCTGTGCTAAACTAAGCTCCTCAAGAACACTGGACTTAGTTTAGTATGTAAAGGATAAGGGAACAAGCCAATGTTGCGCTGATTTGTGATTCCTTAGACAGCTCAGTATCAAGAACCAGCATTTACCAAAGCTGCATAACGCCACAGACAAAGGTTTATTCTGCCAAGCACAACAATAAAGTTACATTCAGCAGCAGTGTTACTTTAAAAACTGCTCTAAATAACCTTTTGCGCTCGGTGGAACAGTTGCACAGTGGAAACGCATATTGTGGTCGACTTAATCAGAATTAAAATCATTTTGGCAGAAACAGGTGCACTGTGCTTCAGACCAAGGATAAAAAGGACCATCCGGACTGTTATCAGCAAATTCCAAAAGCCAGGTTTTGTGTTGATACTGAGTTCTTCTAGAGGTCTTGGCAAAGCTAACTTACATTTCTGTGATGGCAGCATTAATGCAGAAAGATTCACTGAAATTTTAGAGCAACATGTGCTGCCTCAAACATGGCAGCGGGAGACATTTACTTCTTTTCAGCTAGATAGAATAAACCACTTTCCTGAATCATTCCAAAGGGGTGGCTGCAGAAGAAGAGGATAGGTGGACTGGGCTGGACTGGACTAGACTGCTTGTCAGGCCTGATCTGTGCCCTGATAGAAAACATGGAAAATATTGAAACAAAAAATGCAGCTGTGGCAACTTTTTATTGTTGGACAGTTTAAGCAGGAAGAGTGGGATAAAATAACACCCATATATAGAATGTCTCAGTTAATCATCTTCATTATACTGTAGACATGTAATGATTCATTACTAAGTTGATTGGATAAATGAATTAGTGCCGTCTGTTTTAATGATTGATCATCTACTGAAGTCATTTAGATAAAAAGTTGTGACCACTTGACCTGATGTTGTTTTTCACCTTAATAAAGGCAAACAATGTCAGGCAGCAGTTTCTTATTCAGACGGTTTCCCCTTTAAGAGGAAATATCTTTTTTTGTTTGTTTCAACAGGACATATTCCTTCATCTGTCTGTAATGCCTTCCTCTAAGAGCTCCATAAACTGGACGTTATTGGAGTTACTGGGGCAGCGGAGGCTGTTAGGACTCGTAGCTCTGCTGGCATGGCTTGTCCTCTTTCATCTCCTGGTGAACGTTTGGCTTCTCTGCATCTTTACCAGCCTCTTGGTGGTTCTCGGTGGTTGGCTTGGGTCCCGAGCTGCACTGGATGCCAACAGCCTCCTCCACTTGGAACATTTTTTGCCTCTAGGTAAGGTAAACCCTCCTCTGTATTCACCTGAGCACGAGTGGAGATTGAACCATGAGATCCACAGTGCTGTCCACAAAGCAGTGCGTGACTTTGTGTCCTCTTGGTATCGAACTCTGCTGCCTGACGTTGAGGGAGAGTTTGAGCGTGCGGTGCGTAATTCAATGCTGGAGTCAGTGATGGAGCTGAAGGAGCGAGCGCGACGAGTGGACAGAAAAGCGTTGGTGCAACGGTTGCTAGAGCTGTATGGCTGTCACCTACAGAGCTACATGACCGTGAGACAGATACAGTCAACACAGGAGAGCATCAGCCTGTGGCAGCTCTACAGTGAAGTAGAGTCTCCTCATCCAGCTATGAGGAGCGCAACTGGTGAGCTCAACTACTCCAGAGCTTTGATAAACCTTGTATTACATGTCCTTGTTCCATACCCTCAGATGGAAACCAGGACCGGAGGTTACATGGTCACAGAGCTCATCACCTGCAATGTGTTATTACCCCTCATAAGCAGAGTATCTGACCCGGACTGGCTCAACCAGACCATCGTAGATATATTCACCAAATCCAGAGAACCACAGGAAATTGATGTGGATAATCTCCCAACAGATGCACTTTACAAATGTGAGACCCTGCAGGAGTCCTGGACCACCTGTAAGTCACTGTCTTCCTGTGATGAAGCAGGTCTCAGCAGCAAAAGCACCTCTGATGATGATGATCCTCTGAGTCAGAGCGCGATCTCAGGGACAGACTCCTCCCAGTGCAGCAGGGTCAGCCTGATGTCTGCTGAGAAATTACCCAGCTGCCACGCTGGTTTACACAAATCATACAAAGGGAACTGCTGTTCACTCCCATCTGGCCTCTATTCCCACTTATCACTGTCCAAAATAATTTCAATGGACTCGCTCACTCAGTCAGATTTGGAAGATGAGCGGACAGGAAGTTTTTGTGACTGTGGTCCTCCTACCAACTTCTGCAACTTACTCTCTGTTAAAGACGATGAAGCCTTTGGTTGTTTTGCTCCTTTGAGAAATCTTGGGCCAAAGGTGGTGGTTCCCGAGGAGTCCCAGTGGCCAGCAGGCATAGCCCAAGAAAAATCGCCCTCTTGCCCTCGCAGGAAGCTGTGTCTAACCCCCTACAACTTTGAAGCCTCAAACAACCCAGCTTCACCTGCTAACGTTCGGAAAGTGCAGATTTCTGGAACTGTCAGCGCCAAGGAGCAGCGCAGCACGGGCACACACCCTTATACTCTCTACACCATAAAGGTAGCACCACATCCTACTTCCATCTATGGCTTGACTGATATTTGTGTGATGTGATTACAAACCTGCCTTTCTTTTTTTTAGTTTGAGACGGTGGCTGATGGTGGTAATGGTGGGACTCTGCAACCTGCAGTCTGTCACTCTGTCAGTCGCAGATACAGCGAGTTCCTCAACCTGCAGACGCGGTTAGAGGAAAAACCAGATGTCAAGAAATTAATCAAGAGTAAGAACTGACCGACTTGTATAATAGAAACTCTAAGGCAACTGCTCATTAGTTATTATTCATTTCAGATGTCAAAGGCCCAAAGAAGATGTTCCCTGATCTCCCATTTGGCAGTCCAGACAGTGACAAAGTTGAAGCCCGAAAAAGCCAGTTGGATGCTTTTCTTAAAGTAGGCATCAGATTTATCCCTTGAATTGGTTTAGAATATTTACATGGTTTTTTAATGGATTGATTTATTTTCGGGGGCATTTTCCTAGCAATTATGCAGCATTCCTGAAACAGCCAATAGTGAAGACATGCAGGAGTTCTTAGCTATCGACACAGATGTTTGCACATATTTCGGAAGAAAACCAGCCAGCAAATCAAGAATTGACAAGGTAAGTATAAGAAACTCAAAGCAATCAAATCTGTTTTATTAAAAATGCTTAATTTTTTCATTCTGGAAGTTGAATGCAGAACTGCAGAATAATCACAGCTCTTTCCCAAGTCTGCATACAGTATGTGAGCTTACGTCCAGGATTTTCTGGGCTCAGAGTGAAGCAGTAACTGTTTGTGTGTCAGCATATCTCATGTTTTCTGGTACTTGTCATTAAAGATGATGGAAAATGCCTTAGACACCTTGAGGACAGCTTTCCCTCATCCTGAACTCCTCAGTCCAACAGAGGACATGGAAGGAGACACTGATGGAAGAACAGTGGACAGCAGAAAGTACAGGTGGAAACTCAATTGGTCTTTTTTTTGTAGTTCATAAAATCTCATGTCCAATCCTGATCTGACATTGCAGTTTGCATTTGATCAAAAAATAAAATCTCATTTTTACTGAGATGCATGAGTTTTTATTTTGGATTAATGAGGCATTTCATGTTTTGTGCTTTAGGAGGCTGTTTCCAAGCAAAATATCGCCCTCTGTCAATATACTTGACCTACATCCCAAAGTGACATACTGCTTCAGTGAGGGCAGCTCTGTAAGTTACCACTCTGTGTTCACCTTCCTGATAAATGAAACAGAGTGGACATTTCCTTTCCAAATAATTTGTTTTACATGTTCAGGTCCTCAACGGCATGCCACTGTCTGGCCTGGAGAGCTTTGTCAGAGAGCAGGAGAGACTTCTATGTGAGCTAAACGTGACAGAAACAGCCAAGCGGAGCTGTGAGACACAAGCCAAAGACAAGAGGACGTCGGGGAAAACTCATGGGACAGGTTGAGATAGTGTTCGCTCACCCATAGCATCAGTGCAGAAGTGCGTACATGTTTCAGCCCTGTAGAAGCAGCTTGCAGTGACTTCACATCACCACTTAGGTGCAGCAAATCTCCACTGTTGCCTCAGATAAGTAGTCCTTGTAGTCACTTTGGTGTTTAGAAAAAGAATTAGTCACAAACATTCTCAGTTCTTGTCTTGAAATAATCTTATATGTGTGCAATGCAGACACAGCGGTGGCAGATGTTGCTTTAAACATCTTGTGTCTGCTGATGAAGGATCAGTGGAGTTGGCTGTGCACAGAGAATATACAGAAGACCATCAGACTTCTCTTTGGCACCTTCATTGAGAGGTAGATGTTTTTCCCAGACTTTCTCGTGAGTTTTCTAACTGTACATACTTTACAGTTAACATGGAAATAACTCCTGACATCCTTCAACCCCACTGAGCGTGGGTATATGATAAAATCATTATAAATTGCTATCATCAACAGTTAACTTGCAGCAAATGTGTGGGATTAACACTCAAAACAATAGAGGCAAAGCAGTGAAACAGCAGTTACACATTTACTGAAGTGAGCATGGCATGCAGATGGTAATTGGTGACCGCAGACATCTTTCTAGCAGAAGATAGTTTTACAATTGATTATTTTTATTGACGTTGAAATGGAAATCCCATCCTGGCTACTGCAATAGTTCTACATGAATGCTGCAGGATTTTCTCTCAAATTAACTTTCAAAATGTGTAATTTTTTTTCCTTTAAATATTTCATATTTATATTCTAGCATCCACATTTTTCTACATTCTTACGCTTTTTTCTAATCTCTGATTTCCTGCTCTCATTATCTGACTTCTTGGATTTTGCCTCTGAACTTCAGTGCTTTAGGTTATGGGGGAGGTCAAGCTCATGCCTATGCATTTATTCAGTTTGTTTGTCACATAGAAATAATGAGAGCTTGCGTATTTCTGCATTGAGGAACATTGTTCTTATAAACTTCTGTCTTCTATCCCAGATGGTTGGATGTAGGTGCTGCGCACCTAACCAGCGCCCCCTGCTGGGTGATTTATCTCCAAGTCTTGCAGGAAGCTGTGTGGCCTGGCGGTACACTGCCCTCTCAGCCACAGCCCGAACGCAGTGCTGCAGAGAGAGGAGACTAAGGAACAATGTCTGGACTGTCTAGTGCAGCTCCTCCCTGGTATGTCGTAGCTGTTACTGTAGATTCTAGCTGTTCTGATCTGATTCTGAATGTGCTTTTTGATTGTTGTGCCTGAACAGAGCTCATTACTGACATGCTGGGCAGTGAGAAGTACAGACTGAGCTTGGAGACCATGCTTGAGTCTTTTCAGGACCATCAGATAAACAAGTGAGGCAGCAACACTGATTAAAATTCTTATTTTTAAAATATATAACCAGGAGCTCATGTAATGTATCAGTCTCTTTTTCATATTTATAATGAATTAAACAGAAAAAGTACAATATTTCCTCTTGAAATGGATTTAAATGCTGTATTTGATTATTTCCCTCCTGCACGTTATGCATATGAGCATCTATATTAAGAGTTGGTGCTAGCGTCTTGATGCTATCGTCGTGGTTATCTGCAGGCATCTGATCTTCTGCATCTGCGACCTCCTGCTGGAGTTTCTGATCCCTGAGTCATGTGATGAGGCCTTTCAGAAATCTCTGCTGCAGAGCCTGGTTAAAGACACAGAAAGAGACAGTCCTCACACGTGATCAGCGCAACATTTACACACAATGTAATGAAGTCATGCAGTTGTTGGATGTGGTTTGTCCGAAAAGCCTGTACACACTGGAATAGCGAAAAAAAAAAAAAAAAAAAAAAAAGGGACATTTAAAATAACTCCTCCCTCTTGTGACTTGTTGTGCTCTCATTATGGGAAAGAGGAAAAATGTGTGTATTTGTGAAATGGCAAAAGATCAAGAAAACAAGTGTGCTATTGGTCTGCACTGATCTGATCTTACTGGACGAATGATAAATCCCTCAGTCAGATAACAACTTCTCATCATGGAGTCTCGGAACCAAATGCTAACATTGCAAATAGCATCCAAATCTATTGAGAGCATTTGGAGGAAACGCAATCATATGCTCTTTCACTGTTACTTCTTTTTCCTCACCACATAGATTTTGTTGCAAATGCTGAACATGCTTTCTATGGAAGCTGCTTAAAACTATATCACTGAACATGTTTGTGATTTGCACCTGAATTATGACTTTAAAGAATAAAACCTGAATAATTAACTGATGGATTGAACTGATTTGATAGAAGGGCTTAGACATATATCCCGGAGAGTGTTTTAGGATTGTCAGTGAAGCTTTATTCTGTCTTTGTCCCCATTTTTGTGCAACAAATGAGACCTAGCTGAGACTTGTGTTATCTGGGGGCTGTTAGTGGTTTAGTTTCTGCTTGTTTCCCATGGACCTGAAAGTAGCTGCTGAACTTTAGACTAATGTTGCTTCAAACTCTGGTTTCCTGACTAGTGTGGGGGAATTCATGGGAATCCCCTTTTCCTCAGGCCATCCACAAAGATTGTAAGTTTTTATAATTAGCTCTCACTGCCAGAGCTGTCATAAAAATGCTGTTGTGTTCATGGAAAGGTTTCGATCTAAATTTTCTTCTTTTCTTCCTTCTTAAATTTTCCACTTTGCCCAGCTCTGAAAACCAGTTTGCCCACTTTTATCAAAACTCAATTATTTCGATTAAAATTTTATTGGGTTCAATTGATGTTTTCACAGAATAACTGCCTCCCAGAGCATTAAATGTAACTTTTGATTTAAATTTTGAAGAGTCTAGACTAGCATTTTCTCTGACTGTCTTTGAGAAACATCTTTCTTTATATAAATTATTCAGACCTTGGAGCACCATATATGTGAAGACTTGGACCGTCTGACATATTTAACTATCTGAAATTTTGTGCTTTCAATAATTCATTTACGACCCCTGACTGATGTTAAATGTATGCAGGCAGTGTAAATGTAAATGTCTCAGCATCTTTTGATCCTGGAAAATACTCTTTGCTTCAAAGCCAATTTCCTTGACGAGACTAAGATTAACACTTTGCTGCATGACTTATGAAACCACAGAGCAAATATTCCTTTAATGTTTGACTCTAGAGAGGGGGGGGGAGGAGGGGGGGGGGGGGAGCAGGACAAGATTTCCCAGCATCCATGAAGTATTTCCACATGTCATCATAAGTCCAGCTAACATGAAATACAGCCCCCAAAAAACATGTTTTCCTTGTGACACTTGTGAGTTAACTCTCCACTCACTGTTAGATTACACCGAAACCTCAGCATGATGATGATAATCAGCGTCAGAGACTAACACAAATGAAGGTACAGCAGATAATCACTCATCAGTCTTTCATCAAGACTGATCTGACTGAAGTTCCCTTTGCTTTGGAGATACTATCTAGACATTTTAGCAGAGAGAACATGCTAATGCACCGGCATCAATATCTGTAACTTAAATTATTGCAAAGAAACGCAAATCTGGCACAGCTACTGTTCGTTAGGGTTTGTTTGGGTCTGTGGGTTTTTGTTGTATTCATGTTTCTTTATTTTTGTCTTAATCTTATTAGGATTCGTATGACTTGTATTTTGGTCTATTATAGTTCTGCTTTGCCTCAATTTCACAATGACATTTTAGGTTATCTACCTATTGGCCAACTAGGCTGGGTAGAGTTCCTGATTTCTTCTCACCTGCATTACGTTTCCCTCAACACAAAACTCGGTATATTATACATCTAGTTTTTTTTCTAGATTGTTATGATTGTTAATGGTTCCTTGTTTTGCTTTCCACTGTTTCTTTGTTTTTTTCTTCTTCTTAAAGATTTCTTCATTTTTTGCCTCGGTGGGACCTAAAGGTTTGATTTTTAGAAGTCTTTTTTTCTTGTCTGTCTCTCAGCTGTCTTCTCCTCTGCTACAAGACAAACCATTTTGGCCTGCTAGCTGAGGAATAAGTGTTTTCTACTTTTCACCTGACTCATCTGCTATTATTTGTCTTAATTCAAAACATCTTTCTTCAAGTTTATGTATTCTTCTGACTGTGTTTAACATTCTGGTCATAGCATTTATTGAGTGCCTTGCTATAGAAAAACAAGTACAACTAATATTTGGAATTAAAGCGTTTCCAAATTGAGTCTTTGTTAAGCTGCAAGATGTTATTGTGTGTAAAAGGTGTAAATTGTAGTTTTATGGGTGTACACAATAACAGGAATACCCACATATACAGTATGTTCACACAACTGCAGTGTATAAATCTACTCTCTTTGTACTTGCAAGACTTAAACTGGATGTTAGGAACATTTAGCCCATCACACTTCCTTTCTCGTGAGATCATGGGCTGATACTGGCAGGCTCCCACCTTCTGTCTCATGCTCAGGGACTTCACTGGCAACCAAAAGAGAAAAAATCCCATGCTGCATTGGAGGTGGCCCCATACATCTCAAAAATCAGAGCAGCTGTATTAAAACAAACATCTGTAAAGGTTGTGCACTCATAATGAATTTGTTGACTTGCTTCTGCCATTGAAAAAACAGACATAAGATAAACTAGATTTTAGACACTCAAAACAGTTGAAAGAGAAAGAAGTTTATAGGATGTTCATGTTACAGCATTCTGGATAATTCTACAATCAGCAAATGAATTGGAGATGGGTAAGGGTGTCAGGACTGGGTATAAAAGGAGGATACACCGAAGCGTTACTTTTTACATATAAGGCTGGCCCGTAGTTCATCACTCAAATAAATAAATAAAATCATTTAACATCTACAGGATGTAGTATTGTGTAAAGATTCTGGGATTTGGGAGAAATCTCAAAGAGTAATGGAAAAAGACAGAATTCGCTGTTGCGTGCGCTTAAAGCTCTCAGACAGAACTTCATGAGAAACTGTCATACCACCATGATCAGCAAACCCACATGTATGCAAACTATTTTCTCTTAGCATTCAGGAATGTAACCTGAACCTTTAGTACACAAGAAAAAAAGACATGTATCAACAAATCTCATATGGACAGAAACAAGGTAAACATGTGTTTGTTTGTTGGATGAGTTCTTGTTTCAGCTGCTTTTAGTAAAAATGGAAAAATGGTTATTCATGCAAAAGATCCATGAAAGTCAATTTATGCTGTTGTCAGTGGACAGAATGCATGTTCTTAACTGGGCTGTCGTCCAGATTTGTCTTATATTGATACAGTAATGTTTGGCACATGATAAGCGCTTAGAGTTTTATTGATATTTGTTAATAACATTAATGTCCCTAATGCTGCAGCCGGTGTTTGTACACATGTAAACAAGCCTTATCCCCCATCTGCTTTCAGGCCATAGAAACAATTCTTTTCTTTCTACCCTTGAGACTTTTGGCACACTGACTAATTAAAGCGTTTGAGGCACATTTTGTCCTTGTTGACGCTACTCAGTGACATCTATCAATGTGGTGTTGATGTTGAAATCTTCATAATGTCTCATGATGCAGAACAACAGATGTTCTCTTTATGTGTGTTATTGCTGGGATACCTGCCATAGGAGCCTGTTAGTTGACTGACTGTGGTGAGTCCCACCACAGCACACATGGTTCAAGATGCAGAGCAACTAAAGAAAGACAAACAGATCGCTCAGATCAGAAGCGTATCATCAGCTGATTAAACGGTGTGGTAATATTTGAGGCAGACGTTATTTTTCCAGTCAGTACTTGAGGTCAAAGAGAGGATGTTTAATGAAAGTGGTCAGAAAAGCAGCCAAACTCATCAGTAAGTGGACTCATCACAAGACTTCTGATAAGCTGAGTCAATGTGACACCTCATGTTTGGGAATGGTGAAAAGTGTGATGCTGACGTCCTTATCGTCGCAGCTTGGGACTGTCTGTGAGTCAATCCATCTGTCACTCTCATTTCTGGCAACTGTCTCCCTCTAATGACTCTTGCTTAGGGATTATCTAAAGAGTTCCCGCTGGGTTAACTAGCTTTTAAGCCTGTCTCATCAGTCAAATTCCACAGCCTCTAATTTTTCAAGGAAGTCGGCAAGTGTTTTTGTTTGCAAGTAACGCAAGAGTGCTTTTTGCTTCACAAATCCCAACATCAAGTGCATTGTCATGAGGTGAAACGCCTCACCTTTTAAACCAAGACATTTTGACAGATGTCTCTTCCTGAGGTCAAGGTCTATTTGGTACTGCAGCTAAATGTGAAATCCACAGAAAAAAAAACATCTCAGTGATCTCAAAACAAAGTGCAAGTTACTGCAGGTCAAGTGAAACATAGAGATTATGCACATGCACAATCCATCATCCCTACCTCCACTGTCTAGCTTACACTTTCAATACAGGTGTCTGCCACTGACACCAGGTGTCTTTACACAGAAAAAAGCAAACACCCCTAACAAACTACTGGTTCCCAACCTTTGTTGCTGTTATACTCACTGACCAGCAGCACATCCTCACTTTTCCCAGTAACCGTGTAAAATACATGTACATGTTAGTTGAATTAGGTTCTTTTACTTTACTTTTAGGATTTTATGAGAATCTGATTTTGTTTTTAATATTAAAAACAGAGGAAAGTTTCCTGGGTTGAAAAACTGCCGAGCACAACTGCATGCCAATGAAATATGTGAAATTAAATAGACATATGAATGATGGATCTTTTCATATTGAGTAAGGATTGCAACATTTGGGCATGAAATCAGGTGAACAGCTTTACTCCTTACTCATACAGTGAGAGATCAATAGTCTATGAAATCTATTTGGTGTGTGGATTAAATTGAATAATCTAAATGTATAATGACTTTAACAATGTCAGGTGTAAGTAATTCACAATATTACCTGAAATGCATGAAATTAAGTGTTTGTTGTCGTTTGACTGCATACAAGCATTGCAGAGTTCTGTGCTGAGACATTATTGCATCTTTTCACTGGCAGCTGATCAAGCGAAGCGTCGGTTTGAATCCTAGTTTTCACAGTGGTGGAGAGGAGAGGTGCCTCTTGAAATTGCACATTGTGTAACATCCTCGTAAAGAGTTTTGTCCTCCTCTTCTACACACTGTCATCATATAATAGTGGTTAAAGTCTACACCTCAAAGGAAGTGTAAAAAGGGACGCCACCTGTCATTTTAATAACTAGCTTTGGTGAGCCCTATGGGCAAAGGCCTGGCTGATGCTTACAGAACTCTCTGTTTAAACAGGTATGGCCGTCTGCTGTAGAGCGCTTGTTTTGATTTCTGCTCCAAACTACATTATTCTCCAGGCTTTGCCAGATGAACTGTAATTCCAAACAAGCTTGTGTTACATCAAAACTACAGTACTGTGTGCTGCAAAGATTCAGGAGAGTGAATCCTGACCAGACTGTGGGATTTTAGCATATCACATCATATTGATTCATGTTTGGAATTAAAATGTTTCTAATCTGCTGGAACAAACTGTTCTTTATTGCTTATAACCGCTAACTTCTGCAGAGGAGGAGAAGTCCTTGGAGCTTATAGGGGTGACCAAGTCCAGGTCTCCAGACCTTTCCTGCAACTTTTAGATGCTTCTCTTCTCCAACACACCTGAATTAAATGAATAACTCATTACAATGCCTCTGCAGAGCTGGGCTGTTTCTCAATCTGCGTGCTTGTGCGTACTTGTGAAACGTCCTCACCCGCTGTCCAAATCATGTTCCATTTCAAAGTTTGCTTCTCGGCGAGTACGCTGGAAAACCCCGGATGAAACTTCCTCCGCCCATTTTACCAAGTATGCATCAGAGGAGACTCGTGCGTACTTGGCCAGATATAATGCTGCGTTCCATTTGAACTCGGAAGTCGGAAATTCCCAGTTCCGAGTAGGAAGTTTCAACTGGAACGCCCCCCTGAAGTCGGATTTCCCACTCGGAAAGTCGGACAACTCTCACAGCTCCGAGTTCAGATTTAAAGATGGCCGCGCCCAGTGTTAGCAGTTTTAAAAGCTCCTGTAATGTTACATTTATTTACACTTCGTACTAATATTTTGTTGCATTAAATCAGTCGTACATGTAGTATTGGTTTATATAGATGTAGTGGGAAGCTGCTGTCATGTAATTCACTTTTTTCATGTGGTATATGTGAACTACAACGCCAGCTGTACTAACAATGGCTAATAGCAATAGCCTTAGCAAACATGTTGTTTTGCTAGGCTGCTAACTGGTTTTCCGACCAGGCAACTGAAACGCAAGTTGGTCGGGTGTGACGTCACCCCCCAGTTCCCACTTCCCAGTTCCGAGGAAAATGGTACGCAGCATAAATCCCAGGATGCACCTCGCACACGCGAGCATTTTGGAGGCTCCAACAGCCATATTTTCTTCGCCCCTTCAAAGAAAGGGGGGAGCTCTCCCAATAAGTCCCTTTATTTGGATTTCCTGGTTAAAATTCCATTCTCCTTTTTTCTTTCTGAGAGATCATTTCTATTCTTTACTGTTGTTCTTGGCCTTTTATCTGCAGCTCTTCCTCCTGTTTTCCTTTTACAGCTGTTTTTGATCATGACCTGATTACCCGTTTGGATTAATGTACTTATGTATTAGAAATAAATATAATTTACATGTTGGAAACAAAAACATCGGGGGGGAAAGAAAAAAAAAAAAATTTCTATATTGTTGGGCCCATCCCGGTGTGGGGTCCCTGATTTATCTGGCCTTTTCTCCTTTTGGGAGGGGATGGGGGGGCCCCCCCCTTCTTTCTGTTCCTGTGGAACAAGACCTAAACACGTGTTTCTAAGCTATTCTACTCAGTATAATTTTTTGCAGCAGTTATTTTGATTTTTTTTTTGTAATTTGTTTCAGTACAATTATAGTACATCTCCACAACAATAAATAGCCAACAGCTGCAAAGCAAAACAATATCATTTTCATGTTGACGGACAGCTCTTGCCCAGCAGTGCTGCACACCACAGGTGGTGATGTCACAAGTTTGCATTGTCCCAATCCATCAAGCAGTCGAAGTCCGTACTTGTGAACTCCACAAGTGTGGACTTCCAGAATGTACCCACAAGTCTATACTCACAAGTACACGAGTATGCAGTACACAAACTAGGAATTGAGAAATGGCCCTGAATGTCATGCACATGAGGAAATTCAGGTGTGTTGGAGAAGGCTGCAGGATAGAAGCTCTCAAGGACTAGACTGCACCCCTTAATTAGACAGATAATCTACGTATCAGGCTCATGAAAGACACATACAGTAGATTGGACTTTTATCCAGGAATTACCGTACATTAAGGGGGTGGGGGGGCGGCCCCGCCCTTCTTTCCTCTCCTCCCGTCCGCCAGCCGGCCGACAGACCCCATGCAATGAAGTCATCACCTCCTCTGTTTGATGTGGTGTTGGTTTTTAAGTAACATCCCCTCTTCTATTTGTTTTGTGCTGTTGTTTTTTTCTCTCCCCTTTTTTTCTTTTCTCCCCTCCCTCTTTTTTTAAATTATATTTTTTTTTCCCACCCCCCCCCCCCCCCCCCATTAATCCCGTTAGACAGCCCTCCCCCCCCCCCCCTCCCACGCAGCTCCCTCCCTTGATGTTTTTCTTCTTCCCCCCTTCCCCCCCCCAACGAGCCTCCTCCCCCTCCCCCCCGCCCCCCCCATTGTAAAATGATTGATCACGGAATTTTAGACTTAGGGCCCCTTTTTGTGGGAGTGTTCTGTTAATAAAAAACCTTTTAACCAAAAATCTTTTTTGAATAAATAACAAGAACTTCCAATATCCCTTTAAGTCAGTATTACTCTGATCTGCAGACACAGGACTGTGAACAGGGTTTTGTGTGTTTAAGCAGGGTCTGAGGTTATGTGATGGAAGTTAGGTATCGTACCAGCTGACATGGTGCAGGATAAGATATAAAATGTCAGTTTTACACTGTGGAGGAAGACATTTGAATATCTGATTTGAAGTCTAATTTGATGATAAAATAGCATCAAATATCCTTGTATTTTTCTGACTAGAATATAAACTACAGCTACACTGTAGCTCTGCAGAAACAAGACGGTTCCTACAGATGTTCTCTGCAGATGTGAAGAGACAAAGAAACAAAAAGTTTGTACATTATAAGATTGAAGAGGTAAAAATCCACATTTTCCACCGGTCAAGTTATGCTTTTGTGAATGGCTCAACAATCTGGTTCAAGTTTAATTTACACAACAATTAAAAGTGCTCTCTGATGTGGTCACAATTTATTCATGTTGCTAGGTAAATCTCAGTGTATTCCACTTTTATACATTTAAAACTGAAGTGAGATGAACTCAGTCATTCAACCGCCATATGCCACAGTAAGATAGCAATAAACCAGATCAGTACCTCGTTGTTGATTTGAGTTTGGAGTGCATCTGTCTGTCTTTTTAACAACTGCAGTGACAAAACCTTGTACTAACAATGACTTCAGAAGTTACACGTGATCTTTCTAAGTTCGATCATAGGAGCAAAGTTCAACAGAAAGGGAAAAGATTAGGATCTCCTGCTGCAGTAAAACACAAGAAGACTTATGACAGCTGAGCTGACATAACACAGAATAACCACCCTAGAGCCAGAGCTGAAGTAGGACTCCTGTTACCTCCTGCTTACCATCATTCATACAATCCATACAGAAAAAACAAAGTATGAAAGTACTTTGTGGGCTGCACATCAGCAGGCTGATAAACTGGCTGAAAGAGAGCCTCCCAAACTATGTTAAATCCAGCACTTACACAAAGAAAAAAACAACTCCCCATGTTCTTGGATTACAACAGAAAGTCTAAAATATACATTTTAAATCTCTCCTCCTTCGACTCTCCAGACTGCACTTACCCCTTTGTTTGGACAGTGGCTGTGAGATAGTCAATAATTTGTTCCTGCTCTGTTTAGACTGTTGTTTTATCTTAAGATCTACTGAAACTTATTTACCCTGGGGGCAGAATTTTGTGCATTTAAACAAGACATATCAGCAAGATCACTCCCCAAATTTAAAGACATTACTAAGAGAAATACTGCTTCACGTTCTTTATCACAATATTGTTACTTGTTCACTGAGGGAACGTTCTGAGAAAGGCAGTGGTTTCTACAGTTCCACTTCTCTGACATGCAAGAGAGTTAAGCAGTGCTCATTTGTCAAAGGTGCTGACACGCCCTTTGACCATTCCTACAAATTGTGTGGTCCAGGGTTATGGAAGGACCCCAAAATAAAATCTCTCTCACATGTCTGCACATGCCTCGGCTGACCTAACGACGGAGCCAAATGACTGATCTGCTTATGGCTGTTTATTGCAGACTGACCCCGGCCTACAGAAGGAAATGGCAAAGAGCAATAGGGAGGGGGGTTCAGGACTCATCCATCCATAAATAAAAGCCAAGATAAATATGAAACTCAAAGCAAAATCTCGAAACTAGAGCATTAATTCAACTTCTGAGACAGCGCTTTTCCAGGAACTTGGGCCTATCTTGAAACGGTTCAGTTTGAGAAATCTAATCCCTGCTGACAGGCTTTTCTTAGCCATAGCTTGTTTCAGCTCCACTACATTCCTCCATCTGAGGGGATGGAGGGATGCATCTCCATACAGCATCAACAATTACTTATTCACATTTATTTACAACAACTACATGGCAACTAAAGCCACTTTTCTCCTCAGCTGATAATTACAACCCAAAATCTTGAATAAAATTTTTTGAACTTATTTAGAATTGTGATTTAAATCTCTTGAAAGCCCAACACATGCCAGATATAAGCACAAAAGAAAGCTTTAAAGGTTTGAAAGATTCAGTCTCTACAACCTTTTGGTGGTTCAGTCCATTGTTTTCGTTTTCTGACTTCCCACTTTTTGGAAAGTGCTCCGTAAATGACAGAGCTTAAAGAAATATATTTAGCTTGCAAAAGTTAATAAAAATTCTTCTGCTCCATAGGATTAAACCCATTTCTAATTCAACTAAATTGAATTCTGTTCACTTCAGTACTTCACAGTTGGTAGAAGGTTGGAGTCTCTCCAGTGCAAGCATGTGTGTAAAGGCAGGGGTTCTATATTCACCATCAAAATCATCATTAATTGTTGATTTTGACACAATCTGACATTTTGCACATGACAGACATTTTTATGTAGATCACTTTGCCTAATTTTGAGTTTTCAAAGGAGATGTTTGAAGGAAAGACGTTGTAAAACATAAAAACAAAAATAAACATCAGCTATCAGCAGAATTAGAGAAAGGTATTTATTTTGTTCAATAAAAGTCAAAGTAGAGGTCTGTGTGCTTGGTGTACTAACAGCACAGAGAGGAGTGGGTATAGGGACAACATGCAGTAAGTAAGATGCAAGTGTGGATTTTCTTCACCACTGGCAGCCTTTTAGCAGTGAAGAGCTGAAATCTGATGCAGATTTACTACAAGTGGACGTGTAAGTAAAAAACGGTCTTTAAAGGCATATGCCACCTCTGGGTGAAACTCCCCCGCAGTCCCCTGAGTTGGACAAGTGGGCAGAAGCGTTTTCTAGCCGACCCAGTCATTCTCTGAATCTCGCAGCACTGACTTTAGCTTAGCTTAGCGTAGTTGCTGTTATCGGGTGGTTTCTAATAGCATCACTTGACGAAAGTGAACTAATTAACTTGAATTTTTTTCCAATTACGTTTCGTGACCCGCACATTCTGATCGAGTACAAACGAGAAGCCATTTTCACATCAAAGGACTGACTAGGCGGCATTCAATAGGGAACTATATGCTGCGGAAGTAGAGAGGCAAAGCATCGCGGATAGTAGCAAAGGCAGAACGCATGCACAGCATCCCCAACTTCCGTAAAGAGGGTTGCCACTGGATGCTGTGCATGCGTGCTGACTTTACTACTATCCACGGAACATGATCTGCAGAGCGATTGGAATTTCCAAATATAAACGTCACTGCTCTCATGCTTCATTGTCATGATTATAGGCAATACATCCGCTAGAGGGCAGTACAAAGTTCACCTCTGAGTTCCAATTTCAGCTTCAGCCAGTACCAAACATGGTGACGGCGAAGTAGATCATGACAATGTTCATTGACAAGAATAGAGATAACCAGAGGCAGCACAGTAGACGAAAGTGGTCTGTGTGTCCATTAAATGTGTTGCAGCATCTTCTTTGTTCTTTTTGCTGGCTGCATGTCAGCTACACTGCTCAACACTGCCTCTGATTCTGCTCCATCTGCTGCATTGGGGAATGCATTCACAAGTTCTCTGAAATTGAACCCAATTATGCATGGAAAAGTTGCAGGAGATGGATGGAAGGCTCCATAATTGTCTTTAGTGTAGAGCATAAATGGGCCTGAAGGTAAAACCCCACTACCTGTGCTCTTCCAGTGCATGACTGTGTTATCAACTGTTAGTCTGCAGCTTTGCTTGGTGATTTCAGGAGGGACAGTCGTAAATGCAAAGTGATCCAGTAATAAATTAATCTTATCTAGAAGCAGAAATAGCTCATCTTTTAAAACTCTGCCCACTTGTGGAGGTAAATTTTAAATTCAAAGTTACAAAATTCACCTTTAAAGTATAGTTTTCATACCGAAACACTTAATCTTCTGATTCATTTATCCACTTTTCTTTAGCTGGCTTTTCAGTTTCAGTAAATTTACCACAGGATCATGTTCATCCCATGCAGCAATGATGAGGAGAGGAGTTGTATAACCCCCTTCAGTCAGCCTCCTGTTGAGTCAAAGAGTTTGCATAACCTTGCCCCCAAGGACTTTCTACTTGTCTTGTTCTTGGAAGCTTGCTCTATTACAAGCAGACATTGTAGCAAGCGTAGCTTCACTCAAGGTCAGTGGACAGTCTTCCCCCATTTATCAGCCCAGCTCTGACTACTTAGTGTCTCTCCTTTGCACCTCTCAGAGCGTCAGCACTACACCTCCCTTGTTTAGTATTTATTCAAGTTTGTACACATTTTCCAATCTCATCACATATTTATTTTTTCTATGAAACTAGAGTGGGTTTCCTTTCCAGCCTAGAGACTGTGATCTGGGTTTGAAGTGAAATATTTCCATATCTGTTTTTGACACTCCAATATGTCAAAGTTGCATGAACATAAAGTATACCTTTTGTCAGCTATAAGGGTTTACACATCAAGATGAAAAGGAAAAATGATCTGCTCTTCACCATATTTGGGTAAATAATACATCAGATGAACTATACAAAACTAATTATTTGTCCTTATGTATTTAACTACTGTAAATGTAAGCATAATGCAAAGCAGAAGCCTTATGTAAAACAAAACAAACAAACAAAAAAGATTACAATGTAACTGGTTTCTGGGGAATCTAAAAAGCAAGAAGTATCCAGGTGACATAAATCAAATGGACTTGATCATCAGAGTATTATCAACACTATTTTAAAAAAAGAAACTATTTTTGGCAGTTTTGCTGGTCTGAAGTGTTCAGATTTGATTTTGGCACAATGCCAACGAATAGATACTGTACATCAGCAGCAATCTCAGGGCAATTGTTGCTGGACATCAGTCTGAAAAAGGTTATAAGGGCAATTCACAACAATCTGGGGACCATAATTCTGCAGTAAGACATATCATTCACAAGTATAACACATTCAAGACAGCTGACAGTCTTTCCAGGAGTGGATGTCCCAGCAACCTCACGTGAAGGTCATACTATGCAAGGTACAGAGAATGTAAAGAGATAAAGAAAAAAAAAACTGAAGCGCTATGTCTTAAACTCTACAGGCCTCAGCTACTGTAGCTGCTAGCTTGTTAAATTTAAACATACATGACTGTGCAATTAGAAAAAGAATGAACAAGTATGGCTTATTTGGAGGGACTTCCAGGAGATAGCTGCCTCTCTCTAAAAAACGCATGACATGAAACCAAAGTGGACATGTTCATCATGCACAGCATCACATTTGCTAAGATATGACATATATCAGAACAAACACCTGATACTAGCTGTTAATCAGTTGTTAGTATTTTGCAGAGGACCACCTGGACGACTTGTAACCATTTAGGTTGTATGCTTGGACCAATACTCTTTGCATTATGCATGCTTCCTTTGGGTAATATCATCAGACGACATGGCATAAATTTTTATTGCTTTGCAGACGACACTCAGATAAAGCTACTTATCTATGAAGCCTGATGAAACTAATCTGTTTGTTGGATTACAAAGATGTCTTAGTGACATAAAGACCTGGATGACTCTGAATTTTCTGCTTCTAAATTCAGACAAGACTGAGGTTGTTGTCTTTGGACCTGAAAAACCCAGGACTAAATTGTCTAGCTTTATTATGGATCTGGATGGCATCAATTTGGCTTCCAGCACTACAGTGAAGAAGTCATTTTTGACCAGGATTTGTCTTTTGGCTCACATGTAAAACAGGTTTCTAGAACCGCCTTCTTCCACCTACGTAATATTGCTAAAATTAGGGACATCCTCTCCCAGAACAATGCAGAAAAACTACTCCACGCTTTTCAGGGGCGGACTGGGACAATAATTCAGGCCGGGAATTTGATTCCATCCCAGGCCACTTCCACCAAATTAATGCAAAACACTAAGAGTGAATTAGCCACTGATGAAAACTGTAAAGTAATAAAACAAAGGCTCCACATGTGGCCACACACGGCTCTTTGTTTCTTTTCCTTACAAAATAAACATTTGTTGTGCTGCAACCTGCATGCAAATCACATAAACTGAAATTCTACTTAATCAACTACAATATGGTTAAATGCACAGTCTGTGTAATTAACTATCTGCTGGAGAAAGTTTGTAAACCTCTGTGAATCCCTGACCTGAGTTGAGCTGCAACTTTTCATGTACAAGAATCAAACATTTTTGTGTTGCTCAATAGTTGATCCAGACATTTAGTCACCCTTAAAAAATCTTGGAAAATATCCTTGCAGCTCTCCATAGATCCAGGGTTCTTTCTTAAACTTAACCTGAATTGCAGACATTTTTTTCCAGCTTTGTAACTAAAGAAGAAAGGTTTATACATATATATATATATATATATATATATATATATATAATTTCTTATCAGCTACTGCTGTATCCCATGCAGACATGGCTGATAACTCCTGCTACATTCAGAGGAAAGTTAAGTCATCAAAGTAATCAAACATACTTGTGTTGTTGTTCTCCAACATATAAAGAAACACAAAGCTGCCTTGGAACGTGCAGCAAGTGCCACAGAAAACCAGTAACAACTCATGCCCTTGATGCAATTGTCAAATAAATATATGGGCTTGTATAAAAGTCTGGAAGCTTCCAGCTGCACCAGAATGATGGCTAACATGCGCTTCCACCTGTCCACATGTGCATGTTGACCTTGCTTGCCAGTGAACATGGCCCTAGTATTGTTTTATGGCTGGTGCTCCACAAGCTCTGCAGCGTCCAAACACCTGTACAATAAATCACCAGCCCACTCCTGTAGGTGTCACATAACCCAGCAGAAAAAACACAACTGCCTGCGGTGGAGGCCTGACCGAGGGTGGCAGAGGCAGCTCATCCTCTGCAGACGTAGGTGGCTTTTTGGCACGAGGTAATCAGCACACAGAGGAAAACAGTGACAGAACATATTATTTGGGACCAAAGAGCTTCTCCAAGGGAAGAGATTATTGAATAATGTTCTTATCAGCTCTTATCACAAAGTTAGCATCTGTTCTGTAATCCAACTGAATAATTGGCAGTACACAAATAAAGCTGAATACCAGTGAAATGAAGGATTTAATATTATAACATCTTTTTTTTTTTTTTTTTTTTTGTTCAACACAATAAAGCAGCCAGATCGCCATTCTGCTTGTTATGATGCTATGCAGGACAACTAAAAAATAAATAAATACACATCTATATATATATATATATATATATATTACCCAACATATGTAATATCAAACACCAGATAATGTACAACAATAGGGAGCATGTGCAAGAAGTAGCCATCTGAGTGCAAGCATTTTATCACTGAGGAAAATCTGCTCGATACTCTAAAAAGAAAAGAAAGCGGAAAGTCACTGGTAGAATGATCCCTGTACTTGGCAAAGAGCCTCAGACAAAGTGTCTGTTTGTGATTATAGTGTAAAGGTTACCAGGATCATGTGAAACTTCAAACTCTTTTCTCAAAGTAATGCCTATGAATGACAAGTGTAGCCAGGACTAATAAATGGATCTTTGGTGACTCTAAATTTAAATTGAACAGGGTCCACTCATATTACATTTTTTTCTCACCATACTGTAAGTCTGGAGAACATAACTTTGTGTATGTAGATATGTGCTTTTGTATGTAAGGGTGTGCAAATAAATCATTTAATTTGTTCAAACCTGTGTTAAAGCAAGAAGCTATGTTATAGTTGCTAGCTCAGAGAGGTTTATTGTTTCCTATGTTCATGTTGACACAAGACAAGTCCAGAGTTTTCCCTCGTTGTTCTGAGACGGTGGAGCAAGTTACCAGAGTACATTTCTCCACTGATGAATCCATGTTTACTTTTAACTATTTCTTAAAGAGTCATCACTTCCAAGAACATCTCCTCTCTTCTCCAGCTTTTAAACCTAAAGCCAAGTTGAGACGGTAAGATTTATAATGTTGTTGTGTCACTGTATTGTTCGCACAATCCAGGAGTTTCTCGTCTTCAAGACTTATGAAGTCTTATTGTCTTCATGTGACGCAACTGATCTACAACAGACGTGATTCATCTGATTGATCTTGATTCAGCAGTTCCAGCTGTCGTGCAGATGGGACCCCCCTTAACCACCTCACTACATGATACCAGTTTTGCTCACCTTGGTGAAGAGGTCTCAATGTTTCTGTCTAAAACTTCTCTTATTTGGTTCTGTAGGCTAATCAGATATGTTCTTGTAAATATTTAACTAAGTTCATGTCAGCTTTCTGAGCAAACTGTAGATTTTTCCATCATCCCTTGTTTTTTTGCTCAGCTGCATCCCATGATCCCGTCTCTCGCTCTCTTATTTGCTGTTGCTCCTCACAGATAGCTCATGCAAGATACCCTCCTCCAACTCCTTGAACAAATCACTCTAGATATTCCTTGACAGAATACCCGTGGATATTTTTGTGAGCCTTACCAATCTTGTCTTTGAAGTTTTTTCCTATGGCGATTGGTGACCACAAACCCAACGCCAGTTTGCAAAATCTTGTGATGTGAACAAGCGCTTAGACTTCAAATCTGAGTTTACATTGCACTTCTGTATCTGCTACTGCTACTCTGTCCTTTAGTAAAGTTTCCGAACATAATATGAAATCCAGGCCTTTTTGTTGTGCTAAAGCTCGGATGTTTTCTTACTCAGAACTTGCATCAGACTGAAACATCAGCTAAAAACTGGGCTCTGTCAGGAAGTTAAAGGAAACCTCTGAAACCCATTGACTGAGGCATCATTTGTCGTTTGATTAGATTTTATATAACAATAAACTGGTAATTGAGGCAAGGAGAAATACAGTAATACAGTAAGACCTTAGATGTATGAAAATGTGGACATGAAAGATTCTCAATCGACTGTCTAAAAGATTTTTTTTTTTACTCAAAAATTGACCTGTTTGATTGAGAAATTGAATCAACTAATTTTCAAAGAAATTATTGACTATGAACAGATGACTTTGCTTAAAGATAATTTTTTTTTTTACCTAACTCCAAATGACCACAAACACACAAACAGGTCAGCTTGTTTGTGAGTTGGTGTGAAAAAAAAAAAGATTGGCAGCGTCATCTGACACAGAAAATCTTTTTTTTTTTTATCTTGGATCTTGAATAATTAATTGGTGGATTAACCCTTTATGAAATGGGTTTAGTCCAAGTTAAAGACAATTTTGAAGCCACAGCTTTAGCTCCTTCAGCAATCTTCAACTGTATTCCCTTCCTCAAAGATGTTTTTAACTGAATCACTGCGGCCAGAACAGCACAACCAGAGATCAGATGGCTGATCCCGTCTTTTCCCCCAAATGCAGTTGCAATGGGAACAACCAGGTTTTTTTTTGTTTGTTTGTTTTTTTGTGTGTTGTGTGTGTGTGTGTGTTTTGTTTTTTTTAGAGATGCTAGAACTGTCAAGAGAGCTAGTGCAGTTTTCTTTTTTTTTTTTTTGTGCAGTTTTCTTGTTTAAATTGTGGTTTCTCTGCCAAGTCGTGAAGATGCTGCAGTAGGGAGGGGGAGCAGTGGGCTTGCTGTGATGTGATGGTGTCTTCATAAGTCTGTGAGTAAATTTCCAGGAAGTTCGTAGCTGCAGCACTGGGCCCATTAACCTATAACAAGAGCAAGCTGATGGCTGAGTAACACAGAGTTTCATTTCAAAAGATGACCTCGCCCTTTACTGTTAGTTTCCTCAGAGAGATGCATCAGTGGAAATGTTGAAGAGATCAGAGTCAAAAGAAAGTGGAGCAAGTGAAAGTGGAATATGAATGTCACTACTCATATGATGCCGGTCTTCTTTCTTCCCCCATGTGATTGTGTCTTCAGGTACATGAAGGTGTAGTGAATCAGATTATACAGTTTGAATAGAGAAGATTTTTATGCTTTAATCCAACATGGAAATCTTTGTTTCCTGATGTGTTAAATAAGATTAAGTTTACCTCATGCTAACACCCCTTCATGTTGCTCATAAATCATACAAAAAGAGTAGAATGTCTACATTTATGAGGCCTACTGTAATGAACACTTAGACATGATTTTACAGGGTGTTTATAATATCTGAATGATGGATTAAGGGTGAGCTTAAAATATTTGAAACAAGGCTGACCTTGTGACATGTTCTTACAGTTATTGTGACGCATTAATCAGCGTGTGCAGCCAGACAGCAAAGCTTTATGAAGAAAACCAGCGGAGCGGCTTGGGTAACATACTGTAGGGCCCTGTGGTTTTTATGAGTCTGTTCTTACTTCACAGACAAAACACTTAATCTGGAGACGCTCTACTTTGAAGTGCAATGGTCGACTCTGGTCATCTGTCTGTAAAGATTTCAGGAATCTGCTGATTAAAATGCTCATGCAGTTTTTTTGTTAAGAAATTAAACTTCTACAGATACATGTAGGGTAATTAGAGGGATGATTATTGGATGTACAGCACTTTGTTTGGCTGATGTGAAAGCACTTATAAGTATAAAATGATTGATTGATTGATAGATTGACTGATCAGCCAAGACAAATATATGCTGAAATTTTAATAAAAAAAAAAAATCAACTTGCATCTTAGCTTCTTGACCTTTTAAAGTGGCACAGCTTTTACTCTCTCCTACCCATTTCACTCCCCCCCCCCACACACTTTTCCCCCGGGTCCGGGAGGGGATGGGGTTCAGTTTCTTCCAAGACACTTCGTTGTATTCTGGGGAAGCCTGAACCCCACAACCCTCCGTTAAAACGACTGCTCTTCCACCTAGCTACACTGAACTTGGGAAGATTTTCCTCTAATGAAGGCTAACTTTTGCTCTGAGATGGAGTGTAAGTTATGAATGGGATGGGTTGGTGCAGGACAATGATGTTCAGGTATGTGCATAATAAATGTCAATGTGCTATCAAAATAAGTCAGAAGCACAGAGTTTAAAGAATGGAAACTGATGTAGTGTTGCTTTAATATACAAACAGAGAGAGGGATGTAGAAAATAAAATGTCATCATGCTCAGGAATTTCAGTAAAGCACTTCTTGGCCGACAGATCTGTTACTGCACACACTTCAGTGGACTCCATTGAAGCTTTTAAGAGCAAACTTAAAACCCACATCCGTAGTGTGAGGGTTGTTTTATGACCACCATGTTGATTTTATATAAATTTTCTTATTTCCAGTATCTTTTCAGATTTTTTTGTTATTTTACAATTTTTGTATTTTTACTTATTTTCCTTGTAAAGTGCCTGTTGATGTTCCCTTATCTGTGAAAGGCGCTACAGAAATGAACTTTATACTTACGTTCATAAATCTGCTTCTTTTATTCAGCTCTGGACAAAAATGACAAAAACACCAAACATGAAACGTGTTTATTCAGACCAATTATCCTCTAAAAACACAAATAAACGTAAAACAATATTCTTCAACCAGGTCCCAGCTTCCACCTGCTTGCTCCAACAGAATGGATCCTTGTCATAATCTTTTCTTTTCTTGTTTAACATCCACCATAAATTTTCAATCAGACTGGGATCTGGACCGTTATGGAGCTGTTACATCTTTCCTAAAGTTATAATCCATCTTGTGTTCTTGTCTGTATAGAGATCATTCAAAAAAAAAAAAAGAAAAATTACATGAATACTTTCAATTGATGGATTGATTTCAGTTACAGCTGTGCCATGTTTTACCAAGCCACATTGGTATTGTGGCCATTATTATTGCTTTTTTATTTTTCATTTTTGCCCTGGGTGGTGTCATCTGTCACCATTTACTATTTTCATTTTCCTTCAAGTCTGCCCTCAGGCGAACTTGTTTCAAGGCAGCACCAGCTGTGAAGAGGAAAATGCCATCTATACGGCACTCTGTACATGGAGGGCAATCAAATGCAGAGAGCACAAAAGTAATAGAAATGACATAAGGCTCATAAGACCAGGCAGGTCATAAATAAGCATTTTCTTCTTATTTTTCTTCAAACATTCCTGTTTTATTTTCAAATTTAGAGCCAGTTACTACTTTTGGTACTTTGCATGAGAAAGGGGGTATGTTTCTCACAAAACACATGAGAATAATTGAGCACATATATTAGAAATGATAGATGGTTTGATTTCTGAGGGTGTTGTGGGGTTAAATTTACGTCTAGCTTACATTCAGCGGAGCCTCACTGAGAGAAAAGTCTGACAACCTGTCTGTCTGCTGCTCTCACTACCAGGTGATTTCAATCACTTCAGACTACAATGTCCTTACATGGTGCTCTTCTGAGTCCAGGAATGGCTATTTTATTATTTATTTTATTCCCCTCCAATATAGCAAAGAAAAACTTTATCACCAGTGCTCTGTATTTATGGACCTAAATTATTTTAATGGGCTTATCAACCCACAACATGTTAAATGACAAAACATTTTTTCAGTGCAAGTGGGGACTTTTTAAGGCATGTATTACTGTAGGTATGTGGTTTACTTTCCTCATAAACATATGAAAACAAATCGTCTGCACAACTTTGCAACATTTATATGATGTAGTTTATCGGTTTCTCCTTAAGTGCCCATCTGTCTAACAGGTTTCAGACCACACCACATAAACTTTGTAATCACTGTTGTGGGCTTGAAATAAAACTAAAGTGAAGCGATAATGATCCAAACAAAGAATACACTAAATTTGCACAAAACTATGTCCAAGAATGTGTTATTGGCTGAAAGGTTCATGGTGATTTGTGCTGACATTTTTTCCAATATTGTGCTCAGAATTTAGTTAACATATTGCAGTAGTCAGCACTTCACAGTCATAATAGAAATGTCCTTCCTCATTGCTCAGACTGATATGACATTACTGCTATGTCTTTTTTTTAAACCTTTATGACTTTTCATCCAACTGAAAACCTCTTGTGTGCACATTAGAGATGAAAGATGTGGTCAGTTGGAATGGAAACAAAAATATGTCTTTGGGGCTTCAGGGAAATAAATTAATTGTGTGTATATGTGTGTTTTTTGTTTTTTGTTTGTTTGTTTTTTTTAAAGAAAAGTTGGGCAAATTATCATTGATGGCACACAAGAAAATCGCTGAAAATCACTGATAGAATGTTTCCAAAAAGGTAAATATACTTTCTTTTTTAGAAGGTTACCAGCACTGCTCCTTAATTAAAAAGTGATTTTAAAGGGCTGCAACTGAAGTCTATCAATCTAACAGATTAAAGCTAAAAGAATACAGTAACTGCAAAGAAGTACAGTATGGGTGTGCACAAATTACTCTGATGGTGCAAAAGAAAGTTTCCATGGAGACTTGGAAAGAAGAATCAATTTTTAAAGAATCTAAGCAACTTGGTGCCATTCTATATTGATGCACTGACCAAAATATTAGTTTTTATTGCATATTTGATCTGTTATATGCACCATAATTCAGATGAAGACCTTTTAGAAGAGCTTTGTTTGTACAAGTGGTTTTTAGTGCTTGCCATTGTTCAGCTGTCATATTTCTCGTGCTCTTGTGCAATTACACTCAAGATTTAAGTAAATAAATCTTGTTCATATTTGCAGGGACTCTAAAAACCCTTCCCTGCACCACCAACAGAGAGACAGCCATTTTTGTTGCTTTTCCAAACCTATTAAACTCAGGGAGAGGAGTTTAAGAAAACCACGAGTGAAGAATCATCTGCATCACAAACTCCGTTTGAGTTGACCACAATATGTCCACTCATCACTTTGGATTATGTCTGTTCTCTCCAGGCTAAAATTTCCTGCTATTTGTTTGTATGAAAACAGCTGCGCACAGATTTGTAGTTTCTATTGAAGCCCAAAATGTTGTGGGGTATAATATCTTTCTTCGTGTTTGGATCCAAACTGTCAGCAGTGATTTTTTTACTTTTTATAACCAAGATAAGAATGGCTGCAAAATAAGTAGTGATAGTTTTACTGATTCGACTGACTTCATTCAGGTATTTCCATAAAAATACCTTTCATTAGTGTTTGTGTATTTCTCTCCAGTCTTTCCTTTTTAATAAAAATAAGAAAGGAAAGAATCAGAGTTAGAATAATGATTTCTAACACTCATACAAACAGATGGAGACGTTTTGCTCTGTTACAAACAAACAGAAAGACCATGTAGCTTACGTAAGCTCAGAAAGTGCACAAGATCTTCCTCCTTCAGTTTTCTACAGCGCCGCTGCCGCAGCCAGTGTCATTTTCACTTCTGTTGTGATGCCAATACCTGCAACATTAGCAGTTACCTTTCTCTTATCTATTGTAGGCCATTTGGAAATTTTTAGTCTTTTCTTAGATAAAGTCTTCCTAGATTTTTGGCTATGATTTTGGGTGTCACCCAGTGCAATAAATTTTAGTGAGAAAGTGTTTTTCTTTAAAACCTTAAAACTCCTCAATTTTACTTATTAAATGCTATAAGACATTGCAGATTAATATTTTTTTCTTAAATCTTTCAGTTAAACTTCAGCTCCTATCAAAAATATAAAACATTCAACTCAGTTCATTTTAACCCCTTTAAATATCAACCTGATTACATGATATCACTGCTTTTTTTTTTTTTTTTTTTTTTTTTAGACACAAGTTATTTTCCATCTATAAATGTTTAGGGGGCTGCTTTTTGTTTTTGTTTTTTTATGTTTTTTGAAGATGGGTCTTAAATGTACAAAAGATTTGATCAATAATGTTTCAATTGTAATGTTTTAATAGTTGTTTGAGCAAAAATGTTTTGTAGTTTTGCTCTTTTTTTTTTTTTTTTTTTTTTTTTTTGCTCTTTAAGGACTTAAAAGGATAGTAAATTTTAAATATGACAATACGAAAAAAAAAGAAAGAAAAAAACATATCAAAATGAATGTTGATACTAATGAGCTTTATGCACAACTCTACTAAAGCCGGCTGCTTTGTTTCCTGTCTTTCATTGCTGGACAAATCGATTTATCCAGGTGTGTCTGGATGGATTAATCAAATCATCCAATAGCAAAAGACAGGAGACAAAGGAGCTGGCTTAGGTTCCAGAAGTAGTGGAGTTGGGCGTACCCAGAGGAAAATTTTACTTCTCAAAGCTTTCTCTTTTGCATCTCAGGAGACAAAAAGGAGATCTCATCCCAGCCTCATTCAGGTTTAAAATCATTCTCATAATTGTCTCTTTTGTTTCTTCTAAAATCCACTGGGAGAAATAATCTTATTTGAGACTTAATGCAGACATTTAGAGAATTTTGAGAAATGATTGAGATCTCCTTTGCAACTGGAAGTGAGACAAGGTTGAGATTTTGTGCAACTTTTCTATCTGGAGACGAGGTTGAGAAACAGAAGAAATAAGCCATTGTCTCATTTAGCTCTCACATGAAAATTATTATTTTGTCTAAAACGGATCTTTTTATTTAAAAAATACGAAAGAAAAAATCCTCAGCTCCCAGCATGTATAACAGGGGTGCCCAAGTCGGTCCTTGGGAGCTACTATCCTGCAATTTTCAGAGGATACCCTCCCCATGTCATTCAGCGGAGGCCTGGTAATGAGCCAGTCAATTGATTCAGGTGTGTTGGAGAAGGGATGTAACCAAAATATGCTGGATAGAAGCTCTCGAGGACTGGACTTGGGCATCCCTGATGTATAAAGACTGAAAATAGTTCATTTCATGTGTACAGCTTTTCATTAAAACAGTAATGTTTTGTCATCATATTCACTCTAAACCTGGATAAGTTGAATTTACTTTAAAAATTTGAGGAAACTGGTTGCCCTAAAAATTTTAAGTAATGCGTGATAAAAACTTGAGTGTATTTCACTTCAACTTTTAAGTTCAGCGTTGTAGGAAAATTAAGTTTTCATTAATGGGAGTGACTAAGTAGAATGAACGAGAATGGTTTCAGTTTATAGAACTTCTTTTGCACAAATGTCACAAAGTTGTAAGTTGATGAAGTAGTGGAGGAAACAATAGCTGGACAGTTTGTAAGTAACATGAAATACTTTGTTCAAACCATTCTTTTTCTAATTTGTGCTATTATCACAAGTTCAAGTTCACCTTACTTTAAGCAATCAGTGATCTGAAATGGTCTTGCTAAACAACAAGCTAAATTATGTGAGACCAGATGTTTCTGGATGGTGCAGAAGGTAGTAGGTATTATATGCAGGAATAAAGAAACAAGTTAAGGGCAGTCATGTGACACTACCAACATTGCATATAAATCCTTCATTTGTGAATTATCTCTAATTTGTTGTTAAAATAAGTGAACTGCATTGTGGGAAACCTCCTCCCTTACATTTGCATTTTGTATGGTCATGACCAAAACTTAGAAATTTGTGTCCATCAAACTTAAGATTATTCATACAGCACATTTAAGTTTCTCTACAAATTAGTAGAGTGCACTTATATTTCTTAGCAATGACCTCAAACTGATTTATTATAGTACATTTTTATCAAATAGTTTAAGTTAATCTAAATCCGGGCTAAGCAGTGTTGGCATTTAAACGGTTAAAACAGTTTAAAGTTGGCTAAAACATTTCAGCAAAACATCACAAAAACTTAATCTATAATGATTTCATAGTAGTCTTTTAAAAGATATTTTTGTCCTCTGAGAGTAAATTGAACCACACACAAAGGTTAATTAGAGGTGGGGGTTGCTGGGTAACAATAAACAGCAAACCTACAAGTCAGATATTTCTGATTCAAATGTTCAAATCCACTTTCCTTTTATATTTTCAATCATGTAATTTTTGTTTGATTTTCTAATTTTTCCTCCTGCGATGATGCTTAAATGTGCAGTATGTGGTTTAGGGTTGGAATCAGTGAGTGTTTAGACTTGCATGTTCAGAAATATGACAGAGATTATTTGGATTGTTGAAGACTACACAGCTCATTGATCATTGGTTGCAGTTTCCTTCACATGATGTGGCATCATACACAATTTCTCCTAAAACCTTTGCTCAGGATGTGAAACTACCATACTGTATACTGAATCGGCAAACAATTTTTATCTTGCTCTCAGTTTTTAGTGTAAGGCTGTGCTGACTGTTATCATGACACTATTGGTAAAGCATCTCTTATCCACCTACAAGCCCATTAAAGAAAATAATCCTTGCTCTTCCTCTTCTTCATTCTCCCTATCATCTCTACATAAAGATGGATAATGTGAGCAAAACCTATAAGAGCTCATACAGTTTAGTGCCGATACTATAAGTGATATAAAAAAATATTTTATGTAAAAATGACACTTGTATGAGAGAATATTCCTGTGAAAATATATTTAATTAATAAAAATTTAATTAAGTAATATTTAATATTTATAAATATCAATAAATATAATTTTTTTAAAAATATTCATTTATAATTTTTTTTTTTCTTTTTTTTTTTTTTTTTTTTTTTTTTTTTTAAGTTTTTTTTTATAATTTTTATAAATTTTTATATATCTCCTTATTTTCACCCCCCATATAAAAAATCCTCCCCCCTACATCATCCTTCCCTCCTTCTTTCTTTCTTCCCCCTTTCCTCCCCCCATATTTTTATCCTAAATCCTTTTTTGTTATTTTAATTCATAGAAACCAAAAATGATTTTAATTAATATTAATCTTGATTGATTGCACTTTGACTTTACTTCAACTTTCCACCCCTTCCTTTTTCCTTCCTTTCATTTCTTTTTTTTCTCTTCTTTAATTTTTTCCCTAATTCTAAAAATTTCTCTCTTTTTCTTCTTTCACTGTAGACCAGACCCCCGATAACACACACTCTCTCCCTCTCCGGGGCGAGGTAGGTGTATTTTTTTTACACCACACCCCCGCCCCCCCACTACTACTTTCCCCACTCACCACACCAAATTTTCCCTTTTCCTTTTCTTTCCTTTTTTTTTTTTTTTTTTTTTTTTTTGTAACTAATATTTTCAAGTATATGTTTAATGTAAAAAAGTTTTAATTTTTCTCTTAATTTTTAGTAATTAAAATAAAAATTTTTTCAAAAATAAATATAAAAAGTAAAATTAAAATATAAAAAAATTTTTTTTTTTTAAATTAAAGAAGTTTTTTTACTTAGTTACTATACAACACTGAGTTTAGTGTCCTTTAAATGAGTTTATAGGCATGTTTTTTCTGCCTTGTGTAATCCCCACATAAACTTCTGTCAACTTCTCTGCAGCTGAGTGTCTCTGCTCACTCTTGTTTTCTCGCTGGACACGTAGGAGGATTTGGGTTGGGGAGCAGGCATGTATGCTTTCCACTGCTGAAGTTATATCTGTAAGTGGATTAACTGCAGCTAAACAAACAAGCTGTATTTGTGTAACTGCTATGGCTGTTAAAATCAATTCCAGGCAGTGTCATCAAGTGGCTTGGATGTAGCAGTGGGTGTGCAGGTTTCTGAGCCTGTGAGGTTTTGCATCCAATTTACCATTTCCTCTGCTAGAGATCGAGGCACGAGGTGTAGTGGAAGACTTTGGTTAAAGCTTTTCCAAGTTTGACTCGATTAATAAGGTTATTCAGGAAATGGCTTGTAGGTTGGTGGCTGTCTTAAAAGGAAATCACTGTTAGGCAAAACCAACATGGTGGGTTTGAGTTTCTTTACAAACTCTCTGTGGTCCTTGACACTGAGGGCTCCTTTGGCTCAAGAGTGCATAAATGAGCTGTAGTTTTGGCTTCCAGAAATGTTAAGTGACCTTCTTCGAAATGCTACATCGTGTATCTCATCATGCAAAAGAATATGCCTTTATGAAACTATTTTCTCTAAAGTAATTGCAATTGTTTTCATATAAAATACTTGTTTTCCAAGTATTTTAAGGTCTGTTTATATAAAATAGTGCAAAACTGGGCTATCTTTTTGGAATATATGTTCTATTGATTTCCAAAGAAATTTTGGATTAAATTGAAATGCATTAAATTAATTGTAATATGCAATGTTAGGAAACTACAGTAATGTGAACAGCAGCTGTTCAGAGTCAGACCAAACCAAACAGAGCCAAAAAGGAAAGTGAAACCTCAAGTGTAGCCAAAAAGCTACATAATAAATCAGGAAGTAAAATTAACTAGAATAGAGAGCAGGGTCAAAACTAACTGAATACAGGCAGATATTAGCAGATACCAAGAGATAATAATGGACCATGACATGGACCTAAACCAAAACATAGCAAAACCTTCAGACCATGATATCTCAGATTAATCAGATCAGTTCGGATACAGATTGTATCCCCCTGTCTCAATAATGGAAAACTCCAGGACTCCCTGGAAGAACACATCTTATAAGTCAATTTGCCTCCTTCTTGGTAAAATAAAGTTATTTTTTTTTTTTTTTTTTTTTTTTTTTTTTTTTTTTTTTTTTTTTTTTCTTTTTTTTTTTTTTTTTTTCCCGTTTGTGTTTGCGTGCCGCGGCTGCCTCGCTGCCCTAGGTCGTCGCGGGGTGTGCCTGGTGGTCGTCGTGGTTTCTCTTTTGGTTCTTGTTGTGTGCGGTGTGCTGGGTTCTGGGCGCGGGGTGGTGGTTCTGGCTTTTTGTGTGTGTCTTTTTCGGTCTTCCTCCTGCCTGCTTGGGTGGTGTGTGCTTTTTGCGTCTGCGCTGCCCGCTTTGTCGGGCCGCCCGTTCGGCTAGCGCGGGGGGGTTGGTGGTGTTGGGTGGGGGGTGTTGGTTGGCCCGTTTTTCGGCTGCTGGGCCGGCGGTGGGGGGTGCTGGGGTTGCGGTGGGGGGGTTTGGGGGGTGGCGGGCGTGCGGGCGGTGGGGTTTTGGGGGTGTTGGGTTTTGGGTGGCGCGCCCGGGGGGGTTTCGTTTTGCGGGGGGTTTTCTTTGTTTGGCCGGGTTTTTTCTTTCCGGTGTTTTGCCCCCGGGGGCCGTGCGGGGCCCGGTTGGGCCCCCCGGGCGGGGCGCCCTGGGGCCAGCGTGGCGGGGAGGGGGCCAGTGACGCCACCCCCCTTCGCTGGTGTTTGGTTTTCTTGTGTTTGTTTTTTTCCCCTTGCTGTGCGGTGGTGTTTTTGTTTTACGCCCCCCGGGCCGCTCGGGGCGGGGGCGTGCGGGGTGGGGGGTGTGGAGTCTCGTGCATGTTTTTTTGTGTCTTTTGGGTTCTGATCGGGCTTGCCCGCCCCCCCCCCGAGGCCGGCGGGGGGTGCCTCCGGCGCCCCCGTCTTGTCGTGGCGGTGTACTTTATCATTCCCAACCCCACCCCCACAGGTGTGAGGTCTTGCTGGGTTGTTTTGTTTTTGTTTCGGTCTGTGTTGGGTGGGGTGGGCCGCCTCGAGGGGGCCCATGAGGGCCCACAAAACCCTTGCCGCCCCCAACCCCCCCCGGGACCGGAAAACCAAAAACGGAAAACAATGAAAAGCCTGAAAGAAAAAAAAAACCCAAAAACCCTTCCGCCAAAAACCAAAAAGAAAATAAGAAGGTGCATTACTTAGTGGAGAAAAGGTTAGAAATCCACTCAGTCAAAAGAAATGTGCATGTTTGTGTGTGTACAGCCGGACAATATCAGGGCTTCGCACGGTATGAGCAGGAAGTAATCAGCATAGCAAGGAGGGAGGCAAGTTAATTTAATAAGTTTTTTGTTATATATACTGTAGAGTAACATACTACATTTTGGAAGTTTATATAAATGATAATATCAGACATAAAGACATAATGATGCTAGCTAAGCATGCTCAAAAACATGTTTTGCATTATTTTGCAATGTAACTTAGACTTGGAGCCTTTTATACTGGTACCTTAAATTAACCTAGACCGCTTCCACGGACAGTTTGGTTAACTTGGAGTAGTATGAGCACTCGTTTGCACTATTGAGCAGACCAAACAAGCAAACTCTGATCTACTCTGAAACTGGGGGTCTCAGTTACCATCAAGTGAAGCCTGGTGCAGTTTGCTTAAGCCTGGCATACACTGTGCGATTTTTGGCCGTTTTTGAGCCGATTTTCCAGTCGTGCGACAAGTTTGACGATCGGGCTGACTCTTGACCAAATCATGTGTCGTGCGTCGTGCAGTATACTAGAGGGTCACGAGTGGCGATTGGCACCTCACGATGAGCTCCCGATCAGAAATCGTGAGTCGCAAGAAAATCAAACCTGTTTGATATTGGTTTGATATTGGTCATGGCTCGTGAGTGAATCGCATGTTGAAGCGGCTCCACGACCAGGCTGAGAACTCTTTCCTCTGAGATTTTCACATTTTGCACTGAAGTAAACCTGAGGCAGCATGGTGACCCGGCTTGTCATTTAGATGGAGTTCTCGTTGTAGAACCAACAGACTGTACAGCCCACGTCTGCTCAGCCAATTCCTCGTCCACACGCGACATCGTCGCCTTTTATTTTTGCCGAATTCTTCACAAAGAAGAGCGCAAATCGCCAAGGCAGCGCGGTTTTTTGGTGATATCATCATGTTAGCGTTGTTGTTGTTATTGTCTTCTTCTTCTTCTTCTCCGTTTTCTTTTTCTTCTACTTCTAGCTGTATTCATTGCGTTGCATGTCGGGATTGTTCAAGACCCCAACGTGTCTTTAAGGACGTACAGTGTGAGTAGTCGGATCATATCCAAGCGTCGGTTCGTACAGTAAGAGGACAGACTGTGAACTTTTGAACTCTGCCACTGATCCGCACAATTTGAGTTGGGGCTGCGAGCAACGATTGAAAAAATCCCACAGTGTATCCCTGTATGCTTTACACCGTGAAAGCAAATACACTATCCAGCAAACCAGGGTGGTGGTGATAGAGCATGTTGCCTGCTGCTCATACAGGGAATCTTCTTTGTAAAACCATATCACGTTTGAACACCATAGTGAATCTGATGTTGCTCTTATGTTGACTGAAGGTGAACAAGCCAACTGAAGGGAAAGGACTCCTGTCTTTGGTGCTGGTGAATCAATGAGCTAAATATCCTTCATATTCCAGCCTTTTTTCTTCTGGCTCAGTCGTCGTTTTGGGCCACACTTCAGCAGTTGTAGCTGTGTGGCATTGTCTACAGTAGACAGTCTGGTACACCTATGTAAAGTGTGGTGTGAAAGTAAACCAAACCAAATGAAGTGTGATATTCCTCAGCATTCTCCATTCGTTCCATTGGCCCCCTGTAGTATCCTGCTGTGGTCCCAGTACGTACAGTAGCAATGTTAGCTAACTAGAACTGCTAATCTATTTTTAGTAAAATAATGAAACTTGAGGTTCCTATGTCCACGAAAGAGAGAGTCCCCTTTCTCCCAGAGAGGCACAGTCTGTCTGAAAAAAAAGTCTTTATAGCCTTTTAAAGGCTTTTGAAGGTTCATGTATTAAAATGGTGGAATCATCAGTGACAATCAGCAGAAGTCAACACAGTAAGTTTCCACTGGCCTCATCAGGTCATCTGAGAACATCACCTGCGGGGCTTCCTGTTAAGTGGTTAGTAAGTAGTAAAACTCAGTTGGACATTTGTGGGGTCACCCTTTATAGAGCAGGAAGCTGAATGGAGGCCAATGGGGTCAGTCCCTGCGGAGCATATTCAGGTCCGCATGTTCGAACAAGCATGAGAGTTAACCTCTTGGTCTAAAAGGTGCAAAACTTTAAAACGATCCTCATGCACTATGAATCATCAAACCTTGTTGCAGAGTCCTAATTTGACCTGTTCGCTTATGTACCAGCCCAGACAAACATGCCTGTGCTCTGTTTCTTTCGAATAGTATACAAGCCTAACTTTCATATTGTTGTAAATGACAGCATGGCACACCACAACCAATGACTCATGCATTTAAATGGGTTTGGACAATATTTACACTACAGAATTTACATGAATGAGAACTTCTAATCCAGTTTGAGATCCTTTTTTTCTGTTTGACATGCACACACTTCTGAGAAACCAACAGGGTCGGAGGGTGAGAGTGGGAGCCCTACCGGTTCGAAGAGAGTCCAAAAGTTACACAACTTTTCTGCCTATCTTTTATTGCTTTACTCACTTTTAATCTATCACTATAAAAACATTATCAAAAGTATTCTAAAATCTACATTTATATTACATGTACATAAAAGCCTAATGTTCATTAAGATATATAAAATAAACGACCTACTGTGTAAGATGATTGAATCATCACCTCGCTTATTGGATGTCTGTTATGGTAGAACTCTTTTTCTTTCCAGCTTTTATATTTTCCTTGCCAGCTTTTATATTTTATATTATGCCTGAAGCAGTGTTTTTCATTTTGCTCTGATGGTGCAGATGAAACACAAATTGCAGGCCATGCTGAGCTCACAGGCGCCAAGGTTTGGCAAACAAGAGCTTTACAACTCTGGCAGCTTTCAAGGCTTTTGGTTCTAATTAAAACCACCCTCCTCTCAAGACAGACACCACATCGATTTATGTCAAAGCCTTTTAGAGGCTGTAAATCACAGAGGCCTTGAAATTTTCATATGGATTAATCACATCCAAAAGATGCAGATTTACAGTAGAACAGATGATCACTCTTGCGTAAAAGACATTGATATTGGTTTATGGATATTTGTATATGTCCATTTGGAAAAAAACAGTTTGTACTTACAGAATTTGATAGGCATGAGTAAGTGTTGCCATGTGACATCATACTGTTTCACAAAACATCCACGTAATAAATACTCGCAGTGTCTGTTTTCCTCCATAACATCAGCCCCATCTCTTCTACTTACCTGTTAAGCTTTAGGATGCATACATCTTTCTTTTTTCCTGAACAAATAATGTCAGGTGTTTCCACTTAAGCATCATATATGCTCAGTGTCGGTGGTCTTGAGTCCTGAGGCCTTTTTCAGTATGTGTAAAAGGTGAATTGCAATGCCTGGGACAGCCTTATCTCTCTTCCATCTACACATATGGTGCTGATTAAATCAGAACAAATAGAAGTATTTTTCCCCAACACATCTTATGCAAATCTCAAAACAAGCGGGATAAATCATGCTTCAGTCTGCATCATCCTGGTTGGAACTCTGTGACAAAGTGTTCTGGTTTAAAACTTTCATCCACATTGTTTTGATCTAGTCTGATTACAAGCAGCATTTCTCAGAATGAGAGAACATATTTTAATTTCAAGAAATAAGACCTTGTCATAAAAATGTGCTCAAATTTCAAAAGTGTAGAGTAAACCAAACATGGGACATTTTCCACTCATTTAACCCTTTATCTCAGGTACCTCTGCAATATGTGGCAGGACGCAAGGAGGGTCCAGGCAGGGTTTGAATCCCAACCTCCCGGGTATGAGTCATGTGCGCTAACCAGTCAGCTAAAGGGATATCCATGTGGCCAAGTGGCCAGGGCACATGGTCACTTAGAGGCATTGTGATAGGACCGTCAACTGTCACAAATGGCACACATCTTAATTCCAAACAGGTCGTAGTTAACTCAAAATGAGGGGTAACTTTCCCCACTCTTCACCTTAAAACAAGAGTATATTGAGGAAGTGTTTTCTGATTAGCTGAATTTCTGAGTGGGTGGACAAAAGAGTGATAATGACTGGTGAAAATGAACTGCTTGTGTGGAAAGTACTGGCAGCAAATATGGAGTTTTTGAACATGACAACACCTCAGGTCCAGCTGTATTCAGCGTGATGTCAGTGTTCGGGAAATATGTTCATTTCCTGCAGTTTTGCAACATCATGGTTAATATATGTAGTTTTTTCAGTTCCACACGAATATACATATTTTTTATGTGTATTCCTGCATTTATGGGCAGGGATGTATGAAGTTTGGGAAAATGCAGGCTGAGGCAAATAGCATCTGCTTTCAGTATATAGTAGCAATGTTGCTAAAACACTGCCATTGTTACCTGAAGCTAAATGAAAAGTGGGAAAAGCCTACTGGTCTGGACTGGGTTCTATTATTGGCACCCACTTGAATCCATTTGGCCTCGTCCTGACAGACTGCTGTGATTACCTAGGCACTAGCCATTAGCTGCTGTTCACATGTAAGGAGCCCAGTGACCAAGTTACAACAATAGAACCAACCTGAATGCATCAATGTCAAGTAGGGCACATGATCACTCAGAGGCATACTGACAGGACCGTCAACTGCCACATTCATATCGGCTTGTTGATTGTCATTTGCTTCGCCATGGAATGACAACATCCTAGCACAGTTGCGGTTTGATGATGATATTGAGTAACATCTGTATCGCTTCAAATGTTACTTTGCTGTGTTATAGCTTCAAGTGATGTGAGGAAATATTGACGGTACATAGTCTGGGTGAGGTTGATCTTTTTTCACAGGTTGCCCTGCGGAGACAGAGGGCAGAAAAAGAATGCTCTAGTTCAGTACTGGCATCTTCTCAGAGAAGGGTCTATCTGCGGCTCGCAAGACAGGGGCGTGTCATAGAGTGGGCGTGTCGTAGTGTGACGTTGCTCGACGACACGCCCACCAGGCCAATGAGAGCACGGTAAAATCTAGCCCTACCCCTGACCCTTCCCCTAAACCTAACCAGACCCACCCACAATGTGACACACCCACTATAGGACACGCCCACTGGGTTGCAAGCCGCAGATAGATACACTTGTCTTCTCATGGCTTAATGCATGCTAGCTTCTCATTCCATCCATTCTTCACATGCTACACAGCTCTGTAGTCACACCATGCAGAAGTCAAGAGATGTTCTTTGCAGTGTAAAAAGTTCTGCTTTTAAAGCAACCTTTACCGGTCTTGCATTTCAGAAAGCACAGCAAGATTATTTGAATATAAACAGTCCCGCCTCACTCCTAAGACACACCCCTTCATTCCCTCTGCCCCCCAATGCAGAATCAAAGTCTGACAGGCAGGTCCGTTGGACAATCCTAGAGGTGCACCCCACTTCAAGGATTGGTTGGAGTTTTCATTGAATATTTAGAGATTGGAATAATATTTTATTTTGATTAATGGTGGGTCTGTCTTGTATTTTAGAGTTCCATTACCTCATTCATAGCATTTTACCCTGTTAGAAAAATAGTGTAAGAATGCAACATCGGTAAGGGTTGCTTTAAAGTGGTTGCAGTGGATACCAAGCACAGTCTGACTTGGGTGCACTGCCTGGAGAATTTGCCTATTTCAAGCACTCCCATCACATGCAAAAGCACATGTACTTCTTGTTCAAATGCTGTTTTATTTCCTCTGCTAGATTATTTTATTGCTTCAAAGCTCAGTGGTAGCCTTTGTGCACTTCACTGGCTCAGATGTGTTTTCCTATGAGTCTCCTCCTGACAGGTTTCATTAGCTGGATGGGAACAGTCTGTCACATTTCGACCATTTGGAGCTTTGCATCCTCTGACACGAATTACTCCAGATCTGTCTTGAGTAAACGCTATAATTTTACAAAGCTGATTGGTGCTGCTAATGTTCTATCAGCACAGGAAGTTGTTTATACAGTGTTTGTTATCCTGTCCGTATTTAGAGGTTGGAATAGAGGAGCCAAAAGAAATAAAACAAACTTAGTTCGCAGAGTTCAAGCCACAATCAGGTTTTTATAAAACACTGATGTGTTACTGTACTGAAAAAAACACAGTGTTTGTCATTAGTCATTTGATCTGTGATATGGCCTGTGACCTGACAAAACCTCACAGTATAGTTTTTGCTCTCCAAAGCAGGTAAGAAAACAGACCTGATGCATGTTTTTGTAATATTTCAAAGGCTTACAGTAAATGTGCTTACCACTTGGATGGAAATACAACTTGCTTGCTTCCTTTTTGTATTTCAGCCTAACAGTAGCCTCAGTATGTATATCTCCACATGGTCAAGTTTAGTCCAAAATCCAAGTCCACCAACCAATCTCAATATCATTCTCCATAAGCTTCCTCTTCAGTGTCATATCTGTTACAATATCTGTATGAGGCCACTCCAAGAAGGGCAGGGAGAATACCTTGTAGCAGAGCAATGTTAACTAATAGAAATTGCAGGTGGCAGTTCTGTAGCATTATTTGGTTCACTCTAAAAGTGAAGCCTCTGATCTTGGGCCATGCTGTCTATTGCTTGTTTAAATGTAAAGGTTTACCCTAAAAACAGCCTGCTTATGCACCAAAGATTTCTAAAAACTGTAAATCCTCCAATGTCTGAGAAAGCACAGCAACTAAACATATACAAAAGCTCTCTATAAATTTAAGTTTAAGCCATCTGCATCCAAGATAATATGTCTTGGACATGTTTGTGTGTCAATTTCAGCTTATACAAGAGACTGCAGAATTTGTATAATTCATAGCTCATTTATTCTTGAAGTAAAATGCAACTTACAACTCTGAGATATATAGAGGAGTGAAACTAAAAGTTGCTTACTAAGAGACGACACGCCTTGTACAAACCATAGACTGTTAATAAAAAGGGACGAACTTTCCCCTCACGTCACCCATTGGTTTCTGAAGAGCCAAAAGTAAAGCCAGTTTGGCGTGACCACTCTCACTAGCTCCACTACGTCACGTGTTTCGTCACTCCCAAAAAATACAAAATGGGCAAAGAGGGGCCTCGGGGCAAATAACTGACAGCCAACGTTCTCTGAGCTAAATGCTAACTGACCTAATCCGAAGCTAACAGGAGCTCACAAAGATTAACCACCTAAGTTAAATCACGCTCAGATTGGCTGTTAGCTGGCTAAAAACCACTGTTGTGCTACACTGCTACTGCTTGAGGCCTTCCTGGGAGCACACAGGGAGCTAGCTATTAGCCACCAGCTGGCAGGCTGGCACCCGGTCTGCCACCTGTCAATCAAAACGACATGCTCCTAATTATGTGTAATTTCAAGATTAAATAACATCTACATGTAAATGGATGAGTTACGTTTATTTCTGCTGTGAAGTTAGCCTTTTTAAAATGGGAGTCTGTGTGGGAATTTACTAAGTTTATTAGCTAGCCCCTAGCGGATGAGGGGGGTGAACTACAATTTTTCAGCACTTCCACATTGGCTGTAATTTTCTTTGTTGGGTTCCTGCTGGGTACAAACTGATGCATTTTACATTTTAGTGAGCTAACAGACACACAGCCTCTTTTTTTGCAGATCGATGTAAGCAACAAGTAAATTAAAAAGCAACAGTTTTTTTTTTTTGTTTGTTTGTTTTTTTTTTTTGAGGTACTGTAGGCTATAAGACTATTCAAGGTGGACTTGCTAAAATGTTTTCTGCCTCACTTCATGGTCTCTCTCGGCTATCATTGGCCCCCTCTTCATTGTGCCTTGGAGCTATCCTATAAACTGTAAAACTTGCTCCCTGGTTTAACCATTACTCTGGGATATATTAAAATTAAAATTCTTGGAAAAGCTCCACATCCTTTAATTTCTGCAGGCTCTGCATATTGTGCTGTTTGCAGGGAGTGTTTTACAGTGTTACAAGCAGATAAACCAAAGCAACAACAGTCCCTGGCTTTGAAAAGCTTTCGAGTTGTAGGCAAGAGTCATCAAATCTTACCCTTTGCAAGGAGGCTTTCTGACTGATTGTTGGGGACGGTGATGATTTCAGGCCTCCCTTGCTTCTGACATGACCATGTTTTTTGTTCTTTTTTTAAATATCCACATCACTTCTAAATGTGGTTTTTCTTCAGTGGAAGAATCTCTCTGAGAAAGAGGTCTGTTCAGTCCAGCTGTTCTCATTACAGCTGTGGTCAGTGTCACCACCATCCAGGGACATATTCAGATGTGGTAGTTGAAGTTAATGGAGCAGAGTTCAGTTACCATCTGAGCTCTGCTCTGGATCAGGCCACAAAATAAGGGGAGTAATAATGTCTCCTTAAAGGGATTAAGTTCACCATCTGCCAGCTTACTGTCAACTTTTTTTTTCTTTTTTTTTTTTTTTTACCTCTGCTAAGTGGGCCGTGTTGTCAGAACCGTTTGTTTCTTGGCAGGGTTTTGCAAAAACTTCTAAGACATTTCTTTGTGAATCTTGGTAAAGAGATGGAACATGGGTTTGTAAAGACCCATCTACATTTGATCTCAAGCAATGCAGCTTCACGATTACGTTGAACTTGGAAGTGCTGTTCCATATAACATTTCAACTACATGTCAGACATACCAAATGAGGATCCAGTCATTGAGTGGGGGCTAGATTTCTGTGGTGTGGAATTTTAGATAAAAGCTAAGCTTTTTTTTTTTTTCACAGATTACAGCCTTTTCAAAGGTGATTGAGGTGCTGCTAAACTGAATAAGAGGTCAGTTTTTTGAGTTTTTTTGACAGCAGTCAAACAGCGGGCGGGAAATTGCACTGCGTATCCCGTTCCATGACGGAGAACTAAGGCTCCAATTAAAGTTAAGTCCCTCTGCAGCCAGGAATTCAAAGTTAGTTTGCATTTGTCAATACTTCTGTAAATATTTTCTCTTTCTATTATTTCTTTATTTTCAGTAACAGTCATGCCAAGATATTTAACTTCTGATTTGACCTTTATGTTGCCAATAGTGTGCGTAGGATTGTTATGCAAGGCTAAAATCTCACATTTGTTAACATTTAAACCTGGGCTTGAGGCAGTGGAAAAATGAGAAATATACTCTAGTGCTTTTAGAATTTTATGTTCGTTTTTTTTTTTTTTTTAAACAAATTGCAAATTGGCTTATCTTTAAATGTCTCTCTGAATTTCAATGCCCTGTTCAACATTTTTTTAATCAGCATTACTGATAGTTCAGCCACCATTAAGAAAAGTGAAGGAGAAGTACAGCCTTGTCTTATGCCCCTCTTAATAGGAAATCTTGGGCAGGTTCTGTGTTCGAGTGCCACTCAGCTATCAGTATTGTTGTACAATATATAAATCAAGTTTATAAATTTGTTTCTTAATCCAAAGTGCTCCAGGGTTTTAAATACAAAAGGATTTTCAACTGAGTCAAAGGCCTTGTAGAAGTCGAGAACCAAAGTTGGGGGGGTTCCCAGGTGAGTAAAGTTGCTCTTTAAAACAACCTCACTGTAATTTTACATTGTTAAAGGCCCTTCTGGGTTACATTTAGCACAACCATCCCTGCTGTTAACAGCCGTTTCCATATGGTTTAAAGTTACTGCCCTCACACACGCAGTTGCATAATGCAAAAGACACAAATAGCTCACACACATATTTAACATTTAGACATTTAGCATTTTCTCTATCTTGTCCTTTATATTACTGTATTCTTAAAATGCTTGAAGATAGAGTCATTGTGACCTAAAATCATCTTATTGTTTTTATAAAAAGATTAATTTGTGGCAGTTGTCCATATTCCTTCTGTATGCTTGTTGAAGCGTTTTTTTTTTTTTTTTCGTCAGTATAGGCCCATATACTGCTTAAATACAGGAGTGCTTTAACTCGAATTTTTCACTTAAAGGGGATTTAATGAAAAGAGAGTGGAAATGAAACTTTCCCCAGACCTAAAAACATTCAGTAGTTCAGAGATCTACAACTATCATTGCCAAGCTGAAAACTGAGAGCACCTTAAACGCTCCAGGGAGGATGAAAGGCGTGCAAAAGATCTGAACATCTTCATTGAGGTAATTAAAGGTCCCTCTTAAGTGATGTGTTGTGCTTGTAAGTACAACACACCACCGTTTATGCACCTGTACTGTATATTTACCTGGATTAAGACATTTTGGTTTCAAAGCAACATTTAGATCTGCTGATTCTATGAATGAAATGTCCTGAAGCCTGTAGTAGATCAGGCTCTACACTGTTTCCTGTCTACTTTCAAGAAAACTTTCTGGAGAAGGTGCAAACCTCTCTGCACTTGGTGAGCTGCTGTCCAACTATGTTTCTCTCACAGTTTTACCATTTTTTTTTCCTCTTACAAAATTTCATGCCAAGATTTCCATTTTATGTGACACACCATTTGTGGGAGTGCATCCCTACATATGGAATCAATTTGGTGCAAACTAATGAGTTTCGCAGGTGGTTGGAATTGTTGCGTGCTACACTGTAGTTGGAAACAGAGAACAGATACTGCAGTTTGGCTGAGGTAACTGTTGCCTGCATTCTGACAGAGGGTCTGGGCATATTTAGATCCATGTATCAGTGTTCACTTTTTTTCTAATATATACTGTATATATATATGAATGTGTGTGTGTATTCTCTTTTAAATGTCTAATCCTTGGAGATTTTTCGACTCATAACGTCAAATGAGATCCTATTTTATTGTAACAGAAATTAAACATATTTATCTTATGTTATTTAAGCTTAAGGCGCCCCCCCCCCCCTCCCCCCACCCCCTTTCCCCCTTTTGCTTTCCCTCTTTTTTTTTTCTTCCTTTCTTTCCCCCTCCCCCTTTTTCCCCTTCCTTCTCTTTTTTATCTTTTTTCCCCCCCCCCCCCTCCCTACCCCCCACCTCTCCCCCCCCCGCTTTCACATCCCCCCGAAACCCTTCCCTTTTCTTTTTCCTCCCCCCCCCCCCCCCCCCCCCCCCCCTAAATATTATAGCTTTTTTTTTTATGGGGTTTAAAAAACCTTTTTAAAATATCCTTTTTGTGAATAAAACACAGGAGAACTTACACAATATCCCTTTTTTGAACTCTGGGTGTAAGATAAGAATAATGCTGCTGTCACAGATACATCAGGAACAGAAACCATAAACAATGTGTTATATGTGCACATAAAGGATCAACTGGGATGGTTGTGCTGAAAAAAAAGAAGGGTACCCCACAGCTGTTTGAAAGCCATTGCAAAAATAAAATGAATAGCTTTGGCCTTAGGGAGAGAAAAAAAAAGAGAAATAAGAGGGGAAAATAGAATATTCTGTGGATGAGTCACAGGGTGAAGGGTGGAGTGGTGTCGGCCCAGTCTTCACAGCTGAGAGAGAGTGTGTCTGTTTGAGTTGGAGGGTTTGGGTGCCGGGGCACCATGAGGATCTCTGGGGCCTTCTGGGCCTGAGCTGTTGTTCAGAAGACAGAGCCAAACACACAAGTTTGCATCTATGCACACGATCCCCTGTTACACATTCACATAGAGAGCGCATTCGAGGATGTACACGTTTGCAGAGGGAAAACTTTGGCTGTCCTCAGACCACGAGGTCACTCCTCGCTCAAGTTCAGACTCCAGCAAATGAGAAGGCAAATCTTGAACTTTCTCAGTTCGACATGACTCACTGCTTCATAGTATTTAAAAGTGTTCAAATTCATGCAGGCAGGTTCTATTATGCCTCAGTTCATGTCATTTCAAAAATGATTTTATTCACTTCAGTTAGGATAAATGTTTATAATAGGCCAATCAAGATTATTGCCTCATTACCATGGTAAAATGTGAGGAAATCAATTGCACAAAGCCACCCAGCTCAAATCAAATTCACTTTAATATTTTTTTTCAAACTAAATGTTAGCTAACTTTTAAAAATAATTTTAAAAAGTAAGACACAAAAAATGTTTTTTTTTTTAAGTCAGAAAAAGTCGTTTTTCTACACTATTTTTCTACACTCTTCATATTTTTACTTTATTTGAATGAAATTCATGTCCAAGATTTGTTTTGGTATCAGTTTCTTGGCTGTGCAGCCACATACTTGATGGATAATTCAACTGTTCAGCAAGTTTGTCGAATAAATTGTAAAAAAAATGGTAAAACAATGTAATGTAGAAACAGATGTATGTCCATATTTATGTGTCCTTTTAAGAATACAGACGTATCTACTTAAAGAACAAATCATTGTTGTTTATGTTCATCCTAGGTGCTCCTGATGATTGTCTGCTGTGTTTTCTGACAGAGGCCTTCAGGTGTTTTCTGCCAAGTTTCTCTTCAGGTGTCGTAGCTGGTTGTGTGGCTTTTCTGTTTGGGATGGATTGTACAGTTGTTTCTGTTTTCCGTCTTTTGTATACTTGTTTCCTTTCTTTTCTGTTCACTCTCTCTCTTTCTGTGTTTCCCTTGGCAGGCAGAGTTATTTTGTAATAAACAAATTTTAGAAAGAAAAAAAAGAGCAAGATTTAAGTATGGGAGCCATGTACCAAAGCTTCATTCCCTTTATACCCATAAAACTCCCCTTGGTAACGCCAGTTTGATTGGCACAACACAGCAGCCTTGATGCTGGACAGGACGAGGTAAAATAATGAAATTAAACCCACAAATAAATAAAAAGCAGAGCTAAAATTGGCATTTCAGTCATGCTGATGTAAATGATGCTGCCAGTGCTGTGGCCCTAAAACAACAGCCGCTAGTTTACAACCCAAGCCTGAGAGACAGAGCATTTTTTTCTGTTCTTGTGGATCAGGCTGTGTACAGGCCTTCAAGCCCCGTGTTATTAGCCATGTAACACTTCCGCAAAGGGGAAGCAATCGTGATGTAGAAAACAGAAAACTCACCCTGGGTTCATGAGGTTGTGAGACTGTAGATGAATGGGGGATTGCTATTTTGAGCCAAGCGTGTTTCCATTACATTGGGCTAAAGAGCACCCCTAATGATCTGTAGCAGGAACCTCTCATAGAGAATGATGCCTACATCACACACCTTTGATATAAGTTACAGCTGTGACAATAAAGTAAAATCCTTTGGTAGAAGAATGTATAAACTCCATTTAAGTTCCCAGAATTTCTCATTCCTTTGTAGGTGAAATATTCTAACAGAATAAGGTTAATGCTTTATTCTGTGCCACCTTTCAATTAACTTTTGTTTTGTTAGTGATTAAAAGGAAGACAGTAAAAGCAGGATATCCTCTAGATGGTAATTACATGCAGTTGGCATAGAGACAACTACCAAAACAAAATACACAGAACAATGTCCGGTTTTTATGCTATTGTGGGTTTGAATGGATCATTCATTTTGAGGTCATACTGAAGTAAATGAGTCATTTCTTAAATGACCCACTTCTTTTCTAGTGTGCGAAGGAACTCCTTAAAACAAGCAAAAACAGTGTTTCACAAGAATTTTTTGCTTGTTTGTTTTAGCCTCCAACTCATTTAAACAACTTCATTTAGCTTGTTTTTGCTTAAATTGTCTTGTCATCTTTGGATGGAAGCCTGATGATTGTTATAGGTTGAACACACTCCTTACTTCCTCCTCATCTTGATGTTTAAAGCCTTTTTTGGTTGTCTGCGGGGGGATTCTGCCCTTCTTCTTCACCCCCCCCCCCCTCCCCCCCCCCCCCCCCTTTTTAGACTTTTTTTTTTTTCTTTTTTCTTCCTCTATGGTCTCTCCCCTTGCCTTTTTTTTTTTTTTTTTTAATTTTTTTTTTTCCTTTTAGTTTCCCTCTTGCAGAAAAATCCTAAAAATAATCATTAAACTTGGCTCGCCACTTTATTGCCTGCTTAATGAATACAGACAAACAGGTATCAAAAATGACTAAGGAAAAAAAAAAGTTTCCAGCATTATCCTGTTAAAGCTTACCTCATCTTTTCCAGCTCTGCTCTGATTTACATGAATGCAATGTTTTCAACTCTGCACTCTGGTGCATGTTCTGTGTCATATGGTGAGAATGATTGCATCTATGTATGTTTAAACAGAACATACATCTTTGCATTTTATAGGAACATTTGCTATATTAGTAGTATATGATACTAGTTATTTTGCAGAGGAAATGCAATCTTTACAGGGTTAATTTAGCCTCTCAACCAATGGTAGCTGGGATAGGCTCCATCCACACGACCCTGCACTGTATGAAGGAGACACGGAAAACAAATAAAGTATTTACTTTCTTTCCATGTCACCCAGTGTCAAATCTTTACATCTGTTTAAATATTCCCTACTGTCTGTGCTCTCATACATCATATCCTTATCCACCTTATTCCTATGCCCCATGAGGCCTTGCGTGAAATAAGCGAGCAATTTCCGGTTCGATCGGAAACGGAACCGGCATTTATTTACATGCTAGATGTTCACGCTACTCCACGTTTTACGAGCTTTTTAGGTAAACTACGTGGGAACATCAGCTGTCACAGCTCAGACAGGACAAAATCACATTCCCTCCGCCTCCTGCAACAGAGGGGTGGGAGGAGGATGATGAAGATCTGGCCAAAAATAATAAAAAGCAGCCTTTAGCTACTTCTTAGCTTTTCTGACTGTAAAGCAATGAGCAATCCTAAAAGTTCCAAGGTTTATCAGTACCTACATAATAATAATAATAATAGTGTGCATAATAATAGTAGTAAATACAATTCATTTGACAGGCGCCTTATCAAAGCACCAAAGGACACTGTACAAAGCGGACAAAACATTAAACTAAAACACGAAGCAGAACACAGAAAACAACATTGGATTGATGTTCATGGAATTAGGTGAAATCAGACGTCTGTACAGAAGAGTTTTGAGTCTGGATTTGGAGAGAGGGAAGGAGTCCACTGCGGAGATCTGGAATTCCAGAGATGGAGCAGAGTGTTACAGAGGAATAAGGTTGGTTGTGTTTTGTTGAAAGAGGTGAGATACGATTATTTACTTAAAAGTACATGATATTTTAGTCCTAAAGTGCGACCACTACGTCGCAGTCTGGAGCCCTGCAGCCACTCTCCCACTAAGACCAAGGTGCATGTTCTACAAATCGCTGTTGTTGCCACAAATTCAACTTTCTCTGCTTGTTAGTACAACCACGAACCACACAGCGTGTTCCCAAACCATGCAAGTACATTTTTCTGGGAAAAATTGTTTAAAAATGTCATGAATACTGGTGTTGAAATGTTCGACTAAACTGCTAGCCAAAGCTGCATCTTACACTGTGAGTCAATGGCGAAGCGCTATTTCCGGTATCTCACAGGAAGTTGATTGCGTCATCATTTCTGCATGTGCTAGCTCAGGAATAAGGTGGATAGCCTGTATTTATAAATCCCAGTTTTGCTTTCATTTCCTTTTTTTCTGTTATCACACACAACCCAGTGAGTCTAAAATAGTGACTAAAAAGTGTTCTCTTACAACTGCACATTGACTAAAAATGGCATCATCTGGTCAGATTGCCTGAATCACTTAAAATGTCAATAACGATAGGAGTTGTAAATTAGTCTGAAACATAATGTGCTGAAAACAAACGCAATATGGAAAGCAGGGAGGAATAAAGGCCCCTACACACCAAACGCGGCAAGTGCAGGCGGTCGGCGGCAAACCCATTCATGCCGCGGAGCTCAGCGGCGTGCAAGGGGGGCGCCTGCCACCTCGTCACGTGGCAAGGTGGAAGGCGCCGCGCTGCACCCGAATTGAAAAGTTTTCAATTCAGGCGCAGCGCGCTGTGACGACAACCAAGCGCGTCCAATAGGAGAGGCCAGTTCATAAAAAAAGTAAACGTGAAATAAACCTGGAAGCGGTCTGTGTGAAAGAATGCAGCTCCCAGACAAGCCTGTACTCCTCTAAGTCCTGCCTTGCCATCAGGATGGCATTGGAGGACCCACATCCTTCTCTTCCCCCGCTGCTGCTGCTGCTGCTCTGCTCGTCTCCTAAGGATAAGGAGGATAAGGATAAGGATAAGGAGGATAAAAGCGATAAACACTTTTGCTGCATTGTTGAAAGCATCTATGCGTAGGATACTTAAGTTGATACTTGTCGGACGGATCCAAGCCTGCTCTGCCGCCTAGCAACTAGCGCTATGCGCTGCGCCCTGCTGTCTGCGCTCGCTCACCTCGGTACCACGCGGTGGCCGCCGCGCAAACCACGTTTGGTGTGTAGGGGGTCTGGTACAGCTTTATGGAGGAAACAGGATGAGGGTCAGTACAGCCAAACACCCAATTCAAACTGCATATAGTTTAATATCATGGCAGAGCTGTGTGAGGTGTTTTGCCATCCAAATTCACACATCCTCAAGAAGCTCCAAAAGTTGTCACAAGGGTTGAGGTCAGAGGATGAGGCTAACCCTACCATGTTAACAATCTACTGAGAGCTCATTGAAGCTTGTGAAGCTCACTTTAATCTTTACAATGACTCCAAATGGACCAGCAGTCTCTCTTCTGAAGACAGTTCCAACTGAGAATCAGATGGAAATCCCTCTGCTGATGAGCAGATCAACAATTATTGACCATCCAGGACTCCATTCATCTATCTATGAGCAATTTTGATCTCAACAGGATGTCATTTGGCACAATAGGATACTACCAAGGCCACTGATGGGATTTTTTCTTTGTGTTTGGGAGGGACAAAATATGACACAGCTTTCTTCTAGACAACCACGATCCAGCTTGTTCTTATATCTTTTTTTGTCCAAAGGTGAAATACCTAATGCTGTCAAAGTAGTGTGAATCAAACCAACCTTTTCCAATGCTACAGTATCTCAATCATCTACTCATTTACTTTGATTAGGCTATTGGTCAAGGAATTGTAAATTAAGTGCATACAGTATGTGTGTGGTTTTTTTAAGGCGCAAAATAATAGCTTGCCCCTTCTTTTGGCCCCTTTTTAAATCTGTAAACCTGCTGAATTATTCAGGCTATTTTTTTTCTGATAGCATGTCCCTCCCAGAATATTTGCTAAACACACTGATTTTGATTTACAACAAGAACAAAAGCACATTCTTGCTACTGTCTTCTTATCCTTCCACAACTGGCTCACTTCAGTGCACTTTTTGTCATTTTTCTATAGCAAGTTAATCATTCAGAGCATTTTTTTTTCTTCAAATTAAATGGTCTTTATGCTCATTTAGCAGCAGGAAAACATGATTCCCTCTTGAAACCAAAATATAAACGACTGTGAGATATCCCATCAGAGGCTATCAATTATAGGACATAAATACAAACAGTCCTGCTGCTCTGTCCGGTTTTGACATGAATGTGTGCAGTGATGTCATACATTCACCTAGCATACTGGCCCATACTCAAGATCACACCTGCATTAAGGGAAGGCAAAAATGTTGGCGTGCTTAAAGGGCCCTGAGGTGCAGTGACATCTATAATGAAGACATGCACATCCGTTTCGGATAAACTCGAGTTTCCCCTATTGACGTCGCTGGCAGCTAGCCAAGCAGAGCCCGTGGGTCACGGCACTACAGGGTGTTGAGTGAAGGACGCAAAGGAGATGAATATCCTGCCAGACATGCGTGCACTTGATGGTTGAACTGACTTACTCTGTAATTTACACTTCTAAAAAACCCAGTATGCATCCATTGATCTGTGTCCTTTTTGGTTCTAATATGAAAATTAGAGGATACATTTTATTACTGGTGAGGTAATTTTCTGCTTTTATGAAGATTGTGAGAACCACACAATTAATGATTGATTTCTTTTTTTTCATTGATTCACTTGAATGAAAGATAAATTATTAAATAGGTGGTAACATGAACTTGGATTTGGCTTCAGATTTGCTCATTGCATGATGCATACTGAAGACTTGTGCAGTAGTTTCATTTGGTGATGCAGGAGTTGTAAAGCTTTCCAGTTCCTCATGCTTTATTAATCCCCCTCAGGATGACAGTTACTACAACAAGATAAAGTTTCTTTGCTCCGTCAGCTGAAGAAAGGACAATGAAATGGGCTGGGGTGGCATAAAATGAATGACTTTCCAAACAGCAAACATTAAGTGGGAGAGCTTTATAAAGCCCTCCATCACAGTCTGCTTCCACCCAAACTTGCTGACTTGATAATTCCTAAGATCTAAACAACAGGCTGTGTTGTTCTCATACTGAAGGGGAGCATTCATGTTCAAATCGCTGTCATAGTTTTATGAAATATGCTTGGGAGTAAAGGTTCTGGACTGGTAAACTGATCTCTCATTCACTGGTCCAAATCATCCTGTCTGTGTAATGGGTATGCTCTTACCTGTTTGTGTACATTGTATCCAAATGGGGGAAAAAAAATACTTGTTTCACTTTATTTCAGTGATGTTGCAGATCTGAAATATTGATGGTTAATCATTTGATAACATTTTGTCACATCACGTTGCTTGCATCGTTTACTTTTGCTTTGTAATGTATCATTTTCATGATACATGCTAGATTTAGATGCACTTTTAATTATTACCCAATCAAACAGTATTTTTGACAACATTTTAGGCCAGTGATTCTGAACCATGGGGCCACGGCCCAAGCTCAGGCCTCAAGCGCCACCTAGAGAGCCGCAAAAAACTCTCCTTTTGAGCATGTGGGCCGCGAGGGCCATATATTTTCACTGTTATTTATGACTGGATGAGTTGCAATGTAGCCTACCCCCACCTGGTGGTGGTAATTTGTCAGAGTTCAACAAACAAGCAGAAGAAAACACTCAGCTACTGTAGCCGCTAGCCTGTAGCAAACATTGTCAAGAATTATTAAAATTAAATAATAAAGAGAAAAATGGTCCCAAAACGACCCTAAAAGGGCAAAAAACCCAATCCAATTTATTAAATATGGATTAGTAAGTGGAGATAACAAAGCAGAGCTGAGAAGTTTGGATGGAGCACCAGCTAACACAAACATTAATGCTAACAGAAGCCCTGAAGCCTGCATCTGCAAGCTTCATCTAGAAAGCAAACATCTTCACACTTACTGGAAAGAAACATTTTTTGAAAGAAAAAAAAAAAAAGCAAGAGAAAATCAGCTATTGATGCAGAAAATGTCTATAGTGTTTGGACGTTCTTTAAAAAATTCTAAGAAAAGTTTAAATAGATAAATAGACTGACAGACTGTATGCTAATGGTAACAACAGGCTACACTGGCTTGTAGATCAAATATCCAAATTCAGAAGCTGAGACCACAAATACCTTATGAAATTACTGCACCAACCAAATGTAACAAGTAGCCAGAGTGTTTTTCCTCCCCAGGAACAGTCATATGGCTGCCATGTTGCAGCATTTACATGCTAAAAACTTAGCATTGCACTGTTATGCATCCTTATTTCTGTCATTCATCACATTTACTGTATCTTGTTAGTGAGAAGAAAGCCAAATGTGGGTCCCGTTTTATTCCCAGAGTGGATCGGAGCTCCCTCGGATTAAAAAAAAAAGCAAAAAAAGAAGATGCTCGGTTGTTTACTCCCGTCTTACTCCGGTGCCAGTGTTGTGCCGAAAAACGCCTCCTGCCGTGAGGGGCGTTTTTAGGCGCAACACCAGTCAGACTTCAGTTTGTCTCCCTTCGTCTCACAAGACAAATCTTTTCTTCTTTGTCTTACTGGAGTCTGAGTTGGGGTTTGAGAGGCACTTGTTCTCCATCTTTTAGCAGCATTCGTCAATGTTGTCTCGATGTGCGTGGACATGCGGTGGCGGATACCGGCACAGCCAGACGAACGAGAACACGCAGCTCGTCTCCCCCATGTGCCCCCTTGAGGATTCGGACTGAAACTCTTTATTGAGCATACAGAAACAGTAGAGACAATCGCATTGAAGAGAGATCAGCTCATTTTACACATCAGGCGATTTTAAGGGCATGTGGAGGAAAGAAAAGAATAGTTTTTAACAAAAGTAAGAAGAGCAGAACTCAAATTATTTTTTTGGACAGGTTAACTGGCCTGAAACTACAATCTGTCGAGTCGGAATAATTGATCTAATCAAATGACTTATTTTTCATTAGATATTGTTTTATAACTATCATTATAAGCTATAAAAAGGCTTTTGCTCTAATAGGATTTTTTTCTTAGAAAATAAATAAATAATGGAAATTTTTGATCCCCTTGTGCACTCTGGTTTACACAGAGCATGATGGTCTTTGCAGCAAGCCAGACCATGTAGTTGGAATGTTGTTTATTGGAAGTCAAAGTCTTCAAGCAAATTCATTCCCCAAAATGGTTTCCCAGCTCAGTGTGTCATGACCTTGACTCCAGGGACCATTCCCAGATTCTCAGCTTGAACCTGAGCATCAATCATAATTTATACTTTTAAAGAAAGCGTCATGGATTGAAGGAATTTTGGCTTCAGCTGTGGGTTTTCTGACCACAAGACCTATCTCTCCTGGGACATTTATCAACCAGAAAGCCAAAGGAAACGTCACCAGAAAAGGCAAAAATCCAAACTGTATGTAGTAGGCCCAATTGTTGCTTTCAGAGCCCAAATTGTACTTCAGACAGGATCCTCTGTAGACAATATATTTTCTTACTGGCTGACAAACCAGATAAGGCTCGGCGAGCTGAATAACTTTATCTCTATAATCCTTTCATTATTAGCCACCATGGGATAATAAGGAATAATGACAGAAAGCCTCCTGTCCTGTGAGACAAAAACATGCAATTCTGGAATATATTTTGACTCCCTGTTTTAGGGAAAAGACAAACATTACAGCACCCATGGGTCAGGGGCTTTCTTGAGATAAAACAGAACATATGTTTAATATCTCTGTCCAACAGCTTCAACATATCAGTGTAGGATGGAGGGATTGCCATTCCACACAATCTCTGTTCATTTTCACGTGGAGCTTTATCTGTATTGTATCCACTCAAAACAGATGGACATGCAGATGAGGTCTGTTCCATGTCTTCTAAACCAGTGATGTACAATCTGGGCAGGCTGGATAATGCAGTTTAGTTTAAATTAATGTTGACAGAATTTCTTTTCCTCCTTTTGTGTGTGTGTGTGTGTGTGTGTGAATGGAGGGTTTAAAAAAAGCATGAAGAAATGAATACATCACAAAAGTTCTTTTTTAAGAAGTCATTAGGACTTCTGTGTAGTCTTAGAAACAACTTGTAAAGTACAGAAGTCAGATATTACTGTGCAGATCATTCTTCCTGTTGTTAATTTGCTGCTTTATGTGTTACGGCATGAACAAGAAAGTTTTATCTGTTTTTTTTTATTTTTCATTTTTTATCTTTTTTTTAAGCAGTACAGTACTTTCAGCTTGCAGTTATTACAACTCACTAGTGGATTAATGGAACAACAGACCTCAAAGGGATTTGAGGTCTGTTGAGTCATTTTGGTAAAGCCATTTTCATGAAGAACTGCAGGCCTGAAATGTTCTGGAGATGTTCCAGTGGGTTGGCATGTGAGAACAAAGAGGTTGCAATATTCACTCCACTCTTCTGGCAACGTGTCTGTACAACCAGCGGTTGAGACAATTTGTAGCAAATCTTCTGGAGCGTTAACTACAAACCGGCAGAAGGGAATGAGATTTCTGGTGTAAAACTTTTGAATCATGTCTTCCTTTCTGTGCTTTTGATACATTCAGTGCTTGCATTTCTACTTAAAAGGTAACATCGCAACAACAACAAAAAAATTGTTTTTATAAATATTAATCAAAAGGGTCAACTTGTATTTTGATTACTGATACAGTTAACATGCCGTGATTGGAAGACAATCAATCTTAGCTAATAACTTCAATTTCCATCCATCTGTTCTTAGTCAACATTTCAGCCTCAAAAATACTTATCTGACAGTAACACATTCTCATTTCTAGCTATCAATGGCTTTTTGATCAAAAACCCTTTGCATTAGTTTTCAACACAGGGTAACTCTTTACCTTGGTTTGCTTACCCTCAAAGACCTACTACATACAGTATTGCCACCACATTGTTGTCTTTCACTTTCTTTGGTTTTCTTCCTTTTACAAAAGATGGTGTAAAGAATTGTGGGATTTTTCCATGTTGCCATGTTGTAACATCTCATGATTGTTATGTTACCACCTGGGGACATGCTGCGCATCCATAAGTGACACTTTGCTGGTACTCTGTGTTCAGATCCAATGCCACAAGACCAGGATCAGTGCGGTTGTGTACAAATACCATATTAAGCATGTTTTTATTTGTCATTTTTATGCATTCTAAACTTTCTGTTGAAATGGCATGCAAATTCTCAGTGGTGGTACATATGTTTGAAATGCACCATATGAACCATAAACTGTTAATGCAGTCATGCAAAAAGTTCAAGGCATTTCACCTTTTTGGTCTGCTATTCCTGAGGCTTCCAGTGAATGGACATGTAAAAAGTCTAAATTAAATTGTTCAGATATACAGTAAGTAATGGCAGTTTTTTTTTGTAAAGTCTTTCCTTAAAACAAGAACCTCTGTTATTCTTGTTCTCCTCATCCTCTTTGCTTGGAACGCTGTTTTCCAAACTTGTGATTGATTCATGTGCATTCGCGCCATGCAGTTACAAGTTTATTTTAACTGCATGTGACTGGCCGGGAAAGATTTGGTGGACCCAGAACAGACTGGTGCAGATGATGAAATTTGCCTCACACATGCGTTTAAGTGGATATGAAAACCATGAATTGGCTTAGATGGTACAAAAAAAACTTCAAAAGGAGCGTTAAGTCATCCCATCTCCATTGGGTCATTTTTTCATTTTCATCCATACATCAGTCCATCCATATATTATTTCTACTCACTTAATCCTGTTAGGAGTCATGGGGGGTACTAGCACTTATCCCTGCTGTCAAAGAGCTAGAGCAGGGGGAACCCCATGAAGGGATATTTTACCCAGTTCAGCATTATTTTTCATGAATACTCCAAAGCTATGAGCTCTTTCCCAAGTGAGTCACCAGAGAGGATTTGCGGGAGAAAACACTCTGGGGGACTCTTTTCCAGCATGTTTTCTGGGAATAAGAAATGAAGCCATTATTCATCAGCAAACATCTTAGTATGGAGCCCCTGAGGCAATAGTACTGTATGCAGTCTCAAAAAAACCCCAAAAATATTAAATTGAAAGAAAATAAACAGTGTTTTGTAAAAAAAAAAAAAAAAAAAAAGAAAAAGAAAGAAAAAAACTGAAACATGAATATTCTTTTAGAAAATAGCAAATTTTCTAAAATCTGATGTTTGTTTCATTTAAAGTTATAAAGTTTAAGTACTTCAACTGCAAATGTCATCTTCTTAGCTGCTTGTGTGGAGAGAACTGCTGCATTATTGTTCTCTTATTGTGACTGCAGAAATGCACTGCTGCCCATGTCTGCAACGCTCTATTATAAATGTGCTTTAAATGTTTGCAGACCCTGAAGACCCTTGTTTAATGAAATCCAACTCCTTCATTTTCTCATATTCAATGCAGCATACATCATCCTGCTGATTTATTCTTAACTTCTCATTACACATGGAAACCAGAAAAGCCCTTCAGGTCTTTCAACTAATTCTTGGCGTGCAACAGTTGTAAAACAAGGACACAGTCTCATTCCTTTGTGCTCTGTTTGGTGATACATTTGGCAGTCCAGCTTCTATTCATCACAACCCTTTGTGCAATGGGCTTATAATGTATAAAGTTTAGGCTCATGTTCAGCTGGCCTTACTCCACACAGCTTCATCAACATGTGGGAGTGACTGACAAATTAACATAGTGCAGTGTTATTTTTTTCTGTGAAATATAAGCATAATGGGAGCACTATCCTCTTGTGACCATCTAAAGAGAATTTAAGGTTATAATTAATTTCTTTTTCTTTTCTCATTCTTGACCCTCTGCTTTTGTGAGCAAGTCAAGAGCATTAAAAGTTCAGTCTCTATCTTCTTATGAGATTTTGTGCAGGCTGGTATCCCTGTCAGATGAAGCATACTCAAACCGTCTTGTACAACAAAAACATACTTGGCCTTCAAAACCTAATTAGAGAGAAGAGTTTGTAATATTAATACAAATATTACAAAATGGTAATCATGATATAATCATGGTAATAATATCAAGAAAATCAAGATTAACCATTATGCTGGTTAAGTAAAAACTATTTAAGCAGCATATTTACTTAACTCATCACTGCCATTGACGTCTATAGCCGTATTCAGCAGGGGAAAACTATTAAATTTCACCAGTGTCGCCAGATTGTCACCAGTTCGTTCTGTCAATAGCTTTACTGAAATATTTTCAAGAAATGTTGGCGTGTTCAACTTTTCCCCCCATATCAAGTGCATCAGAATGAGTTAATTTCTGTTGTCATAACAGATTAATGATCCATAGCAGGAGAGAAAAATATATTTTTTTAAGAGTTGTTTTTGTAATTTACGTACATGGGTTTTTTATTTTATGATTTTTCTCTGTGTTTGTGACTTTCATTCACATGGTAGTTTTTGGCCACTGAAAATGAACTTTTAAAACACCATCCAAGGTGAAGATTTTCAGATAATCTAGCTATGCTGTGGACAGAATGACCTCAGTTTTGTGACAGAAGCACAGAGGTTGTGACCTCAGAATGATCACAATGGTGATGACCAAAAGCAAAATTTTGGGCCTCAGAATGGCACTTCATAAATCATGATGTATGACATCACAGCTTTGTACGTCATCTAGTTGAAAACTAGACAGCCACATCTGGCTGCTCACATCATCAGAAATGAATGCTACACGTAAAAACACAATTCCCCTGAGTCTTACATTTCTCACCAACACACTGTCGCCCTCTGACAACTCTGATGCGGTGATCTTGTGGTTGTGTCTTGTTTCTGAGCATCAGCTTGTCTGAGTTTTCCGCAGCGATTTTCTAGCCCTCTCCAAGGCAGGCTTTAAGCCTGTTGACATACTGTGAGTGAGAGGAGCATGCTTTCTCTTCCAGTGGTAGTCCAAAAGCAATTGGTCTATCAGGAGGCGAGGCTGGGGTCCAAACATCAGCTCGTATGGGGGAATCCTGTGACATCACTTTGGGTACAGTTGTATGCATGCACCAGTGGTTTCACAAAATCCTTCCTGTGGGTCTTGTCATTGTCTTTCAGGGTTCTCAGCATATCCAGAAGACTGCGGTTAAACCGTTGGACTGGATTACCCAGACGATGATATGGAGTGGTTCGGATCTTGCTAATTCCAGCCACTGCACACAGCTCTTGGAGGCTCACGATGTGCAGGTTACACAGTGACTTGTTGGGGCAAATGTGATCATCTGTCCCTACCTTCTTCATTTAAAGCTCTTACATAAACCATGGCTGTCTTCAAAAGCCACAAGTTCACACTTATGGCTGTTTTAAACTTGATTGAATGAATGCAGTAAGGAAAGCAAAGCTGTTACTGACATGTTTCAAGTTGACTGTGTTTTTCATTAGAAACAAATGATGCCTTCAAGCGGTAAGTATGTGTGTTTAAGTGTTTTTCCTGAAACACTTCAATGAGTAGAGTGGAAACATTTACTTTACTACGTAAACTGATTTTATGACCACTGTGTTTTCTTTCTGTTCAATTAGTTATTTGTTAGGCATTCCCTTCTTTTAAATGAATGACATGGTGTTGAGCTAAGCTTCCTTTGTACCAGGTTGTATTTTTTAGGCACCAGATGATAATCCAATTATAATTTTTAGGTAGCAGCATGATCCCTTAGAGAAGTTATCCTTGTTTATTCTTTCCTAGAAGAAACAGTAACAAAGAAAAACAGAAGTTATAGCTACCCTGGTTACATCTGCACATTCAATATGTTTCACATAATTTTTTTTAATCATTATTAAAGCTGACCAAAAACAACATTTTTTTTTTTTTTTTTTTTTTTTGTGACTTAAAAAAAGTAAAGGTGAAAAAGATTACTTCATGGTCAACTTGGCTTTTAGAATTTCTGTGAGAAAATGTTGTAATTTTGGACTTCCTGCTCATTTTCCCCGCAGACTGCCAAACTGTGTGAGTGCAAATGTCCATTGCGTCTGAATCATAACAATGTGTGGGTGTTTGGGTGTGTGAGTGTGTCTACAGCTCTTGCTAAAGTCCTTCAGAAAAATCCAGTTTGAATGGAAATGATTGGTTCCATCCAATTAATTTTGCAAAGACAAGTTTGGTGGCCCCTCTTCTTTTATCACTTGATCAATGTCAGCAGACTCTGGATCCTTTAGGTGTGTGTCTAACTGACCTAAGAAATGGAGTCTCGTCATATAAATAAACAAACATGGTTTAACGAGGAAGTTGTTTGTTGTTGTGAGCCTATCTCCTGCCATGTATCCTCCATGGGGGACTCATATTTGCTCTTGAAGAATAGTGGTCGAGTGCAATGGTTCCCAACCTGGAGTCCTTAATCTCCTAAGGTCCCCAAAGAGCACAGGGGGTCCCTGAAGCTTTGACTGTTCAAAGCCAGTGTGATTAAAATTAAGGTCATGTCCTCACAAAGATGAACTGAGGTATATCCGCTTAAGTTTTTTATTATTTTGGTTTGGTTATATCCTGGTTTTATGAAAGGAGAGAGAAGGAATCAGCCAGACTGCACCATTTGTGGCAAAACTCTGAACAATTAAAACATAAAGCCAAGCATGGTTTCAGCATAGGGTGGGTAAGGGGGTCCGTGGCTGTTTGGTAGTTGCATGAAGAAGGTCCTCAAAGAAAATAGATTGGAAAGGACAGGTCTGAAAGCAAATGAATTTGCATTAACGGAACGGCCGCGGGCGGCCGCTAGAAGTTCCCTGTTAGCATAATCCTGCTTAAACTGCTCTAAAATAAAAACTATAACAGCTAGAACGATCTTTTTTTTTTATTTGAAAGCTAAGACTGGCGCCTTTCAAGCTGAGCTGGCGTCGGGAGTCGATGACGTCATCATTTGTCGCTACGTGCGACGCAGATCGGCAATGTAAACACAAGGTGGCGCCAAGAAGTCATAGCAGAGTGGAGTGTTAAGTGGTCACTGCCAGAGAGACTGACGATGGAAAGAGAGACAAATAATGAGGAAAATAAAGCGAGAATAGGTTGTTCTGTCATTTATATTGTGTTTTACATGGTTTTAGCTGGTTTTCAGTAGTTTTTTTTTTTAATAACAGTTGCTAATTTTAGCATATGAAGTGGCTTAGTTCTACTACAGATCTGCAGCAAGATTAGTGGTTTCTTGTTGTTTTTATGACATGAGTGGCTTAGGGTTTGTTTGTTTTTTTTAAAGATTTTTTTTATTTTGCATTTAGGCAAGTCTTAGCATAGTTTATATTTACACATCTGGAGTCTGCAAGAAATATTTGGCAGAGCAGGTAAGGGAACTGTGAACCGGCTCTGAAGATACCACAAGTTACAGCACACATACTGTGCAGTATTTTCACAAATCGAAAGTGCACCCTGTACATAAAATAACCTGATTCAAAAACGAAAGAATTAAAAAATATATATTCAAAATAGGTTGAAGATACTCAACAATTATTCAATCATTTTCTGAATTTTTATAGTTTTTGTATGTTCATTTCGTAGGTTCATTTCTTGGATTTATGAAAAAATTACAGAATTTTGAATAATTTTTCAGCTTCTCAATGGTCCAGAACCTTTTTTGTTTATTTTAGATATTCTAGGTGAAGCAGCTGGAAATACTCCCATCAAATGACGCCAAAGCAGAAATAAAATGCTTTTATTAGCTGCTTTATCTTGAAGCTGAAATCAAATCGCCTTTGTACTCTGCAACCAATAAGGACTGTATCTCAAAATCTAAAAGAGATAAATGGTTGCAATAACTTGTAAAGTGTTAAGAAGTATTTATTTTGATTTTGTACATTTAGAAATGTTTTGGATCACTATGTTTTGTTTTTTTAGTTAGTAAGATGTGATGAAAACAATTCCGATTTTTTGTGTATTTTTAATATTCATGGCATTTTTTCAAGAGCATTGCAAGTTATTACTGTCCATTGATGTTCATAACCTTGTAGCTTAAGTTGTACAGATTCTAAAAATATAAAACACTTGAGGATACCCCAAGAAATGACCCCACTATGCCCAAAAATAACAGAGCAGGCATAGACGGGTCATTTCTATTGCAGTTAATAAAGGGTTAAAACAGTCGCCCTTGAAAGCAAAGAAAGCAAAGGCTCCAGGACATACACTATGTTGTCAAAAATATTTGCTCACCCATCCAAATTATATAAAAATCAGGTGTTCCAATCACTTCCATGGCCACAGGTGTATAAAATGAAGCTCATAGGCATGCAGACTGTTTTTACAAACATTTGTGAAAGAATGGGTTACTCTTAGGAGTGACTCAGTGAATTCCAGTGTGGAGCTGTGATAGGATGCCACCTGTGCCACAAATCCAGTTGTGAAATTTCCACACTTCTAAATATTCCACAGTCAACTTTAAGCTGTATTATAAGAAAATGGGAACGACAGCAATTCAGCCACGAAGTGGTCGGCCATGTACACTGACAGAGCGGGGTCAGTGGATGCTGAAGCACATAGTGCGAAGAGGTCGCCAACTTTCTGCTGAGTCAGTCACTACAGACCTCCAAACTTCATGTGGCCTTCAGATCGTCTCAAGAACAGTGTGCAGAGAACTTCATGGAACGGGTTTCCATGGTCAAGCAGCTGCATCCAAGCCATACATTACCAAGTGCAATGCAAAGGATGCAGTGGTGTAAAGCACACCGTCACTGGACCAGACGTGGAGGTGTTCTCAGGAGTGACTAATCGTGCTTCTCTATCTGGCAATCTGATGGGAGACTCTGGGTTTGGCGGTTGCCAGGGGAACGGTACTTTTCTGACTGCATTGTGCCAAGTGTAAAGTTTGGTGGAGGGGGGATTATGGTGTGGGGTTGTTTTTCAGGAGTTGGGCTTGGCCCCTTAGTTCCAGTGAAAGGAACTCTGAATGCTTCAGCATAACCAAGACATTTTGGACAATTCCATGCTCCCAATCTTGTGGGAATAGTTTGGAGCTGGCCCCTTCCTCTTCCAACATGTCTGTGCACCACTGCACAAAGCAGGTCCATAAAGACACAGATGCAGAATCTGGTGTGGACGAACTTGAATGGCCTGTACAGAGTCCTGACCTCAACCCCATAGAACACCTTCAGAATTACTTAGAGCAGAGACTGAGAGCCAGGCCTTCTGGTCCAACATCAGTGTGTGACCTCACAAATGGTCCTCTGGAAGAATGGTCAAAAATTCCCATAAACACTCCTAAACATTGTGGACAGCCTTCCCAGAAGAGTTGAAGCTGTTCTAGCGGCAAAGGTGGACCAACATCATATTGAACCCTATGAACGAGGAATGGGATGTCACTTAAGCTCATATGCGAGTCAAGGAAGGTGACTAAATACTTTTGGCAATATAGTGAATTTCCACCCATACAATGATTGTTTTCTATCTACCACAACAAGATTATGTTAGCTATTAATCAATGTCAACCAGATCATGATAATCCCACTCTTGCTCTCTCTCTGACCTGTTCTCCTGTCAAAACTACTTCTAAATAAACACTACTTGTTCAAAAACCCCAGTGAAAACAGTTGTCATTAACAGTTGCAGTGCCTGGATCTTCAAGATCTTGTGGCTTTTTAAAAAGAACACTTGATATGGGGTCCAGTTACTCCCTGAAAACACTTGACATGAGAACTAGAATTATGTCATTAAGCATTTGGAACTGCACCCAGTTCTCAGGAAGTGAAGAGGTTTTTCTTTGAATATGTCAACCAGGTATTCACTGCATAAACTAGTGTCCTCTTGTAAAACCTGCCTACATTTCCCTCTCTTTCCCCACTAAAAATCAATATGTCAAGCTTGTTTTTAAAAATACCTCCTTTGCTTTCCGGTAGACCAGCCATAACGTTGTTTCTGGTTATCTTTGGTTCAGCAGGATACTTAGAAAGAAGTGTCATTATTCACTATCATAATCCCAGTCATTATTCATGAACCTCCTTCAAGTTTCACAGGTGCAGAATGAAGATCTGTGACGAGTTTGATAAATTGGACTCGCAAGACCAACTACTCAGAGTAAAGCACCAAAGAGGAAAAAAAGAAAAAGAGGTGCACCTGAAAATAATTGATCTTGTCTGGTGTTTGGTTTGCATTCATGCATCCATTATACGTATGACCAATCTTATGTGAAGGGTATGAAAGTTTCACTTTGTGACTAAAACTTGATTTAAAAAAAAAATGGAAAAATGGATGCTATCAAATCATAAAGCTTGCCGTAAAATAAGAAAAAATAACATTTTTCAGTCTTCCCAGCCACAATTAATGACTTCTCTTGTGATGCTTTCCTGACATAAATTCAGGAGGGATATCTTCTGCTGTTACTAGAAGAACTTTATTCTTCCTCCCTTCTGTCACATGCTTTTCCATGTGCATATCATCTTGGCCTGCAGGATTATAGGTCACACTGTTAGCTAAAGTCAAAGTGCAGAAAACTTCACGAAAACATATAAGTTCAGAACAACCATAAGTCCCTCTCTGCATATCATTTGCCTAATTAGAATATGACCTTTTATCTGCAACCACTTAGAAAGGTCTGATGCATTCTCCGAGCAACTTAAGCTGTTTTGCACACATCAGTTTTAGATTAGTGGGCTCCTGGCCTTGGTTGCCCCTCTTCATAAATCAGAAGTTGTAATTAGAGCTTTTAACTGCTTATTTAGAGATTGAAGACTTTAGGCTTGGTCAAATTACCTTCATAATGCTACATTGTCTATTTTACCGTGTACCCTAATTTGGAATTTAAACAAAGGTCCTGTAGAGTAAACTGGCCTTATTCCCATTAGAAACTGTGTTGTAGGTTAATAGCATGGCCATATGACTTCATCCTATTGCTTTTTTTCTGAAGAGGATGGGAACTGAACTGTGTCCCTGAGGAATAGCAGGCTCGGGCTGGAGTCAGTTAAAGAATAGGTTAAAGGGATAACTTAATGCTTTGAAATGCAGTAGCTTATTTCTCTCTGCCAGGAATCTCTCACACTGTAGGAAAATATTGCTGTTTAGTTTCCAAAAATGGCTTGCTACCATGAGTAGTATTCTCATTCAAACCCAGAAGGTACATCCAGAAAGCTGGATGCTGGACGTTGAAACCTACATAGATTAAATTAACTTTAGCAAAATATTACAAAAAGATGTGCCTTTGTCATTTTTTGCAGTCCAGTTCTAGCCACATTACAAGCTCTACAAACTTACTTTGATTTGGATTAAACAAAGTCCCAAAAGCAGTCGGACCACCCACCACATTCAGATTACAGGAGCCCATACCGCCAGGTTTCGTACTGCACTGCACCTTCACTGTTGTGTACAGTCTCTTGATTGATACCATATTTTCATTTACCCGGGTTTGGCTTTGTGATCCAAATTACAGTGAGAAGAATAAATGTCAGAACTCTATAACAACCCCACACCCACCCACTTTTTGGTACTTCCCCTCTCATAAAGACACACATGGTTTTATTCAATCTCTTTCTCTTTATTCTGAGGACTGAGAAAAACCACATGATTAGAGCAAAGTAAAATGCGAAAACCCCAGATTTGGGTCTTTTGATGAACATCTTAAATGAAACATTAAATTATTTCTTGTTTGGTTATGTTGAGGAAGCTCTGCTGGCTGCACAAGACCTGTTTCTGTTATATTTGAAGAACTGATGGATGTTTATCTATTTCAATTTTGATAAATTTCTCTCAAGATAAGAAAAAAAGTGATCATTTTCTAAAAGCCCATCTCCATTAAATGACAGGAAAGGCCACTGAATTTTTCATCTAAACTAAACGAATTACAGCTTAATCACTCAGTGTTTTGAATGCCTTTGCTCCACTCTGAGGCTTTTAATATCTTCATTCTTTTATTATAATGATTCTTAAAGACACACAACGTAACTTTTAGACCTTAAAAATATGCGTTTTTGACTCGTTTTGATGGCATGGCAACATTCATTATGCGTATTTTCGAGCCATCACTGCTCTGAGGTTCAGAAACTGCGTATGTAAGTTTTGTATCCGGGATGCTACCGTGACATTGCAGCCGACTATTGGTTGTGCACTTACTAGCAAACGGATGTGAACCAGATATGAACACAGCGGGTGTTTTGAACGCACATCATGTCGGATTCGGCAAAGAAACACAAGGAAACATTACTAGAGGATGAGAGGAAAAGAAAGAGCGGAAGGGACAGAACAGGAGTCAAGATAAGACTGTCTTTTACTGGCTGGAGATACGATGCAAGGTGGATGCTAGTTTAGCCGTCGATAGGGGGTGCATCACTGAGAAAACTGTTAAAAGTTCCTTTGTCGGCCTTTAATAATTATTCTTAACAACAATTTTTTAAATAAAGTCAGAAACAGAAACCTTATCATATTCAGAAACAGAAATGTTAATAAACTCTTTATGCTTTAACTTCACTGACTGACCATGTAATAAGAATTTTGAAACTAATAGGGTTTGAAATCTATCATGATCCAGCTTCTGAGTATTAGACCCTAATGTGTCGATAATATTCTTTTGTAAACAATGCAAATGCCATGGTTTGCTGGTTTTGTTTTGGGCTTTGTGTTTTGCTTTTTGGGATCTATGACATTTCGCTTAGTTTCTAAGTTTGGTACTGAGTTGTATCACCATGTCAACATACAGTTGAAAACCCAGCCTGTTTCAGAATAGATAATGTTCTGAGATATAATTAAGATATATAAAAGTACCATCTCCAGACTAATGACTTCTCTTGGAAAATGGAAAAAAAGGACATGGAAGTTTGATAAGTGAGCATGTTCCTCTCTGATTCCAACTACACCAGTTGCATTACTTGACTTCCTCTGATTTTCATCTTTATGTGACAGTGTGGAGTCCTGTTACTATGCCTCTGATTGATCATGCGCCCTGGCTACTTTGCCACAGGGATATCCCTTTGTGCATGACTCTCACCCGGGAGTCTATGGGATGGAATCCCGCTCAGGCCCTCTGTTGTGTACCCTGCCACATTTATGACCAATGTTATCCAAAGAGGACGCTTGTGTATCCTAAAATAGAGACTGATTACTCTGAAGTTTGTTCCTTTGTAATTTCCAAAGAAAAGGGATTGCTGGAGTCTTTCCCAGCTATTATCAGGTGAGAGGCAGGGTAGACTCTGGACAGTTTGCCAGTCTGTCGCAGGGCCAACACAGAGAAAGACAACCAATTTACCCTAACATTCACTCCGAGGGACAATTTAGAGTTATCAATTAACCTAACTGTATGTTCAGACCAAAAGCGACAAAAGCGGCAAGAACGGCGGAAGTTGACATATTTTCAATGAGTCAGGCGCCGTGAGTGCCGTCTGCTGCTGCGCGTCGAGGGCGACAAACATCTTACGCATAAATAGTGGCACCAGATAAGAAGTTGAGCTTCGGTTAACTTTATGCTAATTAGCTATGACGCGGTTCAGCTGCAACCGGCGGCAGCAAATCAGAGTAGAAGCCTGCTTCGATCGAGCAGGTCCAAAGAACAATGCATGTGACTTTGGTTCCGAGAACACACTCGTTCCGTCCGTGGATGTCAAGAGGTTGATAACCTGTGTTCATGCTCATCCTTTATAACAGGGGTAGGCAACTCCGGTCCTCGAGGGCCAGCGTCCTGCAGGTATTAGGACTTTTCCTGCTGGAACACACCTGACTTCAATCAATGGGTAATTAGCAGACTTGTGCAGCCAAGCAGGGAAGCCCTGAAGACCTGCAGGATGCCGGCCCTCGAGGACCGGAGTTGCCTACCCCTGCTTTATAATGTTCTTCTTTTGGGCAACCGGGACCAAATAAAAAAAAAAAAAAAACTGCTGGACTTCCAACCTGAAGTCCAGCTGGAACCGTCTCTGTCCAGCAGCACCAGCACAGCCGAGGAAACCTCCTGCACCCAAGCTACAGGTGTAGCTACAGCAGCAGCAGCTTCACAGCGATGTCATCCACATCCATGATGAGTCGGTATGATTTTAAGGGTTAAACGTGCATATTTATAGTCGTGACAGACCATGTTAAAGGTAGAGTCCGAAGTTTCCCCCTGAAAATAAACATTAGACTTGTGCAAGTGAAATCCATCTCAAACCGCGCCTTTGGGCCTCTACTCGCGTGCCGTGGTGAGTTTGAATGTAACTCCCTCTCCCTCTGTCTGTAATTCGCGTTTTAGCTTTGTTTTGTTGTGGTCCGGACGTTTCTGGGTGGAGATTTCTGTTTATATCGCCAGCCAATGACAGAACTAAGGGCATGACACTGTGTGGGAATAGGCTCATGATTGGAGCAGACACCAGTCACTCAAACTCTCGAAGGAAAAAGAAAAACGGTGGATGTGTGGCAAGGTACGCAACAGAGGGCACCGGCAGGCTTTGAACCCCAGACTCCCAGGTGAAAGCCATGCGCGCTGACCATTCAGCCAAAGGGACATCCCTGTGGCCAAGTAGCCAGCGCACATGATCAGTCGGAGGCATAGTGACAGGACCGTCAACTGCCACATCTCTCCCCCTCTTTCCACAAGCACATCCTCGTGCTCCGCGCAGGGTGCCACCAATTAGGAATCCATGGACTGTTTACCAGACCAGGGACGGGTCTGCTCAGTTTGAATACTGTTGTTTGCAAACAGAAACGGTGGGGGACTTCGGACTCTACCTTTAATGATACAATAATAACAATTATTAATGGGAATTAATTTCATTTACTGACCGCCTCATCCCTTTCCCCATTCTTCCAAAAAGTTTTCCGGCTCCTGGATATTTTTTTTTGGGGCCTATAGAACACACAGCTGCGCCTTGTCTCGGCTGCAGCGCAGCTGTGGTCTGCTTGTCTTTTGTTTCGTGTCATTCAGGACTTTGTTCCCTCCCTGCGCAGCGTTTCATGCATTTCTGTGATAAACATACAAGCTAAAAATATATTTAATCATGCATTCAACATGTGTTAAAACGCAACAGCTCCTGCATTGTGAGAACTTGACCAGGATGCAGACGCACGTTCTGCTCATAACAGTTGCACAGTTTGTGAATTTATGTTGAGTTTGTGCGTGCAGCAAGTTTTATACTCAGTGTTGGCATGGAAATTTGAGTTCCTCTTAAATGAAGCCACTTCACCAACTAGCAGACAAACTATGGCTGGATTGATAACCAGGCCAAACGTGACGTGCTGTTTCTTCTATAAACAAAGATCATAGAAACAGCCACTCGTTCAGAGTTGATCCGCCTTTTATTGCAAAGTTTAAAGCAGTATTCTGAGTTTATTGTCATCCTTGTTTTTCTGTTGTTGTTCGTTTCGGTCATATTTTAAAGGAGCCCTATCATGAAAAATGGACTTTTAAGAGCTTTTCAGCATATTACTCTGTTATTTCCTCATTAAAAAACTTCATTTAAGTCGTTTTTTTCTTCATTTGTGCATATTTGAGTAATATATGTGAATATTCAGGCCAAGCTGTAGCTTCCTTAACATAACTTACACCGGTATACGCAACGAGGTAGCACCAATCATAAAGCGTCAAACACGCATGCGCAGCATAGGCAAGACGTTTGCTCCAGAGTTTAACAGAATCTTTTTTTTTTTAGCTCTAGAGGACGGCAAGTTGGGGAAAATGTGGTTGCGTTCAGCGTGGGAGTTTATTTGTTGTACTGGACAAATCGACTTGCCAGAAGTGGTTGGATTATAACTTCAGGAGCAGAAAAAAAACCTCAACTTTGTGTGTGAACTTCACTCCTGACAACTTCATGAATCTCGGGCAGTAAAGTGTTTTTTTCTCGGGGATTACTTCTGAAACCTGACGCAGTTCCTACTATAAAAACGCACATGGACAGACAACAGCCCCGGTGAGTGAAACACATCGCTCAGCTCAATGCTAACTGTTAGGTTATGATTTGTTCGCTAATCAACTTACTTGTCAGGGGTCTCCGTGGTTCTTCTGTGGTACCTTTGTGTACTTTAAACTCCATATCAGACAGGGTCAAGCGCATACAGCGCCATAAGAGGCTGCTCCATTTTATCCCGTCGATCGGAGTCCGATTAGCCATCAATGTTTACAAATAACATCCATGTGAGCTGCTGGTGTTAAGAACAATTCTGTGACCCATCAGAATCAGTGTCTCTTCCGGGGCGTTGTCATGAAATGGGCGTAAAACATGTTGCAATTGGTCGAGAGCTCTGTGGTTCAGTACAGTCAAGAATCTTTCTTCCGTGTTGGAAATTAGACGCATAGAAAAACTAATATTTAACACCAAATTAGTTTCTATAGTAGCGATGGGAACATATTTAGCTTAAAAATGCCTGTATTTGACTTTTGGAACGTTTGAAAAGCATGATACAGCTCCTTTTAATGTACTATTTCAAAGTTGTAAAAGTTTTATCTTCTTGTGGTGGATAAATCATTATGCCACTTGTTAATTGTTTTCTGCTCAATACTGCATGTCCGTCTGCTTGTGACTAATTAGATAGTTATTTTAATTTATGTTCATGCTCTGCAATTTTTTCCCTGTATTCAATAACCACACAAAACGTCCTTCAGCTCTGCATACTTTAACTGAGGGGGAGGTGAGCAACAGCAACACGGTACGGCTCCTTTAACTGATAAGTGCTTTGAACGATTTAACTTTGACCTCAGTCACGTGAAGAGCGACCAAAGTGGCAAAAATATCTTGCTGCTCTGGAAGCTGTCCTGTTTGTCGCCCAGCCTCAGGCGTCTGTGCCGCTTTTGGTCTGAACGTACAGTAACATGCATGTCTTTAAACGGTGAGAGGAAGCCGGAGTACCCGGAGAGAAAATGCAAACTGTTGGAATTGTTCGAACCCCTCCCCAGCCAGGAATTAAGCTAGCGACCTTGTTACTGTGAGGCTGCAGCGCTAACCACCACACCACCGTGCAACCCTGTGTGTGCAGTATATCAAATGAGAAAAAAAAAATGAACCTCCATCCATATGGAGGTAAAATTAATCATCCATTTGGATGATTTTAAATCTTTAATCTTTTTAAGTCTTGATGACAGAAAATGACTAAATGCATTAACACTGGGCCTCTCTGAAACCACTGTTTTGTCATCCTCCCCACACACTTCTACTCTGTTTATATGTTGATTTGGAGGGTTTACCACATTAGAAACACTCCTAAACATTTAGTTCCGAGTAATAAAACCTTCCATCGCAGCATGACTGAGCATCAATGCTGACTCATCATTTTAACACCCCTGGTGTGTCACTGCAGGACATGTCTCTCAAATTTCACTTATGTGTGACTATCTTTATAGACTTCTCCCTAAATATCAACATGGCTTTACAGCTATATAAAAGATAATACAATGGTTTTAAGATTTTTGTTGTATTAGATATCTCAAAGCCATTTTTCTGAGAAACAAAAATTGCTTGTCTGATACCCATCTCCCAAAGGACTGATTGTCTCATTCTGCAGCATCTGGAAAATCACTGCAGCTGTTGCCGCTCCTGCAAAATGTTGACTTGAAACCATGGGGATGTTGGTCACATATGATTTCCGTAAGAAAGGAAGGAAGTCCATCCCAAAGCTGGCTGTTGTATTTATTCCCTACATGGTAATGAGGAGAACCCAAGTTAGCTGAGAAGGTTACGCCGACTGGTAGGAACTTACTGCTGTACTGGAAATGGGTGGTTAAGTTTTCCGAAAGGCCAAGAATCTGTACTTTATATTTTCTTTCCTTCCTACTTTGGCTGAAGTAGCTGTGTTAGTTTTCAGCCTGCCAGGAAAACACAATTGCTTTATCGATCATCTTTGCCAACGCAACTCTGCCTGTGTTACATAAATGTGAACATATCTAGAGCGGGAAGACCTGGCTTGGCTGACCAAGATGATAACCAGGGTCATCTTTAGTTAGGTCATATCAAAGTTTTCATGGTTATGTTGGGATAGCTACATATTGTTAGCTTCAGTCAGTTTCCAGTTACAACTTTTGTTGTTTATTTATCATTACTTCCCTCCGTAAACACAGCCTTTGCTCAGATACTTGTTTTTCATTATTCCCTTGGTTTCTGCTCATTATTCTCCCCCATATTGGATTTCTGTTCTTTCTTATGTATTTTCTGGCTTTCTTGTGCAGCAGTGTATTTTTGTTTTCTGTTCTCAGTTACTTAAGTTTATGTTTGCATTTTCATTGGTGGTCTCCTGCATCTTTGCCTGCATTTGGGGTTTGCCACGTCCTGCCTTCCAGTCTTGCTCAGTCATGAACTGACAGTAAATCAGTGATCAGTAGGGTTGTGGGGTCATGTTTGCACACATGGATCTGTCTTGTAATTTTTTGTGTTAGCCTCAAAGACTACCAAAAAAAACTAAAATGAAATGAAAATTACTTTTCTTTTTCATAATTCCAGTCTTAACATCAGAAGAGAAAGTCTATTCATTTCCACAAACAGATAAAAGATTATTCACTTATGTGGTGTCTCATATCTGTTGCAACAGTAGATTTCCATGAATGTTGCAGCTAAATGGCAGATGTTTGCAATTTATAACCCTGTGGCAAAGCTTTGGATTCTGACTCGAAATGCAAGTAAAGAAAGCAGCCATTACTCCTCTTAAACGTTCTGAGATGTAGTAAATATTAAGCCCTGACTAAAGGCTTGTCCTCAATGAACCTTTAACATCCAGACACACAAACAAGCCCATATTAAAGTCAGGCTCTTTTTTTCTCCACTGAGATTGGGCCAAAAGATGTTCAAATTAGATCATAATGCTGACAATGATGGAAAAAAATGTGCATCAGATCTTGGAATGTGTTACCTTCTCTCCTGTTAACCCTCATACATATTTTCCCTCAAGCAAGGTCAAAGGTGAAAGTACAGCAAGAGGTGACCAAATCGTCTTTATAAGCTGGGAGCTGAGCCCCAGTGCTGGAATCTCAGGGTATATCCACGAGACATCTTGAAAATATAAAAGTACTTGCTATATTTTTGTCTATTGTCCAGCATTTTGGAACCCCCTAATACCAACACCTTTAAAGTTTGCCTCGGGAGACCATCCTGATCTCGCAAGCTTCAGGTTTTCACTCACGGATCAGTCTGGCTACTTTCCGTTGAAGAGAATTCGGAGCAGTTCACCAAATGAACTTCCAATCAGCGTTGGCTTTGAGGCGGGTTGAGGTGTGACGCGATGAGAAGCGACAGTTAAGTTTAAACAACATGGCGGCTTCAGCGGATGAAACTAGTGTCAGCGTGGCTATCGCCTTTTATTCCGCAAATTTTCGTTATACAAACGGCAAATATTCTTTGCCGACATGTTTCTTGTTTGCTGAGCTTTGCCGGCAGCAGCAAGAGTAGCCTGAGTTGTGGTTATGTTTTCGTCGTTGCTCTGTTAGTACGTCATATGCTTCGTTGATCTGATTGGTTGATTTGGCCCATGTATCACCAACATAGGTGGTGATAGACAGATGCCTTATCCAATCAGCTAACCAGTATTTTCACCCCTTCCCAAAACTACTCTAACGGATGATTCCCAGATGGATATGTGGGAGCAAATCCATCTGGCGGAGTCAGGTTACTTACATAGACCTGATTTAAGTTTAAAAATGCATTATGGTGACAGCACAGTTTGTCTAGGAGACGCCTAACTTCCCTCCCCTGCTGGGTCATGTAAGTTCTTTCTTTTATTCTTCCGAGTCATCATACCAGTACCATATAACCATTTTCTTGGAGGAAAAAAAGGCACCTCACCCAGATTTTTGGTCAGATAAGGTGTTGATTTATGCTTCATGGGGAGCATTAGTGACGATCAAGAGGATCTTTCATGAGAATGAAAGGACACATTCAAGCTTATATCTTGAGATAAATTAGCATACTTTGAAAGAAAATCTAAGATAAGATAAACACTAAACTTAAGTAATTGTCAACACTGGCTCCCACTTATTTGGTTTGGATCACTGATGCAGCAGTCGGGGGAGGTAAATGATATCTTCAGGGTTGCTTGCATGTAAAGTACCTTGTGGTTTCTCCAAATATGTCTGATCTCCTTACTAAATATCTTTTTGGTTTAATTTAAAAAAAAAACAAAAAAACATACAAACTGAAAAACACCCTTGACTCATCAGATAGCCTTCATCATTCAAGTGTTTCTCAAACTGAAATTAATTTCTGGTTGATGTTTAACTCAACAAGGCAGCAGAGAACTAAACAACATGTTTAGACAGTTGCTTTACAGCACTTTACGGGAATGAAGCTGTCTTACATACACAGCCAACGTGTCACAAAAGTGTCACGCAATTTAACTTAGCCACAATAAGGTGAATCAGTGCATTATTTTTCCATGAGCAGAGGTCAGTTGTGGCTCTGTCATCACATTGTTTGCAGACTGATCCTGTTCCCGCTGCAGTCAGCAGACCTCCTCATAGATGTGCAATAATGAGGCTCATTGGGCTCTTCCAAGTGCATATTCATGGTCACATGGACAAGATACAAAGCAATTCTTTGAGACTTGTTAAAAAGAGTTGTGGTGAGCAGTCCATCTGACTCAGCAATAGCTGTGCGAACAAAAACAAGCTGCTGATCAGACAGAAGACACCACATAGAAAATTTGTAGCCGTAAGTGCTCACAGATACTGTCAGATCCTCACCAGTTTAAAATGGTTTCACTGATTATGGGTTAGTGCTTCCTTGGTAATTGGAGAACTATGTAATCGGAGCAAAAGACTGTGGAGTGATGGGTTATTTATTTAAACAGGAAATGCAATGAAGTTTGTAGCTTATTGATAAGCCCTTGCAGCTGTGGCCAGCAAAAAGCCTTTTTATTTGAAATATAGTGCACAAATGCAACACCCTTATTTACCTTTTTAATGGTAGAGATAGTCTATACTGTACATCCCTTCTATGTACAATCTAAACAGCCAGGAAATGCAAGCTTCTTAGAAAAAACTTATGTATTTCAAGGGAAAAAAAAGAAAACGTAAGCTCATGATGATAGTCAGGATGGAAATGGTAGACCAAGAAATTAGCATTTTTCCATTAGTTTGTATGCAAGAAAAAAAACGTTTCAGTAATATTCAGTAGTAGGAGCATTAGTATCTAATTCATCCAGAGTTCATGTTATAAAAAGTTTCTATCCCTCTATAAAAGATAGTAATGCTCGTTTGGAAATGAGTGTTATAAAAACTGTGCTCTGTTTAATTCATTTACACTTAATTCCTGATTGTTTTTAAGACCAAATGAAACACAAGCTGCCCAAATTACAACACTGATTTTTGCAACTGAAAAACTTAATACGAGATAAGCTTACACAACCAAACTTTCTGTTGATAAGGTATCTGGCTCAATTAAAGCCATTAAACCTGCAACTATAAAAACCCAGGCAAAAGCCAACCAGTGGAACAAATAAATATTTCCATTGGCTCCCTTCCAGTTTTTCCTCTATCTGCTGTTATGTAGGTCAGATTCTTCAGCGTTTTTTATATTGCTTTATTCTTCCTATTTTTTTAAATGTCTGAAATAAGACTCTCCACACACACTCACAGACCCATTTCTCAGGCAGTCAGACATGCATAAGTCGTCATGTCAAAAATTGCACAATTCAAAATTTCCACTTCAACACACAGCTGCATTCTTGGACTGGTCACAGACACAGACAGGGAGAATGAGTTCACATCGCTGCACAACCAGTGGAAAATATTTGTAGTTGCATGTCTGAAATGTTGACCGTGAAACAAATGCATGGCAAAGTAGAGTTTATTGGCCACAGTGAATTGCTACAAGGCATGTTGGCCACCCATGCTTCACCTTTATAATTACTATAGCTGCAGATGTGAGAACTTGTGATTAATTCAAACGAGGGAAACAAAGAACTTGAGCACTAGTGTATTAGTTTAAGGTCCTCACTTCATTTGCTTCCTCATATTCTGTTTGATGTTAATGTGTTAGATGAATTAAGGAAAGTAGTGTTAGCACTAGAAGATGCATGGACGCAAGGCAGGATGGCGTAATTAACATTACTGAGGCATCATCGACCTCAGCAAACTCTTAAAATTTCATTTGCTTGAGATTTTGTCACACTAGCTTTGTTTTAATAATGTATTTAGATAGACAGATAGAGCTGTACCAACATGATGATGGATTTAATGAGTTATAAACCAGGGTTAAAATGCTTCTGCTGACATCAAAAGTTGTAAATTTCCTCAGCAGGTGAAGGTGCTGTTTTGCTTTTTTGTAAGCTTGATTCCCAAATGACAGGCCGGCGTCAATTTCCATTCCAAGATATTTAAAAACTTGAACCTGCTCAACAGGCTGACCTTGGATGGAGAGGATATACCTCCTGTAAAGTTTGTATGAGCAGTATTTCTAACACTGATCTTAAAATGCTGTATGATTCACGCAATTGTGACAAGAGGCAAACCCTGTGACCAGGTGCTTGGCTCCTCCTGTTCAGGTGGCAAAGGGCTGGTTCTAGGTGTGGCAATTGCCATGGTGGCAACTTCTGACGTAGCAGACTGTTAAAACAGAAGTGATATCAGAATGAAGATTAGCTTAAAGCAAAGGCAAATAACATTAATGAAGAAACTTTTCAGGGAAAAAGTGACTTATTTGTCTACCAACAGCCTTTAACAGTAACTTTAACTAATTAAGCTGATTCCTAGCAGTGGGTTTATTGATCTGATTGGTTAAAATTTACTTGTAGTGTATGTGGTCAAACACTGCCTCATCCAAAGTTTTGACATCTACAATTTTCCAAACAGGGTCCACTGACAACTGGTAACCACTGCCCACTGTAGCCACCAAAAGATGCATCACTTCTGCCAGAGGTTAAGTTTTCACCTTCATGTGAGCATCTTCTAGTCTTAAGCTTATATCATCAGTATTGCTAGTATACTATAGGCTTGAACAGATTTAACAAATATTAATAAGAAGGCATTTCTGATATGTCAGAGTAATATAAAATGATGCAAAGATACTGATATATCATGAGAAAACAATAAAGAAAAAGGATCAAAATATAATTATTTTAGGTAACTGCTTTATTTTAGAATAAATATGCATAAGTCAAAGACTATTACAAATGTCTGTGTAAAAAAAAAGACTTAAAAAGTATTTACATTTTTGCACAGAGCTGAATAAATGTATACATAGTATACAGCACAGCTCATGTAGGTCGTTGGTTTCTTTTGCTGTACAAAGTGCAAAAGCTCATTAGAAAAGTAGTAAAACAAACCAAAATAATGATAATTCAATTAATTCAGGATTTATCCTGTAGTTGGATGCTGGACTGGTCAATGTGGCCACTTAAAAAAAGAAAGAAGTAGATAATTGATTACAGGATATCATCAAGAATGCAGAGGGATCAGCGTGCTTCAGGCTCTGAGGCCTCGAATAAGGAAAATAAGGGGCAACACTCCCTCTGTGCTTTATTGTCTCATTGCTAATAAATTATTGGTGGTAACTTTGCCAGACAGGCTTGACGTAATAGGCTTCATAACCGGCTGAAGACTATAAAATGTGAAGACAAATAGTTGAGGTCAAATGAAGGCAGCAATGAAACATGCTGAACAAAAGGAGGCAGGAACTGGATTCACTCTTAGTTTGTGTGTATGGTGTGTGTGAGTGTGACATCAGATTGAAGCTGAAACTCAGCCTAAAGCTTGCAGGGATCAAACCACTTGTTGTCTCCTGTCCCCCTTTTGTTTCCAGGCAACCAACATGACTTCAGATTTTAGTTTTAACAAAAGAAAAGAAAAGAGAAAAGGCAAATTCTTCAAACAGAAATGCATCATTCTTGTTAAATTCTATGAGAGAGGAGGATGCTTTTGAAAGGACAACACTGGCAGCTACTGTCAAACGCCGTCCAGGGTTTGATCACTGGTTTCATGACAGTTGGTATCCATTAGCTTCTTATTAAAAAACAATAAGCTGGCATTAGATAATTGATGCAACAGTAGTGTCACTCAAATCCCACAAATTAGATGTTCTCTTTCTAAATGGAGAAACCCTAAAAGATTCTGTAACTTGGTAGATACTTAGCATGTCATTCCTGGGACATATGCTGTTTGAAAAATAGCTGGAGTCATTTTTTGGACAACTAGTTGGCTTTACCAATATATCTGTAAGACCCAGCTGAAAAACTTTGATGTTCAACTTTCATGACACAAAATGGGTTCCAGACTCGCGCTGCAAAGTAGATTGATTGCTTGCAAATGGGTATTGTGTGTCGGCTAACAGTACGGAGGATTTAAATTTTACTTGACTTTCTATTATGTTATTTTCCCATCAGAGTTACAGAGTGATGGCAGAGAAAAATATCTTCCAGCATTCATCCTCCAGCTGTGACTTGCTCTCCAATATTCTTGTATTTCTTCCAAGCGATGTCAGTCATTCTCTAACAGTCCAGCAGTGCAGGTGGAAACATCTGCATCTCACAGACATGGTATGATACTTGCAGGTGGATTCAATTCAGTCCTTTTTAAAACATAAAAACACGTGTAGTTTATAGGTTTGAGTCACTAACAAGCCCTTAGGTTACAGAAGTCCAGCTCCTGTGGTTTACGAAAGCCAGCGCAGTGATCCCTTGTGAAAATACGCCCAGTCTGGCTTTTGCACTGCAGTGGCCGTCTCTTGAAGCCCTTCCCACAGGTTCGGGAGCAGGGTGACCACTGCCCAACATCCCACTCGGCACACGGCTCTTCACAAACCCTAGTGGCTGAAGGTCTTTGTGAAGGATCACAGTCCACCCCTGGCTTCCCGTCTGGTCTAAGACACTGCACCATCCTTCTCTGGAAACCCTGGCCACAGGACACAGAGCACTGGTCCCAGGCTGCAGAAATCCATTTCCCGAGTGCAGAATCCTCCTTACTGTAGGAGCTTTTCAGGGTGTCTCCTTTCTCCTTGCTGCCATCCTCTACCAGGACACTATTGTGGGAGCTGGCATGCTCATCTTTCTTCAGAGCTTTGTCCTCTTTGGTCTGACGAGGGAGGTAGAAGGAGTATCGGATGCGAGGAGGTGTCATCTTGCCTGCACACAGCACCTCTACAGTCAAAGCTTCTCCCAGCGGTTTGACAGCCTGCAGGGTCTCTGAGAGGCCGGATGTGCCGCTGTAGCGCAGTAAGCTACTCTGTACAATGATATCTCTCTCACCGGCTGACACTATATAATTCCCATTGAGCAGGTAATGGCCTTGGCTGTTCTTCACTGCCAGGTAGTTGTCATCACTCATCAGTCCTTTGTAGCCTCGCTGACGTATGTCTATGTTGGCTGCACCAACTGGTAACATCACCACAAAGTTGTAGCCATGCCTGCATGCCAAAACATTTTACAGTCAGTAAGTTTATTATGATTGAGTGAAGGTGATGAAGCTAAGCTTACGTTAGACTGGCAAAAAGAACGGCACAAGCATTCTCTAACGGCTGTCTGATAATGATGAGGGTTTTACTCACAAAGGCTTTGTGAAGAGTCCTGACACCTTCTTGCAGGCCTTGTTATCACCTCCACAGATTCCACACTTATCAAACTTCTTGTTGGAGCCAATTTTGCCATCACATCCAGCCTTGATGCACTTTCCTTGGACACACACTCCTGTGGAATCTGGTGAGCATGGAGTCCCGTCAACAACCTGAAAACACAAACAAGCTTTAAGATTAACTTCCCCAGTCAAATAGACTTTCTCTAATTTCTCTAGAGACAAAAATCAAAAGCACTTTGTAATGGTTGAGAGTTTTGCAACATAGTCTGTTGTAGTTTGGACACTACAACTACAGTTCATTTGTAAAAGTCTCTGTGACTGGAGTGAAAACATCCAGCTGCTGCATGATTCAGGCCTACATGTGCCATATGTGCTTCTCCTCTGCAGACAGTGTGGACTGAAGTGTGAACTCCGTCTCCCTGTTGCTTATACTCACCCCACACCCCGCTATCTGTGAGAGATAAACTGTCCTCCTCTCCTCCTTCATTCCTTCCTTTAGTTTCTGCACTAAGAGCAGAGGCAGCTGGCTGACATAATTCCTATTTTTTCCATAAGGATTGTCATCATTTTCTTTGCATCCAAAAATAAAACAGCTCAGCAAACATCTATATATGCAATATCTCTCCCTACACGTCTACAGCATGTCGTCCATTGTCTTTCAAGTTATGTTTCATGTTTACCTTTTTGTCTATTAACAGCACTCTGGAGTGAGGAGAAGATGCACCTTGGCTCAGCTGCACACTGCTTGCTGCATGTTCTGAAGCTGAGTTTGACTTTGACTCATTTTAACCCATTAAGACGTGATGCAACAGTTAAAAAGTTCTTTACAAGAAATACACCAAAAAGGAAAAAACTTAAAACAGTGTACACACTGTAAAATAGGGATGCACAATATAATCGGCCCTTTATCGATATCGGCCTATATCGGCCTTAAAACTGAGTATCGGATATCGGCCACCCCACTATATAACCGATATTTAACCGATCAGCCCACTGTTTCTAAAGTCTAAAAAAAACCCCAACAACTTCTTCAAAAACTTCTTTATGCAGACTTTAAAACTTCTAAAAACTAGGGGTGGGAACAAATATTGATACACGGAAATATCGCAATATTTCCAAATGCTGATATCATATTGACATTTAAAAACATGGTATCGATCTATTTTACTAACGAAATCTTGCAACATTTCATCTTCTGTTATGAAATCTTGCGAGAATTCACAAAAATTTCACAATATTTTCATATGCTGATATCATATTGAAATTTATAAACGCGGTATTGATCTATTCTATCAAGGAAATCTTGCGATATTTCATCGTTCTGTTATGAAATATCGTGAGATTTTGTAACAGAACAATGAAATCTCGCAAGATTTTGTAAGTAAAATAGATAGATACCATGTTTTTAAATATCAACTTGATATTGGCATATGAAAATATTGTGATATTTCAGTGTATCAATATTTTTTCCCACCCCAATTTTTCAAATGTTAGAAACGAATAACAAAACTGCTATTTGAAATGACTGTTTATTTTTTTCAGCTTTAATATTGGTATCAATATCAGTTATCTGCCACATAAGTTTTAAAATATCAGGCATATCGGATATCGGCCAAAATTCCAATATCGTTCATCCCTACTGTAAAAATCATTAAATGAAAGTTGAAAAGAAACAAGTTGAAAACATGCAGTAAAATAAGCAAGAACCCAAGTAAAACAATGCAAACACAATGTAAAGCAGAATCCTTAAGCAGGTAAATCGAGTCCTCAGTCATGATTTAAAGCAAACCAGATTGCCCACAGGTCTCCCAGAGGAAGACTATTCCATAGTCTGAGACCCAGGATGGCAAACACACAAACCTCTCGTGTTTTTAGCTGAGTGAGGAACAACTATTAGACCGTAGCAAGAAAACCTTAAGGGGGTCTAGCAGAAATATTAGAAGTTTAAAGTTGTTTTTTTATTTTTTTAGGGCTTTATGGATGAGACGAAGGATTTTGAGCTGAATCCTGGACTGAACTGAATGCTTGTGTATTGGCATAAGATTTGGGGTGAAATGGGAGCGATAATAGGTCTTTATGAGCAGCCTTGATGTAATTTTGAACCCACTGTAAGTAAATAATGGTCTCAGCTTAGATGGAAACAAAGAGAGTAGCAGTGGTGGGACAAGAAGTTGAAAAAAAATTGCTGGTCTGTAGGTAAAATAGCCGGTTAATCACATTTTAGTTGGCAGTGAGAAATGCAAGTTTTTAATAAATGATGTATTGTTAGCTAATGTGCTATGGGACCTGATTTGGAGCAAACACTAAAAGTTCAGCTTTACTGTGATTTAACTGCAGAAAATGCTCAGACATCAAGCTGCTAATTTCACCTTTAAATAACTGTGGAAAAGTAATTACATGTGAGAGGTTTCCATGCTTTATGAATAAATAAAATTACATGTTGTTGCTAAAACAGCAAAAAATAAATAAATGGAAAGAAAAACCACACTTGCTACCTTTGGTGACAGGACGTAGAAGTAGCCAGTTCCATTGGCCCTGCAGATGAGTTTACACTTGTCATCTGCAGAAACTCCAGAGTACTTGGGTACCCACACCACAGGGTGGGTGATGTGGTTACTGTTGAAACCTTGGCCGGAGATTTCACACTGCTCTTCACGAAAACTCTTACCTACACAGAGACGAGGAAGAGTGCAGCAGGTAAGAGGTGGAACTGCTGTAGGACAGAACTGCATCTGGTCTGAGCTGCTTGTCATGATCCGACTCATACCTGCTTCAGAGCAACGGTTCAAGTTGCAGGAGCGATATTTGACTCGAACCCCTCGGCAGTATTTACCCCCATTTGATGGAACAGGATTGTTACACTGTCTTTTAGAGAGTTGGACACCACCTCCACATGTGCGCGAACAGGCACCAAACAAACCCCAATTACCCCAGCGGCCATCCACCTAGAAATACAAACATACATAAAAAACGTCCATTAATAATATATGAGTGCTAATAATGAATAATCATGTCATTATGTGAGTCTTACTTTCACGTTGTGGACCTGATTGTCAGAGCAGACCCCTCGGTCGCAGACCTTTCCATCACCACAGTGGGTGCCATCTGCCCAGGGGAAGTGCCGAGTCATACACACAAAGTGGCCGCTGGACTTTCCTGTGCACCACAAACGGCTGCATGGTGACTGCATGAAGAGACAAGGTTTGGAGCCTTCCCCGAAGGCGAGCTCACACTGACGGTCGAGGCTGTAGGTTTCTCCAGGTTGTACATCAGGAAGGACTAGTGGTTTCTGAGGCTGGTCCAGCAAACATTCCCCTGGAAGAGGAATACTCAATAAGCAACACGATCACTTCTTCTTATCAGCTACAGGTGAATGAACTTGCATCTGTCTACATTTACAAGAACAAGTTTGTGAACTTTTTGGAATTATAGGGATTTCTGTATCAGTTGCTCATGAAATGTAACCTCGTGTTTATCTAACTCCCTAAATGAGTTAACCTTTGAAAGCCCCTGATGTCAGATAAGGAAATATTGGAAAGGTAAGTGAAAGAGACAGCTTTTTTTTCTGACAGAGCACAAAGTGAGGTCCTGAAAGAGCAGCAAATCAGCAAAAGACCACAATTAATATTTATAGTTTATAGATATTTCTGCAGGTGCATTTCAGATGCATTTTTCATCTGTCCACGATAAATACAGAACTGACCAAGACTTATGTAAACAGAAGAACAGAATACAACCAAAGCGATACAAAGAGACAAAACAAAAACTGAGCTGCAGTTGTGCTTGAACATTTACTCTACATACCCTCCCATTAAAAAATTCACAATAGTTATTCAACTAAAAAGAAACTGAAAAAGTAATAATAAATACAAATTTAACAAATTATAAATTAGTAAATTAAAATATTGACTTTGAATTGTGGTTTAAAAAAAAAAAATTAAACAAACAAACAAATAAAACTGCCCCAGACAAATTAGAGCACCTTGCTGATGAACAGTGGACCTAAATACTTGTCAACAGGTGCAGAAGTCTTGTTGAACATTCAACATGAAAATACTTTATTGCAGTGACTTCCTCAAAGTTTGCACAGCAAAATTTTAGTTTCGCAACCCGATCATTCTTGTTTTATCTTTTTTATTGGTTTGTGTTTAATTTTTCTTTTGAACCACAATTCAAAATGAATGTCATGATTTTCATGAGAAAATGATCATTACATTAGTCACTTTCAATTTATTGCACTGGCAGCTGATTTTTCCCCATCTTTCCTGGGAGGGTAGGTGAACTTTCAAGTACAGCTGCAAGTCTACATTTTGCGAACAACCCCACGCAAAGATGTTAAACACTAATTTGTATACAATGCTGTGTGGAGAGGTGAGACTAAAGTGGAATTATTGAGGCATATATCCCTGATGTAATTTCATCTCTACAATGATGCATGAGGGGCTACTTCACTGCTTTCGGGCACAGGTGTCTTAATTACTGAAAAAAAAAAACATAAATTAAAACTGTGTTGGGAAACCTGAGGGCAGCTGTGCATCATCCAAGGTTTGGGGAAGTTGGGTGAAGCAGGATTAAGGAGACCTGAAGCACATAAGCATGGTGAGTTTTATGTCTCTCAGGTTTTGAGAAGCTGTTGTTGGGAATCAGATGAAGATTTGACCAAATTTCACAAGAATTTCAAAGGGTTCACTTTTTTATAATTATGTTTTTGCACAAGATGTCATCTGAATGATTGGATGTATCGCAAGTTTATATTTATACAGTTTATTTAAAAAAAATACAAAGTAGCCTACAGGTCAAAAGTTTGGATGTGCAAAATATTTCAAAGCTAATGGGTAGTTATGTCCAAACTTATGACTGGTACTGTATCTTAACACTGTCATTAAATGTGTGTGGGGGTGGGATGGTTGGATGCACCAAGCAGCCACTTCCCTTGTTTTTGTTTTGTTTTGTTTTTTTCCTTTTTCTTTTAAGTGGAAGCACAGCCTGCTATGTGCATTGGGCTTATGCCACAGGACCCACAGACACATAAAAAAAAACAAGCATGAGCCTCCTGTACACATAAAGCCATCCTGCCCCCGTGCCACCACATCCTCAAACCTCAACCTCCCCCAAAAGACCAACAGGCCCACCCTTGTCGCATGACTTTTAGGATCAGTAAGTCTGAATATTATCAGCTTTTGGATCTGAACTTGAAATTACATGCTACTAACAAGTAGTGCAAAGCTCAAAGGCAGGGTCTTAATGGCACAAAAACCATTCAATAAATGGGCTAATCATTAAAAACTCAACATAATTTGAACAAAAAGGTTGCAGTAGGGTTTTATTCTTCAGAAACATACACAATTTCTAACTTTTCTGGGACGTATTCACATGCAGAAGGAGTTATTTACTCCTGGCAAAACTGGGATCCCTGACTCTGTTTATTATGGCATTTGTGCTGCGGTGAATGCTCAACAGATAATAAGGCCGTGAATGAATGAGTAGCAGCTGGTGGCAAATTTGTTTCCTCCCATTTCACCGCAGATTTGGCAGAAGGAACACACTGATTAGCTGATAGCACACTGTTCTATATACAAATCACTCCACACCGAATAAAGTAAACCACACCTCTTCCTTCCTATCCTCTCTACAGAGAGCACATGTAGAAAACAATAGCTAGGGGTGCATGTTTGTGTTCAACCAGATGAGCAGGTAACAAATGACTCTTGAAACAAGCATGATGTGAAAATTGTCTCAAACATGTGGCAACAGGTTGTTTTTTTCCCCCCCACCGCTTATTGAAGTGTAGATTTATGGCACAGTCAGGGAAAACAGGTTACAACAGTGTTCTGTATCTTAAAAATCACTCACTGTCGCGACCCAAATTCTCTTCAGCATGTCTGTCTCTTTCACCAGTTTGGTATTTCTCGCATTCTCGTACCTCCTCAAAAATGGACACGGAGCGAAGCAAAAACGCTTTCCTATTTGTAGTAAACCTGCATGGGAAACACGGGGCACATACACCCCTCATCCAAACCACTGTGGTGACTCTCCCAAGAAAAAGCCCTGTAATTTGGGGCAGATGTGGGTGCAGTTTTAAAATAAAAATTTAGCATCGCTCCAAGGCCAAGTCCTGTGGTCTGGCCTGTTTGGCAAATAATCTGGATCAAATTGAATATACTTCTCCTTGGTTATTGCGAGTCTTTCCTATGAACATAGTAATATTAGAGGCTTGCCTCATGTCAGATTTGAAGTACATGCTTTAAATGTTCATCCATTCTTTTGCATGCATTTTACTTGTATTTCAGTTGGGAATTAAGATTTTTGTGTTGGAAAAATGTGGCAAAACCTACCGACATGTTTGTTAAACACTGCTGTTTAAAGATCTTCAGTTCAGTTTCTTACTGAACTTCTTGATTGCATTCAAACACTGGAAGCAGGGAAGCATGGAAACTCACCGTGACCCGCATCCAAAAACTCAGTGATGATGGCAGCACTGCAGGGGGACCAAGGGTTGGTACGGTTGATCTGAATAAGTGTAGGCGACATCATGTGGTTGTCCTGTAGTTTCCCAAACACATCTTCACAGGCCTTGACATTGTCATGTGGCATGTTGAACACGTGTCCTGTCGAGAGGAAATCAGATGCCAGGTACTCTTCATGAATACATAAATTCTTTGGAGATATGACTGTACTTATTTGTACTGAATGGGGGAATGTCATGACTCGCCGTACCAAGCTCATGAGCAGTGGTGAAGGCTGAAGGTAGGCCGTCGTCTTCGATCACAGAGCAGCTCCTCTTTGGGTCACACATGGTGCCAACATCTGCCATGCCGAGAGTGTCACAGGTGGAGGCTCCACAGAGGTCCTGGATGGAAAAACATTCACACCAAAATGTTAAATATTTGCAAGATGAAAATAAGAAACGGTTCAACACAAAAAATTATAGAAACAAATGCTGTGGCCACTTGAAAACCCACTTGTAAACAGCACTGAATTCGAACTGGAAAACTGTCAGCAAATAGTTGTGTTGAAAATATATAGAGAATAAGGGTTAATGAAGCAACATTAGAAGAGATAAGTAATGCGATGCAATTTTTTTTCCCTTTTATGATGCAGCTGGCAGCTGAAAAATAAAGGAGAAAGAAATATGACCGTTCGGTGATGGTAAATGATTTGCATATGCTTCCAAAGGAATCTCAGCACAACTTGTTCTATGGCTTCATTGTAAAACCTCAAGATTTGGATTCGTATAGATTAATCCATGTTCTAATCCAAATGCCACCAGTAGACCGTCCGCCGTTGCCTGGGGAGCCTTTCTGTACATGTGTAATTAGAACAGATGAGAATCTGGCTTTTTTCTTAACAATATGGAGGAAATCTGGAAGGACTGTCACATTCCTGGTTGTTGGAACAGCAAAGGAAAACTTTAATGCAGTAATACACTACTCACAAAAAGTTAAGGATATTTGGCTTTTTGTATGATGTCAGAATGAATCTAAAATCCACTACAACCTTTCCAGGTGAACTGAATTAAACTTTCTCTAAACTTTTCAATGCACATGTACATTGTTCAATGGTTAAATATTTATTCTGCATCATTCTGTTCTCCAAAAACCAAAAGTTGAATATCCCTAACTTTTTGTGAGTAGTATAAGTGAATGAGAAGAACATGGACATTTATTTCACAAAGATTTCTGCTGTGACAAAAGTGGACGTTGCTGCTGTCTGCCCACTGATGTCAGTGTGTTCGTATTATTATGCTAGCTAATGCTAACAGAGACAGCTGTGGTGTTGCTGCGAGCTAATGACTAATCTGGGAGATATTGTGAAATATAACGTTATTTGCTTTGATCAGGGCAACGTTGGGACCAGAAAATATCTGCCTGGTCCTACAACAACGACTCAGTCCAAAAACATATCCATTCATACTTGTTAGAAGTGTTATGCCACAAAAGGTTGACAGAATGTTACCACCTTTTGTTGAAATGATTTTGGGGCAATCATTAATACAAATGTCCAGAGCTTTATTGACTCATTATCTGCAATTTAACACATTTGCTGAGGGCTGGAACAAACTACAAGGATTAAACTTGGCACCACGACTAGAAAATGTCAAAAAGTGAAAAATTTGAAAGGTGACACACCTGATCTTTCTGGGTTTAAGGAAAAGGAACAACAATTAAGCCAGAAATATTCCCTCTGAGCACAAAAAAACTATGTTCTGAAATTACACTGGACTTAGTTTTATCACTTGGCTCTGTTTTCCCACCCAAACTGGTTTGAAACCTTTCTGCAAATACTCATAATTGCCGCCCAGTGTGGTTTTTGTAGTGATGTCACCTTGTTGACAGACCCAAACAATTAACTTGTCTGAGTTTAATGTTGTCACACCAAGAGAAGCAAGTTTATAAAAGTAGGATCATTAAATTATCCACAATGTTGCCTTGTTGTCACTGAGGTAAGTTTTGTTTTCTGGAGATTGGGAAAAGATCCAGTCATGTTCAGCACTGCCTTCTACCCACACTTTAACTCTTTTTTTAGTGGCTAACAGTGTTTAGAGCACACCTTCTTCTATGAGGTAATTCAACTGTCCCCAACCATAACATTTCCATGCCAGAGCTGAGTTTCCAGATGACCTATTTCTCTAGCACAGGGTATCCATTTGGAGCAGAACCCCATCATCACAGGACAAGTTGGACAGAAAAAAAAAAAAAAAAAAAAAAAAACCCTGCCCATCTGCCTGGTCCTGAAACTGCACTTCAACAGTCTACTTTCCTAAAAACATCGAACCCTCGTGCTGGTCAGCACAGTACTGGTTTGATCTCACACAGCCACCACAAACTGAACGCAACCATAAAAATCTGGGCCAAGTGAAGACCTCTAGCGTCGCGAAAAAAATCATTCCAAGAATAAACCGCAAAACCCACAATTGTTGGGCCGGTGCAAATTTAGCCCAGATGTGCTCGTGTGGAAGATGACATGTGATAACGTGGGCCAGCTGAGAAAAAATAAAAACTGTAAAATGAACAGGGGAGAAGAAACAACCATGTCAGGGAGTTTGTTCTTTGCTATGACCTACTTCCCACATCTGTCATCTATCACTGCACTTGTGTGTGTCTGCAGTTCAAAAACAATACTTTCCTCCGCAAACAATTCTTCTAATTTCTGTCTAGCCTATTACCTTTTGGCGCTTTGGACACAATATTAAAAAGTAGTGAAAAAAGAAATTGCTCGTTTATTCTGTCTAATATCGGCAGTGTTACAGACAGAATTTATGACATCCAGACATGGGTGGACTCTTTTCTTTCTCAGCCCACTATCTCCCAAGCAACTCAAGGCAAACAAGGAGTGAGCTAAAAGAACAGCCATGTGCTCCCTCCTAGGGGAAACATACAGGTTTAAAGTTTGATTTAATCTCTTGGCTGCTCTTGTACAGTAATCAGTCTGTGTGACTTAATGAACTGAGTAATCTTGCAACATTCTTTTCACAGCAATCAGGCTCTTTGTAGAGTTTAAACACAACCGCAGTCGCCTCTGGACAACATCAAGTTGGTCTTCATAAAACCTAGAAAATTATACTGTGGGCTGGTAACAGCACACAATTTATTAGACTTAAATGCCCACTGAAAGTTATGGTAAACAATAAAAAAGATGAAGAAAAAACCAAACTGACTACAGTGACTAATTTTGAGCTACAATGTCAGATGGGCTTTTGCCTGAATGGACCTGATAGAAAACCCCATATTAAAGGGGAAGTTTGGTTTTTTTCAATCTGGACCTATTTTCTAACATGAAATATGTTCATTTACCCACCCAGACAGTTTTGGTCCAACTTATATTCCTTTAGTAGATATTGAGATCCACTCAAGATCAGCGCATGGAAGTGATGGGGCAACCGCACGCAGCCTCTAAATAAGGCATTATCTGCCACAAACTTAATTTCACCAACGTTTTGTTACAAAACATTAGTCGGACCCCCCTGTGAGCTCGAAGCAGCTTTCTTGTGGTGATTCATCCTTATTTACAGACATTAACTTGTTATGGTGTTGCATAATAGTAACATCATCAAAGTCGCTGCAGTAAAAATGCCTGTAAATAAGGACGAATCACCACAAAAAAGCTGCTTCGAGCTCACCGGGGGGGTCCGACTAATGTTTTGTAACAAAACATTGGTGAAATAAAGGAGTTTGTGGCAGATAATGCCTTATTTAGAGGCTGCGCACGGTTACCCCATCACTTCCATTATATTGGACACACGCTGATCTGGAGTGGATCTAAATATCTCCCGAAGGAATTCAAGTTGCACCAAAACTGTCTGGGTGAGTAAATGAATATATTTCATACTAGAAAATAGCTCAGATGTAAAAAAAAAAAAAAAAAAAAAAAAAAATCCCCTTCAACCATTATATGTTGCAGGGACAATATGGAGGTTTTCCTCATCTGCTTCATCTGCACACATGCTACAACACTGTGTTGTCATCACATCTATTTCCTTATTTGCAAAAGGCTGTACAGTGTTGCTATCTAATAATAAAGACAAAAGCTCTATTTGATGGATGGTTCAGTTTTCAGTGTTGAAACACAATGCAGCACTACTTAAACACTTACATTTCTATTTATTGAATAATGCTGCTCTGTGCCTTTATACTGTGACAGTGTTTACCAATTATTGGCCATTTGGTTCCTCCTGTACAGTTTACATAAGAAATTCCATCAACAGGATTCAGTTTTTCCAAACAAAACCGTCAGGACCATTGACAAGAATTACTTGTAAATGCATCCTTTTCTCTGCTTGTTAGTTTGTGAAACTTCGGTTTAAAACAAAAGAGGTCACTTGTTCATACATTAACTCAAACAGTGAAAGAATCCCTCGATGCCAGCCTTTCTGCTTTATATAGCAAATTACATCCACATGACTCACTGTAGGAAGGGTCCAGTACAGTTTAATGGGGTCATATGAACTGGCTGTAGAGTTTATAACATGAGCTCAGCTTGTGTGAAAAAATCCAGCAACACTCTAAATGTTTTGGGGGTTTTTTTTTGTGTGTGTGTGCTTTTGCATGATGTATGAAGAAAACATGCGGAGCCAATAGAAAGAATAAATGCCAGAGGAAATGTGTGTCAAAATGACTATGACATTGTAAAGATGTAACTGCTCAGGCTTACAGCAGCTGTTCTGTAGCAGCTTGTCTCAGACTTGGATCCAGCAGATGGGAGAAAAAAACATGGAGGGATGTGACTCTGACATACATATAAGACCCCACCACCACCCTAAACCTTTGCAATCATCCCTTTAGGGGCTGGTTTAATGAGGATCAGGCAGGAGTGGTGGGTAGGGCTGGAAAACCTACAGCTGGAGGAGAACAGAAACGGCTGAGAGAAACAAACACTTCCGACAAGTGCATCCCTGAGGGCACTGACGCTCATTATATTTGTTGAAATTGCAGGTAAAACAAGACTACAGTATATGTCATGTTCAGTGACACTGGCCAAAAAGTAATCCTGCACATAATTATGTTACATTTTCCTCTTTAAATCTGTTGGCAGAAACTTTAAAACTGCACCCTTTGACTGCAGATGAAACAATACCTGCACAAGATCTTTCTAGTTTCCTAAATGACTTTATCTACCTTCTGGGTTGAATTGCCAGCTCCCTCCCAAGTTTTCACCGCACTGACAAATGAATGTGAGCCATGACTTCATCTCTGACCCCTTGTCACCCACCAAATATTTGGGAGTACAGGGAGAAGTCAGAGGTGGGATTCAAGTCTATAAAACTAACCTCTATGAAGAGCAATCAGGACCAGTGTTCTGCTCAGTTCAAGTCATTTCCTTTGTGGCCATCCATCAGTGTCACTGCTTTGATGCTGGTGGAGTTCATCAAAGGAGTTTGTTTCAGAACAAATTAGTTAGCCGACAGGGGGGATGTTGAAAGGGAGCCTGCCATTTAAAGTTAACTTTCCTGTAGTGACTTATAGGTGACAATATTTTCCAAAAACACTAACACACTATTTAGCTGCTTATTTTTGTGCATTTCATTTTCATGTTTCACTTTTACTCCAATGTTTTACCTGTCTAGTGAAGAGAATCGCTGTGTCCCAGTAGTCTGGATGCTTATCGTTGTTTTTATTCATCTTTTTTTGCCAAGTGCAAAAGTTCCGCAGCGTCATGGCTGCGTTGCCGGACACCTTGGGTCCTTTGTCCTCCTCAGATATAATCACGATCTTCACAACTGTAATGCTGATGGAGTTCAGAATGCTAGGGTGCTTGTACAGCCTCGCTGCCACTGACATCAGTGTCAAGACGTAATGTTTCAGGTCATCTCCGTGGAACTGCGCCATGGACTCGTCCGCCACAACGAGTGTCTCCACGTACCTGGGAACTGAAGCAAACCTTTTGGCTCTCCCCATCCTCTTCAGCATCGTTTCGGTTATATTGTTGTAGTCCGTCAGTCGCTTGTATTTCTCCAGTGATTGTGCAACTTGGAGGCTTAAATCGCTGTCCACTGCGCACCTGGAGCCTGAACTGTGCTTGAGGCTGTTGCTGCTTCTGCGCTGGATGATGTGCGCGCTCTCTGTGCTTCTGGTGTCATTTCGCGCCGGGCTTATAAAATATTCCCATCCTTGGAAGCCAAACGCACCGTGCAAACCTTTGCAGAGGCTTAAAGCTGCATAGGAGTAGGGGTCGGCGTTCACATATCCGGAGTAAAAACACCGGCTCAGGTCAGCGCTGACGTCGGTGTTGGGGAGCCAAAATGCGTCTCGGCTGGAAATAGAGGGGGCTATGAAACTAGAATCATGGTGTAAATCAATCACTAGCTCCTGGTGGAAAGCTTGTATCTTTATGACACTTTTTCCATTGAGGGTATCCACGTCGTTGTCAAAATCCCTTCTGGCATCGTTATCCAAAGTAATCGGAAAGCAAATTTCACTTTCCATGCAATGGACAAGCTTCAAGAGTGAGACCCCAAAGTAAAGGAGAAAAGTTCTTCTGATGAACATGACGATGTTTGCATTCAACAAAGAATGCAATGACCAACAGAGTAAACAAATGATATTAAATCTGCAAGTTCAGTGGAAGCGATGCGAGCCACAGATCAGGATGAAGAGCATAATCCAAAGCGCGGGGATCTAAAACAATGCAGGTCGTACAAGTCCACTCAGAGAAAACTCCTCCCGGTCATGACCCATTTCCATCCTCCACCTGTGAGCTCTGGGTCGACTACTGCCTTTTGTGGACTTTATGCATTTTCGTCATGAGCAAAAGTATGGAAACACAATCTCTCTTTTACTGGGGGGGAGTCTCTGAAGGCGCTCATTGGATGCACATTTCAGCTGAGGGCTTTTTCTGCCTACTCTCTCCAAACTGCAAACAGCAGGCCTATAATCATGTCTCAGCTCAATGTGATGAATAAGTACATCCTCCACTTTGCACCGTGGCCACACAGACACCACATAATCTGCGTGGCTCGTCAAACTGGTGAAGTTTATTTACCCATGATGATGATTGGATTATTTAAAATGACACAACAATGTAGCCTATTGGTTTAATATAAATATTTCTCATCTTTTTTGGGGTGGAATAACTTCCATATAGAACATAAATGGACTATGTGCGAAATGACGTTTAACATGACACACATCACTAAAATATTCCATCTGAAGTTCCCCAAAAGGACATTAGTCTGAAGGGACTCTTCAGTTTTCATCTCTGAGTGCTTTGTGTGAGTCACATACGACATCTGGTGGACAACAAAATAAATAGAATCATGTTTTGAACTACAGTGCAGTTCCATTATTAATGCCAGCACCTGGTGTGATGCAGCCAGTGACAAAGACATTAGGAAGTGAATAAAAAGCAGTTCATTTTAGAACACGCATAGAATTTCTGCTTCAAGCAACAGTTGATCCTTTTGCTTTTTGGTTTTGTTTCATTTTGTTTGCCTCATTCTTTTTTTTCTTTTATTCAGTACCAGTTAAGACTTTGGACATTGCAGTTAAATTGGTCATCTAGGCCTATTTTATAACATCTGTTACTATAAGTGAATGGGTAATATGAGACTCATAAGCTCTCGTGCAAATATATATATTTTTTAAATATAGCCTTTGTTTTTTCGGAATAGATGTGACTGAATTCACTACTTATGGGGTTATGCAACAGGTGGTTTTAAAACACTTGTCAAACACAAAGCTTCCCAGAGAATTGCATGACAAGGTGAGAAGTTGTTTTGACAAGTCTAATAAGAACGAGAATCTTTCATAGGGTAAATAATACCATGTTTCTTATTATTGTCAAGACATATTTATTGTAGCTAAATTCAAATGTGTTGACCATATTTCTTTAAAAAGAAGAAAAATGATCAAATAGGATTCAAAATATTTGAAGGCGGTGGGCTATATAGTGCAGCCATTTGAAGTTATTAAGTGGGGAAAATGAGCACTTACTGTAAAAGATTCGAATGACTAATTATTTCAGTTGTTTAAGCTTAGAAATTCAAGGGTTAGTCTGCTGTTTGTAGGCTAGATGTTTGTGCCACAAAAAAGACCTAATTTATAGAACAACGAATTTAAGCTAAAATTCCAAAGGAACAATATTTCATCTTTTTGCTAGATTTAGCTTGTATTGAATTTTTTGTTTGTTTTAATTTGTGCTCTTTAAAAAAAAAAAAAAAAAGCCTGTTTAGGCCTACTTGTTTAAAAAAAAAAGATGTTCTTGTGGAAAAGAAAACAATATTTCTGATGTTGTCTTTATCAGATCTCTGAGAAAGATTTTGACTGGACTAAAGCTTCATTGTTTTATCTTTAACTGTTAGCACCATGAATAGCAGATTTCACACGTGTCTCTCTCTCTCAGGCAGCATCCGCTTTTTTTGTTTTCTATTCTCAACCTGTTGCTAAGAACGCAACGGTCGTTGCTACGCCAAGGACCCCTGCTTGTGTGTTGTCCACAAAAAAGCCAGCTTCAACTTTGATATTACATTATAAACATAATAATCAAATTTACTGTTTCTTGAGTAGAAATACTCAGATCCCACACTTACCTTATATACTAAGTACATATCTATGTAAAATAAAACTTAATGCTATATTTTATCGGGTTTTTTTTAAATTGGCAGTTGAAAAATGTCAGCAGCAACGAGTTTGTAGCTACTCGACAGAAACTGTAGCGACACTCAAGAGCCGCCTTTCAAAAGTTTTGCTAATCAGTTTTCCCGATAACTTCTGGCTTGGCAAGTTGAACGTACAGTAAGTGCGTATTGTAGTTGCACAAAAAAGACTAAAACAGTTTTGAGTCTATGACTTACCGATGCTAATATTACCGAAGCTCAGTTAGAGTCGGATGCGTCGTTAGCCCGGGGCCGCCGAGATGAATTCGTACCATGTCTTGGAGCTGGTGGGAGAGGGCTCGTTTGGACGAGTTTATAAAGGAAGAAAAAATTCACTGGTCAGGTGAGTTTTACTTGGAAAGAATGCTTTATTGTTTTTGACTACACCGTCTCACCCTCTGTAAATTTCCGTATTTAGGTGGTGGCTCTAAAGTTCATGCCAAAAGTTGGACGCTCTGAGAAGGAGCTCCGAAGTCTTAAAAGGGAAATAGAGATAATGAGAGGTCTTCAGCATCCTAATATTGTCCAGCTCTATGACAGTTTTGAGACTGAAACGGAAGTATGCTTGTGAACACATTTATTTATCAGAACATTTGTTATCGAAGAAATGATTTCATCTTCTAAACATGTTCGACTGTACCCTCGTTTGTCGTCACAGGTTGTGGTTGTAACTGAGTATGCGGAGGGGCAGCTGTTCCAGATTCTGGAGGATGATGGAAACTTGCCAGAGAGCCAAGTATACACCATAACTGCATCTATATCTAATATTTTAAATTGACTTTAACTTCACATAGTTTGATTCTCCCCTTCCCTCAAGGTGCGCGAGATTGCCTGCCAGCTGGTCTCAGCTCTGTATTATTTACACTCCCATCGCATTCTTCATCGCGACATGAAACCACAAAATATCCTTTTAGGGAAAAATGCTGTGGTGAAACTGTGTGACTTTGGGTAGGTTTAAACTGGTCGCTTTAATGGACTAAATACCAGTCTAAAAAAATTCTGCCAATAATTAAATTGCATGAAATTTTATTGTAGGTTTGCCAGAGCCATGAGCGTTTCCACCTTGGTCCTTACTTCTATCAAGGGGACACCACTGTACATGTCTCCTGAGCTGGTAGAGGAGAAGCCCTATGACCACACGGCTGATCTCTGGTCTCTGGGCTGCATCCTTTATGAACTCCACACGGGGGCGCCTCCATTCTATACTAACTCCATGTTTCACCTGGTGCAGCTCATTGTGAGAGACCAAGTCAAATGGCCTGACTCCATGAGCGACACCTGCATGGTACATAAATATTCTGTAAAGTTGAGGTTTGCAACAAGGAATATCTGTTAAGATATTTTCAACTATATTGTCTTCACAGAGTTTCCTGAAGGGTTTGTTGACTAAAGACCCTCAAAAACGGTTGTCATGGCCATACCTCCTGCACCATCCTTTTGTTGCTGATGGTGTTTTAGGTGATTCTTCCAACTCTATCTTCATGAAAAATAATGTCTCCTTTCATATTTGATGTTCTTACTATTGTAATAATTGTGTTTCTGTAATGTGTTGGCAGTGTTGTCGAACACAAATGTCTTCAGTCCTTTGACAGTCACACCCAGCCCAGATGTGATGGCGCTGAAACGCAAGCAAGTGGCAGAAAAGTCTGTACCAAATATGCACCAAGAGAGCAGATTACTGCGAAAGGTCAGAGAGCAGATGGAGAACAGAAGGAATCCACCAGGCAGTGACATCCCAAAAGTAAATCCTTAGATCTTTTTAAATTTTACCTTAAGTTTTTTTTCTTTTTAACTCCTTGAGCTTTTATCTGTTTTGTTTGTATTAACAGAAAAAAGATGGAAATGAAAGAGTCAGCGCTGCCATGGCAACAGCATCACCTATTAAGGGTATACCCAAAATTCCCTCCAGTGATGTTTCCAATGCTCCTGGTCCTTTGGTTGTGGCAGCTGTCGGTCAAAGCATTAACCTGAAGACCGAGGCCTGCACAAGAACAAAGCAAAGGTGTTTTCATCTAAGTTTGTATTAAAGATTAAACTTGTACCAGCAAAATATACAGAGGGACAGGTTCAAATCTTTGGGCATTTTCTCCTCAGGGGTCAGATCAGCATAGACTATGAGCAGGAATTTCCCTCAGTAGAGGTCGGACCGCGACTTGTGGTCACCCCACAAGGGCAGGTCAGTGACGTTCCATTTGCTAATAAAGAAATTGTGTTTTACAATCGAGGAAATGTCCCTGACTCTCCCTTCATGTTCTTCAGGGTGCTGATAGTGAGGTTTACTGGAAGAGTCTGGTCCAAGAATCAGCCTCAAGCAGGCGGCTGAAGGAACAACTAAACTACAGAGACCTTATACCTCAAATTAAATCCAAGTTTGCAGCATTTCAAGCTCAGGTAAAAAAAAAAAAAATCATAATAATTTATTCTTTTTTTTAGATAATTTTAAAACAATTTTTTGTGTGTCCAGCTTGCAGGTGGCATTGTTAAAGATCTGCAGCAGATCCATCACCCACTTAAGGTCCTTCATAACCTGATACTGACTCCTGACCTCGACATGCTTGACCACATTAGCGATGAACTAGAACTGCCACGGCTCCTCTTTGACCTAATCCAGGATTCTGTAGAAAGCTCAGACCTCACCAAGGTTTTTACTCTGTAATGGACCATGACACCATGATGTATTACTTCAAAAAAATGTTGCTGATTCTTTGTTTTATTTCTCTCATGCTCAGCACCAACGGAGCATCCCAGCTCTTGGAGAAATGATTACAGTGCTCCTGATTTACTGGGGGAGGCGTTGTGACTGGATGGAAGAAGAAACAAGGTTTGACCCCTCTGCTGATGCTCAGTTTGCTTGTTTATTGAATTCAGCATGTTTTAATGCCGTTACATGCCGTCATCTGCTCTCATCCTGTAGTCTGCCAGAGTTCACCAAGCCTTTCAACACAATTCTTTGCCAACCCAATCTCATCACACTGGCGGTAAGCATCACCTGACCTTTGTTAAAAGCAAACATGAACTGTGTTACATTTGACCTCTGTGGTGCAATTAGCTGCTTTTCTTTGTATTTTTATGTCTGTCTCTTTGTTTAGCCTCTAGCTGCCTCTGTTTTGTCTCTCTTCACACAACATGTCGATGTTGTTGTTGATCTGGAGAAAATAATTTCCTTGCTGAAAACTCTTTTGGACTCATGTGAGGTATCGAATTTTGTGCTTCAGGCTTTTTTTTTCAAATGGAGCATTTAAGGTAGTTTTCAGTTCTGTTTTCTTTCTCCTCCCTCCGTGTTTTCAGCTGCAGATTTCCCCACCAGCGGGATGGGGAATCTATGATGGCCTCCTCTCTTTACTCCTGCACACACTTTATGAGGTTAGACAGCAGTTAAAATGTGTTTTAAATATTTGCTTGAACTGATTTGGGAGGCAGACCCCCCTTCCTAACGTCTGGGCTCCACCTGTTTGTTTCTTTCAGCAGCATGAAAACGGCCCCACACCTTCTTGTTTAAATTCAGGTCTGTTGGTGGATCTGTCGAAAAAAATCGGTACTTCTCTGGCAAGTGCAGCATCAAACATGGACATTTGTTCAGTTAATGGTAAAAGTGCACATCCAAAAAAAATCACCCTGTTTAACACTTTTACATGTTAAAAATGGTTTATTTTCTCTATTTCAGGTTTGCACTCTTTTCTCTCTGTTATGCTGTTCGTCTTCACCAAGGACCCAGACTCGTGCATTCCTGTGTTTTCTGACAACAAATCAAAATGTGTACGCACGCTTGGGACGCTGCTGGGCAATGACTGGTTAGTTTTCAAATGTATAACTGATGTTCAAGCAGTACATTTATAACTCCTGGGGCTTATAACAGCATCTGTTACACCTCACAGTCTGGATTTGTTTACCGAAGACACTCCTTGGGGACCTGAGCTGGAGCTGACTCGTGACAGCCTCTCCTCACTGAGCTGCCTGTTACTGTGTTTTCCATTTGCCCTGGACCTTCTTCCCCACTCCATGTCCACAGTCCTGCAGTTGTATGACAGCTGTGGTATTGTTTCAAGCCTCCTGCAGGTTAGGCCCTTCACATGCTCCAATAAAGACCTCACTGACAAGTACAATCCTCTGATGCAACACCAGTTAACGCTTGCTCCACACTAATGCCTTGCATGCAGTAGTACACATCATAATGTCTTTGTACTTCTTTGGGAGCACCGTGTTGTTTGCAGTTGTCTGCTCGATGAGTGACAAGTTGTCTCTGTGATTTGTGTTTCTGTTTTTGGCAGGCCATTGAAACTCTCCCTTCTTCACTACTAGAGCTGCCTCTCTCCCTGCTGAGCCGTTTGCTTTTGTGCGATTGCGAGCGCTCCGTTTCCCACCTCAGAAAAGCTGCTGCTGGCTTTTTTTTTTCCTCACCTCTGGACAGCCAACTCACCACCACCACAGCACATCACCCTCCTTTTATCAGAACTGCCAGCTCTCTCCTCTCAGACTTGCTGCAACAGGATGTGCTGTGGAACTCCACTGTGGAGCTCCTTACTTTGTTATCTCAAATAGCCCGCTACACCCATCAGCCTGGCTGTCCTCAGCTGTATGTGCAAGCCTCAGTGCTGCAGCAGGCTTTGACTCACCCGTTTGACCAGATCAAGGCTGCCACATGCAGACTTCTGGGTAATTTAGATCCGTTTAGGCCTCCGACATCAGACCCCCTGCAGCTTGACTTATTCAAAGGCGTGATAGACTGTCTTCACGATTCCAGCATGCCAGTGCGGCGGGTGGCTTGCAGGGCAGTTGGAAACTGGCTGGGTTATATTGCAGCGAAGGTAGGGTTTAAAACAAGCATGTCTGAGGGGAAAAGCACTGACACTACAGGGTTGGACAAAGAGAATAAACTAAATAAACACTGGAGGTCACATATTGAGGCAAGAGGTGGTTTGGAAACAATAGTAGAACAGAAGGTTGATGATGAGGAGTGGAGAAAATGGATGGAAGAAGCCAGGAGGTCAGTGGCCGTGCTAGCAGCTCTGCTCAATGACCCCGATGCTCTCACACGCCGTCACTGTTGTGCTGCCCTGGGAAACCTGGTGAAGGTCGATGATGCAGTATCATTGTTGCTGGAGGAAGATGTTTCCAGCTTACTCCTGCAAGCTGCATGCACGGATTCCCACAATGCAGTAAGACAAGCAGCTGTTGCAACTCTAAGCTTATACAGCCAGCAGGGTGCAATACATCAGGTAATGAATGAACAGGTTACACAAGAGCAAAGGCCACATTCTCATTCTTTATAGGCTTGCTTCATAGTTTAGATTTGTTCCCTTGAGCTTCATTACTCACCTTATCCATTTTCAAGAGAAATCACTTTTCTTTACAACTCTTCGAAGGTTCTGATTTCCCTTGATGCCAATAAGAAACTTTTCCAGGCTTCACAACATGTCCCTCCACGATCTGTTAACAGCTCATCGGACAGCTGGCAGTGTCTCCAGTTCGCCTGAATAAAAGAAAAATCTCCTCCGTCATAGGACTGCTTCATCTGGTCTAAACCCATCATATCTCCTGTTCATTTATTTATCTTTCTTAAAGTTATGAAAAATATACTTTAAATTTTATGTTCTTATGTTTAATCTCAAGACATCCAGCTGTTTTATTGGAAGAAAAATATTTAATTGTAATTGAAATCCCTCTATGAAGACAAAGATTTTTTTTTCTTTCTCAAATGAATGAAAATAAAGAAACCTTCATTTTTATTACTTATAATAATAGTAATGACTAGTTGTAAAAGCTGCAAACAGGTTGGTTATTAAACCCCAACCCTCTCTGATGTCAGCACACCATTGGAATTTTATGTTAATGCATTAGTGAAGTAGTACAGATTTTCTGTATTTGAATGTTCTGTCTTTGTAAATGTTATTTTAAATGTTCAACTCAATGCTGGATTAAACATTAAAGTTGTCTCGTTTGGATTTTAAGCTCTGGTTCTCTAGCGTCCTAATCCTCTGTCCTTCAGGTTTTAGATGTTTCCCTGCTCCAGCTCATTCAAATTAAAAGGTTTACAAGCAGGTGGAACAAAAGTTTAGCACAATTATCTGTTAATTTGTCTCAGGTGTGTAAAAGACAAGAAACGTGTAAAACCTGCAGGACAGTGGCCTTTGAAGACCGGAGTTTGAGATTACTTCTTTAAAATAAACCATCTGGATTTGTGGAAGTGCGGAGTCACGGAGGACCAGCCGGGATGTTTCTGTGTGGATAAACTGCACCAGATTGTATTTTGCGTCATTAACTCGACTGAGCAGGATATATTTATCAGTAACAAAGTCTTCATTAATCAGTAAAGTGTGAGAAAAGTGTTTGTTTCGCTCCGCAGATCCAGGGAAATGGTCGTTCGCCAGCGTCCTTCAGGCCCGAAGGTTTGAACTCTTTACCTACAAAATGACTGAATTATTCATTTCTTTAAGAAAACATTATTTCAAGTATAAGAGTTTATATGTTGTAAATGTATTTAGGTCGGAAAACCTGTTCGTCAGAGTCGAAATGAGAATCTGAAAGCGGACCAAGTTCATGACGCACTTTATTTCTTTTTTAAAAGGAAACAAGTTTACATCACACAAAAAAATGTGTATATGTGGATATATAACCCTTAAATTTAAAAGCGTTATAATGTAGTTCACATTTTTGGTTTAAAAAATTGTGTTTTATTGATAGTACACCGCAGGGGGCTCAAACAATCTGACATGGACTATTAGCCAAAAAGCAAACAGACAGTATGAACTGAAACATTAATCAGCGAATAATCACGATTGTCATAAAATGAATTTACAAAGAAAAAGAATAATCTCTGTCAAGCACACGTATAACAATCATAGTGGTTATTTCCGTAGATTAGCAACAAATAAATGACAACAAAATGACTCAAGAAAATTCTTCTGCATAAAAGTTAACGTAATAAATAACAAATCATATAATTTTTTATAATTATTATTTTTTGTAGAAAGAACAGATTAACACACTCCACTCCCTGAACCTATAAAAGTTGTTACAAATTAGTGCAGATCAGCCAGAGGCCTATAAAACTTATTGCCTTAACAAGTATTTTAGAGAAACCATCCTCTTTTTTTTTCTGAATCCCTAATTTTTTCTATTTCAGAGAGAGAAAGAGAGCAAGTACATTTATGCAAAAGCATGCAGAGGGAGGCTGCTAAAACACCACTACTTACACTATTTGCACATATGGAAATTTTTACATCAGGAAAACCTGCAAAATCTTTGTGTAAGATGAAAGAAGAGGAGCTTAAAGTCTGTGATCTCCTGCCACCATGATCCACTGATGTTTGTAGGCAGGGGGATAAACTGGGTATCCTGAGCTGCAAAACTGATTGTATAAATTGCAAGAGGAGAAAACTTTACAGCCACTACGTGATAAAATCTCAGTTTACTTTAAAACAGTATAAAGGATAAATCTGCTGTCTTTTGCTTGCAGGATAAATTGAATATGGATTTAAAAATAAATAAATAAATAAATATAAAGACAACAAAAAGAAAATGCTTCTTAGAAAACAGAGCAAAATCAATATGAATTTATCAACTAATAAATTTATAATATTGAAATAAGAAATGGTTAGGTTTTTTTTTCCCCCCATATCAGCGACTGCTGCAGCTGTATGAGTGAGCGCTTACTCTTATTTAAAATATTCATACTTAATGCAATATTTGCAAATTAAGGAAGGAAAGAAATTATTACAGAAAAGTATTTGATTTGACAGATGTGCTCAAACTGAAATAATAATCTCACTAGTTCAAAGAATGACAACTGTCATAGCAACTGAAATTTTAAAAAAAGAAAAAAAGTGGTAAACCATTAGGTTCTATTTCTGACATCAATTTCAATGTAAGGCTATTATAAACTTGGAACCTGCTTAATGAATTACATTACTTCCTCAAAAATAATACTTCTTCATTCAGTAGATTCACAAGGTGGAAGATCTACTTAATGATTGTCAGTTAAAGCATTGCGATGCCACAGTGAAGGCTCAAGTGATTTGAGTGCGAAAAGCAATGGAAGCATCGGACAGTGTTGGTTTGAAATGTAGAAAAAAAAAATCACATTAGCAAAGCATGCGTTGTCCCCCTCGCCATGAAAAGAAATTACACATTCAATGTTCAACAAACTTGAAAGACACCAAGAGCTCCACATTTCCCCGTCATTGTAAGCGTACTTGCAGGAGTGTATCGTTACGCTGTTGTGTCCTGCTTCAGCCTTTGGCTGCGGGCCTTGTAAACTTCAATCAGCAGGTCTTTGACGTACTGGATTTCACGTTCTACCGACTCTGCTTTGTCTCGGAGCTCCCGGTTCCTCCCCTCAAGGCAATGCAGTTGTTCCTCCAAAGAGTCTAGCTCCGCCCTTTTCCGCTGGCGATACCTGAATCGAGTTAAGCAAAAATCTGGTGAAAAGATTTACTTTTTGGAATAATGTCAATTTATTTTCAGCTGGTAGAAATAAGAAATTTACCTATGAGCAGCTGTTTTGTTCTGATCTCTTTTCTTTTGTTTCCGCTCCCCGCCTTCATGTGGAATGATGTCCACTTCATACTTCACAGCACAGTGGTCTTCTTTCAGTCTGCATGCTTGTCTGTGCCCTGAGGACTCCAGGTTCAGATTCTCCCTAGCCATTAGGAAACACTCTGGGGCCTGATCCTCAAGGTAACTGCAGTGTAAATCAGGCTGAACTATTTGCAAACTCTCTGTTTTCACCTGTTCATTGATGTTCCCTAAGAAGCCGTGATAGGCCTCAGACTGTGGTGTTGATGGAACATAACAACCTTCGCTGCTCTCAGTTTTCCAAGAAACACTGGCTTTTGTCACCTCCACGCTAGCTTTGATGCTGCTCAGCACCTCGTTGTTACCAGAGCCTCCGCTGACCTCCCTCATGCTGTACATCAACACATCCTCTTTCTTATGTGCACCATCCAGTGATCCACCAAAACCAAATCCACCACCAACAGCCTTCGCACCACTTATGACATCTTGCGAGAAACAACAATTTTTGTCTTCTTTGGGTAAACTGGCACATCGTCTAACCTCGATTGCACTACTTAGACAGTAGCTTTTCCCTACCAGCTGGTCGTCCTCTGCACAGCCATAATTACCAGTAAGGGTCACAGCTGAGTTACCTGAGTTACTTCCTTTGGAGCTCAACAAGCTGTTATCATAGCCTTCACTAAACCTCACACCATCAAGAACTCTTTTCCTACCACACCCACTGGGGCGACTGCAGCTGTACGGGGCGTGTCTTGGAATTTTGGATCGCCCAATGGGCCCGCCACAGATACTCAGCAGGTCCAGTTCTCCGGTTGCCAGGGTAACAAGAAGTGGGTTGGTTTCCGATTGGTTGGATGTGGAGTATGATGCGTATGGCAGCTGACTGAACGGCTGAGGACCCGTCGGCAGAGGACCCCTGTCGCATTTTCCCAGTCTCGGCCCTTTCTCTGGCAGTGGTTCAGACAGGAAGTAGTCCTCTAGTTGGGCGAGTTCCTCTTGCAGCAGAGAGGTCATGACCTCCAAGTCGGAGGGCACCTGGATATCATTCTGAAGGGGTGAAGGGGGAAGGGAGGCATTGGTGGAAGAGGGAGGGGAAGGAGGGTTTGGGAGGTACGAGGAGAAATCCACTTCTTCCGTCATCCAGTCAGAGAGACCATCACCTATGGAGGAGGAAAAGAAACATCGTTACAAGCTGTTAAATATAACTGAAAAAAATAACATTCATGCAAGTGCAAAAAAATGTTATCAACACTGCAGGTAGTGCTTTTCCCAAAATGCAATCTGATCGAAACTAGTAAACGCAAACCATCTTTAATTGAGTTGCCCAATGTCAATATGATAGACGTAGCTAGTTTTTTACTTACAGTTCAAGAAGGACGAATGTGCTGCAGTGCCGAGCCCACCTGAAATGAGGAAAAATATAAAAAAACGCACTCGCTGCAACTCACCAATTAAGTGCTGACTCTCCTCTGACACCTCCCCCTGCACCCCTGTGATTGGCTGTGGTTAGCCTGTGGGTGAGAGAGAGTGAGGGGGTCTGCCGGGCAGACACGAAGACTCTTCCAAACATGAGCTGATGTTGCCATCATTTTGTCTGTTGGTGCTTTGATTCAGTCCAAGTCCAAGCATATGCTGAGAACAAGAAGGGTCTGACAGATGGGCCACAGAGAGCAGGGCAGGGTGAGCATAATGAAACCTGGAGGGTAAACAGAAACAAGGATCAGAGATGAGTGCGACTTGAAAAGAGCCAGCCTTTACAGTCGGACAATGGAATAATGTATATCCGTCTGTGCTGCCCTCAGCAACTTATTTCAAAACTATTCTGTGTTTGGATGAGATCTAACAATGAAGGAATGACCTGCAAGTCCTTGTGGAAGTCATGTGGATATTAACAATACATCATTTATCCTGATACAGAAGCAGCTGCTCAACAAACAGAATCAACTGAAGAAGGAAACAAAGCAAACTAATCCAAAAACTATTCCTCAGATTTGGAGTCATCTCCAGAGACAAAGGGGAAAGCTGTGTCCTTTGAGCTTTTGTCTGCCTCAAAGCAAAATGCACTTCACATCTTCAAAACACATGGGACCAGCAATGACGCTGTCAGGGGCCCAACTGTTGACAAGAAGCTCCAGAGTAACACACTCTCAAGTGAGGGACACCCTGATGGTTAAATCAGATTAAAGCAGATCAGCTGCTTTTAATCCATGTTCCTTTTATATTAATCACCTCTGTTTGATCACTTAAGCAGTTTGGATAACAGTGGGAACATCCAGGCTGTTACCAGGAGACTCCAGGTGCTGTCATGTGTTATATGATGTCTCTTGTGTTATAATAATGTTCAAACTTCCACAATCTTGAGCAAACTATGTCAAATAATTAAAAAAAATTAATAAATAAATAAATAAAAATAAAACTGGGGGAAAACAAATGTGATAACATGACTGCATTTTATGACTAAATAGGCTAGAGGCAATACATTTATAAGATATGTAAGTTAGTGTCCTAATAACAGAGATATTTCTAAAGTAACTGACGCACTTACCAAAACAAGTCTGAACACTGGAGCGAGCATAGCTACAAGGCAATTGATCTGATTCTGAGCATAATTCAGAGAATAAAAGTGTAAAGAAGTCAATGAACGAAGTCGCACCTGCAGCCTATCTATTTGTGACACATATGGCACCACAAATCTTCACTGTACAAACAAAACAGCTGTAAACACAGTCAGGAGAGACAGAGTGTGACTTACTCCATTCTTGCGGGAAAAATTGTAGAGCACTTGGAGGTGCGTTGCTAAAGCAAAGCACGACTTCTCTTCAGGAGCAACAACTTGACGAAATTAAAGAGCCATATTCACGCTCCGAATACCCGGGACAACGCAAATGGATGAGATGTTGCTTTGTTGTGGTCGACCTGTAAACTGAAGAGCCGCCTAATTGAGACAAAGCATCAGTTCATTCACACCTAGCAACCAACTGCGTCACCGGGATAAAGCATGTTGCTCTTCGGCGCAGATCCCTCCGCCCCTCCCTTCGCCCTCCGCTGATCACCAAAAGACGTCCCACATTCTCATCGCCTACTCATCCCGTACAAAACTTGAGGTACTTGTTTTTCGCGGCTTGTCTTATAAGTAATGTTTTCAGTTTCTCCAAAAAACTAATTTTTAAATTTTTCATTTGTTTTAGTAAGTCTGTAGCCATAAAATTAAGCTTGGTTCTCTAAACTTCACACGTAGTTTGCCTGACTTTAAATTGAAAACACCTCGAAAAACTAAACATAAGGGCGTTAAAAAAATATCAAGCTATTTTTTTAAAGGTCTTGCTATAGGCTAAGAAGCATACAATTATTTTATCAGAGTAGTAATTAAATTCTGTGTTTTCCTATCGTTCGTTGTTGGTGCTTTTAGATGGAGGGGAGGTGAGGTAATACCCATAACCTGATACTTAGAGGACTTTTACGTGAACACTACTCTCCAATATACAGTGTATAGACTGTACTTCACCACGAGGCATTGTATTGTTTTGTGCAGGTACTACTTTATTCATAACACACTTTGTTGTTTTGGAGGAGGCTGTTGCATCTCCGTTGCATCAGTGGTCCAGGCTCAGTGCGATTGGCTGTTCTGACTCAGATTGTCGATCTGTGATTGGCTGGAACTGGCTCCAAGTGAAATATGATTGGCCGTTGGTAGGCAAGGCGAAGCATCGCTTTTTTTTTTTCTTTCTCTTTTTTTCCCTCTGCAGCGGAGACTGTGCACATGTTTCATGTAAACAAACCGGGTGTGGAGACCGATGTAGCAGTTTTCCATTGTGAAAGAAGCTTTTAGATTTTATGTTATTGTTGTTTAAGCCAAGTTTGATTTAATAAGAAAATAAGGGCTTGTGGTGAAGTCCTGTGTGGGGAAAATGTTAATATGCAGTTCAGGAAACAAATTAGTTATTTTAAAAGATGGTTATTTATTCTTACCATAATCTATCGGTCACCGGGGGAAGATTACCTCTGCAGTTATTTTTTTAGTTGTTTTGTTGTAGTTGTGACAGATTTTACATTTAGACGTACTGACATGTTCAGTAAATACAGTAGAGGTCACTTTATAACTTTACTTAAATATTGTTGGAGGACATGGCAGGATGTGAGGAAAAAACAGACGATCCACTAAAAAGTTGTAGGCAGTTTTCCTTGGTACATTAAAAAAGAAAAGAGAGACAGAGATTTTAACTTAAGGTTTCTGGCAATGTTTTTCAATAATAATGATGTTAGGAATAATGCTTTGTTTTTCTCCATTCACCAAATCTCAAAGCTGTTCTCCTGTTGCTATAGCAATAGCGGACACTGCCCCCTATTTTAGACTTGTTTTTTGGTTGCTGTTGCCATGGGATTTGCATCTGTCTCTTTCTCTCTCTCTCTTTCTCTCTCTCTCTCTTCTTACCCACTGTTTTACTTTCAGCTCACCTCTATTATGCCACCCTCCCCTGTCCAAACAGTATTCCATCTCATTTGCTGAGTTGCATCTCTGACATGATCTCTTCTCCAAAACTAACAGATTTATTTACAGTTCTGCAGGACTTATGCATGTTTGACCATGTCACAGATTTGTCCACTAAGAAGCATGTCTGTGCATTTAGTTTAGGTCTCAGAGGATCTAACTTGAACTGATAACACATGATGGAGTTATCCTGAAGGAAAAGCTGTTTGCACACACAAAGTTAAAGATGTTTTCATTTTTTTCTTTAGCAGTGTCTGTAAAATACACTGAATTTGAGTAAATGTCCTAACACTGTCCATCTGTCCCATCTGAAGAATTTAAAGGGGACAGCCCTGTTTTAGACAAGCCTTTCAGCAAAATGCCCAATGTGTTGTATCTACTACATGAAAGGTGCTTAGAGAGAGATTTGTCGAGAAGCAGCCTGATGCAATCTAGAAAAATGTGGTCGTAATGGAGACCAGATTGAGATAGTAGTCGCTGGTGAAGTTGGCAGGTCTCACAGGAAATCGCTGACTGCTCTCTCTGTCTGGATTAATTGGCCCACTGAGGGCTTCCTGTTTGCACGCCATGAGAGAAATCCAAGGTGCTGCTTATGACAGTAAGGCTGCCTTTCCCTGTTGTCTCTACTATTAAGCACATTTTCTCTTGTCATTACTGAGGAAGATATGTGTTAAATACAGACAAAAGGGCACCTTCATATTACTTGAATTAGAAAACTCAGTGGCTTCAGCATCTCAGTGCAACAACTGGATTACATACATTTCCCAAGTTGTCAAAACAACAACCACCAAACCAAAGAAGCCTGTTCAAACCTTGTAAACAATGCTGGGCCAAACTGCACTTTTTTTTTTTAGACATTCATTTAGTTTAGATAGTTCTTACTACAGCAAAACAACATGATGTGTCAAATGATACCCAAATTCATTGAATATTGTGCATGAACTGAGGAGTTAGAAAAGTCAATGCTGCATGCCAAGTGCATGTATGGCACATTAGTAAGGGTTACACCATCATTTCATCATCATCTCTCTCAGAATTTATTGTCCTCAACTTTTGCCGCTCTTTGAACATATGAAGAAAACATGAGGTTCGGTTACTACTTGTGAATGGAAGCCTCTCAGAGGGGATTTGTGGATGTTTCTGTTTGTGTTCAGCTAACTGATGGCTTATACAGTATATATACGTCTGTTTGGCATGACATGTAATCAAGTTTCCAAAGGGCAACAAACAAAATTTAATCTTTTTTTCATGAACATTTCAACTAAGTTAACTTTATTTGGCTTTCAATGATGACAAATGAGAACCTCTCCGTCACAGGGTAACGTTTATTCACCGTACTATTCCTTGAGGACTTCATGGTAAATTAGAGGTGTTTGATGTAAAAGTCTACTGTGCCTCCTTTGGGAACTCAAAGCTTTTAGTTGATCTTTCATAACTAGCTCCAACTCATTAAGGTATCTTGAATAAACCGTGCATGCCATGCAAAGACCAACACCTTCATCTGGCATGATAAAGCAAAAAAATATCTTAATGTCAGGAGACTGATCAGCTGTTACATCCAGAATTATGCAAGAAATCTTATTGTAGAAATTTACAAAACTTCCCGATAAAGTGAGGGGAAACAAAAACAGAGGATCTGAGATTGCAGATGTATTTGTCGTGCGCTTGGTCTTGTCTAATCGAACTCTTTAACCAGACATGTCCCAGATGGTTGCTCTGTGTTTTTTACAGCACTCAGACTATGCAATGCTGCTTTGCAGAACCATTAAAACCCCAGAGGCTCAGCGTCTATCACCTCTGAGCTCCACACAGTCGATATTCTTTCAGGTCATATACTTTCTGTTAGTCTCATGTCAGATCATGACATACTATGAAACAAAAAGGATTTTAAACATGAAGATGGACATCAGTAGGGATTTTTTTTCCTTTGTGACCCTGGCACAACATGCAGAGAAGTGTAGTTCTGTTGAAGGTTTTCTTTGGCTCGTGCGGGGCAGGATTTGAAGAATGAGATTTCTAACATGAGGAAATGTCACAATGCTTTACTAATCTTATTCCTAGTTTTAATGTCTTAACCGAACAAAACAGGAAGTGAAATAGCAGCAGGTCTGAAATGAAACTCGATAGAATCACAATCTCCAGCCTCTAATTATAAACTTTTTCACTTGTTAAAACTGCAAAACACTCAATGTATGTTTTTTATTTATACATTCATGTGCTCTATATTAAAAAAGACAGAATATCCTGGAATTGATACAGATGTTTACTGTAATTTAGTGATGGTTTCATTGTTTCAGTGAAACGTTGTCTGCAGTTTACTTACAGCTCAGCTTTTAAGCTACATGGCCAAAGCCTACTTTTAGGGGTTTTAGTGTTGTTGTTGAACTGAACAAACATAAACATAATTTACAGCCCAGTCAAACTTATAAACATTAGGGAAATTATGAATACTTCTCCCAAAATGACATGGTGGACTTTATTCATCTGGTGCTTCAGTTTTTTTTATTTTGTTTTGTTTTATACAAATTACCTTATTCATATTCACTGTTTGACTTTTAACTAGAACCGGAACATTTTGTTCTTCATCGTGCAAAAACATGCTTTTATAACTTTAAAGGAAAACCTGTGAATCTTTAATTCTGCTTTACATTTTTGTAATTGAAACCAAAGTCTAAATGCTATGAGAAGTAAGTAAATCTTAAGGTTGGATTGGATTAAATACAGGATGTAGAAATACTTCTTATTCAGGCCTTTTTAATGGTATGAATACAATTGTACTTAATTCAGTTAAAATAATCTATTTGTTCTGTATTCAAGGGTGGGCAATATGGACCAAAAGTCATATCTCGATATATTTAGGCTGAATATCGATATATGATATAGCCCAATATTTTTATCGCAAAGTGAGAGCAAATGTTTTGTTACAGTCAGAGCCAAATATGACATTATAAGTAGTTTAATTTAAAACTACTGGATGAAATAATGCTCAGCTGTACAAAGAACGATAAAATGTAAACATAAATACTGTATAATACTGTATATAATAATGCTCGCAGATGCAAGTAAGGAACATCACACAATTAAATATAACAAACCCTAAGGTCAGCATTTATATACCAAGACAAAATATGTTCAACTCTGTACATTGATGTCTGCGATATGGTCCAATTCCATATCTCAGTTAAAAATATATTGATATATTTTCATATCAATATATCGCCCAGCCTATCTGAATTTGATTAAACTTCTACTGAACTTATTTACCCTCTCTGTATTATGTCCTAGTTGGCTTTGGCTGGGAATTAAAGCTAAATAAGTCAAATGAATTGAATTATTAATTTTATTGTACAGTGGGGTTGTCCTGATACACTTTTATTAGTTATATTGTGTTGATAACACACAAATGATTTTTACCTACACACACTTTAAATTGTAAAATTTTCTTTAACAGAATAGATTTTGTGGCTTAAACTTAATTTTGTTAAACTTCTTATAAACTTTCATCTAAATAAGTCAACTGTACTTAAAGTTGAATAGATTAGTTCAGGGGTGCCCAAGTCTAGTCCTCAAGAGCGACAGTACTTTCCTGCTCATTTAAGTTGCACCCCTTCTCCAACACACCTGAATCAAATGAATGGCTCGTTAGTCGGCCTCTGCAGAGCTGAATGACATGTGCATGATGGAATTAGCGTTTGATTCAGGTGTGTTAGGAAGGGTTTGTTCTAGAAATTGCAGGATAGTAGCTCTCAAGGGCGGGACTTGGGCACCCCTGGATTAGTTCATTTGAATCAATGTCAACAAGATGTGAAAATGATGATAAAGCTGATGGGATGTCGATGCACAATACTGTTAACATGAACATGCTGTTCACCATAAGTGATGCTGTAGTTCAGTATGTAATAATAGTAGAAATTACCTAGCGGTGTGTTGTTTTTTTCACCATATTTTTGGCAACAGCAACAAAAGAATACCGTTTACCTGTTATAATGATTTTGTTATATTATTAATTTTGGCAGTGTCACATGACTGCTCTCAAGTTACCACTGGATAACCTTCAAACCTTCACTTTTTAAGTTATATCAACAATAAAGGTTTGGTGATGTGACGCTAGTTTAAAGAACTCACCAAGTTCCTGCTGCAAAGCCAGTGGAAGAACAGTTTCAGCTCATCAGATAAAGGAAGAAAAATGAACTTGAACTCATCATGAAGCATTAACACTAGTTTACATGGATTTGATCATACAAGTTTGATGCACAAACTTGTGGTCACAATATGCTTTGAAGATTTAAAGATCTTTAAAGATTTTCTTTAAAGATTTGAAGTGTGTGACGAAGGTTTTTACACCCCTGCACAACATTTTATGTTCCAGCGACCTCACTGAACACTAATGAACACTTTATTTGTAATTGCCATCCATAATTAGCACTTTTCTTAAAACATGTTCTGTTTGTAGTCTTTTCAAAAACTGAGTATTGTTTCATAGATTTGCTCCAAAATCTTCATTTGTTCATTTGTTTCTGTTTATGCCTAATTTTAATTCTGGGCTAAAAACAAACAATGCCCGCTTTATTGCAAGACTTTTTCCTACAATAATGATGGAACATTTAAATATTTACCAAATTATGAATAAAAATGATGCCTTTACCAAGAGTTAAATCTATTTACATTATCATTTTGATTATGCTTTAAAAATAACAAAACACTTTTATTAATGAGCTTTCTTGCAGAAATCGTAAAAATATTTATACACTGCTCCGTTTCTCAACTAGCTTCTAGCTGAACACACTTCTGAGTTAAAAACTTGACTTACAGCTTTGTTTTTGCTGTTTGCAGTGAATGGTAGCATCAGCATTGACATACAGTACATAATATTGATCGGACACGTGTTCAAGACAAGTTCTTTCCTGTCATCATTTCGTGTTTCCTGTCTATGATCCCGTGGGAGAGATGTAACAGTATCATTCAGAATCATTTTGATCCAATCCACTAAAGCTTTCAATCTCAATCCATGGAATCCAGGGATTTGGATTGGAAATCCAGATCATTTTGATCTAGATTCAAAGTTTTGAAATACTGGGCCATGGCTTCCCGTACATCCAAATGTAACATCTCCTTTTGTTTATAGTTTCAGTATAATTCAGTTGTCTGTAAAGGAACAGGGTATAAAGATTGATATGACTCACCGCAGTGGGACACTGCTTAAGGAAGTGCACTTAAAGAGATGTAAAAGTAGAATTACATGAATTTCAAAGGATTATCAATCTTTTTTCATATAGTTCAGTGCTATTATGTGAAATAAACACCTACAAATTTCCCACAACAGGATGTAGTGTGGATACAGCAGTACAATCTTCTATTAGCCTTATTAGTTGATGCTGGTGCTTTTCCCCTCTAGATATTTTTCCACATACTGTGCTTGCCATGAAATTCAAAAAACATTGTAATTTAATGAATTTGTATATTGTGCCTTGTTTTGAATTAATGACTGTCACTTTGTGTTCCCTTCAAAGAAAGTGAGGATGATATGTTGAAAGCGGTAAACATTAGAAATGGAGCGTCTGCTGCTGCATGGATGCTTGTAGTGAAAGATGCTTTCATCTGCGATGTCTGAGCGTGTGTTTGTGTGGAGGGGGGGCATGTTTAGGGATGGGCAAGAGATTTTCCTCTTTAATCTCTTAAATTAATCTGAACTCACATGTGGATATGAAAACTTATGAATTACAAACGCCTGCTTAGAAACGCTGTGAAGGATGTGGGAGTGGAGGCTTTGACAGGCGGTGCTTCAAACTTCTCGTCTGAGACAAGATGTCTCCATTTCATCAGAAATTTTTAGGTTGTTTTCAGACAAGGCTAACATCTCCCATTAATACTGACAAACCCGTGAGAGACCTTCACTAATTCGCAGCCCGACTATCTTATTTGAGATAAAGGCCTGGGGAAAAGGCCAAGCTGCCTGTGTTAAAGTGAGAGGAGATCACCCTCAGCTCACATATTTCATCAACAATAATGCTGGGTGTCACTCACGCTCGTCACCACGGTAATGAGCTCCCGCTGCCCTCTTAAGGATCTGTTTGTCATGCGGCTGGGTGCACCAGAGATTACGGAAAGGTACTGAGAGGCACAAAGTGTGAAAATCTTTCCCAGGGTCAGAGAATATCAAACAGCATGAAGCCTCAGATGATTTTAACAAGAAGGAAGCTACCTGCACTGAACCGAGACAGGATGGATGTTTATTTTAATTTAAACATGTTTCCATTCCAACCAAGGCATTAAGGATTTACATGTCAGTTACTGAATCTAATTGGTTTCTGTCAGGAGCAAGGTGTGTCTGCTTGATTACCAACATAACTACTAAATATTCCACTGATCACTGCAGGTGAATTAACCAAACAGCCCAGTGGAGCTGCATGCATGCTTCTTCATCGTTGTTATTGTTTCTAACATGAGACATAAGGGGAGACACACTATGCAAGCAGATAAGAACTATTTTGTGAGAAGTGAGTGTGGTCTTAAATTTCTCGATGTTGAATCATGCATGTTAAGTTGCATGTAATTTCACAGATTTTTTTTTTTAATTCTGTATGGCCCACCTACAGTAGTGCAGACAAGCCATATAATTAATGACGCTGCCCCAGAAATACAAAAACATGGTAAGATATCAGTACTTTTATTCAACTTATGTAAAGAATAATAATTAATGAGACAATTAACTAAATAAACCACCTGACTGTTCTTTTGTAAACACATGCTGCTGTCTTACCTTTATGAGAGCTTGCAACTCATTAGGCAGGCAGGACTATTTAAAGAAAGCTGGTAATTAATTTCTTGTTGCACTAATTAAGGAAGCTGGAAAAGGTTTGTAACATACTCTGTTGATGACAAATTGGCTAAACTGAACAAACTTGTTAATCAGACAAAACAAACCAACAAATGATCTAATATTTTCATTTATTAAATGTACATAGAGGTTTTAAAATACCATAGCATTATGATTTTGGATTTATATTAAAATGCTTAACATATTCATGTAAATTACAAATGCTTTTGCTGTAATTAATCTGAATGAAAAGCTCCTTGAACAATATGTAGTTTTATGTTAATATGTAAAAATCTGACTCGGAATTACAAATATTTGGCACCAAACAAAGTTTAACTTAGTATACATAATACATGATCCTTTGAAATATTTTATAAAGGTTCTAGTAAATTATTTTTGAGCTTTGTAAGATTATTTTTCCCTCTGAAAATGTTGCGCTCAAAGAAAAAAGTAGAAATGTATTAAAAAGTTTAGCTTGATAACATTGCATGCATAGATCGGCTTCAGAGGTGTAAACAATTGTAGCTCATTCAAACTATGAAATCTTGGAAGGTTTCCTCCTGAAATCCTAAAAAAATCTTACTGGAACAATTATTATATTTTGACAGAAGAATATGATTGATGTGGTTGAGAGCTTCCTGCGTAAGTCCACTGACAAGCTGCTCAAAAACATTTTTTTCTTCCCAAAACTCAAAGCCGAACAATAAATACAACTTATAAATTCTGTTAAATGCACCTTTGTCACGACAAAGCCCTCATTCACTGGAAGGCGTCAGGCTTCTCATCAGATCATTCATCCCTTCAGGTGTCCATCTGTTATGCACCACCAGACTGTTGCTGTTGATTTCAGCTCCTGGAGGGAGCAGGTGGGCTTGAGTTCTTGCTCAGTCCTGTTTTGTTGCCCAGAGGTCTATCAGCTCATGAACTGCGTGTAGCCCTCTGCACCCGTTACTATGACATCCATCCAAATCCTCATGGCCTCCGGGGACGGGGCCACCATATAGTAAAGACGGTCGTGAGTTTTCACGCAGAAGGTCAAAGATGGATTGGGGCTCTGGAGGACCACAAGAAAAGAGAAGGACATTTTTTATTTATTTTTTATTTGTGACAGAAACCTGAAAACCTCACCTGTTGCATCTTTTTCCTCAGACATTTGTCTCAGCACTGAAATATCCTAACGATGGCAGCTTAAATGAAATCCAACATAAACACTTCATTTTTTGTAGGTTGATGACTCTAATTTGTTACATTTGGAAAAATTTAATATTATTTAAGTCTAATTTTATTTTATTTCAGTCAAGAATTTGATTCTACTAAATATTCTGGAAACATTGTCAGAAAAATCTAACAATATTTACAGAATATTTAAGGGAAAAAAAGATTTATTTGACCATAAAAATTCAGTTTAATTGGGATAAGTATCTATTAAGGCACCAAACGTACCTTTAAGAATAAAGTTTATTAAAGGAACTTCTTACTGGTGATTGATTGATTACTTGCAAATTCCCTCAGGGATTAATAAAACATTTTTAATTGTCATTTCATTCATTACTACTGACTGAGCAATTTGTCTTTTACTAATTCCTTAATGTAACCAACCTGATGAAAAAGGCAATTTGGAATTAATCCCGTTCCACTCAGTCAATTAAAGACATCACAAATTATAATAATCCATGCAAAATATGTATAACTGGCAAGATTGCCTGAATTGTTATGGGGAAAAAAAAGACCGCTTACCTTGGCGGCACTGCGTAGGTGATCATAATAAACCTCTTCAATCGCTTGGAAGTAAATGAGCCCTTTCAGTTTTGTCTCATGCTTGTCTGAGAGAAGAAAAAGAAAATAAATATATTAAGATACATTACATTACATCTTGTAGTACTGATGCAAGACCTCTGCCAGCCCGAACGCCAGACAGGGGGATCAGCCAGTGACGAGGGGATGCATGGATAATGGACTGACAGTATAAGTGTTCAATTTCACCCGCAGTAAATGAAAGAAACTTGCACATGGACTAAAATTTATTTTGAGAGAGGAGTACTTAGAGGAGCAAAATGAATGTTTTGTTTTGCCCTCAGAATGGGCATTAACAAAGGAGGACATGGTTAGTGGAGTGTGAGTTCTTCATCCATCTGCATCAGACAGATGTAGATGGATGAAGAATCAAAGGATTTATTTGTAACTTATTTAAGCTAAGAGTGACATTTAAGTGAATTTGCATAATATAACTTTTCAGAAACTTTAATCATTGTAAAATCCTGAAAAATCCCCATCTATTTTACTCCATCTGATTGTGTCATCCCTGTGTTTAATCATTGTAAATCTTAAAGTTAGAATTCACAATTATTTTTAAAATAATTTCAGAACTTACTTCTTTTTTTTTTTTTTTTTTTTAATTGATGGTTGTTAAGAATTAACCTGCTAAATGCAACTCTTTGAGGCACACACCACCCTATTGGATGAATTCAGTTATGAAAAACATGGAATTAAATGAGGCTCATTTGCCATGTCTTTGCAAGAAACATTTCTCATTTTGTAGAAAAGTTTAAAAGAAAAAAGAACCCCAACTGAAGAGGTCAGACACAAAAACAGAGAAAAAATGGCTATGAAATCTTTTTCCCAGCAACACATGATCCATGAATAGGTATGAGCAGAAGTGTATCAAAGAAAAGTTAATTAAAAGTGCAAGTCTATTTCAAGCCATGCCTGAAGTCTTTACCATCCTAATAATCTGACTTGTTTTCCTCAGTTGTACTTTCTGGATTGTCTGCATTTTTTTTTTCTTTGTAGCCTTTTGGCTGCTGGCGAGGTTTAGGATTTTTGTAAATCTTAAAACGAAACTCCACTTTTGAATATCACATTTGATCTTCCTGCTCAAAAATGAGCTTAAAGCAGGTTCGACCTTCTGTCCAGTCCTGGTTGTTCTCCACCCCCAGGATGTCTTTTCACAGACATGTCATGCTGAAACTTGAGGGCGAAATTTATCGGAAGCAGTCGCTGAGCTGACGGGTTTTTGTTGTTTGGGGCTAAACTACAGGCGTGTAAAAAGTGAAGCTGAATTTCACCAATTTCTTCAAATAAAATCAGCTTTAAGAGTTTTTGAACGCCAGTCTTGTTCAAATAAACAGTGGTCTTTTTCTTTTAGTCTCCTTCATGCAGAGTGGAGCGCCCAGCGGAGAAACAAACATCCACCAACAATTAACAGCAATCTTTTGAAATGTGTCCCACACTTTTTCTTGCTTTTCCTTTTCCATAAGTCAAATCTGCTTAGTAATGAGATAAATGTTTTTGAAATGTGAGTTTCGTGTTATTAGTCACGAACAAGCCAGGAGCTAGCCTCCTCCCCAAGAAAAACACATCTAGAGAAAGTATTGCATCTTATTTCATCACCATCATCACCATCATCTTCGTCAGGAGTGAGGGGGTGAAAAGGCTAGGGGAGTGAGTGGAGAGAGGAGCAAAAAGGAACAGGGTGTCAGTAATGAAAATATACTCACATCCTATTTTGAACTTGATTGTAAAATAATGTTTCAAAACAAGCGTGTGAATTATTCAGAAAACTGTTCTCATTTCCACGTCTGACTGACATGAATAACAAACTATCAAACATGGGAACAAGGAGCAAAACTTCACTTCTGAACAGTTTAATTACCTTCAAGATGAACAGAGACTGAGGGGCAGAATCTTTAAGGAAGACTGATGGCTGCTAAAGATCCCTTTAATCTGAACTAACCTGTTAACGAGGCCAGAGGATTAAGCACAACTGGATCTTTTAGTAAAGATTTAAAAACAGCTAATTGAAAGTAATTCAATTAACCTTTTACAATGTGAAGACTCGATGCCGAGGGTGCAGAGTTGCATTCAGCTGGAACTTTTAGGCCTCAGAGGCATGTGGAAGGGCAGAGTATGTACAACATTTTTTAACCGCTTTCTTGTAAACACTTTCACATCAAAGACAAATGTTCTTGTGAAAAAAAGAAAGAAAAAGAAGCAACGTATATTTTTTTCCTTCACCACAGGCTTGGTTTTTAATCGTTTCCTCCGAGGAAAGCATTCAAGCAGTCAGTGTTAAAATATCCCACAGCTGCAGATGCAAAGGAGTCATTCATCCAAAACCCAGCAGAGAAAGATGCAAAAAAATTTTTTTTATAAAGTTAGTGTCTGTAAATAATAGGAGAGGGACTCGGTGACAGTCGAAGGTCCGTACAGTTAAATTTATGTCTGTTGAAGCTTACAGGTTGTTTCTGCTGAGGCAGTTGGCAGCAAAGCAACTTGGAGAGTTTTTCTCCTGAGAAAATCCTGTTAAAATAGCAGCAATTTCAGCACTGCCAAGAATATAGAGATGTTCATCTCATTTTTTAACATGAAAACTAAAGTAGTTTTCACATTGTTGATCTGAGCCCTACTGTAAAGCTTATGTGCTATCTGCAGTCTTAACATGTCCCGGTTTTCTAAGCACAAACAGCACATCCTATATAAGCAAGATTTGCAGTTGTAAGCAAGGACAAGTACACAAACTAATACTGACAGGGATTTATGTTGAACATTTGTTTTTTAGTTTCCTGAACTCTTTTAATTGATGCATTTGTCTTGTTCCCAACTTCTAATTTGTTTTGTGTGTTCCCTCTATCGCTTCAGATCTGTGTGACTACAGTTTGGTGTCTTTCTCTTTTCCTTTATAAGTTTGTTTCTCAGCCTGTTGCTTCTGCATGCTTTTGGGTTCTTTTGTTTGGATCATGTTTTATCTTCATTAATGAGCTCATGCGTTGTGTTACAGCTTGCAGGTTGTTTCACTAAGGCTGCTGGCAGTGAGGCTTAGAGTCTGTTAGTGTCAGTTGGCATTGTCAGCAGAATTACGCAAAAAAAAAAAAAGTCATAGAAAATATTACACCAAAAAATTTTAAGTCTGATATTCACGTTTAGGGATGCACAATATGATTGGCCTCCTATCGGTATTGGCCTAAAATCGTCCTTAAAACTGAGTATCGGACATCGGCCACCCCATCGATATTTAACCAATATTTAACCGATCAACCTGCCGTTTCTAAAGGCTAAAAAAAAAAACCCACGTCTTCTTCAAAAACTTCTTTTTTACAGACTTTAAAACTTCTAAAGACTAGGGCTGGGGAAAAATATCGATCCACTGAAATATTGGGATACTTCTATCTGCTGATATACTGACATTTTAAAACGCAGCATCAATCGATTTTACAAATGAAATTTTGCGATATTTCATTGTTCTATTACGAAATCTCGTGAGAGATATGAGATTTTGTAACAGAACGGTAAAATCTCACGAGATTTTGCGGGTAAAATACATCGACACTGCGTTTTTAAATATTGATTTGATATCAGCATAGGAAAATATCAAGATATCTCACTGTATCGATTTTTTTCCCACCCTTATTTTTCAAAGCGTCGAAAATGGATGACAAAACTGCTATTTGCAATGACGGATTATTTTTTTCAGCTTTAATATCAGTATCGATATCGGTTATCAGCCACATGAGTTTTAAAATATTGGATATCGGCCCAAATTCCAATATTGTGCATCCCTAGTCACGTTACATTACAATATTGGAGGTTACAGAAAAATGGCTCAGGCAAGAGGCAGATTTGAGTTTGATCTGAGCTCGCCTATTTCTTTGTGTGAATGTTTTGAAATGGTTCAGACATCCCGGTCTCAGAACACATTACAACTGTTTTAAATTTAAACCAGTTTTAAAATCACTGCATTGGCTCCCCGTGCGTTTCAGGATTGATTTTAAGGTTCTTTCAACTGTTTATAAATGTCTTGATGGTCTTGGGCCTTCTTATTTATTGGACTTGCTTTTAAACTATAATCCCTCGCGGTCCCTGAGGTCTTCTGGTACCTGCCTTTTAGTTGTTCCCAAAGTGAGAACTAAAACTCACGGCGAGGCCTCATTCCACCATTATGGGCCTCGTCTGTGGGAGAGCCTGCCAGAGAACCTCAGGGCTGCAGAGACTGTTGATGTTTTTAAGTAGAGGCCCAAGACCTGCCTTTTTATCTTAGCTTTTAATTGAATTTATCTCATTTTTATATGATCCTTTTTTTTTATTTGGTTTTGCGATATTTAAATTGATTTTATATGGATTTTATTTGTATTAATTCCTTTTATGTGTATCTTATTATCTATTTTTTGTTTTTATTTATTTATTTATTTATTTTGGTTTAACCCTGAACACTTTTAATTTCAACCCAGTGTTTCCTCATGGGGATCCTTCACTCCGGAAGCTTTGCCTGCTCGGTCTGGGGGGTAACGGCTGTGGTGGATGCCCTTTTCTTGGTATCTGGGGTCCTGTACTGCAGCCCTGCGGCTGTGGTGTGGACCCGGGCCTGTCCTGATCTGGGGGGTCCCTGCAGCTGGGCCTTATGTGGCTAGGGTGGGCTGGTTCCTGGTGTGAATGGATCCCCAAGATATAGTTTCCTCACAGCAGTGTCATACCTGATGGTTTTTACTGTTAGTGTTTTTATCATAGACTGTATATAATTACTGGACGTAGCTTCCGGTCTCTTCTGAATAGAGAAATGTGAAGCCAGTTGGGCGTGTCTTACCGTCGCCATCTTGCCGTGTCACGTACGTCGTCACTCCAGGAAAATCCTAAAATGGGCACAGCGCGGCCGCGGGACAAATGATTGACAGCTGACGTACTGTGGGCTAAACGCTAACTGAGCTAACACGAAACTAAGAGGAGCTAACAAAGATAAGCCCCCTAAGCGGCATGGTTAAGGTAAGACATGCTTAGACTTGCAATTCGCTGACTAAACACCGCCGTTGTGCGACTCTGTAACAAACTGAGACCTTATTAAGAGCAAAGAAGGAGCTAACTAGGAGCCTCCGGTCGGCAGGCGGAGCTTCCGGTCTGCCGCATGTCAATCATAAGGATACGCCCTTAATCATGTGTAATTTGAAGAATGAATAACATCTAAACGAATGAGTTATAAAAAAATTCACCCCCCTCACAGTTGACATGAAGGTAAACGTGACCTAATAAACCTAAAATGATTTTTTGAACCAGGCTGTAAACCTGTTTATTTCTGCTGTGAAGTTGGCGTTTTTAACATGGGAGTCTATGGGGATTTGCTCGCTCTTGGAGCCAGCCCCTAGCGGATGAAGGGGAGGATTACACTAAATACAATGCGGAAGAGAGCTTCACTGTTCTGAGGCGGAGTTTGCCCCTTGGTTTTTATACCTGTTCACTTAAGAGACAGAAGGAGGGGGGTTGTAGTCAGGTGTCGAATTTGGGAGGGGGGTTGGGTGTGTGCATGTGTGTGTTTTGTTTTATATACTTGGATGCGGAAGGCTTGTTTTTATTTGAAGTTGCGTTTGTTTTTATTATGTCAAGCACTTTGTGTTGCCTTTTAATGGTATGAAAAGTGCTTTATAAATAAAGCTTGATTTGATTTGATTTGATTTGATTTGATTTGATTTGATTTGATTTGATAAACCTCTAGTTTGATGGTTTGAGAGGCTTGCTATCATTGGAGCTACAGCCCCAATGATAACAAAGACAGGTCAGAGAACAACAGGGTGAAACCTACAAATGACAAACATGATGGAGAAGTTGGGAAATAATTACAGTCAGCTTAGGAAACTAACTAGCCATGCCTTGCTGATGTTCAGTGATGCCCCCACAGATTCAATAAAGAGGAAGTGCCAGTTCTCTTGTGCAACCAGGTGAATAAAATTGCCGAAATCACCAGGAAATACTGATGAGACAGAGACTTGTCTACATGACAAGCTTGATAAAATTTCAAAATTAAAATGGAAAATTTTATGTAAAACATACAGTAAAACAGCTGTTTTACTGATCAAATCAGCTCTTCTTGCTCTGTGCTAGGATGTCTTCTTTTGTATTTTTTTTTTCTTTTGCTTCACAGCTTCTTCTGTTAAACAGTTTTCATACTAGTTGCAAATGTTTCACCTTACTTGCTTGATTTCTGTCACAGCATGGAAATATTTGAGGAATAAAAACTTGAATTGTTCCCATAGGAGATCTGAACTACACAAGAGTCAAGACAGACACTGATCACTCTGTGACTTTTAAACTTTATTACTTATTTATTGATTTTATTTAATTTTTAAAAAATTTTGTGCATTGTGAAGAGATATGATGTGGTTTATATGAGATGTGACCTGTTCTCAATCTATAAAGTGAATAAGGTGAAGTTATACGCAGTATATATTAACCAACAGAGAAAAAAGAACCATCGTCATTCCTTACCCACATAATAGCAGAAGTTCCTCTTCATACGGTCAAAAACGAACCAGCGTTTCTTCCATGACTTGATTTTACCGCCCATCTTCACCAAGTGGCCTTTACACATTTTTTCTGTGAGGATGACGAAGGGGCAGGTCTCTATGCTGTGGCCAGATGACTCCACGTGAGAACGCAGGTCAAACTCCTCCTTTCGATTTGGCAGGTAACGTGTCATTGGACGAGCCTGTGCAAAAAAGCTTTCTGTTAAAAAAGAATTCTAATATTGCCTTAATTCTGAATTGTGTCAGGGTGAATTTTTTTCAGTAACAGCACAGTATTGGAACATTTTTCTTCTATTTTTGGTGTAAAAAAGAGGGCAGCTTTGTGGAACAGTGATAAGCACTGTCCACAACATCCATGTCAGGTTTAACAGTGATTCTAAACTCACTGTAGATTCAAATGTTGGCTGTGTGAAGTACTTGAACATAATCAGTGTTTTCCCTGACAGCAGTTGGAGAGCTTTAGGTTGCAGAATCCAGCAGGACTTCTGATATTTTACAAGCTACTCTGCATGTCGCCACTTGAGCTTTTGAAGCGGACAGTTATGCAGCTACTGTGGTCCACAGACTGTGGCAAAATGACATGGCTTTCTGCAAAAAAAAAAAAAGTTCCTCTGATAAAGAATCAGACAGTGATGTGTTATCAAAATTAAAATATGTAGTATTTGGAAGAAAAGGCATGAATGTTTTTTTTAGGATTGAGTTGTCTTAAATCAAGAAAAATCTCTCTATTCTTACTGCTCTAAGCAGGCACATTAGTGTGCTTCCCCCATCAGAATCCCCCCTGCTTTATCAGACCTTTATCAGGGACCACTGACTGCTGGTAAAATTTCCGTTAAGGCAGAAAAAATCAGACCATTATTTAGCACCAATACAAGGCTGTTCTAGTGATATGTGTGCAGATTTTTCTGAGTAAAAGGAATTAACAGGAAAATCCATCTGTTGACATACTTGAGCATCGTGATGCTGTCCACCTCAGCTATAAGTCCTTCACCAATTGTCCTGACTCCTCAGGGTCACTAGCTGTTTACATTGTCTGTTTACCGTTTTGTGCCTGATTTTCAGTTAACTGAAAGCTGCACTGAGCCGAGGAGCTAATTATCTGTGGGTCTGCCACTGCACATTAAGTTCAGTTTTAAATGAACAACAGGCAGATCTGTTTGCATTTCTTATTTGCCACATTTGCTCAAAATGATGGATGCTGATTAACACTATCAGCCATGATTAAAGTGTGTTATAAATTATGTGTACAGTTTGTTTTCTTGTACCATGCCCTGTCTTTTTCTTTATATCCTCTCCTTCCCTCTTCCCTTCATTCTCTTTCCCTCTCTCCCTGCTTTGGCAATCTTTGATCTTCCTTTACATCCAGCCTCTCTTTAGTGTCTCGCCTCTCATCCTCCCCCTCCAAAGTCTCCTTTCCCTTCCTTCCTTCCCTTCCTCCCCCTCCCCTCCCCTCCCCTTTCTTCTTCCCGCCACTCATCTCCTCCTGCTGTTCCACTGACCTGAGAGAAGTGTTTCTCTCTCATCTTCACCTCCTCCTCCACCAGCCTCTGCCTGTGGGCCGTCTCATCCAGAAGCCTCCTCTCGGCCTCCTCTCGCCTCCTCCGCTCCTCCTCCAACATCTGCCGCCGAGCCTGCACCTCCCTCTCCTGGGAGCATAGGGACAGGAGAAAAGGAGCAGATGGGAAGAATACAAGAAAATACAACGTGGAAATGGGAGACGGGGAAATACGTTAATGGAAGGCAAATATTGCAATACAAAGCAAATGAGTGTCAGAAGAGGCACCGGAGAATTTGAGTCCCAATCCAGGGTTTTGTAAAATATATCCCTTTAGTCTGTGTGGAGGTTAAGCTTTGCTGATGCAAAATGATCCTTTGTGGCTTTCAGACACTTACTCACATGTCTGCTTTTGTTTTAATATGAAGAAATCATTCAAAGACAGACAAAATATTTTACAACTTCATTTCACCACACCTTAAACGCACAGTTCACTTTGATTCCTTATATAGTTCATATCTTTTGAACAGGAAAACGCAAGATTTTTGCTATTACTCAAATTTGGTTTGTGTACTTTTATTGAAATTGGAATACTTGACGGTTATATGATTATAGTAATATTGTTTTACTAAATTTTCTGTAAAATTCTTTGATTTTAGTTCAAATTTATTCTAAAATCTTGTTTCACTTTATCATTTAATGGTTACACATTTGCACACCCACAAAGGGGGGTTTGTGCATTACGCGCTATACTTTTTGCAAGTCACACAAGACTGATGTTTTCCTATATATTTTTAGTTTTATGTATTTTAATTATGACACAAATATTGCTTTGACATTGTCAGAAGATTAAACACATAACATACCTGCCTAATTTATCAGCTAAAAATGGTGCAAAAGCTAAAGATAACTCAATTCAGTGCTAAATTTGATACAGAAAAAGAACTAATTTTAATATTTGAAAAGCCTAAGTTATGAAAATCCTGTATCGTTTTTGCTCGAATAATGACCCCAGTTACTGGTCACTGAAGCGTGTAATAGTTTGGTGAAGGAGACAAAGTGATGGACACTGATACCCACTTGTGTTGAGGAACTCACTCTATTCTCAATCAATCTGGCTTTTTCCTGCTGTGCTTCTTTCAGCATCTTCTCCATCTCTTCTATCCTCTGGGCCTCTAACCCACAGGCACTACAACACACAAAGGCGAAGGATCATCGATTACACGGTTATGACAAGGGTGGATGATAAAGGTGAACAAACATGCCTGGAGACCAAACACTGAAACCAGCAGGAGAGCAAGAGAGACACGGGTTCTTCATTAACAACAGTAAACATAGCTTCAAAACTTGAATGGGTTGGCATAGCAACAACCAGTGTAGTCACGTGAACAGGCATGTAACAAAACATGTTGTCACAGGAACAAAGCACAGTGACCTTTCTTCTAAGAGAAGGGGCAGACTTGGGTGTTCCCATGGAAACAGAGCCAACTGCTCATTTTCCAGTCTCTCACCTTTCTGGGGTACAGGCGGAGTTGCCGGTGGAGACGCTGGTCTCCATGCTGTCTGAACTCTCCAGGCTTAGGGTGTCATATGCCTGGTTACCACTTGGTGGCAACTGATGATGCAGAATGGAGTGATGAACTGTAGGAGATGGATCTATGGAAGCAAAGAGGGAGCAGGGTCAGTTGCTGCAGACTTACACCGCCCTCTACTGATAGTGTCAGGTCATTGCTCTCAGTACAATAAAATGACATGAGGAAACACACACTGATGATACTGATCAGCCACAACATTACACTGACAGCTGAAGTGAACATCACTGATCACTGATCATAACATTGTGATGTCCTTTTGGGAAACCTCAAGTCCTTCTGTTTATACTGCAGTTTCTGTGACACACCATCACTGACCTAAGCATTGTTACAGACAAGCACCTCCTCTTCACTATGGCAACAGAGCTTATTGCCAGCAGCCACCTCCCCAGTAGGATAATGGGGCATTACATAGCGCACAAATGCTCAGGAGCATAACAAACAGCCCAAGGCGCTGACTGGACACATAATTCCCCAGAGAGAGCACAGCCAGTCTATGGAGGCCCAAACCCACAACCCACGGGGGCCAAAGCTTTCAACATCCCATTGTCAAACACAGCAGGATACCACCTAGTGATTCTAATATGATAAGTCAAAGCTATGGTGCACCACAAAGGGGGGCTTACACACTGTAAGGCAGGTGGTTTTAATGTTCTGGCTCATTTATATCAACTTCTCTCACTAACTTAAAGACCAAGAAAGAAACATTAGCCAGAGGCTCATCTGTTTAAAGTCAACTGGACATTCCTGTTGGATCCCCACAGTGTGGTGCATGCATGTGTCAGGACTGAGAGATTGGAGTACCTTTGCACTGCAGAGCCATTTGCTTCCTAGAGTCCATGTCTAATGGGTTTGGCATCTCTCTCAGCATCAACTGTAAGCCCTAAAAAAGACACAAAAATATCATGCAGTGCACAACTGTCAAGATCTGCTTACAGTTCAGATGCCCAAAACTGACCTTGGTGGGTGGATTTATTTCATGCATAACACCACTGGAGTGTGACAGGACAGCAGTGCTGCTAAAATGACTGTTTGATGATCCCTGTCCAACTTCACCATCTGATTTAGACTTTAAAATCTGAGAGAAAGAGGGAGAAAAAATAACAAGATTAACATTTCCATGACTTGTGCTTCATGGGTTTTTTTTTATGGTGGGTGTAAACTTGTTTTTGTCATAAAGATTTGTGCTCAACACATTTATAAGTCTTTATTTGAGTTGCATGGCAGGTCACCAGCTATCCCACCTTCTTTGACCACTAGAGGGCTTCCCAGTCATAGTAATATGGATAAGTTGGTGGCTATGACAGGATTGCCTCAAAACTAAAAGCACTAAACGAGCAAAAGTGACTTTACCTGTCTGCGTGCAGAAAAAGACTTTGCAGGCAGAGGTGGAGGACATGACTGAGACTCTCCAGCAGCCATGATGTCCTGGTACCAGCGCTCAAGATTAATGGGAGGCAATGCATTCCTGCTCAGCTCAGCCTGGCTCTGAGGTGATCGAAAGCATGCAGAAAAAAGGAAAAGAAAGGGCGAAACATGGTGCAACAGCTTCAAATAGTGTTGTAAAGCTGATCATGGGGCAGTCCTTGTGACATTATCAAGCTGAGACAGCAAAGATCGTGGCAATTCAGTGGATGGTTGCAATGCTAGGAAGAATATGTGGTGCCAGTCTTTAATAACCAAAAAAGCTTCTGACATGGACAAACCTGTGCAGAAAGGAAGGAGGAAGGACCACATGCAGCTGAGTGGCATGAGAAGGTGGATTCAGATGAAGCAAGTTGGAATGATGGAGTAGAGGAGGAAGAAGAGGCGTTAACTCTCTGCATCCCAAAGATCTGGCTTAACTGACTGACTGTGATGTACTCCTTCAGACACAGGGGAATACAATAGACACATTTAACACAAGGAGAGAGCAAAAAGTTGAAAAGAAGATTAGGAAAATGCATCTATGGGAACATTTGGAGATATTGTTAATCAGTGAGCTGATTCTGGCAAAAAGCAGAAAGCTGTCTACCTCACATGGCAGAGCTGGAGATACAGTGAGAGAGAGGCAATGGAGAGCAGCAGGAGAAGAGGAGTGAGGCTGCATAGAAGCATTTCCATACATCCTATAGACATCAGACATCCTGAGGTACTCCTGCATCATTGGTCACAACAAAAAAAAGGCTAAAGACACTCACACTTGGGGTCAGTCAACAAGTTCAAACTCACTTAGTTTCAGAACTGATATAAATAACTGTAACTTCTCAGTTTTATTCTCAGACAAACATAATTATAGAGAAAAGCAGACACTTGTCGTGACGTACTGCAAGCTTGCAACAAACATACATCATGCCTGATTTTACTCTAGAAGCACAGGATTTGTCAGGCTCTTTTCCAAACAGGATTTTTCTCAGATTTACCTCTTGCAGCCTGACAGGACAGAGTTCAGGGGAGGGGATGTGAGAGGAGGAGAAGGAGGCAGAGGAAGGACAGGGGCTATGAGGAGCACCATCCACATATACAAGGTCAGGTTCGCTGATGTGAAGCGATTCCTGTTCAAAAAGTTCACCTGAGTAAAAAAAAAATCCACCTTTGCAGTAATTTTTCTCCAGCTTAGACACCACGGGTGGTTGTGACATGATGTCTCGCATGTACCTGCTCACCTCTTTCATGCTACTGGTTGACTTTGGGAAGTTTTCCCTCCTGTCAAGGTGTGGTACCGCTTCTCCAGGGCACACAACCTGTCTTGCTCCTGAGAGGTGGAACCAAAATGGGCACATAGGTTTTACTCAACAAGTCAGAACCCCTATGTTTTGTATGTCAGTATCAGTATGCACTGTTCTAGTCAGACACTAACATAGATATCATGGTAATGATGGGCTTGGATTTGGCTCTGAGTTATTTTTGGGATTTGATGGGGCAGAATTGTTGAGATCTTTAAAAAAAGATGCTGCACATTTTTCATACATGGGCATATAAAATGTTAATCAGTCAAACTCAAACTTTTATCCACATCTGAGAAGATACTGGTTGGAATGGTCAGAAATAATCCAAGACCACTGAACCACAGCTCTGCTGGAACCACAATCAGTTTCACATTTCCATTGACGTAAAGGCTTTCAGCCAGGAAACAAGCCCCTGAGCCAAAAACAACACCTTCATGCTTAATTTAGGTTTACATCTGACTATGTGGACAAATCATATTAATGAGCCTCAGAGAATCTACAGCACTACATGGCGCAAAAACAATGCACATGCACTGTACAAACACTAAACAAGGCAGTATCTTGTAACAGGAATTGACTAAACCAGTATTATTGTGATAAAAAAAAAAATGTATAAAATAGTTTTTGTTTATTACCATTTCACTTTTATTATTCAATTACATTTGTCTTTTTATATATATATATATATATATATATATATATAAAAATTCTAAATCAAGATATCTTGACATTTTTAGTGCATTCAGGGGAGAGGGGGTATGGTGGCATGGTGAGCCCAAACGGCCACTTCGTTCACTTATTTCTTGGGCCAGCCCTGGCTGAAATGTAAATATATATGATACATTAATAAAGCTTTTCCAGGTCTGCCAGTACTCAGATATTCAGCAAGAATGTGGTCTGAATCTAAGTGATGGTTGCTTAAAGGGTCTGGTCAAGAGGTCAGATATTACGCCTGATTTGCCATGGAATTCATTGAATTGCGAAAACTTTCTACCACTTCTTTACATACAATAAACTTTCCCTCAGAAAGGAGACTTTATCTCCAGAGGCTTCCTGGTAGAATAAAGGTGAAAATAAAAAATAATGACATAGACGCATGAACATAGAAAGGCTCACCTTATGCAACAGCTGCAGAGTCACCGTCTTGTCTTTCATCATTCTCTCACAGTCTTGAGATGCTTGTAACCCGAGTTGTTTCACCTGAGCCTCTAGAGCAGCCATCCTCTCCTGTAAATCCACACGTTTCTTTAAGTTGTACTGATACAAGATTGTAGAATTGTTTACTATAACAGGAGTATCCCAACCTTCCTCCTGGCCACACTGCAGTGATATTCAGTTCGTTCCTGGAGAAGCTGTGAGCTCTGAGCTTCTTTCTTCTCCTCTAGGCTGCTTTCTTCCTCCAGCTGGCAAAATTCCAGCTCCTCAAACTGCTTGGTCCCAGACTCCAGCGCTTCAGCTTTCTGTCCATGGACAGATATTTATGCATATTATTCAGTGTGTGATCTGTTAAATTGTAAAGTTGTTTCAGAATGGAAAAAAAAGAAAAACTATTAACTAGTTTTGTCCATAATTATAGATTCATACATGATGTTCCTTTTCGTAATTACCCCATCAGAAACGCATAAGCTTATTTTATAGTTTGAGTCAAATCTACATTTAACACCTGCTGTCTATAAGTAGTTTATAAATACTAATTCACAGTTGAAACAGTTTTTCTAGTTTGAGTAACACTGAAAACTCTTGTGGCCAAATTTAACAACCCTGTTTCCAAGAAAGTTGGGACAGTGCATGAAGCATACATAAAAATGATGGAACCATTGGCGTTTTTACTCTACATACTGTATATAATTGAAAATAATAAAAAACAAAAATCAGTGTCAGGCAAAAATATTAGAACAGGAAACAAAAGGCTGAATGAATTACTTTAACATTTAAGCAGCCAATAACATGACAGCTCTACATTTCAAACATGCACCAATCTGTAAAACCAATTAGTGGACTCAGTTGAAAACCAAAAACCAGTGCAAACAAACAATATGAACAAGGCCTTGAGTTATAATTTATCAGGGCAGCATGGCTGTACTGAAAAAGCCTCGGTGATAAACTGTCCAGCCTGGAGTTCAACATCTGATACTCTGTGAAACTGATAATAAATGACAAACAAGATCTGAGAATGTGTTGCAAAGTGGCTGAAATTCTACAAGCATAAATGAGAAACATTTTACACATAAAGAAGTTTCCAAATGCCTGCAGCTCGTTGTTAAAAGCTTAGATAATGCAACAAAGCTGTAAACATGCTTAAAATGTGTTGCATCTGAAATTTAAGTGCATACATTACATCATTACATACACTATACGGTCTCTATTAATTAAATACAGTACTTTTAAAAAATATATAATTTCCTGTGTTGTCCTGTCTTTATGATTTTTACCATTCAAATTTTACTTCCTTTTTCCTTCTTTTTCTGTATTTTACATTTAACACGCAGTCCTATCTTCTTTAGAGATGGGTTGCAAAGATACGGTTCTCAAAGAATGCCACAGAGAGGATGTACAGGTTAGTACCAAGTGTTGCTTTTTTATATATATACAAGACTCATTGTTAAAAGTCAGCGATTATATGGAATGTTTGGACTCTTTTGGTTGAAGTGGATGAAGGTGATTTGAATCAGTGCTGAAAAAAAAAAAAAAAAAACATGCAGATTTTTAGAGCAAAGCTGTTAATGACATTATTAATTGTTACTAACAACTAAAGTCATCAAGCCATCGTACAGAGGGACCAAAAATAACCTGTCAGACTAAATCTGCTACTGCAGGGGTAGCACCTGGAAGCCTGCTGCATAATTACAGATGGCACTGCCGTAATTAACCTACATGAGTGCAACAGCAGAAAAATAAAGATGCACAGCAGTTTTCTAAGTAGTTCTGAGTCCTTCAAAACAGATTCAGTGTTACGTCTGCTGCTCTCTCTGCAGATCATACAGTACTGTAGTGTTCAGTTTATTATAACTCACTGTTGCCAGCCAGTGGGCTGCGTGAGAACACTGACCCTGCTGAGCTGCTCCTGCAACTGTTCCCTTTGAGACAAGGGGCACTTATCGAGCTGCCTCTTCAGCTCATTGTACTCATTCCTCTGCTTTTCCAGGACCTTCCGCTCAGCCGACACATTAGCCCTCCCCTAAAAACACACAGAAACACACACGCGCACACAGTTGTGCCCGCATTCACAAACCACGCAATGGGAGAAAAAAAAAAACATACATGGATAACTGAAATCCATGCAGTCAAGCAATAAAGCTGTTAGAGAAGTATTAGAGAAGGCAGAGGTTAGATTGGTAGAAGTTACAATGCTTTGTGTGTTTTGCAATGTTAGAAAGGGAAAGAGGAAAAAAAAGCTTCTTAAATATACACATATATAAATAATCAGTTAGTAGTTTTGGTAACATTTGCCTAAACCTCCTTATACTGTAGACAGCTGTTGTTTTTGTGTCTTAAACACAATGACAATATAACACTTCAGAGAGAAAACAGGTTGTGCTTTGTGATTCAGACTGTAAATGAATGCAGTGCAAGTCAGCTGTGATCTGACAAAACAGCCCACATTCAGAAAAGAGTGAGTCTCATGTATTCAAACATCATTCACATGCAGTGGACCAGTGGCTGTTGGTTAACTAACATTCTGTGTTGCATCACATTACTTACCTTATCTTTCTCTTGCTGGGTAGCCATGTTCAGCTGACTCAGTCTGAGCTGCAGCTGAGAGATGACTTCATTTTCAGCCTCCACCTGCTCCTGCTCCGCCCGTCTCTCTGCCTGCAACAGGGCTTGCTCCATCTCCACCTACAGACAAATATGGAGTCACAGTGTGCAAACTAACAACTGCTGCAGAGCTAAATAAATACTTGAAGACAAAAGAGCTTGCACTCTTTGCACTGTAATGAGTAGGTGTGTGATAGTACAAGTGTAAGTGGCTCATATTTCATCAGCACTTCTGCGTGTTTGTCTGCTGACCTCCTGTTTGGTCTCTTGTAGCTGCTGCTCCAGTTCACCAACTCTGTGCTTCAAGTCATCAACCCTGGCCAAGATCCTGCTCCTCTCCTCCTCCAGGTAGACCTGCTCCTGCCCAGCAAACAGCTCTTCACACTGAGTGCAGATTTACATGTTTTTATTTAAATAATGACTAAATGTCACACATTCCTCTATATTTGCATAAACACAGTATGAAAACAACATGTATTTTACCTCTTGATGTGTGCTCTCTGTGCTGCTAGACTCCTCTCTCTGGATTTCCTCATCGTTGTCTCCCACCCTTTGGGCTCTGTCTGCTCCCTGAAGAGACAACCCCCCTCCTGCGTCTGAGCAGATCCCCCTTATCCCCCCCAGCAGCTCACTCCTCACCAGCTCCACAGCATTGTCATCCTGATTATACCCTGCACACAGATTCATGATGGTCTCCAGTCTCTGACGCTCCTAGAGAAGAGATGTGAGACATAAACATGCTGCCTAGATCATATTGCAGATTAGCTACAATTGTCCTTGGGTGACATTGTCCCATTTAGGCAGCTGTCCCTCAGCCACTGGCACAGGACAGCTGCAACCTGATAGTAGTACGTCTTTCAGGAGGGGCTTCGTAATGAAGCCTGACAGAGCTGGACTTGTGTATGAAAACAGTATCTGATAGACAGTTAAAAGAATAAATATAACCCAGTGGCAAGATTTGTTTACTGTATGAAGCATTTAAGTTTACAACAGTCATTGCTGGTTTATTAGAGATGTTTTAGATGCTCTGTTTTCTCTTACTCTATTCTTTGACTTACTACATTCTTCTAGCTTGTGGTTGTCACATTGTCTCTCTTCACACCAAACAATGGGATACTTGCTTTTATATACCAAAATACTGTGGAATGTGTAATCCTCATTCCAGTCTGAAAATAATTAGAAGTCTGGCAGTACCAGGAGTACTTGTCTAATTGCAGTCTTGTTGCAGTCAATATAAATCATTCAGGCTGTCACACATTGATTTTAACATGAGGTTTTAGACATTTTTAGACAAAATAATGGGAACATAAAGTCACAAAGAAGCACATGTTATGTTTTAGATTACTTGTAGCCATCATTAAATATAAAGCTTTGGACCACAGAGGCTTCAAAACCTCCCCTACATACCCAGAGCTATTATGTAGCACTTTTTAATTGATCGTTTCTCTTTTCAATTTGGTGAAAAAATTTACTCAGAACCGTCTCACGGTAACTCAGTTTCACTTCTAATGTACAAATAATCTATTTACATAAAAAAGCAAAAAACAAATGGAATATGAATACATTCTTTACATGTGTGTAAATTTGAATATAACTCTTTAAAAAAAAAAACTATTTCCAGGTTAAGTCCAACATGCCAGATGTAACTTCAGTTAAAGTACATTTGCATGCTAATTTAATTAAACTATTAAAGTAAAATGACTGGTTCTGGATTCTAAAGTGACAAACACTGCAGATCTGTCTGTAAGCTGCATGATAATGGTGTCGCTGCTGGAGGTGTATTTTTTTATAGGGACACTAAGCACAGGAGTTGCATAAATGCACTGAACTACCTTCCTAAAATGAAGCTAACCAGCAAACCTCAGCTTTAAATTCAGGGGATATGCGTGTTTACCTTCTGGATGAATCCTCTAAAGAAGCAAATACCAACATGGTAAAATTCCAATAAACAGTCACTCATATGCTACAGTATTTCAGACATATGTACAGATCAGATCTGTTGTAAACTCATGCAAAAACAGAGATGTCTGTGTTTCAGAAACCAGTAGTTTGACCTGCTCCCAGAGGAATATATGCTAAAATTAGCAACTCTATCACAACCCTTCCCCTCTAGTTTTGCCCTTTACTTTTGCTGCAAAACAAAGGGCAGCAAAGGTTTTTAAAGTGTGCAAAGTAAGGTTTGAAAAAAAGAAAGAAAAGAACAGTACTGCATGTCTGTGCCAACTATGCCAGGAGAGCAGAGTGCCAAATAGAGCATTTATCCTGGTGAGAGGAAATCCTCTCTTTGTCTCTCTTTGCAGGTCAAGAGCTCCAAGGCTCAAGGCTCCCAGGATTTGAAAAGAAAAAAATTGAATGACCCCCAAATTGATTTGCTGCTTGCCAGCAGGTTTGTAACCAAATGCCCTTTTCCTGAGGCTTAGCTCCATTAAACCAGAGTTTCAGTAGGAACAATAGGACAATAACTATACATGTCGGTGCTAATGTAGAGGTCCTCATTAAAGAACAAGCTTGATCTTTTTCATTAGCTTCTTTGCCAAGAGATGAAGTGATTCGTTCCTCTAATTTAATTCATTGTCTAAGTTACTTGGATAGTTTTAGCCTGCTCCATCTTTTAAGCTAAGCCAACCATCTCCTGACCTTTGAGTATTGCAAAGTAAAATCAGATGCATTTTGTGTACATTTAAGAAATAAGTAATGCAGTGTATAGTGTTTTTATTATTATTATTGTTTATGTCTGATGCTCCACTGAAAAGTTGTTTCCACTTTGTGTGATGTGGTTTTCCTAAATTAACTCGCAACTTTAAGAGGAATATTGGTGTTGCTAATCCTGGTTGGAAATATCAACAAGAAATCAGATTGTGATTCATTCTTTCAACTCACAACCAGAGACACACAACTCAGTTTCCACAAGCCATGCATCCTCTGAACATTGTGACATTAAACTGGTCATTTTTCAGATTAGTGAGTAGAGAGATAACTAAGTGTGTCTGAGACCTGTCTGTGTGTCTCAGAAAACTATTGTTGCTTGATTTATCTGTAGTTATCTCTTAGCTAAGAAAAAAACTAAATACAGGTAAATAAATGATTCTGTAATAACCTAGATACATCTAAATGTCCACATTTAGTCATTTTCCTACTTATCTCTATATAATTATACAATGTGCCCTCATCCATCTCCACTTAGTGACAATAAACAGTTACCCTAAGTGAGCATGTAAACCCCTATGACCTGCTGCTGTTTGCTTACTGCTCTGGAGTTTGAGTTAAATACACAGTTATCTACCTGCAGTGGTCACACTCTTATCTGGACAAATAACACCATAGAGATTATATTCTTTGACTAATTTAGTTTGTTTAACATACCATAACGTCCACTGCTGTGTTGATGCCTCCACTCCCACCTGAATACCTGCTTATTCTATGTAAAATTGTTCATTAAATTGATGTCTTTGGTGAGAAATTTCATTGGGCTCTCTGCAGGACTCCACTACTTCCTAAACTTAAGGTAGCTCCTTTGTTTCCTGTTCGTAGTGGAGTCATGCATAGACCCCATTAGGAATCAAGCCCATCAGGTAATCACAACAAAGTTAATATTTGGTGCCTGTGATGATGTTCTCCTCTGTAAATTCAGTCATTGAGGAAAAGATTTCCATCTTTAAAAAAAACATTAACAGCAACTAAAAGTGGGTTGCTGCTGCAATGCACCAGCACAGAAATGCTAGCTGACAACAGGGACAGACCAAAGCTCCAAAGGGGCTTTGCTGGCTACCAAACTTGAAGATTAGTGAACAGTTCAACATAATAGCACCTTCACATGCTTTTACAGCCAAATAACTATATTGGCAGAAAATACAACCAAAGTTTACAACTGAAAGCTGAAAAACATCATCAGGATGAAAAGTATCTGTGTGAGATTGTGATTATGCTCAGGTTAGAGTAAGTTACAGTTAGTAACAATCCTATTTTTTTTCCAAAACAGACGTTGAGTGCCGGGATGGACCACCCACCTCTGTGGTCGTCTCAGCTGTCAGTATGCGCCATTGGGTGGGGGGGCAGAAATGCAAGTTGGAGGGTAGTTAGAAAAGACTGTGGGTGCTGGACTGAAGATAGATAACGAGAATGTAGTCTATGATATAGTGTGGGAACAAATAAGAAGGAACCCTGAGTCAAGTGGAGGCAGCTTTGAAAGTAGATGCCGCTCATCTCGCTGGTAAATATAGTGTTGAGCAACAACCAGCCGCACCCCAAGACGTCTGGAAGAATGTTCAACCCGTGTGTCACTCAGGCCACATGGGCCGACGATGCCAGTAATGTTCAGAGAAGATGAGCTACTGGATGCGCGCCAGAGGATTTGGATAAGGTATCAGAGAGCAGACATGCAGTCTATCGTGCCAGAAGTGACTGCTTCTGCACTTAACTGTGTTTATCTCTTTTAAAATCACAGTGTCTGCTCACCATATCGACTTAATTTGCACTGTGATGTTTTTAAAGCTGAGAAGCAAAGCCAAATAATTGTTTTCACTTTGTGGGAAATCAAAACTGAGAGAAGGTAGCTGTGTGGAATACAACAGCCCAGCTATTGCAGATTAAAGCACAAATATTAATCCCAGTCAGAATTAGATACAATGCAGTCATAAAAGAAACCTCAGAACATAGATTTACACATTTTTACATGTTGCTTCAGAGTAGAATTGGGAATAAAAATCCAATCACATCTAACACTCACCAGTTTCTCCATTTCCTGCTCTCTGAGCCTCTCTTCTCTCTGCCAACGGTGGTATTCCAGGAGCTCATCCTCATTGTCACTGATCTCAGAGATGCTGTTTTTGCGTTCCCGGGTGTATGGTTTCATTAGATTCCCGTCCTTGCTGGCAGGCCCTTTCACATTCATGCAGGAGGTCTTCCTTTGGCTACGAGGACTAGCAAGTGGAGATAAACCAGATACAGAACTCAAGCTTGACGTGAATGCACTTCCCGGGCCAGGCCTTAACTGCCTGTTTGCTGACTCCTTCTCCAGCCCAGAGAGAGATGATGAACTCTGTGTATACAGTGTCTTCATAGACTCCGCTTTTGAAGAAGATGCAAGTTTGCGGTGGCCCTGGGGGCTCTCTGGGACTCCCTGTGATGCTGGAGTCCCTCTACAGGACATGTAAGGACTTAAAGGAGGAAGTTCCCTCAGGCTGCTGGACCCAGTTGGCCTTTGAGGAGCATCTACATGAGAGTGAAGCTGACCCTGCTCTCGCATGGGACTGTGGGATCTCTGCTGCAGGGAGGAACCTCTTAAGCGAGGACTTGATGGAGCTGTAAGGGGCAACTTAGAGGATGGTTTGTGGCTAATACTTGAGTTTTCCTTGCCCTGTCCTGATCCTCTCACATGCGGTTTGGGGCTTGATGTGGCTTCTGCCCTTACATTTCTAAGGGGCTTTGGGCTCTCCTGGGACCTCTGGCCTCCACTGGTACCACTCATAGACAACGAGGTCCTTGGATGAGGGACAGGAACCTGACTGGCATGAGCGGACCGGGCAGGAACTGGAAGCGTTTTGTTGCCAATATTTGGAGTCAGAGAAACGCTGCTGCTGTTTTCATGAATGGATTTCTCTGCTGCAGAGCCGTTTCTCCCATTTAATAAGTCTGCGGGACACGGTTGAAAAGCTTGTTTACCAAAACCTGAGGAGGATGATGATGAAGCCTTCAGCACCAAGGAATCCTGCAGGTTTTTTGCCATGTTGTTGAGTTTAGCATCTCTGTTGCATGGAAAAGAATCATGGTTTCCATTTGAGGTGCCGTGGAGGTCTGCAGAAGGGAAACAGAAACACTTGTCTTTGAGCATTCCAGCTGAATATTTGAAGAGGACAGTTGTAAAAACACAAACAAACACACAACAGACGGCACCAGCCCTGTGTCATCTTTACTTTGATGATCCCTGAACTTCCTTGGTCGTAGGTCAGTCGTAGGGCAAAAGGAGACCACAAAAGAAAAAAACACATTTGTGTGTGCATGTCATTGCACACATTCATTCACTCATGCCACCTCAGAGATCCCTTTAAATGAGGGTGTCCTATGGAGTCTATGGTCTCCTGCATGAGTCAAACCCAGGGATCGGGATGCTCCTAAGTTGTGTTGTAATCCTACAGGGATCTGGAGCAGCTAAATATAAAGCTTTAGTCGTGTACCTCATTCAAAGCAGATGAAATCAGGGCCTGGTCAGGAAAGAGTGGGTAATACACTCCGGGAAGGGTGTGGTGGCTCTTACTGTTTAAGCACTGACAGCCAAAGTAATAAGGTCAAAGAAGAATGGGTTGTAAATATCACAGACGGCACGGGGCAGTAGTTGTAGTCAGCCAGAATAATATTACATTAACTTTAAAAGCATTAAAACAACAACAAAAAAGATCTGTGGCAAAGCTTCCAGTCGTCCCTTAATACAATGAGGTCGCCACACTGAGCCAAAATATAGATGAAGTAGATCACTATGTAGGCCACAGATAATTAGTTCTGAGCAAACTATTTCTGTAACCTGGCATGGATAATAATATCCAACCTGTCAATCAAACCTGAGAGAGGTCTAAACGTGGAGGTCTAAAAAACAAGATGAAAATTTGAGCTAAATTTAGCAGCTTTAGTTTTTAGATATTAAGTCAACGAATTTCTGACGGTAATCTTAGTAACCGTTCATAAGGATTTAAATCTTGAAATATCACTACCTTCAACAACAAAACATGTAGAATATGCCAGCTGATCCAAACAACCTGTCTTATACTCGTTACATGGCGTGAAATTGTAAACCCACTGCTCAAAAAGATGATTTTATGGCACAGAAAAAGGAATCTGAAGTGCCAAAAATATTTGTTTTGTGCTGAATAGTTGCTGAGGAGGCTTTTTACACACAGGAAGATGTATACATGAGCATCACAAGAGTTGTTCAATGTGGAGTTGGATTAGTTGAAATTAAATTGCTTTGTTGTGTCGTCTTTACCAGAGGAAAGTGGTTTTGTGGTGTTAAGTCTGAGGCTCCCTCCAGGCAGCATGCTCTTCATCCTCTGAGCCTCCTCTGGGTGGTTAAAGCGGAAGAAGGCCGACTGACCGAAGCACAGCATGCACCCTGCCAGAGGAGAAAAGCACATAAGCAGAAAGCTGTCACTGATGTGTCACTTAAATTAAACAGATTTATTGTATGTCATATTTGAATAGAGAATGCCATTCATATGTTTAGTATATGTTTGAATACAAAAAGCAGATTTTTTATACTTTTTTTTAAACATATGAACAAAACAGTGGCTGAATGAATCCAAAATGTGGGTTATTGATGCTCTGAACTTTTAAATGTATTTGTGTTGCGTAAACAAAAGCAATAATCAATAAATTGGTACAGAAATACTGAGCTAAACGTTCTAAACTATACTTTATCCTGTAGGGGTAACACAAAAATTATATCCACTTGTTTTTGACTTGTGCTGTGATTAAGAAATGAACTTCGTTGCAACTTTGAAAAAGTTTTTTCTCCCTTTGTTCATAGGGTTGTCATGTATACATCCTCCTTAATGGTAGACATAAATAAACTGACAAGTTTAACTTACGTGTAATTAATCAGCACGTCAAATCCCCTCCTTATGAATTCCCTGCATTTCTGGTGCCTTTCAAGAAATGTCTGATTTATGTCCTGAGAGTCACACGCTGAAGTTTAGTTTCCAGTTGTTGATGTTCCACAGGAAGTTTTATATTATTTCGTCCTCCAGAGTCCAGAGTGCAGCAACATTGTTCCCTCTGCTATGACTGCAGCATTTTTCTCCATTCCCAAGTCGTTTTATTGGAGGTGTTGTGTTTGTCCTTTGAATGAAGCAAAGCCTGAAGTATTCTTGTTCAGCAGCTGCTGCCTCTACAGTACACACCAGCTTCAAATGACATTCTGGTGTAGCTGCTGGCTTGGATCAGATTGAGTGGGCGGGACTGTTGTGGCTGTTTTATGGCAAGTATGTATGTTACTGGAAGGACATGGAACTTTTTTTTTTTTTTTTTTTTTTTGGTTGTCAATAAGTTCGACTTTTTATCAACTTTTTTTTTCCTTCAATGGAGTAATGTCACCCTTAGTTACTGAGTTACTGACAGGGCTGTAACCATAGTTATGAATTTAGTGAGGTACAAAACTATGGTCGCATGCAATGTGTAAGCGAAAAAATTTTGAATAGAATATCAAATAAATAGTATTTTAAACTGCAATTACACTCACATAATGTTGTTGACTGGATTTTAAATATATTTTGACACTCATATACTGTAGTCTAAATGAGATTCACCCCAAAACCAAAATATGTCAAGTCAGTGCCACCAGACGTGACGCACTGTGGCATGAGGTATACGACAGGTTAGGAGAAAACAACTCCTTTTTTTAAATGGATTTTTAAGAGTAATTTTAGGAAACACAACTCCTGATTGTCAGCTGTAGCGGTGAAAGCTAGGGTTGGCAATGTTGGGAAAACGGTTTGAGCAAATGACATTTAAAAAAAATAACACACCACCCAATAACACACCTTCATTGCGCAGGGACGTGTGCGCAGATGTTTTATGAACAGGTTAACGATAACAGCCGAGTGGATAGCTCCTTAGCTTGATAGTAAACAGCTGACAAACTATGTTTCTAAAAGCTTTAATCCACTCATCTCCAACTCCTGTGGTGTAAAAAGTCCACCATGCAAACGTTAACACAGACTTAACCCTTATCTGTTGTTTTGTTTTATTGGTGCAGCAGTAGTTAGCAGTCCGTTAGCTATATTTGTTTACAGTGAGCGGCGCACAGGGGGGGTCACATGGGGGACAGAGAGAGGGGAGGGGCAGATGAGACATAAAGGCATTGATTCGTTCCTCTATAAGTTGCGAATTACCAATTCCTGCCTTCTGTTCAACAGGCAGGAGTTGGTCAAAGTTTTTACAGAACTGCAGCTCTCACAGAGTTCTGACTTTTTTTCATTCCTTTTAATGAATACATGATGTATTGATACTGTCAGGATGGAAGGACCATTTCACCCAGAATAACAAAAATTGTTTCTGAGCAGGATTATCAACTCTGGTTTTAATATAATGTTTGATCTTTTAATTAGATTTTCACATTTTTTAGTGAAATGAATATCTTTTTTATTTGAAAATAAAAATTCCAGGTAATATTAACTGAGGTATTTACATCTGGTACCTCATAGCTAGTTGGGCCTTGGTTACTGATGCCTGTAATGGTGCTACCTTGTGTAAGGCGATGGGGTTTGGTGATGGGAAGCCCATCTACGGAGCACTGGTTGCCACATGGGTACAAGGCGATGCTTCCTGCCTGGTTTTCAATGTAGCAGTGCTGATCTGCGATGCCAGGGCCTTGCAGGGGGATATCTGTCCTCCCGCTGCCCAGCGTGGTTCTCCCTGCAACCAGAGAAAACATTTTCTCAGCATCAGTTCCTGAAGAGTCATGTAAACCTGAATGCCTCTATGAAGTATTCTTAGGTCTGCGGTTCAAAGCCAACACCGGCAGGGTCTCGGAGGTCAAGGCTGCGTGGGTGGAGCCTTTGATGTGGATCAGTGAGGGACTGAACGTTGAACAACAGGTGTGCTCAGCTTGGCATAAGAAAAGGAATTTTGAAAATTGATACAACAAATTGCAGCTTTTACTGTACAAATTAATCATTGGTTGTGTATTTCATAATTCTAAAGACGCAAAAGATATGGTGAAAGACAAACATTTATTTTCTTTTTTGTTTGTTTTTAGTAACACAGAAGATGAGCAAAGAAACTCTCAGGAGGCTTTTCTCTGGGGCGCCACAGTTACGTACTCTCCCTGCTATTCCTCTGTGATGTTAATGCTCACTGAAAGACAACTGGTGCCAGCAACTCACAGACAAGGGTGCAGTTGCTACAGTGTCTTAGTGTGAGTACAAGATGGTTAGAGGGTGATGTGTCGTCAGTTGCTGTCAATTCATCACCTCTGACAAGTTACACTGCTTCATGAATATTTGTCTCATATTAGTGTCAATTATGAAAGTGAATACTGTGTATCTTAAGTTGTAAACAGTTTCATACATTACAAGAGATTATGATAAAGAAGGTCGCTGCAATTAGGAACCTTCTGCAATTACAGTATACTGACAGTAATGCATAATATACCACAATTGTGTACAGACAGGTGACAAATGAAAGGAAAGTCTACATTGAGTGCCCAAGTAAGGTTTTGGACCAGCATACATCTAAACAGCATGAATATACCACTGTAATTTATCCTCCAAGCCCTATACTGGATAATTGACTGACTTTTTAAAAACTACAGTATATACTGTATCTTCATTTAGTTTATTGATGTTACTGATTCTAAATTTCATATCAATACTTAGAATAATACTTGTTTTGTTTCATCAGAACCAAAACAACTTCCACTTATCCCAACAACACAGAAACATACACTCAAAACTGCATACACATGCTTTTACCTTCCTGCAATGGTAGCAGAGTGATGGCTGTGCTCAGGCGTCCACTTCCCAGACTAACCAGGTGGGGGCGTTCTGCCTGGACTTTCAAGGATTTGCCTGTTTCAATCAGGTCTAAAGGGGTGTTCTATCAAAAAAGATGGAAAAATATCATTACCTTATCTCTAAACCAGGGGTGCCAAAGTCTGGTCTCCGAGAGCTACTATCTTGCAATTTTTAGAACATACCCTCTCCAACGCCCGTGAATCAATTTCCTCATACACATCATTCAGCTCTGATAACGAGCCATTCATTTGATTCAGTTGTGTTGGAGAAGGGATGCAACCAAAACGTGCAGGATGATTGCTCTCGAGGACTGGAATGGAGCACATGTTAGGGTACAGAACAGCTCATAGTCCTACAACTGTAAAACAAGCCCAGGTTATTATTCCCCCACCGCTGTGTTTGAGTGTTGATATGAGGTGTTTTTGCTGTGTCTGCTTTTCTCCTGCCATGATGCAGTGCTTCTAGCCAAACATCTTTAAATTACCAATTATAATGTTCTTTTTGGAGAGAAGAGACTTTCTTCTGGCAACCCCAAAAAACAAACAGGATTTGTTCAGTCTAATTGTGCCATTGTGACATTTAACATATGCTAACTAAGGCCCGTGGAGTCTGAGATTTTGTTTTAAGGTATTTTGTGTGTTTGTTTTTTAGTTTCTCTGAGATGTTTCTCTATGGTCTGACTTCAGGATGTCAGATTTGCTGGGATATCTCCATTTGAAAGAGTCACAAATTTTTCCATTTGTGAGTAATCTATCTTAATGATGGACTCAATGTTGTTTGGAAATGGCTTGATATAACTGCAGGCTAATGAACAGCAAGGAATGTTTTTAGTTAGCAACACACAGTACAATGGCTTCTATGCAAAACTCTGCTACTTCCTGAACTTAAGGTAGCTCCTTTGTTTCCTGTCTTTTATTACTGGATGAACTGATTAATCCAGGTGTGTCTGGCCAGTAACTGAGGTCAGGCACAACTGGATTAATCAGTTTGTCCGATATTGAAAGACAGGAAACAAAAGAGCTACCTTAAGTTCAGGAAGTTGTGGAGCTGTGCATAGAGCCCATTAGTTTTTCACTCGATGCTTTTGCATTTTGGCTTTGTTTTTGTTCAATAAATAATTACACTGTGACATTACATGTGCTCCTGGTTATCTGAGGTTGTACAGTATTTTCTGTTGAGACCTGAATAAAAAAATTTATACACATGAATGTAAAAGAAAATGAAAATTTAGAAAATCTTTTTCCAATCACTATGAAAGATTTTTTAAAAAAGGTTCTTGAATTGGATAGATATAGAAAATATTAATCTAAGCATGACCTCTTGAAATAGGACGTTTGTAACTAAGGTATTGTGTGTGTCATTAAGGACAAGAACGGGCACTCACATCTGTTTATTGATATTCACTACAACTCCATTTTATAAGCTGGGAAATAACTGTGTTCAACCCAGATGTTTGACTGCCACTGAAGGAATGAGGATTGTAAAATTGTCATTCTTCCAGAGAGTACAATTAGTGTTTTAAAATTTAAAAAGAAGTATAATGAAAAACACTCATGTGACCTTGCATTACACTAAGTGGTTAAACATAACAGTACTATAAATACGTCCATGTGTCCATCCATACAGACTGAACACTGTTCTTCAGATTTTTTTAATTTGAAGCTAATTAATTGCTAAAATCTTGTTAAAATCAAGCATTTCTTTGCTCTGATTATCAAGCTCACTCACATCGGCTGCTGCCAAGATCATCAGCTACTACTGGTTTATTTAGCGTCCCAGCTGTACTATCTGAAAATGTCCGATGGCCCCTGACACTGAACAGTGACTCACCTGTAAGACCTGGTGTGTCTGTCGCTCATGTTCCACTTTATTCCTCTTCATGCGGTCCATGTCAGCAGGATGGTCAGAAGCGTCCGACACATGTAGATCCTGAAGCACACACACAGTGCAATCAGGCATGAATGGGAGCTTTGGGAATAGTGCCACTAGTGCCGTACTACAATGGGAACAGTGCTTTCCTTAGAAACCCTTCTGCCCCAGTTATAAGCCCATGTGACCAAACCACTATACAGAGTAATTGTTTCTCCAGAACTATAGACAAAACGACACTGATTTATGCCTCAGCCTAAAAGGATTTTTCATTTTAGTAAATGAACAAACCAGACAACAGCAACCACATGCATTATGTGAATATCAGAGGTGCTGTATATTAGTGGGTGTGCTGGATGGAGCTGTGCAGGTGCCTAACACATCATAGGTCAGATCACTGCTTCCTCTGACCGCAGTGAGTCACTGTGACTCATTCTCAGATCTTACAAATACTCACACTATGTTTTCAGACAGATGCTGAAGATTATATCCAGCTGTCGACTCATCGCTCGCATCAGGAGGAAAACAGCCCACGAGGAGCAGTCATGCCTCACAGAACCACACATCGACAAATGAGCAAAACCTATGACACAACATATTGTTCTGCTAAAGGCTGGTAGCTGTCTTTTGCTATCACTGTCATTAACTGGAGTAGACACAACTAACTGCTGACTTGTTTAAGTTTTGTCTACCAAAAGGAAACTTGGACAACTGCAGGTTATGTCTGACTTTCAATTTACATTGTAGAAAAGCAGTCTGTTATCTGAGCCAAATTCAGTGACATACCAACACTAGGTTTGGGCAAAATCTTAGAAAAAAGCCCAAAACCATCCATTGCAGCCAAACTTTACGTTTAGGCTGTGGTGTCTGAGACAACGGGGCGTTCAATTGGCGTCTGATGTCACCCCAATCGAGGCTGCTGGGTGAAACCACACATATCTGACAATACAGTGTGTGAGTCTCAGAGGACCTAGTGACACGAAGAACAGACCGTACCCTCTGTTCTGCTCTGACACTGGAGCCCTGACGCCTCTGCTGTCAGCCCACTGGCTGTCAACACTGGCTCTCTTTGAGACATGCACTCAGACACAGGACAGGAGAGTGGGCAGGGTAATGTGTCTCTGTCTGCCCGACTCTCTCATGCACACATTTGCTCCTGCACCCACAAACCCCAGTGATTTAACGTACACGCCCAGGCCAGAGGACCGTTTTAATGCTTGCAAATGCAGGGCCTTGCACTGTAACCTGTCATTATGGAGGCAGTTATGCCCTTCAGAGTTGCCATGAGGTTCTGAAAATAGATACTGCCAGCTACACAGTCTGGACTGCTACTTTTTAAAGACTTCTGCTGGGAGCCGGCTTTGACAAACAGAGGAAGATTTTACATCTAAAAACATTAATAAAGTTTGTTGTTTTTAAAAAAAAAAGATGGTTATTTTATGTAGCATAGCAAAGAATAGTATGAGTGCAGGCAAATAAAGCCATTAGTTTACTTACTTGTCTGACAGGCATGCAGCTCTTACCATCTCTCTACTCTGACAGAGTCCAGGCTACAGCTAGGTCCATGGGTTTGTCTGAAGATGATTAATTCACAGAGCTGTGTCCACATTATTGTGTATGTCTTGCTCCTTGCTTTTTTCATTCACTCAGTGAGTTCCTCTGCTATTTCCCTCCTCCCAGCCCCTTCTCCTCCCCATCCCGGTGCAGAATTACATCCTATCAGATACACGCGGCAGAGGGGGACCACGCATCGGCACGGCCCTCCAAAACAAGCTCAGATTTCCTCTTTGTTGATTCCGTTTTCTGCTGGCTGATAAACCCTTTGGGAAAATAACATCTTTTCTCAGTGAGTCCCTAAAGCACACTGACTTCAGTTGTTTGAATCCTCAGATTGACTACACCATGTGATCAGAGAGGGCGGTGCAGTCTATTCAGGTGTTAACAGTCTGATCCATGATGGAAACAACATGTGGTGTACGAGTGGGAGATGGAACAGACCTTTTGCCCTTTGACTTCCTGCTCTGAGCTCTGTACAACTGATGCAACAAACTGGAAAAGAGGGTATTTCCACTCTGGGAAACTGCTGAGCAACAATTTTTCATGAATTGAGAAATATTCCACTGTAGTGAACATAATGCAGCTATTTTTCTTGATACACAGTGATGGTGGGACAGAGAAATACTATGTTCCACAGGAAGTGAGTGAACACATGTGAGCATCTCTTTAGATGTCCCTCAGGATTGATATTTGGCTTACAGATAAACAGAGAGTAGAGGAGAGTGGGAGAAAAACTACACTATTGATCTTGTAAGGCTTTTCCCATGGCTGGGGCCAGAGAGGAGATGGAGGAAGTGAAGCAGCCAATGACTCACTGAGGAAAATAAAAACAAATAAACAGAGGCAGCTAAGTAACCAGATGGACTGCAGTCTGGTAAAGCCTGCAGAGAAGCCTGAAGATGTGAGTCAGTCTTCCTCAGTGATGATGTGGAGGTTACAGCTGAGAGAAAGAACATTGACTCAATGGTCTTGAAGCAAATGCAGCAAATTACTGAGATCACACTCATGAAAGATGTCATTCAATAAATGGTAGCATTGGGTTTACCCACCAGCTTAAAACTGTATCTAACTAAAAATTTTAAAAAAAAAAGAAGGAATCTCTGTCTGTACACGTGTTCTTTGTTATTCTTGACAACTCTTCATCTTTGCTTCACCAAACTGTACTAGCCAAAGGATATGTAGTGTTCATGTCGAGTGACTTAAAGGTACAGTATGTAAGAATTACTGACATCTAGTGGTAAAGATGAGTATTTGAAACAAAAAATGTTTTCTTTCAAATGGCTTCATATTCCAGCACTGTTGTGGATGTACGGTGGCCAACAGTGGCCAAATTCTCCCAGAATAAAGATGTTTTCATGTGTGAGTGGATCCAGTAGTGTCAGGTGTAGCTATGGCTGTACTATGCATAACTATTTTTTATGTCTTTTAAGGCATTACTCATCCCAAACAGTCTCCCATTAAACAAAGCTGGTACAGCAGTTTTAGAGTTCAGAGTTCTTACTTCACACACATTGTTTTATCCATTCAGGAACACCTTAGTAAAAATGGTGGAACAAATATGGCAGCCTCCATATGTGCACCGCCCAGCAAGTAGATATAAATGTTTCATTCTAAGAAAATAAACATATAACAGCTATTCTAGTGCAGCGATTGCACATCAACAGAAACACAGTTTTGAATTATATGGTACATTTTTTCTGTCATTGAATTTTTTTTTTTTTTACATACTGTACCTTTAAGGTCCAATGTGATTCTTTCACAACCACATCCAAGTGTAACAGAAGGGATATTTATATCCTTAAAGGCCTTTAAGGAGTTAAAGGCTCTTACTCTTGATAAAGTCACAGACCACCGTAGTTGTTTTGGCTTGTGGGGTTTTTCTCTCCCCAGTTCATCACAGATATTTTGCTTCCCACCATCAGTTTCCCAAACTGGCTTGAACATTCTGACTAATCATTCACAGAAATACAAAGATGGTCCAAAAGATCCCCAATGATCATTTAGGGTCAGGAGTTTATACACTTTATTTAGCCAATAAAATCACAACTTTCCATTTTGACAGCTAAAATAATGGTAATCATTACTGGCCCCTCAGTGGGTTGAAGAGGTGAATCCTGATAGGAGGATTTGTTTGGACTCAGCTGGGTCTCTGCTCATGTTGGATTAAAGAGAAATGAAGATGGAGACAGAAAAGTCCAGTCTTCACTGAACAAAACACACATAATTAATATTTGCTCTGGTAAATGAAAAGGTGAAGCACGAACTGAAACTTTGGCAAAAAAAAAAAGGGGACAATGAAGCTAGATATATAAATTCAAAATGACATTAATATGCTAAGAAAAGCTGACTCATATACTATGATTTGTGTGGATAAATAACATAAAAGTGAAAAGCCTGTGACAATATATTTCACCTTTGTTCCTATTTTTCCTTTCAAAATGATGGACTTCAACAACAAAGTCATCTTTTATGCCTTATTATACTGATCTGGCACGATAAAGCCGCGTTCTGACATACTTACTAGTATTTTTTGTAGGATATTTCGAACAGCTGAAATGCCAGCAACACAGACTCAAGGTTAGTCTTCAGTCAGATTGTCCATACACAGTGACTGTTTACTAAATGCCCACAAATTTCGAGAGGGACCCAACTTCAGTCACGATACGTCGCCATATATCCAATCCACACTGGAAGTTCCAATCGAAAGTTTCTTCTTCATGTAACTTACTAAAGTCAAACCCTAACTCTGACCCTTCCCCAAACCCTAACCACCCGACTATACCATACGCATCTGTTTGCATGCCACAGATAGATACTCTTAGCTTGTTTAACTAACTTCCGCTTGAGACCTCCTGTACGGATTGGATGTATGGCGGCGCCCTTGTCGGCAATTGTAACTGCAGTTAGGTACTCTTGCAAATTCCTCCTTCCATATGTGAAAGTTGTCCTGTCATTATGCCTCTGAGTGATCTTATGCTCTGGCTACTTGGCCAAGGGGATGCAAGAAAAGAAAAAAATCCCCTGCTACCTTTCTTTATCTTTAAAAACAGGGACTATAAATTGAGGTCCTCAGACAACACTTCCTCTCAGACCACACACAAACCCTGCCCCATCCACCAACCCTGACAGAGCCAAACACGACCTTTGCCCTGATCTTGACCCAAACTTAAATGTAACCTTAGCTGTTTGTGGGCGACTAGAAAGAATGCTGCATAAGACTGAGGGCAAGAAAGACCAACCTGAAGGAGGACGGATAGTAAATAGTCACAGAGCTCTACAGAATCCCAAAGTGTTCATTTTATTTAGTTTGATCAGAAAATACAAAACCTTTTCTGCAATATTGTAACAAATGACAATGTGGGCACTTTTGTGCTGTTGTAACCTTCGAATTTGTTCCTTTTTCTCATACACTGCAGCAATCCCATCATAGAAAAGCTCCAGTACACATCACATGATCAACAAACGGTACTCTGACAACGGCGAAGGAAATAAAGAACAGGAAACTGTCTAATATTCCCCAAACCTTTTCTTTGTCGCCCACTTAACAGTTACAACATTTCCTTTGTGACATCTGCCCACTCCTGTCTCACACCTCATCAGTTCATTACAAATAGATGTGAACAAACCATTGTTCCATCACACAAAAAAAGAAAAACAAAAATATGCTTCAAATCAGGTTAAGAATATACTCACTCAGTAATGTGTGCACCTCACAAACATGCCGGAGAAAATACTTCAACGTCCTGTAATTCCACCAAAGCACATTACTAGAAGGCTGGCCCCAAAGGCACCCTGATCTCACACTTGAATAAAAGTGTCCATTCACAAAGCCAGTTGGCTTTGACTCCTAATCTGTCTGAGATGACTTCCACCTGCTCTCTCTGTAAAGTAGTATTTAACTTGGAAATGGTTGCTTATGAGGACAATGTTAAAACATTTAAACACTGATAATAACAGGGTGTAAACTGCATGGTGAGTGAAACATAACTGGGTCATACTGGGCTTAAAACCATGGGGACAAACTTTCACAATAGTCACATTATCTTTTTTTTTCTCTCACTGCAACATGCAAACCCCAAGAAATATATTTGTTTCTAATTACCCGAGCTGGTGAGGAACATTTTCTTCTCTGTGGAAGGATTCAGTCCACAAATTACAAACACAAGGCGAAGCATCCTCCCAAATTCTCATGTGAAGAGTCTCCGAGTTGTCTTGAGGATGGAGACATGCTGTTCCTTTTCCACTGCTCTTGAATTACTTTCAAAGCGAATGTTTTGGTGCGCCTACATCTTTCCGCCAGGTCCACCCCTCTCTCCAGCCTTCTGTCTCTCCCAACTTATCATTCCTTTTCCCATCCGAGTCTGCTACGTTGCTGTTTCTCACCAGATTGGGTCCGACATTGTTTAGATTTCTTCAAGTGCACAGACCAAACTAAATGCTTTTCTCCCAAAACACTGAAAGAATTTGTTTGTCTTGTAAAGCATTTTTAACTAAAAGTGAGCTGACTTGACTTTAGTTCATTTGTTCTGCTTGTGAATACAAAACTTTACAGTTTTAAAATTTAGTTTCAATGACAAATATATATTTTAAAAAAAAGTTGCCTCACATTTCTCACATCTCTGCTTCATGCATTAAGTTACAGAAATACCATCAAACTACCTCAATTGCAGCTAACCAGAAGGTTTCTTTCAACCACAAACAGCTGGAATGAGCGAGTGGTAAATTTAGAGCCCTTGATAGTGCTCAGTCAGAAAATTATAGCTATCACAGCCAGTGGACAGTGGATTTTTCCTTCTGGGCTGGAATTTTTAGCCTGGATGTTGGTGTTGGACACGTTGTCAAGGCTGGGTAATTGGTTCAGCCTGTCCTGGGCTTAGTTCAGACTTGTTGCGTCATGCTGTTTTTGCCACCAATCAGCGAAAGCTGGGTTAGATTTGTGCATGCTCCTTGTGGAAAAGCTGGGTTGTGTGGTCATTTCAGCGGCGGATGTTGAATGTGCAATAAGAAAAATGCAATTCAGCACCAAAGATGACATAAAAGGACTACATTCCACATAGATATTACAGATAGTTTCTGGTTTGTTTTTCCGTTTTTACATATATCATGGTTTCAGCAATTGCATTAACTTTGAGTAAAATATAACTTCACCAGTCTGTTGAACACACACGGGTATCCTCACATGCAGACTGCACATTTTTACACATGAAACAGTCAACCCCTGCTGGTAAAAGCAGTGAACTACCATTATTATTCCCATCAACATTTCTAATGTATCATGTAACTTTAATGAACTGCCAGTTGTGCCAAAATTATGCAACTTTTCTAAACATGTATGGTGCATAGAACTTAACCTCTATGCAAAGGATTTATTTGGTGAGGTTTAAGGATTTGCTCTGATAGCATTTAAGTCTTCTGTAAGCGGAGAAAATTATTTCCCCATATTTCATGTATGAACTTATAAATGTACCCTCAATGCTTTGTCTCCTGCACAAGAGTTATTTATACACGTTTCAATTCATTCTGCTCAAGCTTGTGCTGCTTTGCAGCCGTTTGTTTTTTAACATAGAGGAAGGAAACACCTGGAACTAGATATGAGAACAGACGTTAAAACATGTTATGCAGGGTTTAACCACAGACTCAAAACATTAAGGTCGCACCTGTGCCCAATAAGGATCGTTTCAATGAGACAAGTAAAACCCTTTTGGGTCTTGTGCCACTTTCTATGCATTTTCTTGTTGATACAGAACAGGGAAGCCAGCCTTTGCTCTATGATTTTACATTATTGAATTTCCCTTCTGGGATAAAGTATTTTTCATTTCATTTCATGATAGCTAAAGTCCTTAAAAGTGTTCGATATTTTGCTTCTCTAAACACCAGATTAAACTCAAAATTAAGCTCTGACTGCTTAGTTTTTATTCTTGTGCCATATAAGGAAAAATGTCAAACTGTAAATACATGCCTAGAGTTTAACCTCCATGAATTGAACTTTTCAGTACTGCATTAAATCCTCAGTTCATGTATAATGCACCAGATTGAAAAAAAAAAAAAAAAAAAACACCTGACAGAACACTGGGATAAACGTACTAAACTCAGTGCAATAAACAAAAAAAAAGCTGGTGCAGTCTGCCTGCTGAGAAGGTACCGAGTGAAGAGCTATAGTCCCTCCACTTAAACACATCTGACTCATGTGGCTAAAGAAGAGAAATTGTGCTGAGCTCGGTAGGCTATTAGAGCCATTTAATTTTAGTCGTGTAGGTGCAAGGAGACAAAGTCTGCTAGTTTTATCCCTCATCTTGCTCTAAAGCTGCACAGTCACGCCGACAGGAATGCTAGTTTTCAGTCTGCTGGATGGGGATGGTCACACCATCACCATGTAATCGTGAAACGTGGTAAATTGCTCCATACATTTAAGAAAGCACGACCTCGTCTGAAGTCAAACAAGACAAACATTTACAAAACCTGCCGTTTATTAAATAAAAAGGGAATTTTCATAAGCAAGACGAAGTTAAGCAGGAAAGTTGCTCTTTCAGTGTGTGGGTGGCCCTTAAAAGGGCCTTTGGTGTTAGAGTTATTAGCTAGCAGAGCTAATACTCCTGAGACTGAGAGGAGGCCTTCTTTCCCGCCTTGCCGGAGCTCGGTGCAGCCTGGCCGGTCTTCTTTGGCAACAGCACGGCCTGGATGTTGGGCAGGACACCGCCCTGAGCAATGGTGACACCGCCGAGCAGTTTGTTCAGCTCCTCGTCGTTGCGAACAGCTAGCTGAAGGTGGCGAGGGATGATGCGGGTCTTCTTGTTGTCCCTCGCGGCATTGCCAGCCAGCTCCAGGATCTCAGCAGTGAGGTACTCGAGAACAGCGGCCAGGTAAACCGGGGCCCCGGCACCAACTCTCTCGGCATAGTTTCCTTTGCGGAGGAGACGGTGGACACGACCGACGGGGAACTGCAGGCCAGCACGAGAGCTGCGAGTCTTCGCCTTGGCGCGGGCCTTTGCTCCGGTCTTGCCTCTTCCAGACATTATCGTTGTTGAATGATCTCTTGCAGGTGAACAAATGCAGTGAAAGCGTGAACCTTCAAACGGTAACAATCACTGTGCCGACGACCTGGATATAAACCCCAGTGTTTGTCCCGCCCTAAAAGATGATTGGTGTAAACGGCGAAAATAGTCTGATTTGATTGGTGTGGAAAGGTCAAACGGAAGAAGAGCTCACTTACCATTGGTTTATTCATTAAGACCCTGAACCAATCATTGTTTTTGGAATAAACAAAGGCGATTGGTCATTTCTTCTTCCTGCTTATGTCAGGCGGACAGAGTTAACCAATTGACCATATTCCCTCCAGCTTTAAACTTTTGGCGCCACAGCCCATTCTGCTGCACAAATTAAGTGAATTTAGTGGTAATTTCTATTTAATTAATAGTTTTCTGGAAAAGACATGGTCTGTTAATTGAGCTGATGAATAAGACATCAAAATCCAGCATTAAGAAATGTGTAAGATACTGTCTGCAAACGTGTGCAAACATCACTCCATATCAATAAAAACAAGGTTAACTGGAGATTTATCTGCCCATTTAACAATTCAATGACTGAAACCAGTGCAGAGTTGATTCTTCATTCATCAAAATAGTATTGCAATAACTCAAATTTGACAATGTTTTATACAAAAGTCTCAGATCTTAAATTTTGCTCCTACTTTCTGATTCATATTACATCCAGATGTGGATCTATATTTCCTTTCCTCTTTTAATGTGATGTGCCTCCTCTCCCTATCTTAATGAGAAAATAGATGATAATTGATACATTTTTTGCAACCAACATTACCTATGCTATAAAGTTGGTACAAAGTTAGTTTAAAATATTTCTAACATAATCATGGGCCTTTGACTTTGGGGGGGTATCTTGAACTTGTTTTTTTTTTGTTGTTGTTTTTTTTTTTTAACTATCTTTTCTAGTTTTCTTTACTTCTGAACCCTGCTGTAATCCTTTGAATGTTTTCCATAAAGCACTTTGAATTGTTTTGTACACAAAATGTGCTATCTACAAATAAACTTGCCTTGCCAAGGACTGCGTTTCAAGTTTTGTGGAAGATAAGTTTACTCCCTAGAAAAGGATATGGTTTAAAGCCAGACTGGAAAAGAAACAGGATAAGAGTAGAGCCTTTGTCATTCTAAAATTGCAACAAAGGTTGCCACAAGAGTGTAAACAGCCTTTTAGCCATCAATCCTACATTGGTGTGATACTTGCTCAACATCACAAACAAAAAGATGCACCATCCAATACTGCTGAGCCAAAACAAAGATCTTCTGCAGCTTGAATGTCTCCTGCAGGTTTCAGCAACCTCCATTACAGCTGTTTTAGCCTCTTCCTGTTCCTGAGGAGGGACTCAGGGCACCATGGAAGCAATATCTTCCTCTTCCCCTTTAACCGGTGGCTCTAAACTGACAGCAACGTACAGATCTTTAGAGATCTTTACAGGATGTATTAAATTAAATAATCATAAATTCTTTATATAAATAGAGAAGTCTGAAAATTCTGTACTGTCAACATCGGGAGCCAGTTGATCGTGTCATCGTGCAATAAATATTCACATAATTTGATTCTGATCTTAACACATCTACATCCAGCTGGACTAGAAAGAAAATAGAACAGCCACACTAACATAAACAATATTGGGATTTTAAAATATCAGCAGAGAAGTCTGTAGGAAGTGATTTGTCCATTTTAAACATATGCTCTACACTGGGGAAACCCAACAAACCACTCAACAGATGGATGGTCCAACACAGCAGAGCCAGCTCAGGAGACTAGATCATCCCCTTTGTCCTGTATCTCTGATAATAAAGACACTTTTGAGATGCACAATGCTAATGTCTTGGCCAAAGAAGTCAAGTAGTTTAAGCAGGGTGTGAAAGGCCAAAGTAGGGTCTGAGACATCAGCTCTCCCCCACCTACAACAGGATCCTATCAACCATCCAAAGGAGATTGACGATGCCTATTCACATGTAACCTCAAGTGAAACTATGGACAATGGTCACTCTTATTAGACCTAAATTGAGGCATGGCTTTTAACGACAGAGTCTTCGACTCCAAACATCAGCGGTTTCAATTCCCACTATCTCCATCAAAACTAAAGCTCTTTTTGATGAAAATGAAATTCCTTAAATGTTCACACACAGATGCATTTTGTGGCCATGCCATGGATAGCAAATAACCTTACAGGTAAAAAATAATCCACAATCAAGAATGCAAACTAACTAATGCTTAAAAAATAATTTATTTGCAATAAATTACATTTTTGAAATAAAACAAGTCATACATATCTTAAACTTCACATCTTCTTTGTTTCAGATTACAGCCACAAACATTAATATTCCCTCGTTGTGCCTTCAGACAAAGAAGTAGCATTGTTCATTTTCCCAGCATTTTGAATTTGTTGTATTTTGTGAGCCACATTAAGACAGCACTGGCTCCAACTCTAATACATCTCTCCTTCGGTGAAAGAGATGCACCCTGAAGATTTTAATCAATGAATTTGGTTGTTCTGAGGTCCCAGAATTATTGCAGTCAGTTAAAAGATTATTCCTGTTCCAAGACAAAACACAAATGGTCAAAAACATCTGTACAGCTTTACATATGAGTTCTATTAGCCTTTGGCTGTAGCAGGTTTTCTCATAGAACTAGTTTCTAGTCGTTTAATTTCCAGCCTTGAGATGAGTTTTTCCAACCATCACTCCACTCATCAACTTGTCCTGAGCTCAGAATCTCCAAATGCTTCCTTGATACATTTCCAAGTTCTAAAGAAGACTTGGTTTCAAAATATTCTTGGATGATAATGTCCTTTAATGTAAATGCAAGAGGTTTCAGCTGAGTTAACTCTATGAATATGACCTGATCAGATTTCAGCAGTTTGTCTAAAAGGAGTTTTCTTTGTAAGACACTGAACAAAATACATCCAGTCATAATTCATAATATGAAGTTTCCAGGAGCATTAACTGGACTCACCAGAGCCAGAGCCTGATCATGGTAACTTTTTTACGGACATGTTGATATTTAATTTTGATATTTTTTTCACCTCCTTTTAGTTAAAACTCACTGCTCAAAATAAAATAAAAAAAGTATGCAAAAGATGCTTTCATTTTCAAAAGCAGTCAAGTTATGATATTTCACAAAATTACAGTAAATATGTTTCCTTCTGATTTTTAAGATAAAACATCTGAAAAAACAATTTATTAACAATAATGAACGCACAGTACAGCTCAACTGAGACAGTTTTTTTGTTAACTTACTTAAATGATGTCTTTATAATTACATTAGTGCAGAAAATAAACATTACTGTCTCCATTTTAAAGTGAAATGCAACTAAAATGACTTCATTTGGCGCGGTAAAATAAATAGCACATTTCATGAGTCCCACAGAATAATAAATTATCTTTTTACAACCAATAAGATTTACATGTGCCGATAAAAAAAGAAGAAGAAGAAAATCGGCCCAAAGTGCAACAGGTAACATTATGTAGTCATTTTACATAATTAAATAAAAATTTCCACCACCACGCCCAATCAAACACTGTAGCTTGTGTTCAAGTAGGACATAAAAACATCCGTTCTTCTTGCAGAGCAGCAGATTTCTCCACAAAAAAACTAATTTCCTTGTCTCAGTTTTCAGTGATGTCATCTCATCTCATATGACTTATGTCCTGAAGGTGCATTGAGTTGTTTCGAGAGGGGGAGACCTCCTGGAGTTTCCTCCCATCAGAAAGTAGTGGTGACAATCCACCTGGGGTATTCAGGTTGTCAAAGACCAGACTTTAGCTTAGTTGTTGCATTGTCAATCATGGAAGAGGGCTTGGAAAAATCCGTGATGATCCTCGCGATGATATTCAGTTATCCACCGAGCTCGCTCCTCCATTCGTAGCTGCAGCCTTGTTCTTTGATTTGCCGGACGAGCGGAAAGAGAAGCGCTTGATGATGCGCCGGGAGAAGCTGCCAGACTTTTTACGGTTGCTGTTTGTGGCTGCGGCGGCAAAGTTGTTGCCCATGTTGGAGATGTCTTCGTGGGACTGGCTGAGGCAGGCCTCCTTCTCTCGATGTTTTCTCCGGAACAAAAGCTTTGTGCCGCTTTGCAGGAAGCCCACTGCAGGAAGCAGACGGTAAACATCGGGGCATTACATCAGGAAATTGAAGTGCCAATGATAACTGCTGATTTTGGACCTGCAAGACATTTCTCCCTCGTGAATTTGGTTTATTAATTATGATTAACTTTGGCCATTGAAAACCATTTACACATTTACCCAAGAAAAAAAAAAAGTGATCACCGCACTTCAAGCACATTCATTCAGTTGCTGAATTGAACTCAGACATTACTAACTATCCTATATGGGCTGAACATTTTGGCTTTATAAATCTCAAAAACATGAACTGTACTGAAACGAGCATCAGGACAGTTAGCTGACTGTGGAAATATGCTTGTTTTGTTCAGGAAGTCGCCAGTAAGTTTCATTGTACTTGCAAACAAATGTTCCAGCAACATCTTGCTGTCCTGTGCAGATTTGGGATTCATCGCTGAATATAATTTTCATCCAATCCTCCACAGTCCATAATTTACTCCCTTTAGCCCACTGTAACCTTGTTTTCCTCTATTTAGGTGTTCATGGTGATTTATGTTTGTTTTTCTGTTTACTAATTTCCTAAACCCTGTTTCTTGAATTCTGAATCATCTTTTTACCCATTAGATTTTCTTTTGTTTTCCAAGCTTGCTGCTTCAAGTTTTCTTTTTTTTAGTTTCATTCTTCGATGTCTTCCTTGATTGACCTGTATGTTTTCCATTTAAAACCTTCACATTTTGTTTGTTCTTGTTCCAAATTTTAGACAAAACTGTTTTCAGTCAAAAGAATCTTGTGTTGAGTTGACCTGAAGGATGTTTGTGATCCTCTCCATTGTGTCAGATGACAGTTCTTACACATAAATACGGTGAGAATTTTGCAAAATAGAGACATCTCATGCATCATTAATGGTTGCATTCAGTTTAATAGGACATGGATCACCAATGCCGGTCCTCAAGGGCTGGTATCCCGCAGGTGTTATCAGTTATCTGCTGCTGCAGCACACCTGATTCCAATCAATGGGTAATTAGGAAACTTGTGTATAGCTTGACGTCAAGCTCTGTACAAGTCACAAGGTGTGCTGCAGCAGGGAGGCTCCTAATTCCTGCAGATATCGGCCTTCGAGCACCATAGTTGGAGAACCCTGTAATACAGGAGTACCCAAGTCCAGTCCTCGAGAGCTACTATCCTGCACATTTTGATTGCATCCCTTCTTCCAACACACCTGAATCAGATGAATGACTCGTGACCAGGCCTCTGCAGAGCTGAATGGCAGATGCATGAGGAAATTAATCATTTGATTCAGGTGTGTTGGAAGGGGTATGCTCTAAAACAGGGGTGCCCAAGTCTGGTCCTCCAGAGCTACTATCCTGCAATTTTTAGAACATACCCTCCCCAAAACAACTGAATCAAATGGCTAATTCTTTCATGCACGTTATTCAGCTTTGCAGAAGCTGGTAACGAGCTATTCATTTGATTCAGGTGTGTTGGAGAAGAGATGCAACCAAAATGTGCCGGATAGTAGCTCTCGAGGACCGGACTTGGGCACCCCTGCTGTAATAGGAGGTCACGCCATCTGCAGAGAGCTACAAACAAAAAATCTCAGGTTCTCTTTAGAAAAGCCAGTTTCTTGACAAGCTAGATCCAACTGACTGTTAAGATCTGTCTTAACAGCACTTTTTTGTTGTTGTTTTGTTGTGCAGGTAAAAAAAAAAAAAAGAAGAAAAGAAATACAAATTAGAAGGTAATCCCAGGCTTTGTCTTTCCTCTTAATTTTTTTAATATTCCATATTTTTTCCTAAATTGTTCAGCAATTTCATTTTTGGTAAGCCAGAATGTTCACCTTTTAGATTAGGGGTAGCCAAGTCCAGTCCTTGAGAGCCCCAATCATGCAACTTTTAGATACATCCTTCTCCAACACACCTGAATCAAATGAATGGCTCATTATCAGGCCTCTGCAGAGCTGAATGTCATGTGCATGAGGTAATTCAGGTGTGTTGGAGAAGGGACACATTTGAGAGTTGCAGGATTGTGGCTCTCGAGGACTGGACTTGGCTAGTCCTGCTTTAGATAATGGCATTGTGTTAAAACTGTGTGCGTGTTTGTCTTCTGCAGTCCAGCCTCCAGAGGGCAGTATCAGCACAGTAAGTTTACAATGTGTGAATGTTAAACTGAGGTTCATGTTATGTAAGACTTAACAGTATTTGTTTGCATGTGAAATCCAGGGTGAAAGAAAATATGTCATCTGCTAAATAAGATCGCTAAATTATTACATTTTGTGTGATTATTTTAGTTTTCCTAACAATCATCTTATCAGTAAAGCCTGTACCCCTGTTGATTTTGGTTCAAACCCCAGTCAGTATGCTGCGAACATCCTGCTACCTTTATGGTCTTTGAGGCTGCGGGTTTCCAAGGCACCAGCAGAACCAGTATCCGACTCCACATCCTCCACAGATGGACGCTCCGACACATCAGAAGGTGTGGTTTCATCTGGGTCCTGGTGATGCCCCACCCTGTAATGGTTGCCATGCACGGCTGCGTCCATGGCTGCCGCGTAGCCGCTGGATAACATGCAGTTATCCTCTGTGAGTGGAACCTGATGAGAATCAAAGAGAGGAAGTCGGGCTTATGTTGATCTGCACTGAAAACACAGGCCTAAAAAAACACTGATTAGCATCTACACTGGCATTTACTTGCATTTTTTCTATGTATAAGTACAGGATATGTGACAGCACTTGTAGTGTATAGCCCCGTGGTTAACAGGACCCTTACATTCAGAGTTAACAGCACTGAAAATGTTTCCCCAGATTTTCAAGCAAAAATCAGGTCAGAAGGCTCATTCTGTAACAAAGTGGTCCAATGGGGGGCTGTGACTGTGGATTAAATTTAGATCACACTCACATTGCCTGGCTCAGAGTCAATTTTACAATCCTAGTAGTGCTCATTATAAATAGCTTTTTAGAAGTGTTTTTAGTTTGACTTTTTTGTTATATATATTTTCTACATTGTTTGTGTTACGGGTTTTGACTGAAAAGTGCTTTATAAATAAAGCCGAGATGAGTACTAGCGGTTCACTGTGCTATACAGTACATCCAAAAGATATAAAGGAACAAAGTTGTACTGCATTTGCAATGGTACAAACTCTGCAGGAGACAGTGGCCATTTTCTGACCTTTGACACACCAGAGATGATTAGCGTGCTCCTTTTCGTTGGCGTCTTTCGTGCTGCTTTGGACGCGGACTCTGTCAGCTGCCGAATAGCCGTCTCTGCAACAGGATCCAGGCCATTAGAGAGGCGACTGCTCTCTGAGCAACAAAAACACAAATGTGTAAATAGGTGCTACACTAAACTGCAAAATCCAGTTTTTCAAACCAACATTACTAAATAGATGTTTGGTGCCCTGCACATACTTTTCAAAAGCATCTGTTGTCTCAGTCATTGTTAAAACATTCCTCTCAGCTCGTGTTACTCTGCTGTTTGTTGCTTATCCCACTTTGCATCGGTTATGTAAAACAATGTCTGGGTTTCAGTCTGAAACTCACTGCTCGGGTTGGGGCTGCTGCTGCCTCTGCTATCAGAAAGGACAGTGGCTTTCTTCTCAACCACCTCCACTTTGGATGGAGAACGCAAGGGGGAATCACCTGAAAGGAATCGTAGCTAACTGAAGTCACTGTTAATATGACGGCGCGGTTATTTATCTGTTGCCGCGCAGCGACTGCAGCACAATGAAACAGCTGGTGTGTAGATTTACCTGGGCTGCGGTCAAGTTTAAGTCGAGACTGGACTGTTGTGACGGTGGTGACAATGGTTCCATCTGGCATGATGGTTCGGTCCACGTCGACTTTTTTGGTGGGGGTGAGTGAGGAGCGAAGTGGCAAAGCATTGTGGGAACTTCGAGGCTCCTCAGTTTCCATGTACATCAGCTGCAGGAGGGGAAAAAAAGAGAACATTTAATAGAGCAAATAAAATGTCTAACAAGGGGGGGGGTGTAATAGGCGCCCTGAAGGTCTTCTCAAAGAAAATGGAGAGAAACAACATCATGTTACCCCACAGAGAGAAAACAGTTGTTTATTGTATGTGCAGATTAAAACAAAAAAGGAAACAGACGAGACCTATGCAGCATTTGTTGCGCAACCCTTCTGTTGTGACTCATCACTAAATTCCAGCTTGCTTGATGTTTGATGATGAGCTGTGATTTAACTTTATACTTTAAACAGTTTTCTATCATTTTACCAAAAAGCAACTCATCTCGTCACCCACCTCAGTGGTGATGGTAGCATTCGGTGCCAAGCCGTAGCCAGGGCTTATGGACAGTACATGTTGTCCAGTGGGAATTTTGCATTGGAGGTTCAAGGCGATGGAGGCTTGACCCGTCAGAAATTCTGTCCAGATATACCAAAAAAATAGAAAGCTTTATTATAAATAAGACTAAATTATAATCCCTCTAAATTTTATAAACAGCACAACACTTGCTCCTTTACTGTTCTGAGGTTTATACGTATTAGCAGCAAATCCTAGCAAACACCACCACACTGAGTTTACCAGCAATGCATTTTAGGCCTGGATGATTTTGCTTAAGCAGTCTAAACATTCTCGCTGATCAGGTTTGTGGCCAGCAGCCAGTAGCAAATTGCTATTGAGCTATCACTTACGTTCCCTCGTGCCGCTCCGCTCCAAAAGCCTTATTCTGAGCTCTTTGGTTTCTGGGCCAAGCTCCCTTCAACACACAGGCAACAACAGTGTCAGACTTTTATGTCATCACATTTGCTCCAGCTGATCTTCCCTTTAAAGCCCTAAAAACCTGGCAAAGCTGAAGAATTGCTCTACAAAATGACTGTAAATGCAAAAGTAAATAAAACAGTTAGTTGAAGATTGAACACTTAAAACACTCAGATAATGTGATGAACATGACTGTCAAAGTATGATTTTAAAGCTGATTAGTCTTAACTTAGGAAGAAATGAAGTGTAGATCTGAGGGATTCTTTCACATATATTAAGAAACTTGTTGAGACTTTCAGTGTTGGTCTGACACCCCACGTGGCACCTTACAGAGTCATTTCTTCGCTCCATTCCAGTGCTGTGTCAGGGTTGGTGGGCACAGGCAGGAAGCAGGTTTTCCTCTCCGTAGAGGGCTGGTCCAAGTTCAGGACACAGCACAGCTCCCCTGATCTGGACCACTGGCCTGCAAACACACAGTCAGACTTCAGCTCTCAGCAGGAAGGTTGGTGGAAATGATCTGAAGCAAAGGGATGATATCTGACCTTTACTTAAGGTCACCCTGAGCTGCCGGAGGAGGAGCCTTCTCACCAAGACACTCTGGGGGGCAGAGTTTAGTCCCACTGATAGGTGATCCATTGGGGACTGCTAATGTGCAGAGAAAACAGGGCAGAGCTTATTTTAAATCATTTTAAGCCCCATAATCTTAATTCACACAGTGACATCCTATCTTTGACATTCATATGACTCCAAACTCAAGACAAAAAGGGAAGTGAAACCACTTTCAGTTCTAAGATTAATATTTCATCTGGTCCTTACCGGAGCTTAAAATGAGGACAATATGACACATTACAACATGTAATGTGTCAAGTGACTTTTTCATTTAACATAAAAAAGCCAACATGCATAAGTAGTGTGTGAGATGAGCCAAGTGAACAGTATTTGATTGTTGAACCATTTTAAGCAGCAATAACCTTCTGAATGAGGTCATCAGTCTCTTGCGTTGTTGTGGAGGAATCCTGATCCACCCTTCTTCCAAATACTGCTTTAGTTCTTAGAGGCTTGCTGCTATTTACCTATGCACAGCTCTCTCAGGGACTCACAACAGCATTTCAAGCAGGTTGAGCTCTGGACTTTGGATCATTGCGACACCTGACTCTTTTCTCATTCAGCCACCCTGATGTGGACTTGGTGCTGTGTTTTGGATCATTGTGATGGTGCATGACCAAATTTCTACACAGACACATGACCTCACCTTTGACTCTAGTATGCAGAGATGTTCATGACTGACTTTGTGTCTTGAAGCTGCAGAACACACCACACAGCTGGTGTGATGAGTTCCTGATTTTTACCAAATGTCTCCACTTTGGTCTCATCTACACAAAAGCACATTTTCCCAGAAGTCATTTGCTTTGCTTCTGACACAACTTTATAAACCTGCCATTTTGCCACTTTTTTGAGAAAAAAGTCCTTTACTAATTGTGAATGTCATTAGTGTTAACATTTAATATGCTAACTGAAACCTGTAAAGTCTGAAATACGGTGTACTTTGAGGGAAACTGACTAAAGATATCCACTCCTGGGAAGACTGGTTGTGAATATTTCCCACTTGTGAATAACCTTTCTGTATAATACTGGAGAATGATGGACTCCAAATTGCTTGGATATGTGCTTGTATCCATTTCCAGACAGGACAACAGCAACATTTGCTCCTTGAAGATCGTTGCTGATACCTTTCCTCCATGGCGTTGTGTTAACACACCTGAATGCTCCTGGCTTGCAAGCTGCCAAAACCTTTGCTTTTATATGGCTGCTCAACCTAATGATGATCAATTAATCAGTGCATCGTCTGGCAGCAACTGACCCTTTTAATTCCTGTGGAAGCATTAAGAGTATACTTAAATTTTTCCACACTTTTTCTGCACTTTGCCTTAGTTTTTTTGTTGAGATAATGTACGGATAGACTTCCTTTTTGACATGACTGTAGTTCATTTTTAGTTTGTCTAAATTCTTAACTCATTTTTTACACACACACAGAGGAAAATCATTTCTCACCAAAGGAGAAGGAGCACACATCTTGAGATTGAGGACCATAGCTGGCTGAGTGCTGAAAAGAGTATCCTCTATCATTCCTCTGATCGTGTCCAGGTCTGCCTCACCGTCAGTGCCCTGAGAAGTGACAAAGCAAATGCTGTCTCTGGTGATGGAGGATAATCTGCTGCAGAAATAGAAGTAACAACAAGCTGCGGATTTTAAATGATTTGTGTTCATTTTGTCTGATTTTAAATGATCAATAACATTTAATCTTCCTAATTCAGCAAGTATCATGGTATGGCTGTCGCCAGTAATAAAAACATCTTCTAATCCTAAATATCTGTTTTTTACTTTATTAACTGTGTTGCTGCTTTAATCAAATGGAGGCATGTACTGTAGGTTTATGTAACTCAGCAGTGGCGTTCCCTTCATTACTCATGAGTTAAATGGGCTTGAGAGTGACTCACATGCAAAACATTATATGTTGACTGGCATTTACGAAAAGAATCTGGAAGAAAAATGTCTGGTATGTGCTTGCTTTTTAAAGGCACGTAAGCTATTAGTCTATGAAGTAGCACCAAAAATGACTCCTCCAGTGGCTGCAGGCATATCAGATTAGTTGTGTTGGTGTCAAATGTTCTCACCTGTCTCTGCAGCTTGCACGGGGACACGGTCAGATGAAATGATGGCTGCTTGGAAAGAGTCCAAGATATCAGCAGGCCCTCCTCCTCCACCTCCTCCAGGCGCACCACCACCTGAAGGAGACAAGGCAGGGAGAGCAATACATTAGATGTAAAGGCAGACAGCAGATTAATGGGCATGCATTACAATAATAAGCAATCTAGATATCACACTTAAACATTAATGAGAGGACAATATCATTTTTATAATTCAACACAAACAGCAACCTCTGCAATTTAATGTGAAACATTATTTAGCAGAAAAATCATTTCTCATTTCACTACGACTGCAGTGATTGCAGAATCCCCAAAGTTTTTTTTTGTGTGTGTGAGAGTATTTGTGTAAGATCACACATTTGCGTAACAATGCAAATATTTCTCTGAGTTTCTCATGTGTTTTACAGGCTGCACCTCCTGAGTACAAAGCCCAATAATCCAGCTGCCATCCTTCAGTACCTTTGCCACCATTGGTGATGTAGTGATCTGATAGGTGTCCATGGAAACAGCAGCAGGTGACTGCTGGGTGACCATCACAGGAAATGTCACAGTGTCCACCCGACATTTACAGTGTAAAACCTGCGAAACAATAGAAGGATGACACTCATCACACACACACATGCCATATGTTGCAGAGTTAAGATAAACTTCACAGTCCACTAGAGAAACTAGTCTGGGGCTAAAAGACACCAAATCATACAGCGACACTGCAATGTCCAAACACACATGCAGCACAATTACACAACAAAGCAATTTTGTAATAACAGGGTTCTTGCTGGGTCTTAAAATGTCAAAATTCTGAAATTTTAATTTAAGGCCAATTGTGATAAAAGGTCTTGAAAACAGCCAGCTTTTCCTCCAAGGTCTTAAATTTGATTTGGACAAATCTTATTTTCTTTCTTTTATTCATCCCAGAGAAGCCTTGGCCACGTGGAATACACGATACACAATAAAACACTGCAATCAGTAGTTGATTCTGTCCGTCCTTCTGGGAGGTTCTGAGCTGTGTGTTGGTACATGGTGATTAAACTACATATCCTGGGATGATACAGGCAAGAGTGCCACAACCCTGCAGGTTTTTTTATGCCTCCCTGCTCCAACACGCCTGACTGAAATGACTGAGTCATTGTGCAGAACTTCATTTAATTTAAGCCAGGTGTGTTGGAGTAGGAAGGACAAGAAAACTTGGACAGTGGCCCTTAATGACTGACTTTGAACACCCCTGATTTAGTCTCTTTTTTTAATGCAAGGAAATTTCTAGTTTAATTACTAAATGAATGAAAAATAAAGGTTTTGAATCTGATCTTAAATTTGATTCATAGAGGCCTTAAAAGGTCTTTAAAATGTCTTAAATTGAACTTGCTGAGACCTGCAAGAACCCTGAATAACGCACGTGTAAGATCGGGGTAGATGGAACCAATGACTTCTACTACTGACTTAGTTTATAAGGCGGAGCGTGGAGTGAAAAAGATTTCTTACCATTCGGTTCGCTGACTGGTCAGTGCAGGTCACGCTGTCTATTGCAGAAGCAGCAGTTAACTGGAGACTGTTGTCAAATGTTATCTGGAGCGAGCTCTAGCAGAGACAGAGGAAGAGAAAAATGTCCTAAATATTACATAAGAGGAAGATGAGACACGCTTGAGGATGACATAAAGGAGCTTGTGGTGCAGCACTCCGATACAGTCCTCATGGGTCTTTAAATCAACTTGAAAATGAAAGAGCTGCTGTATCCCAGAGAGTAAAATTATAATTAAAGCTGGTATTAAAGCGTATTTTACATCCAAGGAGACTTTTTTTTAAGGTAATCCCTGAGGATGGTTGGACAACCACTCATATATGGTGCTGATCATTTGATGCATGGTGAATGTAAGCAAGTCACCTTCAGTAATGTTTCCTCATATCAAATTGTAAAAACATGCCGTTAAAGATGCTGTTGCCAACTAAGCCGTGGTTATTCTGCTGTATTTATAACAGAGCAAAATTGATTAAAACCCTGGCAGCTTTTGTGGATTAGTGGACTCTGATGAATAGTGCCTAAAGATATTGGCAAAAAATATTACAACATATGTTTTCATCAAAGGATGATAAGAAGGAATCATCACGCTGTGTTATTGTGAGTTTTTCTAATACTGGAGTGGTTTGTCTTTATTAGACAGCCTTCCTGTGCTTCAGTCATCACAGCAGCATCCATTACCAAAACCGCATCAGTCAGTGCTTAGTCATGCTAACAGCAAAGCAGCCTTTCCTGTTTGGCCATCAGCTCTGGAGGACAGCTTCCACAAGAGGAATTAGAATCCCAGTAATAAGAAAAGATCCACCAGAATTGTGGAGACACCAGTGGCTCACTGTCACTGTGTGCACAAGCCAAAGGATCTGTTCAACTGGACAGCTTTAACTGGCTGAGGAGATGCAAGTGAGAGAAAACAAATCCCCTATTGTCAGGGCATATGTTCCACTAGCTCCAGGTCCAATCTGTGTCAAACACAACCGTGGAGGCGGGGCAGAGGTGGGAGGATGATATAACAAAGTTTGTGGTGTGTGTCTGTGTGTTCATGTGTCAGTGTTCAAGCCAGAAGGGCAAGAAGCCAAATGCAATGCTGCAAGCTTACGTAGGTTGCCTGGACCAACACTGCAGTCACATGACCACAGCGTACAACCGGCTGTGTTTACCTCGCTTGGCTGGCTCTAAAAACTGCTCAGTCGCCTAACCGTTGGTTACATTCAGAGTGAGGAGCAAATATAATGTGATGCATTTTAGCCCAGAAACCCCCCCCCCCCACCCCGATGCAGCATTTCATCAGCAAAAGCTTTACGTCACCGAAGTTGCACAATTGTGCATAATTCTGCAGAAAAATAATGCAATGATCGCATAAAAGAATTAGATTTCTCATGTTTGTTTTGCATTTTGTCAAAGCAGATTTAGAAAAGTGTGCATGCTGCAAAGGCTGACAGTGACAGCCACATTTTTGTGGTACCTGTCGTAACAATGAGACCACCAGAAACAAAAATATCCTAGGACCAAAACAGATCGGATCACATTTTCAGCCTAGATTTGTGCTTTTTTTTTTTTTTTTTTTTTTTTTTTAAGAGAGTCAAACAGATAATAAACCATGAAAAAATGAGAAACTTACATGAAAGATGACTGAGCTGCCAGATTCTTATTGTCTATAGTTTTAGCCACAGGGCGTTTATCTTGATTTCTGCTAAATCTCTTCGCTGAACTATCGTTTCAGCATTAAGAGTGTTACATTTCTTATTTGGGGGTTTTCAATTTTGGCAATAAACTTTGAACCCTGTGAGAATATTGCATGTACTGCTTTTTTATGGTCTTTTCACAGTTATTACATTCATTTTAATCATGAAGAAATGGATTAAATTTTATGGTGAATTTAGGAGTTGTATGGTGCTGTAGAACTACTCATCATCGGGATATAAAAAGCATATGATCTTTGCTTTAAAATGAGCTTTTATCCACCTGTATTTATTCTTCCCTGTACCAGTAATCTGTTCCCAGTAACAGTGGCTATAATAAAACAAGCATCTTTGCACATTCCTGCAACATGGTGCTGTTTAATTTAATCATTTTACAGGAACTATCTACAAAATGCATTTGACTTGTTAAAATGCCAGTTCTAAACTTTTGATGATTAGTTTTGTAGCAAAGATGAGAGAAATATTTATAATGACTTGTGCGGGTGAGTGTGCACAATGGAGCAATCCCACTTTGAGTCTGTTGAGTCCTTCTGAGGGCTTTTTCAGCCAAACTGGGGCCTCGTCTTTCTAGAAAAGCTAAAAATACAAAAGCTAAGAGAAACTGCAACAATTTTGTTCACTGGTGGGTCTGAAAGCATTTATTTAAGTGTTAATAGTGGTAGGAAGTTGCTCATTTCTGAGACACACATGAAGTGAAGATTTTTAAAGAATTCACTTTTGTGTCAAGATACCATTCATAACAAGCTGCAGTAAATAGAGTCTGAGACTTTGGTAAAAGTTATCCGAAAGCCCAAATGTTTGGAGTACATAGATTTTTAAAAACTTTCTATAATTGCACAAAACATAAATAATCATTTTCAAAACTGAAAATACCAAATGAAGTGTTTGATCTCTCACTTCATCTGAAAATGGAGGATCAGTTCATATTCTCATTTAACCACTCAGAGTTAACAATTATTCTACGTGTGTCCTAACATCTGCATGTCCAAGCATGTAGCTGGTAGTAGATTTGTTTTTTCACTTTAATAAAGTTTGCTGAGAGAATTTCTCAACTACCGGCTTTACTGGTAACCATCTGGAGCCCTGTGAAGCTGTATATCCTCCTGGCAGAAGCTAGAGAGTTTATTTTATCATGAACAGAGCAATGCTGGCATCCTGGCCACTGATTTGTCCTTGTGAACCGTCACTGTTCAGTGAAGTGTGTATGTGAAGGGCAAGTCTGCAGAGTAACAGTTCCTGAGGACATTCATAGTGTCATTTCAGGTTTGTCAGCGTTAGCCCCTTTGGGTTCAGCTGGCTCCGTAACGCATGTGGGTCAACCAGAAATACACTCCCCCTCTGGCTTTTCATGACCCTTATTTATTTTTCCTCTGGGTTCTGTTCATAACGCATCTAAAGCTGAGGCAACATAGAATAGATTTCCAATAAAAATCTATGAAAAAAAATATAGCTGAAGCTTTTCACCAGAGCACTGAAGGCTGGATGTTTGGATGACGTTCTCCTCATTCAAACAATGACAGGTGCATGCATCAGGAAGTCTTGGCCATGATATCTGCTATGTAGATGTGCGCTGGCTACATTAGCAGCCATAGAACATTGGCCTTTGCTCAATAAACAACGGATCCACATCCACAGATTGCCTTCTGTTGATAAGCACAGAGTCAATGATTTTAGGAAGATTCGATCCTATAACAGTAAAAACACTGGGACAAATAATCCATCTTAGAAAGCCTGACTTGACTGTGGCCACAGATTCTACGACTACATCTCCAAAGTGCTGAACCAAAGCCAGGGCATCTAGGTTCAGAGACAGTTTTCCTCCATCTGCCACCAGCTTACTAACAAACAATGACCAACTCATGACCTCTTGCACTTTATGCAAGATTGCACAGATTTTTATACACAGACTTGTACTTATCATTTCATTTAATTACCTTATTTTTTTAATTTAGTCTTTAATGTGGTGGTGTTAACCTTTTTTGTGCCAATGTCCTTATGTGTGTTTATGTTAATAGTGTCCAGTTCATTTGTTGCATTACCTTCAAACATCAAACATTTCTTACTACATTAGATTAAATGAGTCTTTATCTGAATTTAAAATGGTTTCACATTTTCAATTAGATGTGTTACAGTGGTTTAAAACCACACCTTACTACATTCAAACTTACAAATTATAATTTGAAAAATAAAGGATATTTCACAAAGTATACTGGTGGATAATGCTGCAAAGACAATACTCATTTCCTGTAGATTAAACTTTGGCTGGTTAAAGTAAAGCTGGCTGGTGAAGCTGAATCTCATCCACAGCTGTGACTGAAGGATAAAAAGGAGTCTTGCACTGTCATATCAAATGAGTGCTGAGTGCTTAATGTCCCTTGTCATTAGGAAGGAATCTACTTGTGCATAATCACTGGGCATTAATCATCTACCAGCAACTGGCAGTCATAGTGGGAAGAAATGAGCTCTGTCTTCAAGCTAATCACAAGGCTCTTCATAATTGCAGATTGTGAATGGACAGGGAGCTTCCTTCCCCGCAGATGCACGCTACTTTGTGTTCCTCTACCAGCGAGTAATGACAGTTTGACAACTTGTGTCAGCTGCAGATGCATGTACAGTCTGCTGTTGCATTATGGCCCGTACTGCTCCTTTAAGCCTCCTCGAGTCCAGTCCGAGACATCCAAGTCGATGCACATCAAATCTAAAGAAAGATTATATCCCAGGCTCATGTAGTATTAGTTTAGCATACTGATTGTTTTTCAGGATAAACAACTTAGATATGAAATGAACTGCATCGTAGCATTACAATGAAAAAGTTTGCAAAGCATAAAAAATGTGAAGTTGATAACATTTGAATAAAACCATACTGTGCAATCTACTGTGTATAAGATGAAGTTGCAGACAGTATGTGAAGAGTTGAATATAACTGAATTTAATATAAATATAATTATAAATATAATTGCCTTGCACTGCACTGCACTTATTTAAGTGTTGCAGGACGATCAGATCTGTGTGTCAATAGTAGGAATATAACGATTACTGGCATAATAATTAACCTGCGCATTGCCTGGAAAAGCAGCAGCAGTCCCAGATTGCAATGTTTAATTTATGAAAACATGGCGACAAGCAACTAAGGCGCCCACGTCTGGAGATTTTTTTCCCCTTCTTTAAAAAGGACAAAGTTGACATCTAAACCCATTCTGGATATTTTTAAAGATGTTGGAGGCGGGGTATTTCAATAATACCGCGATCACTTTGGACACAATAACGGTGATATGAAATTTTCATATCATTACATTCCTAGTCAGTAGCTCTTTGGAAATAACTATGATTTAATTTAGCTGCTAAGAACGCTTAGACCAACCCTTGGACAATAAGGATGCAGGAGGAGTGTTTAGAATGGTGTTGGGAGTGGGTCCTCTAACAAATTATTAATTATTAACAATTAAGGGGGAAACAGAATATTAATTAAACTGTTACAAGAATCCAGAAAAGATGATCAACTTTTTTTTTGTTCAGCTTTGCAGTTGTTTTCTTTAATCTGCATCTTACATAGTAACCAAATATCAGGGACAGAAAGGATTTTAGGGAGACTGTTTGCATGGCGTGGTGTCACTAACATCTCCAAACAGACCTCAATGTCAGTTTTAGCATGTGATGTAGGGCTGTCCCCATCCGATGCCAGTGTCAGATATCAAGCTGATATTGGTTAAAAAACGTGGATCAGATTAGAAAGCTGCAAAATTTGCTGATCCAGGAAATCTATTACAGCTTTTCTTTCAAGCAAAGTCAACTTTATTGTCAAATGTGCCACATGTTAGACATACAACACAGATGAAATTACAGTCCTCTCAGACCCACGGTACATATAAATAAAATATAATAAACTATAAGATAAAAATATAGGAATTTCTTTCTGATTGCGTCTTAATTTATTTGAAATTATTTTATATATTTTTATGCTTGTAAGTTTAAAACTGATCATACACATTAGTAAATAACAAATGGGTCAGTTTTATTCTCCTACTTACTCTTATGAAATCATTTCATTAACCTGTTAAACTAGGCTTTTTAGAGGGGAGGTTCCACAAAACAGACACACTTAACATAAACCATAAATAAAGTCAATTATCAGATCAACAACTTCTTAATAATCTTTGGCCAAAAACACAGCTAAGTATCTATATCAGGCATTAGCTGATACTTGACCTGTGGTTTTGATATTGGTATAAGAAGTGAAAAAGTGGGATAAGGTCAGCCCTAATAGGAAGGGTGAGAAAACTGGATATACAAGGTCAACTTTCTTCTCTGCAAATAAAAAGTATGCTTACTCATGAAACCCTGACTCGTCATCCTCATTGAAAATAAGTGCATGCACCCGGATGTTGTGCTCCCATATATGCCATACGGAACTTGGGCCAACAACATCCGCAGAGTCACATGTTGCAGGACTGAACGCACCAACATTATGTTCAAAAGCTGGCTGTTAATCGTTTCTTTTGATCTGTGTGAAAAGGGCTTTACTAACGGCAGTTACTAACAATACACAGTGACGCATCAGTAAAGACACATTTGCTGTTGTTTATGGAGCAAACCCACAACCTGTATCTGTGTTCAGTCCTCTGAAACGTTTCTAAGTCTCATCTTGTCTTTGTGTATGGGGGTCAGGTTTCCCCTCAGGAGTGTTTAGCTGGAAGGACACAGCATCCTGGCAACACACAAAATTAGTGAGACAGAATGAGGATTCCAGGTTTACGCCACTATTTGCTGTGAAGAAAATATATATAAACACAACCAAAGCAGACTTTCATGGAACTACAGAACGTTCTACTGTAGGGCTGGACGATATAGGAAAAAAGATTATCGATAAAAAAAAAACTGCATCGATCGATATCGATATTTATCAAAAAACAAGGCCATTATCAAATTAAAAGCTGTTTTAGGTGCAGCCCTGGCCATTTAGGCTTTTGCTGAATGACCTACTTATAATAAAGATCACACTAAAGCCGCTTTCAGACTTGGAACATGTGCGATAAAGTCCATCCGCTCTTTAAATGGACTCGTCTTTTCAAACATGCCGCTTCCTTGCGGACTTAGTGCATCCCGGGCGCTTTCAGACATCAGGAAATGTTGCAGAAAAGTCAGTACAGCCCCGCTCTCCCTTCGACTCTGTCCGGAACATTTTCTTGTGCGTTCAGCCAAAAAAGCGTGCCACAACATTTCCGCTCCTGTGACATGTAGACATTACAGTCCATGTCCGCTACATCTCTGAGGTAAAAGACTGCTACGCATGTCTGAATGCAAACGTTATAAAGGACAGAGTCTGCAATATTACCGCTTTCCAGTGGAAGTCTGAAAGGGGCATAACACTGAAACCCAATTCAGCCTTTGCCTGGGTCTGCGTTTGTGATTGGTTTGGCGGAAGGAGTGGCTGTAGTATCATGCTACGCGATAGGATACAACGGAAAACTGTGCTGCTATATTGAACTTTTATTAAACCTCTTTTTTTTCTATTGAAAAAGCCTCTATCAATTTATATATATATCTATATCAAATTATCATCCAGCCCTATTCTACTGTAGAAATACATATATCGGCTCATTGACACCTATAAAACCATAACTAAGAAATTTCTGTATGTAGCTTTAAATAAAACCAGACATCAACCTTTTAAACAATCCAGAATAAAAAACCATTAACAGTAAGCTTAACAATCTGCTACATCAGTCTGCATGTTAGCTTTTTTCCCTCATAACATGCGAGCATAAAGAGCTGACTGGCTGTGTTATGTGTTGTTTGGTCTGCAACTGAGATTAGCTAATATTTTTTCATTTAATTGAGCGTCTTGGTAAAAATTTCATGTGCTTCCTATGTTCATGAGAAACTTTATGTACACTTAGCAAAGCATCACAGCATTTTGGAGTTGGAGTTGCAGTTCTCAAGCATCTTAACTAGTAGTATGTGTTTTTCATAGAGGTCTAATTCCAATGTGGTATTTTCACATATATGAATGTTTTCTGAACATTGCACAGCTCACACTCCTGTGTTATTTAATCAGCTCCAACAGTGTGTCTATCCTGGCTGCTCTCACAGCCTTTGACAGACTGTACTGTACAGTTTATGTCCTTCAGGTTCCCTCTTGCCTGAATACCTATCCACAACAATCACCTGCTTCCAGCCTTCAGTGCAGCTGCTTACTCTACATTACCCTCCTAAACTCAATTACCGACTTGATAAACCACCAGTCCACTCATTCCTGTCCCAGTCACTCTGTTTTAGTACTATTCAGTACAGTTCATTGAACCCAGACAACCCTGTCCCTCACCTCCTATCTTCCTAAAATTTCCTCTGCAAAAGATGAGCAAAAGATGACAAGCTTATATTTTTCCCTCCTTTTTGCAAAATCTTAACATTTTCAAATAATTTTATTTTCCATTCAGGCACCAAATAACTATAAAACTATCAGGTTACTATTCTGTGTTAAAAATTTATCATTTTAAATTTGACATTAATAAATCTTATGATCGAGATCAGTGGGGGAACTATTAATAAAATTGGACACACCTTTTCAGAAAATGAAAGATTCACAATGCTCATCTAGCTGTTTCCCATCTCCAACACATCTGATTCAAATCAGACTGTTTTATCAAGTTGAGCAGCGACTCACTGATTTGAATCAGGTGTGTTGGAGCAGAAAAAACATCTAAAACTTGAGGAGTGCAGCACTTGAGGACTAGGGTTTCCCACCATTGATCCTTAATTAAGGTCAAGTATTAAAAAAGGGTTGCTTATCAGTAGGTCTGTCCTAATTAATAACTGAATTGTATAACCATGATCATGATTGTATAATCCTCATAATCGTCTTAACTCACCTGTTTAAAAACAGCAGTGTGAAAATGTCACATTTCCACGTTTCCACCGTTTCACTAAGCTGACTGACAGAATTCACACCCTTCTAATGCCAGTATGTCATTACATGCTTGTCCAGTGCTGTGGACGGGCAAACAAAAGCGGCTTAGAAAACCTAAAACCTAAACACTCATACGTAAGGACAGGTATGTTCTCAGTTTACTAAACTCTAGTCAGTTTGCACAATGGTGGTTAGCGCCGTTGCCTCAAAGCAAGAAGATTCGAGCCAAGGCTAGAGAGGAGTCCAGTTTCCCTGTGACCCTAAACTGGACTAAGCAGTATAGAAAATGGATGGATGGTCACTTCTGCACATTTGATGACATTTTTTTTTTACATAAGCATATAAACTTACTAAAAAGTAAGGAAATTTGTATTTGGTTGATCATTTCTTTGCTTCTTGGCATTAAATATTACACTGTTGGAAATTCTGTTCATTTTCCTTTCAAATGGCGTCACATGTCATTGGTTATTGCCCAATTGTTGGTGCTTAAATGGCAGCACCTGTGAGCATGAAACCAGCTACAGCGGTCAGTTGGCATCTGCTTCAGGCATGGCACATTCGATATGGAAAAAGCTTGTGTCACAGGGCAACTTCAAACTTATATTCCACATAACAAAGATGTAGCATTATCTTGAGTAAGCCTAGTGCCAGCTAAAAAAAAAAAAAAAAAAAAAAAACATCCATCAGAAATTTTTAATCCTCAAAGATCATTGGAGGCTAGAAAATTCAGCTAGAATTTTATATGAATATTATACAATGGGCAATGAAAGTATTCAGACCCCTTTAAACTTTTCACTCTTTGTTTCATTGCTGCAATGTTCCAAAAAGTTCATTTTATTTCTCATTAATATACACTCATTAATATACACCCCATCTTGACAGAAAAAAACAAAAATGTCGAAATCTTTGCAATTTAAAAAAAAAAAACAAAAACTGAAAAATCACATGGGCAAAAGTATTCAGACCCTTTGCTCAGTACAAAGTATAAGCATCCTTTTGAGCTAGTACAGTCATGGGTCTTCTTGGGAATGATGCAACAGGTTTTTCTCACCTGGATTCGGGATCTTCTGCCATTCTTCCTTACAGATCCTCTCCAGTTCTGTCAGGTTGAATAGTGAACGTTGGTGGACAGCCATTTTCAGGTCTCTCCAGAGATGCTCAGTTGGGTTTAAGTCAGAGCTCTGGTACGACCAGTCAAGAATGGTCACTGAGTTATTCTGAAGCCACGCCTTTGTTATTTTAGCTGTGTGCTGAGGGTCATTGTCTTGTTGGAAGGTGAACCTTCAGCCCAGTCTGAGGTCCCGAGCACTCTGGAAGAGGTTTTCTTTCCAGGATCTCTCTGTACTTGGTCACATTCATCTTTCCTTCAACTGCAACCAGTCGTCCTGTCCCTGCAGCTGAAAAACACCACCATAGCATGATGCTGCCACCACCATGTTTCCCTGCTGGGATCGTATTGGGCAGGTGATGAGCAGTACCTGGTTTTCTCCACATATATGGCTTAGAATTAACGCTGAGAAGTTCAATCATAGTCACATCAGACCAGAGCATCTTATTTCTCATAGTCTGGGAGTCCTTCATGTGTTTTTTTGGCAAATTATGCAGGCTGTCATGTCTTGCACTGAGGAGAGGCTTCCATCGGGCCACTTTGCCATAAAGCCCCGACTGGTGGAGGCTGCAGTGATAGTTGACTTTGTGGAACTTTCTCCATCTCCCTACTGCATCTCTGGAGCTCAGCTACAGTGATCTTTGGGTTCTTCTTTATCTCTCTCAAGGCTCTTCTCCCATGTTTGCTCAGTTTAGCTGGACAGCCGGGTCTAGTAAGAGTTCTGGTCGTCCCAAACTTCTTCCATTTAAGGACTATGGAGGCCACCGTGCTCTTAGGAACCTTTAGTGCTGCAGAAATTTATTTGTAACCTTGGCCAGATCTGTGTCTTGCCACAATTCTGTCTCTGAGCTCCTTGGACAGTTACTTCAGCCTCATTATTCTTGTTTGCTCTGACATGCACTGTGAGCTTATATATATATATATATATATTTTTTGGGGGGGGGATTATATATAGCACACCTTAAATTTAAGCAAGATATATTTTATACAGTTTGAGCAGTGAATTTTAAAAAAAAAAAAATCAAGATTTTAAAAAAATTTCTAACTAATGCATGTTGGCCCATTTTCTGCTGCCCTTACTTAAATAAAATCCAGATAAAACAAGCCAAATTGACTTTTAAACTATGAACATAGCTACAGGCACAACTCTAGGTTTCCATCATTACGCTATATTTTCTCTAAACCTGCACAATATTGTATTCAAAACGTTTATATCGAACCCGTTCCATCTAAAACTAGCTGTAACTTATGGCACACAGACGGTCTCAGCTAACTTGACAAGTGAACCCTGGTGCTGTTTTCTGGCAGTATGAAAGCAAACGGACCATCCAGTGGACCAAAGACAGGAAGTGACCTATGACGCTTTGCACAACATGTCAGATAACTTGCTGCCTCTCCTGCTGCTGCTTCTGGACAGACTTTGGTTACTGCATCAGGTTTAGCTAAATACCCAAGACTGATTGTTGCTTCATAGCTTGCAGCGAACAAGCTGTTTTCAGTCCTGACTCCTGACCAATCAATGAGCTGGATTTTCTTCTTATTTCTTGTACATCAATGGTCGTTTATGGAAATTTCGCCCCCTAGTGAGCAGTTGTTGTAACTGCATCACCTTGTTAGTCCGCCTGAGTAACCTGCAGTTTAAAGGAAAACAAACCAAAGTGCATACGTTTCTGAATTTTCTGCCCAATCAAACCGAGTCACACAAACTATGCTGGATTATTACTGTATGTTAGATCTTTAAACCAAAAACCACTCAAAGAAAACAGGAAAAACACACATCCTGTCACAAGAAAACAGAAAAAAACAATCATAAGCTTGTGGTGGGAAACAGTAGTAAAAATTACATAAAATACTTCTAATTTCAATAAAAAACATCACTGTTTGCAAGACTGAACATAATTCTACAGAAGAACATTCATTGGCAAACCTTCTCTGCTGCTTTACTTTAACCTTGCAAGCTCATCACACTTGTCTGTATTTGGATAAATTTCAACATTATCATTTAAAGACCCCTGTCAGCATCAATCTTAAATGCTGGAGAAGTACTTAGGTTAATGCTATAAAGGATTTGGGCACTAATCCCCACATGATGACACTGAAGCCATATCTTCATCATGCCGCGCTCCTCCAGGGAAGCTCATGTTTTGCCAGATGCAGAAACGCAATCGTGGAGTGCAAAGCTAGAGGAGAATGTGATTCTGCAGGACCATGGCATGGGTAGTTGCACCCGTGTCTGCTTTCAAAATGGCCACAGAAACTGCCTGGCAGGTGGCAGATGTAGGAGAGATGCAAAGAATGCAATGCAACCATTTTTTGCCACTTATCTCCACAGACCACCAAAGCAGGTTTTTCCTGCTGCTGCTTAAAGGAGGAGGTGCAAATCCACAACATGAGATTACTACTACCAAGACAGCTAGTATATGACTGCTACAACATGATAGCATGATAAGGAACTCTTGGAGGGTTAACAAATACACACCATCACATCTGTAGCTGAGTCCAAGTATGTGACCTTTACACTTCAAGACAAGGCAGGTATCTTAATCTCCTGCACACAGTGGCTCTTAAATTACATCCTGTCAGTGCGTCTGCTCAGTCAGACACATTTGTGAATTATTACCTAAGTGTCATTTTTAAAGGTTCATCAGCAGTCGAGTGGGGTAATTTGCATAAACTCTAGACACATTTAGAATAACAGATTGCTTGATGCACAGTCACAGTGACTAGCAGATATTTTATTGTGATGATTGAGCCCAGTGAGCTCTTGGCTCACACGCTCACTTCACAAACTCAACACCACATGGACAAACAGATATACACAGCTTGTCTCTCTATCCTCAAACCTGATGTACCCAGTTTGGAAAATAACCTTGCAGATACTTTATCTCTGCTACTCTTCAGCCTTTCTAGCATAAAAACTATTTTAAGGATGTTTTATCAATGGATTTTTAAAGCCAAAGGGCCACTTATTTGTGACAGATCACATCTGCAGAGGCACAACTTTCAAATACAAACGCTTGAATTTGATTTCCTAGTACACCTTAACGTATATTATTTATTGCTGCCATAAAGAGTTCCATCATCCCTAAAAATCTATTTCTAGAGGGAGAGGGGGATGGAGCCGGAAGACCCACAGAAAACCCAACACCCCGAGCACCCCCCCCAACCCCCCCCCGAGTCCGAGCCCACCCCATGAACGCTCTGACATGGCGGCGTGTGATCCCCCCCCCCGCCGCCGCCCCCCCAGTGGGCGGAGGGGAACTCCCGCCCCCCGCTGGAGGAGAGGCTTCCCCCCTCCCCCCCCCCCCAGATCCCCTTTTTGGGTTCCTTCTGTTTTTTTCTCGTTTTTTTCTTTTTCGCCCTGTTTTTTTGTTTTTGTTTTTTTTTTTTTTGTTTTTCCCCTCCCCTTTTTTTGGTTTTTTTTTGATCTGGATGGGGTTTTTTCTTTTCCCTGTGGGTTCCCTGTTCTATTGTGTTTTTTTGTTGTTTCCTCTTTGTTTTTGCCCCCCCGGTGTCCCTTATTGCTCCCCCCCCATATTATACTCTCTGGCCTGAGGATTAACCGGCCCCATCGCGACCCTAAGGCAATCCCTTTCCCGACCCCCTCCCCCGAAGATCCCCGCCCCCCCCACCCATTAGGCCCTCCCGTGTTTCTGTTGCCCCCCCCCCCCCCCCCCCCCCCCCCCCCCCCCCCCGAACCCCGCCCTTCGTGCCCCCTCTCCTGAACCACAACCCCCCCCCCCCCCCCCCGACCCCCCAGAAACCCCCCGTCCCCCCCCCCCCCCCCCCCACCCCAACCGCCTTCTGTCCTTCTTTTTTTTTTTTTTTAAAGTGAGTTACTGCAGCTGAGCTGCACTGTGATTTATTTTTATATTTGTAGGGTAATAAAAGGGTTATGAGTGTGAGTACAGTGTACTTGGCATCTGGAAACATTAAACAAACCGTCAATAAAGAGTCCAAAGTTCAACCAAAGTTCACTCCAGATCTGCAGTGTTTGTAAAAGTGACATCTTCAAAGGGCACGGCGGCTCATCTAATTAGGTCATTGTAAGATAACCAAACTGGCACACACCCATTTTCTCCAGTGTATTACAGAAAGCTGTTTCCAGAGAATCTGAGACCTTTTAAACAAATTAGACCAGATGAAAAGCGATGAGATCTGTGCAACCTCAGCAAACTTAAACCTGCATGCCAAAACATGTGCAGCTTAATTCCAGCGTGAGGGTGTCATGAAAAGACGAGGTCAAAGCTCAGCAGACCAACACAGACGCTTTTATCTACCGCACGTTACCATCATCAAGGCTTTGAGCATTTTTTTTTTCTACAAACCAACACACTTGACCCGTCACAAAATGACTCTTCCTCTGGCGTTAACTTGAACATCCGAGGTGAGGCTCTCAATTTGCAAAGGTGAGGAAGGTGGGGCGAGCATTATGGAAGGCAGTTTGTGCAGATTGATAAGACCCTTTTGAACTCACACACACATACAGTACATAGTGTTTTATAAGTGGGGGTGAGAGATGACCCTCTCCTCCGCCAGTGCTCACAGGAAACATCTGACTGTGTGGCAGACTTTGATTCACACAGATCAAAAGAACTATTTAAGGAGGCGGACCTTTAGAAACTTGGGATAAGCCTGTAATGTGTCAGACTACCTACTGTCTGGAGCACTGACCACACTGAATCAGACATTTTTGCCCGCGCCAGAGTTGGAACTGCTTTCATCCCGACAGTGAAGGTTGTGAGCTGCAGGAAAGACGAGACAACCATTCTGTCTTGGGAAGCAGCAGCGTTCATTTTGCCTCATCCCTCTGTGATTAAACACACATCCATTTTAGACTATTTTTATGACATGTGGGTGTTACTGTGGCTATGCTGACTCGTCTGCCTCTCCACTCTTTTGTGCATTGATTCAGAGCTGTTATGCAAGGCTCTGCCCCCCATCCTCTTACCGATTAGAAACACTCTCGCTCCCACACCTCCACCTCACAGCCCACACACACTTCCAGCGCACACAAGCACCTCAACACCTGCTAAACTATACATGCCTCAGCTTTGTGGAGTAACATAAAAGCATACTCTTCTTTGCACTTTCATTTTTCATCAGCTCCCTTTTTGTATTGCAACCATGTAATAGATGTTCAGTAACAGCTTAAAGATCTCCACTCACCCCATGCCTGCAAGCTTGCTCATTCAAAGCCTTGACCCAGGTTCGCTGCCAGTGTTCCCTGAAGGACTTGAAGGAAAAAAGAGATGTCAACAAGCCTTTAACTCCAGCCTCAGATGCAGGTCCTCCATCCTTGCCGGAGCGGAGCTTCAGCAGGAAACCCCAAACGCCCCCAGTCCGGCTCTGATGGGGCTGTGTAGGGGAGACCTGCTGCAGCCAGGTTGTCTCTCCTCTGCCTTCTTTGGCTGGCTTCCTGGATTTCCACAGCCGCAGTACAGTCAGCCAGTACTGGAGGAGCCATCGCAACACAATCAGCAAGGAGGCTAAGAAGAGACCCACCAGACACAGCCAACTTAACTCCTGGAGCTCCATCAGCGCCTCCTGGAGCCTCTCATATCATCAAGTCCAGATGGAACAGTTACAGCAGATCAGCCCCCTTTAGCCTGTGGATGCCAGCACACAGTCATTTCAGTTACTGATGATTTACACGTAACAGTGGAATGACTAATAATACAAGATCTTTGTCATTTTGTCATAAACAGCCCCCCCAAACTTTGATGTGCTAATTAATGGTCACCGTTCCTATGAGGCACTGGTAGAAGCGACAACAGCGTTAACGTAACGAGGGTAAATATAAACAAATCGTGCAGAATGAGGAGTGCAGTGCGGCGCAGGTCCTCAGGGAAAACTCGTACAATCAATTCCAGCTTCACACCAACCTGAAGTTTAATTTAAATGGTCCGAGCTGCAGGCTGCAGGTAACCGAGCGCGTATGTAGCGGGCTTCATGGCGATATGGAGCGCTTCCAATAGCAAATTTGTTTCCCATCTCTGTGTCGTCCGCATGTTTTCCTCTAATGTCTCTCTGCTGTCATCTATCGATTGGAAAACAAGCCGTCTGCTCTCTGTTAGAAAATTTCAGGCTCCGACGGGTTTAAAATCCGCTGATCGTGCCCTCCTGCAGTTGTAGCCCGTTTGTAATGACGATATGGCAATATGATGGTAATGGTTGGCACTGACCTGCACGGGGCGCTGCAGGGGCGGAAAAGCGGGCAAAACCGGAAACGAAAAGCACGAGCTTCAAAATAAAGGCAGAAATTTATTACCTCAAAATGTTTAAGATTTCATACCAATTTTACTGTTTGTTGGACTTGCATCTTTTTTTCCTTCGAAAATGTTAGCATGTAACAAGCTCAATTAATTAGTAACATTAGAATATGAACAAAGAGTTGAGAACACCAATCTACAAACAAAAGTAAAACATTCGAATGTGTAGCTCAGGATATTTACGAAAGAGGATTAGGGTCACATGAATAAAAAGAAAATTCTGAGAAAAAAATAATCATAATTCTAACTTGAATCCAAGAATTCTGACTTGTTTTTTCGAGAACATAAAAAATTAGGAGATTTCTTTTTCCTTTTTTTCCAATTTCCGAAAAAGTCAAAATTCTGAAACAGAATTTTGTTTTTTTCTTCAGTGGCCACAATCCTCTTCTGTAGATATTGAGCCAAAAAAATTATAAATTGTTAATTTCACGTCCTGAATTGACCTTTGACCACTGAACATTATGCAGATGCCATAGTATTTATAACAACAATAAAACAATAATGATGATGATGATAATAATAATCAAAATATTATATTACAAAATATTATTTTATAGTTTATTATATTATATTTTATGATAACAATATTATTACGATTATGATAATTTTTTATTTTTGTTGTTATTATAATCATCATCATCTTGCAAGAGTTGAATATTTCTGTTCACAACAAAATTGAACAGTGTTGTCATTTCTGCATGTGTTTCAAACAGACAAAATTATTTGAACGAATCAAACATTAGGTCAAATTCTAATAATAATTATAATTATTATTGTTATTATTATTATTGTTGTTATTATTATTACTATTGAGAAAGAAAGAAAGAAAGAAAGAAAGAAAGAAAGAAAGAAAGAAAGAAAGAAAGAAAGAAAGAAAGAAAGAAAGAAAGAAAGAAAGAAAGAAAGAAAGAAAGAAAGAAAGAAAGAAAGAAAGAAAGAAAAAGAATTGGATATAAATTAGTCGACAGGTGGCAGAATTTTAGCATTTCAGCGGCACAATAAATAAATAAACGAAGAAGAAAATGTCACTTCCGTGTCAAGTAAACATCAATAATATAGTTGTTTCCGAAAGTTAGAGCACATTTTTTCTAGTTTGGGGGGGGCGCACGGATATTCTTATTTCAAATTAAATAATGGCTTTTTTGTATAAAATTTTAACAAGACGGTATATTAGCATTCACCACAGATTTTTTTTTTATTTTTTTTTTTTATTTTTTTAAGAGACCACGCATTTGGTTATCCGATAAATACTTGTAGACATTTTATTTTGACAGCTGACAGGAAATAACCTTATTATAAAATTCCAAACTTTATTGGTAAACTGTAATCAGACGTGTAGTTAGACAGCCAGGTAGTTGATAGCTAATAGCATCAGCAACTCTTAATGAGAGATGGTATGGATTACCACTGTGACTTATGGACTTTTTTTGCTTTGACGACGGAATTATCAAGATGTGTTCTGGTTTAAAATGACGTCGTGACATGTTTTTATCTTAGTGAAAACAACCAAAGCTTCCTCATTGATCGTGTTTAGGGACAACGGCATATTTGCTACAGTAGAAACGTGATTTGATCCGACAGGAATATACTTATCAAAATGCGTGAAAACATGTCACCAATACCCGTCCTTCCGTTGGTTATCAACTGTTTCCTGTCTGTTCTGGGCTGCATGGCCACACTTAAACTGATTCCTGCTTTTAAAGATCATTTCATCTCAGCGCGACTGTACGGAATGGACCTAAACAAAACGCTAAAAAAAGAAGTGTAAGTGCCTCCATATGACGTTCTTCTTTTGATGTACTTCACTTTGTGTGATATGGTGTGTCTAGAATCCTGTGCTTTGGTTATTAACCCAATTTCTGTTTCATTTCTCCTGATTGGTCACTCTTGTTGACAGTCCAGAGTCGCAAGGAGTCATTAGTGGGACGGTCTTCCTCATCATCCTCTTCTGCTTCATCCCAGTGCCTTTCCTCAGCTGCTTCGTAGGGGACCAGTGCATGGGTTTCCCACATGATGAGGTGGGTATGAGATTTGGAAAGCCTTTATACCCCCCCTCAAATCAAAACCCTAACTTAAATTTCTCTCTATATATGTGTGTGTGTGGTTTGTAAACTAGTTTGTGCAGCTGATTGGTGCACTTCTGGCCATCTGTTGCATGATCTTCTTGGGTTTTGCTGATGATGTGCTCAACCTGCGATGGAGGCACAAGCTCCTTCTTCCCACCATGGCTTCTCTGCCACTGCTCATGGTCTACTTTACCAACTTTGGCAATACAGTCATTGTGGTGCCGAAGCCCTTCAGAGCCCTGCTTGGGCTGCACTTAGATCTGGGTGAGTTTCTTGCATTGTTTGGAAGGTTGTCTGTTCCTCCACCTCATCAACACCCTCCACTGATTCCTGGGGAGTTCCAGCTCTTGAGCAGACATATAACGCATTCATTGTATTCTTTGTCTGAGACATCTCTTGAAATATGAGCCTTTGTGAACCTTACTGCTTTTATCACCAGCATGTAAATGACCAAACAAATGTATTTTTAGAAGAATGTAGTTTAAATATTTTCTAAAGCACAGTGGTTGATGTTGGACATGATGATCCTATTTTAACGCATCTTTAAATTCTGACCTTCTGCAGGTATTCTTTATTATGTTTACATGGGAATGCTTGCAGTTTTCTGCACAAACGCCATCAACATCTTAGCAGGCATAAACGGTATTGAGTCAGGCCAAGCCCTGTTTATCTCTGGTTCCATCATCATCTTCAATCTGCTGGAGCTCAGTGGTGCGTGTTTGGTTTTCTTATTACATCATTGTCGTGGTTGCAAGTTACACTTTTGTACACTGCTCCTCATAGTCTGTGAATATTTTTTAAATTGCCTTAAACATAAGTGTAAAATCATGTCACATAGCAAAGTATTTACGAATACAGAATATTACAATTTGCCGTTTTAAATGATCAATAATTTGGGATATTTTGCATTATTCTCTTTTGTGACTTGCATATTTTGTCCTTGTTTCGCTTTCATAACTATCAGGAGATTATCGCGACGACCATGTTTTCTCCCTCTACTTCATGATACCGTTCTTCTTCACCACATTAGCACTTTTTTACCACAACTGGTGAGTTGATCTTTTTGCCTGGAGCAGTAATATGAAATGCATTTTATCCATTTTTACATGTCGATGGATCTTGATAAGCCAGTAATCTCTCGGCTTTGTGACAGGTATCCCTCATCAGCGTTTGTGGGAGACACTTTCTGCTACTTTGCCGGGATGACCTTCGCTGTGGTGGGAATCCTGGGACACTTCAGCAAAACAATGTTGCTGTTCTTCATTCCTCAAGTGGTTAACTTCATCTACTCTTTACCTCAACTTTTTCACATCATCCCGTGTCCCAGGCACCGGCTCCCCAGGTGAACAATGATAATGATCTTGAGCTGTTATTCATCTTGGTAATTTCCAGTCATCATGTATGCTTTTCTGTTTTTTAACTGTGTCTTTCTTCCATTATCATTATTATTAAAGACTGAATCCAGACACTGGCAAACTGGGGATGAGCTACTCTAAATTCAAAATGAAAGACCTCTCAAAATTGGGGCAAATCATTCTAAAGGTAAAGCTTCTCCTTATTCCTGCATTTTCCTGTGTGAATATCTGATTAGTTTTGTGCAGGTAACCAGGTTTTTGGATTGTCCTCAAAGCAACAGCAAAGGCAGAAAATAATTTAGAAAATGGATGTGAATGTTACCTCTAATTGCTTTGGATGATTAAGCAGATTGTTTCTGCTCTACTTCACTCACAAAGGTGGTGTGGAAATTTAAAATGCAGCCGCATTATTTGGTTTTCATGTAACACACTTGCTTCTGTACTGTGTGCACATCTTTCACATCATAGCAAAGATAGGGGATGGCAAGAAGCATTTTCAGTGCTCAACACATGAAAATCAGATAGAACTGATGTAATAAAACTTAAATGACATCACAGACCAGTTTCTGGCTTCATGCGATAGTCTTAGGGTTAGATTAGACTGTCATACACTTACTATAGTGGTTAAACATATGCATGAATGAGGCCAGTATTAACACAGTAGCTGGGTTTATTAGGTAATAATAATAATGGCTCTGATCCTCAACAGGTTGCAGAATTATTTAAGCTGCTGGAGGTGCGGCGGGGCCAGGAAGGAGATGATGATTTTATTGAGTGCAACAATATGACCTTAATAAATCTGGCTCTGAAACTACTGGGACCCACCCATGAAAGAAATCTCACTGTCATCATGCTCCTGATGCAGGTACACAAAGCATCTAAATCCTAAAATGTGAAAAAGTATAATCAGTTAGGTGATAACGTTCTGTTTGCTGGTCATTTCTTTGTGTCATGCAGGTAATGGGGAGTGTAGTGGCTTTTGGGATCCGTTACCATCTGGTGCGCCTCTTCTATGACGTCTAAATGCCTTCGTAAGGACAGAGCAGAGGAAACCGAATGAAAAAAATCTCATGAAGTTATGGAACTATTTTATGAGCTTGTGGTTCATCAGCTGTTTAATAGATTCCATTGCCTCTCTGTTACTTTTCTGCCTCTGGCTACAGGAAAGACCCAGTGTGAGGTGAACAACTGGATAATTTCAATGGCTAATGGTCTGACATCAACAGCAGGTCTGACTTTCAGCAGCACAGGCACGAACTGCAAATTAGACCCACAATCGTGTGTACCCATCATGAAAGTTTATTTTTCTACAGCTTTTGTAGGCGAGGAGGGAGAATTATCCTCAATGCACCAAATGTCTTTGAAATTCATTACCATTTGAAAACAGATTTATGAAGGTCTAAATAAAGGTTTTAAAAAGATTAAAAAAAAAAAAAAAATCACATGAGTGCAGTGTCTGAATCTGCTGTTGATGCAGAAATGGCTCAGAGAAAATGAATAATAATCCACACAGTGTGGGGGGAAAGTAAAGTTCATCTTTGTTTTGTTTTTTGTTTTTGTTTTTGTTTCTTATACCTAAAAACAAATTTACACAAAATGGTTGCATTGAAAAAAGGTAGAGACAGATGACAAGGCTATAATCAACCTAAGAGCTATTACAGGAAAGTGGGTGGAAACGGGTTACTAGAGGGGTCTTAGAGGGGATGGAGTGAGATGATGGTGTCTGGATCATCATAAAGGTTCATGATGGGTGAAGGGTGTCCTGACTAATGAGAATGAGTTCAGCAAACATTGTAAAGACAACTGGCACTCTTCTTAGAGAATGTAATTACAGGTGAGACACTGTTTTTGAGATTAAGTGTAAAAATTCTGAAATAAATTTTGAAAATGTGTAAATGTGGTTGTGCTTTTGAGATTATTTGTACAAAATGTAAGAAGTATTTCGATTTATTACCAAAAGTAGTGTCATTCCAGTGAAAGTACTCTGCTTATGGCTTGTAAATTATCTGTGTTCAGTCAGTAAATTACAAGAAACATCAGAGAAGATGTCACATTCTGATAAGATATTATTGAAACTGACGTCTCAAATAGGGAATTTTTTATTTTATTTTTACATGATAGACTGCAGAAGTTTCATGCTGAAAACAAATAGGTCGAAACTTTTATCAGAAAGTAAAATTAATAAATATGTGAACATAAATCAAATCAAATTTTTAATAACTCCTTCATACATTGTCTGTGACTAAACTAATTTAACTTTTTCCAAAATAACCTTCGAAAATTTTGACTATTCATGTCTTGATCTGTTACATCGCTCATATTTTACAGAAAAGACTTTATTTTTACAGTAAAAAAATTTTTTAAAAGTAAAATATACCATGTATGAACTCTAAACCGGAGAAGTATAATTCTATCGTACATGAGTGAAAAATAAATGTGCTTCAGTACTATGACACGATAAATGTACTTCATCGCCTACTCTGATGGAAAGTGCCGGAACTGTTGATTTACACTTTGTTTCGAGGGGGACGTTATAATGTACGTAACCTGCGTTCTTGTGGTTGATGAGGAACATTTCTGATGTCATTCTCCGAGCAGTGTTTGTTATTTTACTAGTGTATCAAACTTGTTTCCCACTAAATTATATTTTGGCTCGTATTGGTGTTTCCGGTGGAGTTTGGGGCGTTTTTAGAGACGTTTACACGGACCTGCAGCACCGGGCTAGCTAGCCCTCGGATGACAGTTAACGGTTGTATCTGCTCTCTGGAAGTATAATTTATGAGAGATGCCTCCAAACAGACGCATACAAAAGAAAACGCTTAAATTGGGGTGTGAATGGGGCCAGTGTCAAGAGTCTTTCAGCCAAATGGAAAACTTTTGTAAACATGCAGAGGCTCATCTGACGGCTTTGAACATGGATGAGGACGAAGAGACAGAGGGTGAGTTCAACTCAGTGCAGCTACCTCTTATTCATGCAATGATTAATTAATCTTTTTAGAGTTTTTTTTCTACAAAATATCCGTCGTTTATTTATAAGCATCTGCAACCAGATGTTTAATGTATTCCTTTAGAGTGGTGCCTATTAATCCACTCTGTTTTTTTTTTTTTTTTTTTTTTTTTTAAAAAAAAAAAAAAGAAAAAATAATCCCTCCTCCTTACATCTCAAAATCCCAAACAACATTCCTTTGCTTTTGTTTTGAAGGGGAGCGAAACTGTCTGTGGAGAGAATGTGGTTTCTGCTCCGTGGAGGGATCCGAAGAGCTGCGGCGGCATCTGTTCTTTCACTGTTACCACACTAAGCTGAAGCAGTTGGGTCAGCAGGTCCTCGATGCTCAGCCAGAGCTTGGCAGCTGCTCCATCGCCCACCACAACCGCAACATCATCCCTGAAATCCCAGACAATTTTATCTGTCTCTGGGATGAGTGTGAGGTAAGACTGGCAGTCACTGTCAGAACAGCATTTGGTGATATACCTAAATGTATCCTGCCATTTACTCCAGCTACAAATAAATCTTGTTTCTTCCTTCTGTTGGCATCTATCAAAGCAACCACCATATGAAAACCCAGAGTGGTTCTATCGCCATGTGGAGATGCACAGTTTGTCCATAGATATACCAACAGGAGAGTGTGAGGTCCCCATACGCTGTGGATGGAAAGGTATTCAACATCTCAAGATTAGAGTGCATATAATGGCAACAACAGCAAACTTTATAGGGTGGTAAATAAATTGTTGAATCTAAGCTCTGTGTCTGTGATTCTCAAGACTGTGAAGCAACGACTAAAGGGCGTCCAAAGTTGCGGGAGCACCTGCGCAGCCACACCCAGGAGAAGGCTGTGGCGTGTCCAGGCTGTGGGGGGATGTACGCCAATAACACCAAGTTCTTCGACCACATAATACGGCAGAGCGCAATGGATGGTAAAATAACAGGAATGCAAAAAGCTTGAGACTTCCTCAGATTCAAATAAAAAATCAAGCTGCTTCTGATTTGTGTTTGTGTGCTGTAGGTCAGCGATTCCAGTGTTCCCACTGTTCCAAACGTTTTGCAACAGAAAGGCTGCTGAGAGACCACATGAGGACCCATGGTGGGTTTCTTCCTAAGTTTTAGTGAGAAAAATAAGTGACTGTTTACCATTAGCAGACATATTATTTATTTAATCTTAACACATATTTTTCTTTTTTATGTTGAAACAGTGAGCCACTACAAATGCCCGTTGTGTGACATGACCTGCCCGTCACCCTCGTCACTGCGTAGCCACATCAAGTTCCGCCACAGTAACGAGAAACCATACAGCTGCGAATACTGTGAATACAGGTATAACATCTTCTGTGGCCTCAGCAGTACAAGCCAGGATTACACTTAGCTGCGTTAATCACACACTGAGATTTTCTGTATGTGTATTTGCAGCTGTAAGAATCTGATTGACCTGCGTAAACACCTGGACACCCACAGCAGCGATCCGGCATTCCGCTGCGACATTCCCGGGTGTGGTTTCACCTCTCGTACATCTGGCACTATGAAGATTCATCACAAAAAAGAGCATGAGGTGATTCTCAAATGTGACTCTCATATTTGCTCATTTGATGTTGAACTTTAATAAGAACAAGATCAAATATATCATGGAAGTTACATATTAATGGTGTGAAAATGATAATGGGTATGTCACATGGAGTAAAGCATTCACTAACAAATGATGCACTACATCAGTTGTTAATTCTTTTATTGTTCCATATCTGACTTATTGTGATGAAATAGGGGAACTAAATGAAACCTACATTATTCCAGTTTTCATTTTGCAAAAAAAAGCAATAAGAATCATTATTAGAAGCGGATATAGAGATCCATCAAGGCCATTATTTGCAAAGTTTTATAACGATGATTAACTGAAATGACTTTTTTCATTAGTGTCCAGATTGTGATGTTTAAAACTCATAGGAAATGTTTTGCTATCAATATCCAAAAGAGACAAATCCATAATTATTCAAAACAGGGCAACTTAATGTGGTCCTACTATGAAGACTGTCGTCCTGCAGGTTTTCAAAAGTTATTACAGCTGTTGTGGCTAGAAAATAAGTATCGTTTGGAAATTAGTGGCATGTTGGCCTCCAGCTGTTCTTAGTTTTATTCTTAGTTTTAATTTTATTGTCTGTTTGGTTTTATGAATGATTTGTGTGAGAGGGGCAGATTAAACATGCTTTTTTTTATTTATGTTTGTATTGATTGCTTCGTTTCATAAAGAATTTAATAGTTATTTTTTTTAAAGAAGAAGAAGAAAATATATATATATATTTTTTTTTTTTTTTCTGTTTACAGGGGAGTTTTTTAGCGCGCTACAAATGCCATGTGTGTGGTCAGTGTTTCACTCGAGGCAACAGCCTAACTGTCCACCTGCACAAAAAACATCAGTTCAAATGGCCCTCTGGACATCCCAGGTTCAGGTAAATCTCCCATTTATATAAATATGGGAACCTTTGATGTTGACCTGCTAGTCTTCACCACTGACGGCCTTTATCCTTTCAGGTATAAAGAACATGAAGACGGCTTCATGCGACTGCAGCTTATTCGCTATGAGAGCGTGGAGCTGACTGAGCAGTTGATGAGGGAAAAACAAAAGAGGCAAGGAGAGGAGGATGACGATGATGATGGTCAGACTGAGGGTCAGGAGCAGGAGGAGGACTGTGCAGCAGCTGCAGCTGCTGCTGCTTCAGAGGTTCAGGTAGAACTTAAAGGGGTTCTTCTAGAGGAGCAGAGGACTGAGGATCTGAGCATCAACACTGAGGACGGTCAGGAAGACGGCGTGCTGTATGTCCTCACGCGAGGTTTGTCACAAGCGGGGGATGACTCCGTCATACTGCAACTGCAGGATGGTGTTCAACAGCAAGAAATGCAGGTGGACTGACTTGATGTGCATCATAAATATTGTAGGAAGTTCTCTAATCTGCTGTACAGGGTTTGGATGAACGTAGAGACTTGTGGAACTTTTAGAGCCTTCAATTTGCCTATATTAGGTAATAAAACCGTTATGGTCAATTTAATTTGCTATTGGTGAGCACATTTGTCAGTGCTTTTAAAATATTTTCTTCATCTTGTCATTATGCCACTGCCTTAGACACTGTGATGCTGTACTGTAACTAGGGGTGTGCCATATTGTATCGTAGGCCTGGGACGATAATCAATAAATTGATTAATCGCACGATAAATAGAAATTAACTCAATAGTTTTTCCAGCCTCGATATATCGCCGTGTGCATGCGTGTATTTGTTTTTCTCGTCTTGCCTCCAAATGTGCTGGATGACAAGAGAGTTCATTCTGTGCATCGGTCTCAGCACCTGGACGGTTCGTGGCTTAGAATGAAATGAAGGAGTGAAGCATCTTGTCAGTTTTTCAGGATCTTTGTATCTTTATGAGGAAGCGGAGCCGCAAGCACACCTACATACACAGACTGCAGCAAGTGAGCTTCCAGGAGCTCGGAAATGCTTATTGCAAAGCCTTAGAGTCCTTTTTTATTTTATTTTTTTCTTTATTTATAATATTTAAAAGTTCTGGTTCTGGACATTCCAGTGTGAAATAAAAGTTGTATTGCTGCATTTGAAAGGATGTACTTGCATTATTACGATATGTTAACATTATATGAGTGGTCATTTTGGTCTTGGTAATGTCGACAATTATATCGATTATTGTCAATAATATGTGGGACAATATATCGTCCAGCAACATTTGTTATCATCCCAGACCTATCGTATCGTATATATTGTATTGTGATGTAGTGTTAGTAGAATTGGTAGTAATATAATGACATCATGTGACCTGTGGAGCTCCACTGAAAAAGTGAACAAGGGAGCATGATGGATCAAAGCAGATCAGCAGGTATTGGCTTTAATCTATCATAAAACAGTGTTTATTAAGATAACAAACCAAACTAGAAAAGCAGTTGAATTTTAAATAGAATTTGCAAAGACTTTATTTTGTTGTACGTCTTAAGTCAGACAAACTGAGGAAAGATTGTACTGTAGCTGTGACTTCTTGTGTGGCCATCAATATCATCTGTGATATCATCATTGCAATGTTTCCTGTTTTAAATATTATATCTTTGTTGGTGATATTGCCCACCCTTATAATTTCTATAGTTTCTTTACAGTAGATTCACAGATACACAACTGGTGGTATTAAAAATATAGTCTAAAAATTGAAATCAGATAATATGAAAAAAATATCATGATAATCTCCTTTTGCCGTATCGTCCAGCCCTAACTGTAACAGAGTAATGCAGTACTCAGTTTTAGAAATACATATACATGGGGGGGGGGGGGGATAGGTTGTCTTTTTTTTTTACATGTTGAAAGGTTAACTTATTATCTTCAGTAATGACACATTTGCAGACCATCTTCAGTTCATGTTAAAACTCAGTTATGGGTTGATCTATAAGTTCAGCAAATCTCCTCCTACTGCTAAGTAGCGATCATTTCCATTTTCCTGGTTCATGCACATTTGATATATCAGAGGGATCTCTTGGATTCTCACAGGCTGGTGCAGGTAAAGAGAAATGACTCCATCTTGTGGTGCTGGAACAACGAAGCAGAGCTTGCTAAACCCTTGGTTACTTGTCAGAAGCGCATCCTGTGGCGCCCTCTGCTGACTAGAAATGCTCTACTGTAGCTCTGACTGAACTTTGGCGACTGTAAACCTCCTTTCAAGGTCTTTTACATTATCTATGGCTTATTTATAATCATTACACTTGAGGAAATAATAAGAAAAATAAAAAATAAACAACAGTAAGCTCATTTGCATCAATTGCACAAAACCTTCCATTTAGTATGCAAAAATGTTAAATTCTTTGTGAGGCCAAAGTGTAGGTGAGATATATAAACCTCCATACTTGTGATCTGTCTCATAACTCGATGCCTGACGATGTCATGTCTTCATCCCTTGTTTTGTGCTCTAATCATTGTAAATCCTTATCAAGTGACTTAAATCATGACAAAGCTTTGCCAAAGCCTTGAGTCCAGTCGCAGCATGATACCGTAGAGCATTAGCAGGGTAGAAGATTAGGCAGCACTCAGAGCTTAGTTTAAGTGTTGCTCAAATTCACTGCTTCCACTGGAACAGCTTCGTCTCGTCTGATGTTGCTGATCAGTGCTCACATGCATTTGCACATTTTTGATAAAGAGTAATGGCATCAGAAGATGGGCGCCATGGCATTGAATGTGGTGCTGCTTCTCTTGTTTGGGTCCTTCCAGAAAGGGATTTCTCAGCTGCCTGAGTGGAATGCAGAGCCAGAAGTTAGTGGTAAGAGCTCCTCTTTCCAGTGTAATCCTGTTTTGACTCATGGTTTATACCCAATACATTGTGGGAGCAGTTTTCATTGAAGTAAAAGTGTTTTAATGCAGGTGAAACCGAATGGATTCCCCAGCCAGAGTATGATGACAGCACATACTGGTCCGGGTCAGCACCGATCTGTGTTGGAGGCTGTAAGGCTCGGCATCAGGAGCTGAGGAGAGATCGCTGTGGAAACTCGAGCTGCTGCTGGCTCGGCTACAAGTCTTTGTGCAGAGGTAAGTTTAGAAGGAGCCTCCTATACAGACAAACTCTGCTCACCTCATAACACAGCTTAACGCCATGATTTGCCTTTACATTCTCTTTCCTTTATGTGCCAGTGAACTGTGGGAAGCCTGATGTGGACTATAATGGAGTAGTGTTCGGTAATGACTGGTGGGTGGGCTCTGTGGTGAGGTACACCTGTCGCTCTGGCTTCATGCTAGTTGGAAACCCCATTAGATCATGTCTAGCTAATGGCCTCTGGACTCCAAAACCCACCTGTCTTCGTAAGTAAACACTGATCTCAAGGAAAAAAATCTTTTATGACCTTTTATGAGCCTTTTAAGTCTCCATTCCTCTGCCTCTTAGGGATGTGTCAGAGGGGACGCATTGAAATCAGTGAGAGGGAACTAAATGGGACTTGCAACTCCACTTGCACATATAAGAGCTACTTCGGCCCACCCAAGCAAGGCTGCAGTCGGATAGACAACTGTAAGAAGAAGGAGACTGGCTGGAAGCGGTTCTTTGCACAGTGTGCGCCTTGCATTTGTGACTGTGCTTTATCATGCGGTGAGTAGCTTTCCCACCACACTGCCAAGATAAGCGATTAAACCATGCTGCAATGTTTTCTCAACACATATATGTGCAGCATTACTGCTTTAAACACAAATTCAGTTACGTTTCTGCAAAAAAGGTTTCATTTTGTTTCCTTCTTAGCATCTGCAGGTTAAAAGGCCACAGAGAGACTTCAGACAAAGATGAGAGATGCACTGTTTCTCCTCCTTTTCTCCACCCGGACACATTCATGAAGAAAAACCTGGATTCTTTTAAAGACATAAACTTGATCTCTCCACCATGCTCAAGCCTCTAAATTTGAGAAACATTTGTTGGTCAAAAACAGCTGTTCAGCGAGTGCATGTGATCTGTGGTGATGATGGTGGCAACAGAAGTATGAAAGAAGTTTTAATCTCTTAAAAAGTCTGCCAACAAACACTTGGACATGTTTCTTGGAGAAAAGAAGAAAAGAGGATGAAGGAAATGAAACAGAAAAGTGAAACCAGAGAGATTAGTACCTCAGTTTCTCTGCTCCTCCTCTCAGTCCATCTGTCCAGGAAGGAGCTGAAACCTTAATCTGGTTACAAGCAGGTCCAGGGGTCAGTGTGTTGTAGACTTCAGCAAATAGTAGTGCTGTTTACTATTTTATTAGTTGTTATGAAGAATAGCCCAAATGTTCTTCTTTTTGTAAAACAAAATCTTTATTTTTATATCATTTTTATGTTGTAGACTTATTGTATCCATTTTGATTGATGTTTGTGCATTTGAAATGAATAACTAACGCCGGTGAATCTGATGCACACAGTTTAATCACCAAAGTCAGGGGTTTACAGATTATGTAGAACAATAGATTAGAAAATGTAAAAAAAAAAAAAAAGTGTTCATCTTTAATTATTTGTAGATTTGCAAAGGGGAGTGAGACTTTGTTTGCATTTAACCACTAGATGTTGCTGTGGCACCTCTGCGTACTTCCAGCAACATGTAATCCACTTATACTAATACAAAAAATGTCAAATAAAGCTTGATTTTCCTTCATATCTGACCAGAGAGAGTAACTGCCGATCATTCATCGTTGGGAGTCCATTTGCTGAACCTCAGGATGATGTGCTCATCTGCTTTAGGTGTGTAGCAGCCAATACCTGTGGAAAGGAGACACGAGATGCTGATATTTGGGTTTATACTTTGAGTTTGTGTCCCAAAAGCCAAAGAAGTGTCGATTATTTCAACAATAAATGTGTTATGATTTTGCATTATCCTTTCTTAAGCCATATTTGGTGCAACAATGCTGTCAAAACAGACTTTTTTATAATCACATCAACACTAAACAACGTGCTGGAGCACAAAGTGAAACAACAATCAATTTTCCTGCCTCATTAGAGCTCATTAAGTCTTCCTCAGATATTTTTTGCTGCAACTCTGGGGAAGATACTCACCCACATTCAGTCTGGTGTACTCTCCAGAGCTCTCAGAAAGGATCTCCCAGTGCGTCTTCTCATTCTCATCTCCAGCTACTCCATTCACACTCTCGAGAAATGGGCCAAAGTCTGGGTTTTCCTTCACTGTGAACCTGGCAACACAAAGAGTCAAGACATTTCTGGAGGAGAGTATTTGACAGCAGAAATGGCTCATTATCAGTGGGGAAAAAAAGCTTGGCTCTCCTGTGAGAATACAAAATGTTAGGTTGAGGTATTAAAGGACTTCTCATGGGTGGTCTTACTTGAAATCTTGCTGTGTTTCCTGCAGTCTCCTCATAACTCCCAGCAGCACACCCCCCTCCACCACATGACTGGAATAGGACTCAGGAGGCATGTTGGACAGGTCATTCTCCACAGACAGTCTGATAGGCAGAGATGCTGGACCTGCATACAAAGCAATATTGATGCACTATTTGATACACTCAGAGAAAATATATTCTTATAGATTTACCTTTTTTTGTGAAAGCTCCTTGTGTAAGCAACAGGAGAAAACCGACAGAGAACAGAGCAGCTGGTCTGAGTGCCATCTTGTGTGATCTTTTCCCTCAGATATGTGTCTAAGAACACTTCACCTCAGTACTTATAAGAGGTCTAACCCACAATTATAATCACAATCCAATCTCAGGGCCCTCCTACAGTCATTAGTTATACAAAGCTTTCTTTGTTAAGATTCCATGGTCAAAGTCACACCTTGAAACTAAAAACAACACCATGCGCTTATCTGTCAGCTGATATTAATGTGTACTTTATGAATAATGAAACAGTTAATGATCATCTGATCTGTTATGTTTGAATGGTATACAAAGAGTAGCTGTTTTTATGTAGTCTGTACAGACTAAAGCTTTTTCATGGAAAGGGAAGGTTAGACAGGTTTTCTCATTTTCCAGGAAAAAAAATTATTCATCCAGGATTTTTAACCTGACACCAAAGCTCATGGAAAGCTTATCAATTAAGCTTGAAGATAGTCTCTGTAAATTTGTTTTCATTAGGCCCTACATCAGTTAGGTAAAAGGGGGCAAAAAGAGAGAGAGAGAAACGTCACGAACAAGCTGATAGAGACCTAAATCAGTGTCACAGATTTACATTTACATTGTAATTGTCTGATAATATTAGCAGCAGTAAATCACTCGCAGGAAAATGGGCTGAAAAGCTCATGAGGCGACTTGAGAGTTCCTTTTAAATTAGTCTGATTAAGAAGCAGGTGCGGTTGGCTAAAAATGGTTTTGATTTCCTCTCAGGGGTGATGTAAGGCATATAGGGCCCACTTGAACGCGAGTAACCCCGGCAGTTTTACCGAAAATAACCCGGGCACTGCAGCATCAGCACCAGGCAGCTGCGCAGGTGCGGCCTTTAAAGAGACAGACGAGCCTCAGTTTCACCAAAACGCTCATGTTTACTCCGACTGTCAACATAAAGTCAGTTGAGCCATCAAAGTTGATCCCTCCGTATATTCTCGGGGCCCCGAGGGATAAAATAACGGAGCTGTCTTTATCATTTTGTTGTTTATTCCCAGTCCAAAAACGGCATCCCAAAGTAACCCATCAAAAGCCAAAAATGGAGAATTATTAATGTTTAAAATGGCACCGGAGAGGCTAATTAAATGAGACGGGCTGTGATGGTTGACACTATGCATAAAGATCTGATGAACTGAAATCTCAACTTTTAGTCTCAGTTTTGAATCAACAGCATCCTTAAAATTGCAGATACTTGGATTTGTGTTCATTAGCGTGCGTGTTCATTGATTCATACTACAACACGAAGTCTGGATGAAGACTGGATTGAAAATTGAAAACAGTATTTTCTCACTAGCATCCCGACAGCAACGCCCTGTATCCCAGACCAGCGCGCGCATCAGACGGACGCATCCGCCGGTGGGAGAGGATAACGGTGGCTGCTACACTGAGCTGCAGCTGATGCTGCTGAGGCATCTGCAGCGTTTGGCTTATTTCACTTTCATTCCAGATGTCAGGGGATGAAGACTATCATCCACGCCGCGGCTGAAGATGTTTGCGAGTTGTCCGTGCCAGTTCGGGACGAGCGGATTTCATGAAAGGAGTGATCTTTTCGAGGATAAACATGACAAGCGTTCTCTTCTCATGACGCTTCTCTGGGATGCAGTCATAGTTTGAGGCCGGCCGGACATGATTTTAATCTCAGGGGTTGCTGTAGTGGATGCAGGATGATGAGCGCCGCACCCCGCGAGATACTGATAAGGAAAATACAGATCGGTCCTTCAATTCCGAACATCCGATTGGGATTTTTGCTGGACTGTGGCGCACCGTGAGCATCCTGTTTATTCTGTGTTGTTATATTTTTCTTGGTCGGGACTCTAACTTGTACACTAGAGAACTGATGTTGAAGGATTGGGGTGTTTTGGCTGAGGGGAACAACTGAACGCTGTTGCTCCCTCCAAGTGGGGAGAACCGAGGCTGAGCTGTTCAGCTGCTCATTTCAACTCATAATAGTAAGTTTACTGTTTGCATGTGTGCTTGTGCATGTGCAATGCAACACACTGTAGGACTGATGGTAATGCCATTGTAAAGACATACAATTATCAGCAGAAATTGGCGCACTGACTCATAAAACACAAAAAAGTCACTTTTCGTATTTCTCTCTTATTTTCTACGCAATATGCTTCTAGAAATGCATATTTCTGTTTTTATTGCCATCAGTTTGCCGTTAACAGGTGTTCTTTGAGCATCCCCCATCACTGACTGGTCATAGCACAGTCACCACCCACTGCAAGGCTCTTCAGATACATAAAATAACCATATTTCATCTTCTTAGAAGAGACTTTTACTATGGCTGTGTGGTGCTCACGTGTCCTGTTCTGGGAGCTGCACATGACCGAACCATAGGACCGAACATGGAGGCCTTCTTCTGACGGAGAAGCCATTAAAGTCCGTCGGAGTCTTACACGGATTATAAGCGGGATGCTAATGGAAGTTCGCTAATGGCAGAAAGATCAATAAAAGTCATGGTCAATTTTCATCACAGCTCTTCTTCACGTGGGAAATTTTATTACACATAGGCCACAGTGAGTCATGAATGGCAGATGTATACAACCAGACTGCAGTATGGCTGCGTTTGTATACAGTGAGATGGAAGTGGCTCATATACATTTGTCAGTGCTGATTACACTGTTATACATCTTTGTTCTTTGCTCCAGTCATGATAGCTGATGAGAGGATTATTTCTATCTATTACAGAATGGTCTTTTGAAAAATGTTCCTGAACTGATCACAGCCTGGATTGATGTGCTGAACGGAGGATTTATCATTGTTTGTATCAGCAAAAGTACTGCTGTTTACTTCTATTTTAAAGAAAATTCTGATAGCAGCCTTAAAGGGTTATTTAAGTTTTCATTTTTAAGAAAATCTCAGGTCTGGATAAGATGTTATAGAACCAAACGTTTGGTTTGCACTGAAAATAACATCACCTCACATAAACAATATATTCTTATATTCATCAATATACTGGTATATCACTTGATGTACCAAGTGATGCCTGAGCTGTTTAAGTGATATTTTTGGCTGAGTTTAGTTTTTCAGAGATTTGCTGGGTCTATCATGAGTTGATCACTAATTGAAAATGTTGCCTGTTATAACTGACAAGCAGGTTCCTTTGCTCTTATTTACATAGATCCATGGCCAAAACTTGATCGGGTGCTCTGACCTGTTAAAGCTTATCTCCAGAAGAAAACAACCCCATCGCTTACCTGTTGTTTTTAGTGGAAATGGAATCATCCAAACTACTATTTCCACATTAGTATGTCTTGTCACAAGTGAAGTGTGAGTCATCAAGCTGATGTTGACGCACAGAGTTTGAGCTTCGAGTTTTGTAAAGGAAAAATATTTTCTTTCATCCTGTAATTCTTTAACACACATAAAAAAACCCATTTGAATGTGGTTAGGACCTTAATAAGTAAGTAAAACCTTAACTTGACTATGATGCTTCTATTAAATTGTGACAAGAGGAGAAACCACACTATTAGTTTATAGGTCCATAAAACTTGTATTGGCTGATATCAGCAGTTATCTTTGTTTATTGTTTGAACATTAATCTAGAGGTCACTTGTGTGACTTTTAAAAACTCATCTAAATCATGCACACACTTCCTTTTATACTGTGGAGTTTTCACTTGAATGAAAGTACACAGTTAATGTACTGCATGATATCATGTTAATCCAGTTCTGAAGGTGTCCTGATGGTTTGCTGACAGTAGTAAAACATTCTGTTGTGTCTGTTTCAAATGAGAAGGCTTATGGATCATCAAGCACTACATGGCTTACGCTTCAGACGGGCCGCCTTGTCTAGGAGGAAATTTATTTGAATCAGCAGTACTGGACTGTAAGTGTGCTGCAGGACTGAAACCAGATCCCGAGCTCCTCTCACTTACAATCTTATTCGCTTGAAGCAGACAGATCATGGAATAAATGGTAATCAGATCATGTCCAGCACCTAGGTTTAGATGATGTCTGCAGTCAGGCTGAAATTATTCCTGGAATACACTTTTGTACACGTAGTGGACAATCAATCAATATTTGAACTCAAAATCATTTCAGTTGATCTGAGATAATCAATGAAATTCCTTGTTTCCTGGACGTTGTTGTTGATCTGGTTCACATCAGTGTAAGTCAAAACCTTATTTATGGCTACATACTTGATACTTTTGCTTTCTCACATATATGTTTTTGGTAAATGATTAATTGCGGTCTGAACAACTATTCCAAATTTCTGAAGGCAAAAAAGGAAAGAAAAAATGTTACGATGGTGATGGAGACATTCTTCTCTAGATTTCTCTTGTGAATATGGATTAACATCGGAGGTGATTCATATATGAATCTGTGGAGCTTAAACACAAAGCATGGACTGATATTTCTGCCCCTCCTCTGCAGCCTTTCAGGATGGCTGAGAAAACACTGGAGCAGGGCACGGTTAGCATCCCCATGGAGGAGACCAAACTCCCTGGAGGAGCACCACAGGAGGCACCGTTGCTCACCCACCTGAAGAAAGTGGAGAACCACATAACAGAGGCTCAGCGCTTCTCCCACCTCCCACGTCGCTCTGCCGTGGACCTGGAGTTCAATGAGCTCTCGTACACCATCCGAGAGGGTCCCTGGTGGAGGAGGAGAGGTAATGCAAGCCTGCTTCACACAGTAACCATGATAGATGAGCAAGCACACACCACCCATTACGATCAATATTTGGAGTGCTGAAATTTCAAGGAAGGGATTTAAAAGCCATCCTGACATTTAAGAAATATATTTCCCTCTTTAATGCTGTTCCTATTGCCTCGCTCCGTTAGTCTGACATACATAGTCCAGCCCAGTTGTTACACACACTTACAAGCTTCCGCCATGTTGGAACAGCCAGTGTGCCTGCAAGCTTTGCTGCACTCAGCAGAGTTTAGACATAGTAAATAATTTACACTTGCAGGTTGGCACACTGCTTGCATCTCTTTTCCCTGTGTTGTGTGACAATAGGCGGAGGCTGAAAGTCAAGTCCTTGATTGATCTGCTCATGACAAACCAACAGCACATAAACTCACCACCTTTATCAATGACCAACCTGCAGTCTTTGTCTTGTTTGTCAAACAACCCGCCCTCTGCAAACCAGTTACATAGCTGCTCTTGTGATGTATATTTCGGAGGGTGAAGATGGAAGAGTTCTGGAAAATCTTTTATTTACATTCAGCACATGGTTTCTGAAGAAAGCCACATGATGCACTGCAGCCTGTGTTATTTTTAGTCTTGTGTAATACTAATGAGCATCATGAAAGCCTGACAGAGGCGTGTCTGCTGTGGCATTGTCAAGCCTGAATGTATGGGGTGCAGTGATGATAAGGCTTGTGATCAGGGAGAAGAAAAGTGAGGGTTTTTCAAGCTGAGATCAGTGAGTCAGCTTTTGTCTGTGCAGCGATGCGCATGTTTATTTCCATTAGTCTGATCAAAATCCACCTGTGATTTCCATGCATATTTTTTGAGTTGTCTTCTTGGGGTGCCTGGCTCAGCCCATCAGGCTGATGATGAGTGAACAGAAACTCTCTCTCTCTCTCTCTCTCTGCTCTCTCTGTCCTGCTGCATGCAGTAGGTGATTTGTTACTTTTCAATTCAGGGAATTGGCCGAGTGGGAGCAACCCTCTGCTTCTCACACAAGCAGAGGAACGTTCAAGTGTATTGCTTTATGCTCTGCTCATGTTTAACCAGCTCTCTGTTGTGCAGCTGCTGCACATTCTCTTCCCCTCTCTTCAACAACCATTGTGCTTTTCGGCAAAAAAGTGTAAAAAGAAAAAAACCCGCAACCACCTGAACCAGCCCCTGCATGGTTGTTTTACATCAGGACAGCAGGATGTAGGCCTGCGGATTTTTTTTTCCATTATGTCGACACTAAGCACAGTGATAACTCTTATTTTGCAAATCACATTGGACTTTTCAATTTTGCTGCATGCATGAGGTCACTGCAGCTCACTGCAAAAGGTAATCCTGGGGCACTTAATAAAAAGAGCAACACAACCATTCCCTTAAAGGTACAGTGTGTAAGAACTACTGATATCTAGTGGTGAAGATGGGTATTGCAAGAAAATATGTTTTCTTTCAAATGACTTCATATTCTAAGCACTGTAGTGAATGTATGGTGGCTGTTAGTGGCCAAAATTCTCCCAGACATAAATATGTTTTTGTGTGTGAGTGGTCTCAGGTGTAGCTATGACTGTACGATGAGTAACTGCTGTACGTTCAATGTCTTTTAAGGCATTACTTATCCCAAACAGTGCTCTAACTCCCATTAAACCAAGCTGGTACCGCAGTCTCAAAGTTCAGAGGGTTCTCACTTCACATGCATTGTTTTGTCCATTCAAGCACACCATAGTAAAAATGATGGAATAAATATGGCAGCCTCCATATGTGCACCGCCCAGCATGTAGATATAAATGACTCATTCTAAGAAAATAAACATATAACAGCTATTCTAGTGCAGCAATTACACATCAATAGAAACATAGTTTTGAATTATATATCACATTTTTCTGCCACTGACCTTTGATTTTTTTACATACAGTACCTTTAAAGCAATCACTTGGTGTCATTTGGGAGAAGGAAAAAAATCCTCTTAAAAGTAGAAGCCTCCGGTAAGGCCAAACTCAAGGCTTGTGGCCATCTGCATGATGTGGTAAGAGGATACTAAGGGAGAAAAACACACCAAGAAATTTTTGACAGTATCAGCTTGTAATTATGTGAATGTGGAGCTGAGCCCAGTGTGGTTAGTGTCAACTTTATTAATCACAGTGCCTTGACTGCTGACTTATACTAAGCACTTATGGCTGAAACTGTATCTATTGTCACATCATCGAAATATTTTGTCACTTGATTAGATTTTTCTGGTTATTTTTAGCTTCACAGATGCTACTGAGTGCTTATAGAAATAATGGAGGGATAAAAATGAATGCTGTTAAGGTGGTGTCTCTTTAAGAAACTCCTGATCTTCTGTGACTATGTTTCTATTTTAATCGTGAAGCTGGCATAACCCTGTGTAGATATACCAAGAATATAGGCAATAATTTAATATGATATTATAATAAATACCTTTGAGAATATAGATCCAAGGAAAAAAAAACTGAGAGAAAAGTGCTCAATATAAATCTATCCTCTACTTCAGCACCAGAGACAGTGCCATGGATTTATCAGTACACAGCACAGTTTGGTGATTGACATTTCAGAGCCGTGGTTGGGGCCATAGATTCTAGCTTGCACAAACTTCAGTCCGACAAGGAATCAATGTGTGAGGTAAAGTGCACTCTGCCTCTGCTCTCTCTTTTCCCCTAAAGTATTGGGGGAAATAGGTGAATAAGGGGGGATTACCTCGCTTCATTTTCCCAAGAAGAGAGATGACCCCAGCGTCACTTGCAGGTTGTTGTTAAATTTGAACGCTTCTGCCCAGACTCACTGCCTTTTCTTTAAATCAAAGCTGCAAATCATCAGCAAGCGCACAGAGCGCTATTCTACTATGACAGTGATTATTTTTAGCTTTGAAGAATATAATTTCCTTTCACTCCTGCTAAATTATATGCAATTATACAGCTGGTAGAGAGAAAAAAGGATGGCATGCTGCATGAACCGTGACGCCTTGAGCCCATGAAGCCATTTGTGCTTTAATGTGGTTTAATCTTTGAGTCACTCACACGCTACTAATGAATCATGTCTTAAAAGGTCTGTGGCGAGCAGAAAGAGATTAAAATGAGAGGAACTTTGTAAAGGCAGTAAATTTAGAATTATTTCTTACTGGGAAAAGACTCAGGACGATTGGATCTGCATTTGTTATTGTAAACTCCTCCTGGTGAGACCAGCTATTTATCGCTGCTATAGGACGAAGCTGCTGTGACCTGCTTTCATGTTGAGGGTATTTTCCTCCCGAGGGACATTACTAGAGAAACTCTAGCCAAGCTTTGAAAGGGGTAAGACAGGGGGAGGGAGATAGGGAGAGCAGGAAATGTGTACATCCCTGGAGGTGATTTGAGTTAGTGTGAGTTTCTTCTGTGTATCTACACCGAGGATCTGAATTTGTTAGGAGGAAAACAAAGTTATCAGAGATAAAATAGCGGCTCATACTTAGTATTCTCTGTGCTTCCTCAGGCTGCCTTTAAAATGCATCACCATGCACACATTAACTCAGATTTATGACTCTGATGGAGGTAAACTGTGCTGATTTTGTCATTTTCTTGGAGATTAAGAATATTTATGATCAGTGCACACCCAATATGAAAAGCAATGCTGTACATATTATATTTGTTTTGTATGTCATACAGGGACAAAATATGTTTGCCATATGAAGGACTGTTGTTAGGAATCTGAAGCAGCTACCCAAATTTATCTGATATTCTAATGTGCAGACAACAAAAAAACCTGAAAAAATTACCGATAATAATGACAACTCATGCCTTATTTCGGTTTTGTGTTTTCAAATTGTATTCATTTTATATATTCATTGTTTTAAATCTATCCATTTTATACTTTGTTTACATCTTAATTACAATCTAAAACCCTGGACAAATTAAGGTTTAATTTAATTTAATTTAATTTAAAACTTTAAATTTGCCACTAAATATCAGAACAATATTATGTTTTTTTTTTAGTAGTTTTATATATATATATATATATATATATATATATATATATATATATATATATATATATATATATATATATATATATATATATATATATATATAAAACACACACATTTGAATATCCATATTTATTGTAATGGACTACTCAACTCTAGCACATCGCAGATATTGAGCGCAAATTATCTGTGCAGAAATTTTAGGCCTACATTTAGTTCAAGAGGCAGTGCATGTGACATAATCCAGATGTATGTAAGGTAACCATCCTCAAGAGTTTTTTTTTTTAATTTGCTTTATTTACCACATATGACATAAGAAAACTAAGATGTGGTAAATACAAGAAAAAGAAAAGACTTTATTGTCATTTAGCATCTTACAACAATTTTTTTTAGATGCTCTGCAAATATACATGTTGCATATTTACATAAACAAAAGCATGCCTTGTCTATGCAGCAATGTGCATAAGGTATAACCCCAATTCCCTAAAATGTTGGTACACTGTTTGAAATGTAAATAAAATGTAATGATTTGCATAAAACAACATTTCATTCACAATAGATCACAGAAAGCATAGCACATGTTGGGTTGATTCCTGTTTTGTTTAGGGTCTTATGTTTGTTTTTTTTTTTTTTTTCTTCTTGTGTTTCATGATGCATCAAATGCTTTTAACTGGTTTACGGTCTAAACTGCAGGTGGGTCAGTCCAGCACTAAGACCCTTCTCCTATGAAACTATGCTGTTGTAGCAAATGCAGTATGTGGTTTTGCACTGTCTTGCTGAAAATATTCAAGACCCATCCATGAAAATCTTTAACCTGCATGAGGGCATATGCTGCTATATCTTTCAGCATAGACAATGTCTTTCCTAATGAGCAAGCTGCAAATATCATAAGCACAAATGCAGCTCCCATCACAGATCCAGGTTTCTGAAATAAATGCTAATAACAAGGCGACACCTGTCTGCTTTTGTTTGGACTATGTGCCATCAATAATAATTAATCTAGAATTTACTTGAATATTTCGTTTCGCCTGCCCACAGACTGTTTTACACTTTGCCTTGGTCCATTTTAGATGAGCTTTGGTCTGGAGAAGACTGCACTGTCTCTAGAGCATGTTCATATTATGGCTTCATATGGAACAGTCTTATCCCTAAACTGGACATGTTGCGTATGTGGGCAGACTCTACAGATGCTGATGTTGTTGTTGTGTCTGAAACTTGGCTCATTAAATCCATTTCAGACAGTGATGTCAACATGAAGGGTTATAATGTGTATTGAGCTGACCGCCTCAAGAAAAGTGGTGGAGTAATGATTTATGTAAAGAACAAGTTTTACTTTAATTTGCTTTTTTCTAAATATGTTTCCAAACAATTTGAGATCTTAGCCCTGAAGCTTAAAGTGGCCATAGTAATATGTCTAATTGTCATTGGATGTTACTGTCCAGGGGCTGCACGTAGTCTGATGATGAGCACCGCAACCTTACAGTAAGAAGGTTGCTAGTTCAATGTGACGCACGCAGAACAGCTGACAAGATCAGCTCGCTACCCAGACAACAACAAACCGCAATCTGTGAAACAATAGTAATCATTTGTTTGTTCATTCTACTTAAAGTATTGGTGAAATGAAGGCGTTTTTGCTGCAGATAATACCTTATAGTGTATAGAGGATACGCCATCTCTTCCATTATATGGATGTACGCCGGAGGGCAACTCAACGAAATATATTACGAAGGATTATACGAGGTTTTTACGAGGTTAATCCTCGTATAAACTTATTGAAATAAGGTCCAGGTTGAAAAAAGAAAGTTATCCCTTGATTTTTGATGATTTCCCTCACGAGTATTCATCTGCTTCAATGACATCAGTGACCATTGTCATTGCAACTGTAAGAGGTTCATATGTCCCCAAAACTAAACCATGTATCTAAATGAGACATGGAACATTTTTTTCAGAGCATGGGTTTTTTTCATGACCTTTTTCATAATGATTGGGACTAAATTTAACTAATTTCTGTTTAAGATAGTGCTAGGGATTTTTTAAATCAGGGTTTGAACATAATCTGGCATGGGAAAGATCAAGACAATCTAACCAGAACTCCAGCTGGTTGGTTTTCAGGCAACTCAGAAACGCATTTTCTTCAAAAGTGAGAAAAGTTAAAGCAGATTTCTTTCTCACTCAAACCTCAAATAACCTAAATGATGCCTCAAAAGTCTGGAAAAAAAAAATCTATTTCTTGTCAAATAAACACAAAAAATCTGAGTTTCGACCCTGTGTAGTTAATGGATCCAAAAAGGTCACAGACAAGATGGAAATGCTTGACTGTTTTAACAAACATTTTATAGCTTCAGGCCCATTATTCAAGTCCTTTTCTCCTAATAACCACATTGTCTATTCACCTCCGTCAGCTTGTCAGGATTTGTCAAGACCATCTTTTAATTTTAATCCTATTTTAATATCTGAGGTACATTGATACCTGAAATTTCTAGACATCTCTAAAGCTGCTGGTCCAGATCATTAATCTACTTCTTAAAACTTGAAGCTTTATTGCTCAGCCATTGACACATACGATATTTATAATCTTTGCATTGAAGTGTTATCCCTCCTGTGTGGAAGTCCTGCCTATGTCCTTCCCCTCTTAAAAGGAGGTGATCCCTCTCTGCGCTGAACCATTATAGGCCTTGGGTCTATTGTAAGTGACCAACTTAAAGAGTTTTTAGTTAAAATAATATTATCTGTGACTTTCAGTCTGGCTTTAGAATAAGACACAGTACTACAATGGTAGCACTTCAAGTTTTTAATGATTTTATTTATTCCACTGATAAAAAACAGAACAAAACAAACAACAACAACATTGTGCAGCATTTTTCATCTGTCTCCTGACACTCTGCTGGTTTAAAAACTACCTACAGTAGCAGACAGAACACCGGTGTACAAACTGAGGGTTTCACTTCTGAGCACTTCTATTTCACAAAAGGAGTGCCTCAAGGATCAGTGTTAGGGTCACTCCTTTTTATTCTTTTTCTTAATAACATCCACCAAAATGTGCACAGAGCAAAATTTCATATGCTGGTGACACTGTAATGTACTGCACCTCCCCCACTCCAAATTAGGCACTTCCAGAGTTACAACTGGCTTTTAACAAAGTTCAGAAAAACTTTTATGATTTAAAACTCCTGCTGAGTGCAGATAGAACAAAAGTCATGCTTCTTTCAATAATAGAACCTGCCCCCAATCATCACTTTGCAGGGTTCTCACATTGAGTTTGTGTCATCTTACAGATATGGTGGTTTTCTTATTGATGAGTCTTTCTTTTACTCTTCATATTCAGCAGCTCGTAAAAAGGTTGAAGTTGAAGCTGGTTTTTTATGTCAGGATAAAATAGTGTCTTTCATTTGAGTCTAAAAAACGACTGGCTGCTAGCTTAATGTCAGTGTTAGATTATGAAGATGTTTTATACATGCATGCCTTGTCTCAGTCTTCAGATTCAGCTTCATTTTGATTCAGTTTTATTTGTGTCCCCGTATAGGGCAAGTAATGTTGCAGCACTAATTGTTAAGCACGTACTCTGGATGCTGTGTATCATGGAGCCCTGAGGTTCATCACTAACTCCAGATCACTGTTTGCTGTATGAACGTGTTAGTTGGTCCTCATTGTCCTTATGAAGGTTGAGAAACTGGCATGTTATCTACAAACTGTCACCAGTCTGCTTGCTTCCTACTTCTCAACTCTTCTCCAGCTGAAGAGTTCAGGGTCATGAATTTTTTTTTTTTTTTTTTTTTTTTTTTTTTTTTTTTTTTTTTTTTTTTTTTTTTTTTTTTTTTTTTTTTTTTTTTTTTTTTTTTTTTTTTTTTTTTTTTTTTCTTTCTCCCTTTTTTCCTTTTTTTTTTTTTTTTTTTCTTCTCCCCCCCCCCTTTTTTTTGTCTTTGCTCTCAGGAGTTTTTGTTACTTTCAGTTCCAAGGACAAGAACTGAAATGGGAATAAAAGCTTTTTCATATACAGCTCTATTTGGCTGGAACCAGCTGCAGAAAGACCTGACACTTCATAACCTGGTCTCACTGGATGTTTTTAAGAAAATTTTGGATGTTGCCAAATTTGTCTATAAATGTTTTGCCAAATTTATGGATTTTGAATAGCTGTTCTATCTCTAATTCATCTTTACATTTATGTTTTTGAACTTTATTTGAATGTGTTTGGTTGTTCTGTAACTTGATTGCTCTGCTGTTGTTTTGGACATTGTTGGAAAATAGATTTTTAATCTCATTGAGGCTTCATGCATTTAACATTTAAAATAAATGTTAAATGCAAACTGCAAACTCATTCTTCACAATGATTTCTGGAAATGCTCCTGAGCCCATGCAGTGGTTTCCATGACAGAAACATGTCTGTTTTTAATGCAGTGCTGCCTGAGGGCCTGAAGATCATAAGCATTGATTTTCAGCCTTGTCCCTTGCACACAGAAATATCTCCAACATCCGGTCTTTGCAATTTTACATTCAAAAATATGGTTCTGAAATTGCTCCACAGTTTATTGTTGGAGTATTTTGCTAAGTGAAATTCTACATTTTTGCTGTGCTCTTCTTATAACTAATCATGTCGCTGACATGTTGTTAATTAACCTTATTAGCTTTAACATGTCCCTCCAGTTATTTCCTTTAATACTACTTAGTTTTCAGACTGTTGTTGTCTCCATCTTGAACAGTGAGGGAGGTAAAAGCAGGTGTAGACCGCAATAGTGAACATATTAACTGCACATAAAAATGTGATATAAAGGGACATGTTGAACAAATGTTATGGTACAGGGATTTAATGAACAAGGTCTAACAGTACAGCATTAGAAGTAAATAGATGTGTGAGGTCTTGAGATCAGTGGACAGTGGAGTTCAGCATGCTTTTAGATTTGGAAAAAAAAATCTATACATCCATCTGTTTGTTTTGATGGACCTGTAGCTTCTGCAGACGGCAGCAGCAGGTCAAACAGGGGGAAAACAGGGGTGCGAGATGTTTGTGATGTTCTTGTGCCTTGCTGAAGTCGCAGGAGATCTGCAAGTGCAAGGATGGGAGATAGCTGCTGCTGATCCTCTAAAATCCCTTCCTGTTTGTTTCAGAGCAGGTGTGCGTGACACTTTAACACCACGGAACAATCAGTGGGCAAACAGTACATATTCATCAACAGCTTTCCGCTCAACTGATGAGCAATATACACACACACACACACACACACAATACACATGAGTTAGGGTTAGGGGCTAAAACAATACAAAAAACAATACAAAAAACAAAAAAGTTAAATAAATAAAATAATTAATAGATAATTAAACAAACGTTAAAATAATCATAGTTTTTCTTCTATTTTTTTACATTAGTGAGGTAGACTGAGGCAACATTTATTCACTGCATCGCATGCAATGATTCATGATTAAATGCATTAGTGGGCCACCATAGGCCGGCAGGTCACACTCTTATATTCCATGCTTTAACCGATTACTGAGTTAGAGTCAACCTTGCATTTTCAATAACAGAAACAAACATTTGAAGTGAATATTTGAATCATTTTGCTGAGTTAAATTAGTCCACAAGAGTCCTGGTGGTGTAGATTAAACTCAGCCAGACAAAGTTAGCTCAGTTGGAAAAAAACTGAATGTCTAAAAAATATTGCAGGAAAAAAAAATCTGGGATTATTTACAGGAAAATAATTCACTCTTTCAGATTTGAAGTATCTTTACTTTTAGACATTGTTTTGACCTTATCATATAATAATTTGCCTGGCAATTCCTTTGAGATTGCCTGGAATTGCTGAGTAAATGCTGTCAAAAGTCATTGGCGTGTTCACAGTGGGCTGAGATGAGCTGCATACTCACTGGCTCCCATGGGACCAAAGATGCACTTGCAGTCTCATACAGATAAGATCATCATTATGTGCAACCCCAGCATTGGGTTAGATCATCAGTATGCACCACATGGCAGGATATAGCTGCTTCACTGACAGCATGCAGCTCTTCTGTCTGAGTGGAGACTGTCGAATGTAATAACTTTGTGAGGGAGGAGGTGGTATTATTTGGCTGTTTTACTCGTGGAGGGGAGCTCTGTTGAGACCCTAATTAGACAGCTCAAGACAGGAAGAAATGTTTGTGTGGACACTGGAGAGATGTTGAGGATGGGGGAGACATAGATGACAACTTTCAGTGAGTTATGTCGACAGTAAATCTGGTGGTTCTACTTTCCTGCTGTACTTCAAGACATGGTATGAAGGCATCACAAAAAACTGCCACATCTTTATTTTCTGTTAATATGGCAGGAGTTTCTAACCTGCTTCCAAAGTATAACTGGTCATCGGCTCAATCTTCTAGAATAGAAATACCCACCTGCTTTTCACTGATTAAATTTTAGGGCTTTGAAAAATTCAATGATGACCTGGAATCAGGTGAGCGAGAATGACTCATTCAAACTTTATTAGAGGTTTGCTGTGGAGAAAAATTTACAAGTATTTTGAAGTATTTCTATTAACAAAAATAATTGGATTTTTATTCTCACTGACAGGTTACAAAGCTCTCCTCAAGTGTCTGTCAGGAAGTTTCTGCAGCAGAGAGTTAATTGGCATCATGGGTCCCTCTGGAGCCGGAAAATCCACTCTGATGAACATTCTGGCAGGATACAGGTAAGACCTTGACCTGCATGGGTTTTGTGCAGATCCCTGAAAAACATATTCTCTTATATCTTTGCATAAGACTGTATGTCTTTAAAACTGCATGTAGTGATATTTGCATGAGCAGGCTTATGTTCTACTTAGTCCTTTTATTTGGAAACAGGGAAACTGGGATGAAGGGCACAATCCTGGTGAATGGGCGGCCAAGAGACCTGAGGACCTTCAGGAAGATGTCCTGCTACATCATGCAGGATGACATGTTGCTGCCACACCTCACTGCAAGGGAGGCCATGATGGTGAGGTCATAAGAAATATTTTCCAAACGCTGAATCCCAAAACTGAGTAATGAGTGCTGAGTTCTGTCTGTCTTTCAGGTTTCTGCCAATCTGAAACTGAATGAGAGCATGCAGGTCAAAAAAGAACTTGTGAGTCTGAATATATTGAAGCTGTTTAAATTCTGTGTTGCCAATGAGGTGAAATAGAGATTTGTTCCATTTGAGAGATGCCTTTAAGCCATTATTATAAATACCTGTGGTTGTATTGGCTTATTGTGGATTAAACTTCAGAAAAATAAGCAGCATGATATTGTATTACAAGCTAGCTGGATCAATATAATGACGTGCATCGATTCTCTGGCAAGTTAAGTGATGCCATCAGCCTAAAAGAAAAAAAAAATCAGTTTAGCCAGAGCTTAGATATTCATCCCACAAGAGAAGCCAGTTGCAGACACGATGAAGTGAGTCAAAACAATCACGTAAAAGCCAAGAACTTTTCTAGCTTGCCTCACGAGAAGTTAAAATTTTACTTCTCATGAGGTAAGCTAGAAAACTTCTTAACAGCTTTAACTCTGAGGTGTAAAGAAGATTACGCAGAAAACAACAAAATAAACAAAGATAACACCAAAAGAAAACAAGTCTTTGTGATTTTTTTTTCGATTTCATGTTTTTCTTTTCTAGTCATTGTACAAAGCTTATCATTTATAGGTTAAGGAATATTTTGTCTGTAATTTTTGTTTATTTGATTTTTAAGCGCACTGTGTGCAGTACTTATAACTATTTATTGTCTTTCCTGTTATAGACAGTGGTTAGATTACTCCCAGTTTGAAGAAGTAGAAGGTTTAGTGAAGACTGAGCTAAAGCTAAAAGCTATTCAGAAAGAGGGGCTGCCATAAGTCCATGTTTAGCTATCTAAACCCTGAAACCTCAAAAATGTAAAACTTCAGTTATGCAGACGTATTGTGTTGAATGTTCTGATGCAGAAGTAACGCAGTGTAAAAATCCATAGCTTGTGTTTCTGGTACTGCTGTAGCATTTTTTTTTTTTTAGCTTTTAGCTAGCTCACCAATTCTGCAAACTGAGAGGACTGACTTCTGTCAACTGCAATTAACACTCATAAGTTATACACAAAGCCTCAATTTTAAAAAAGTAACTAGAGCAAAGCAGAACTGGTCACACTGATGGCAGGCACGTTCGATGACTAACTCGCTGTCTGCAGCCAGGTTTCCACATCACATCCATATGTTTTAGCTTCAACAATGTATACTTCATACTGTACATCACAGAAGATTTATAGCATTTCTGTCTCACTTGTGTCCAAGGTGGATGAGATCCTCACAGCTCTGGGTCTACAGGAATGTGCTCAGACACGCACCAATGCTCTTTCCGGGGGTCAGTGTAAAAGACTGGCCATCGCCCTGGAGCTGGTCAACAACCCACCAGTTATGTTCTTTGATGAACCCACTAGGTAGAATCTCACTTTTCTATTTCAAACTCGCTAATTCATATGAAATCCGGTCTCTTTAAGACATTTATTGAATGTTTCAATTTATATTTTGTTTTACTATAGTGGTCTGGACAGCGCGTCGTGCTTCCAGGTCGTTTCCCTCATGAAGTCTCTGGCTCAGGGAGGACGGACAATCATCTGCACCATTCATCAGCCCAGTGCCAAGCTTTTTGAGATGTTTGATAAGGTAACTTGAGTGCTTTTCCTGCTGGATGCCCCTCACCTTCCATTAGCTGCTGTTCAGACCAGTATACTATAGAGCTTGAGGAGTTGTCGTCACAGTGCGTCGCCCCGCCCCTCCGAACCGGCGTTCAGACATGTTGTTTGTACGCTTACTGAGAGCTACATTGGTCGTGACTGGAGATGCTGGGTTATAATGTTGAGGAAGGACAGTGCCAGCCTTCGCACAGTCAAGATGATCAAAAAAAAAAAAAAAAGACAAACAAGGGCGAGTTACGGTTTTTCAAGATCTCCGGTTTGAAAAAAGAAAAAGAAATCAGATTGTAAACTGCTGAAGTGACAGGGGGCGCCAAGTGGCTGACAGCTGCAGTCTGAAGGAAAGAGATTAGCAACATGCAGCATGCCGTGTGTTCTCCAGCTAGTGATCCCTTTGTGACTGATAATTGTGGTATCCTTATAAACTACTCCGTGATTCTGTCCTTGCAGATAGTTTTAATAATGAGGAATCAATCAGTACGATGTGCGCCACTATGAAGATCCTTCCCTCACACACGGCCGTGCTCAGCTGGGAGCAGTCATGTGGAACATGTCATCGTGTGTGCAGGAACCAGTAAACAATATTCCAGTCATACCAGTGTGCCTGTGAAGATGCTGCTTTGCTGTGAGAATGAACCGGACACTACGACCCTGGATAAGATCGTCCTTGTTTGCTGTGCATTTGCAAACGTAGCTATGCTAAATCGTGTTGTCAAGACTAGCACTCAAGCTAACATGAGTTGATGAAAACTCCGGTTACTTTCTTTTATCTGTTTACTCGTGATGTTCGACACCACTGACATCTGCCTGACAGCTTATTTTGGTCTTTCACAAATCAGACACACACTAATCACTGTTTTCTATTTTATAAATAAATGATTAAACCACGTTAAATATCGTCCTCCTTACATGTTTACTACAGCTCACAAATGTTTTCTTAACTAGCGCAACAGTAACTTGCCACCTTCTCTAACTTCGCATTACTATCCGTACACTTTTCTATAATTCACATCTCACCGCTGTCCCCGAGCGTGGCGTCCACTACTGCCCCTCTAGCCTTCCTCATGGCCGTCCATGTCCCTAGTTTCTCCTGTCTTCTTTTCACTTTTTTTCTCTTTCTTCTTCTCCTTTCCTCCTCCCCCGCCCGTTCGTCCCCCCTGCCCCCCCCATTCCCCCCGCCTATAAGTTGACATGATTCATTTTTAACAGCTGATAGATGCACCGCAGCAATCGATACCCAGTCCTGTTGTTTTGTCGGCTATTGATCTATTTTTGAGGGAGGTTCTCTGTAGGAAACTATGTTTATAACTCTGTACCTGTGTTGTTCATCCACCAGCTGTACATCCTCAGTCAGGGTCAGTGCATTTACAAGGGCACAGTCCCTTACCTCATCCCTTATCTAAAGAACCTGGGCCTTCACTGCCCGACGTATCACAATCCTGCTGATTTCAGTAAGTCCTTGAGAGTATGTGCATGTTTGTGTGTGCATTTTTGCACTCTTTTTGTTCTTAGTAGTTTGTCATTTCTTTTCCCAGTCATTGAAGTGGCATCAGGAGAATATGGAGACCTGAACCCAGTGCTGTTTGAGGCGGTCCAGGGTGGACTGTGCTCAGAGGAGGGCAAGAAGAACTCCAGAGACAAAAATGACTCCTCATGTCCCTCACAGTGTCACAGTGTAAGTGATATTAGTCACTGCATATAACACAATATTTACAAAAGTTAATGACAGGACATGCAGACCCAATAACAGCTTCTGTTCTACTCCCATTTTTCAATAAAAGTTTGGAAGTTATCTGGAAACTACAGAAAAACTAATTATTAGCTATACTTTGGTACTAATTCAAACTCTAGAAAAAGTATGATGTACACCTTATTAAAAGTAAAAAACATGCTTTTCTTTTTTTTTAGTTGGCTGCAGTGGTGTGGTGGTTAGCAGAAAGTTCACACAGTCCAAAGACATTCATGAGATTATTGGTTTCACATTACACTTATTGGTCACTAAATTCTTCCAAGGAATGAGTGTGAGTGATTGTCTGCCTCTGTGTTGGCCCTGCCATGGACTGGTGACCTATCCGAGGGATACCGCTCATCTAGTAGCTGTTGGGATAAGCTAATCCCCCTGAAAATGTTCCCATGGAAATGGGTGTTTTGTTTTGTTTATGCATGCTTATCCTTAATTAGTCCTTTTTCACAATGCTTTCTAGATATGCAAAGTATCTAATCTCATGAAAAAGCTTCTTGTTAAGATGAAAAAGTTTTCTAGCAAAAAATAACTATGCATTTATCTACTGTTTATGTAAATTATAGATTGAAATAAGGCCATGACAAGCTGATGGGTTTTGTGTGACATTATTGTCTTTTTTTTCTGCAGGATACAGGAACCCTTGAGAAGCATAGTTTTGCCACCAGTACATTCACACAGTTCTGCATCCTCTTTAAAAGAACCTTCGTTACGATATGCAGGGACATGGTAAAATTATCATTCCACATTATTCCTGTTTCAATTTCAAAACCGTGGTATTTTTCATATACAGTATATTTGAGTTTTACAAACATTTGAGATGTGTTGATCTTTTTCTTTCTTCTTTTTTTTTTTCAAGGTGCTGACCCACCTGAGGGTGATGTCCCATCTGTGTATTGGAGTGCTTATTGGCTTGCTTTATCTGAAAATTGGAAATGATGCCAGCAAGGTCTTTAACAATACTGGTTTCCTCTTCTTCTCCATGCTGTTCCTCATGTTTGCTGCCCTGATGCCTACAGTGCTAACCTGTAAGACACTGAGCTTCATGAAACTGTGGACATTGATTTGGTTTATTGTTACTGAGGTGGAAAGTCTTTTAACTGAGCCTTTATTTCACAGTTCCCCTGGAAATGTCAGTGTTTGTGAGGGAACATCTCAACTACTGGTACAGCCTGAAGGCCTATTACTTGGCTAAAACCATGGCTGACATACCATTCCAGGTAAGGTCTCGTGATTTGTCATTCAAAGGTATATGCTTGTCTATACAACTAGAAACGGATAGCACTAAAAGAAAAAAATATTTCATCCACAGGTGATTTGTCCAATCATGTACTGTAGTATAGTATACTGGATGACTGAACAGCCTCCAGAGGCAGGTCGCTACCTGCTCTTTATGGCCTTGTCAACATCCACAGCCCTGGTAGCCCAGTCCCTTGGTCTGCTAATTGGTGCTGCATCCACATCTCTGCAGGTAAGCAGACCCACTTATCCTACCTCTTCTCTGCAGCAGCTGTTGTGTACCAGCGGTATTTCCACCTGATTACCCTACCTGTAAATTGTTCTTATAAAATTTGACCGCCTTAAGTTTCAATGTGTAACATTTTGAAGGAATTTATCACCTTAAATGGAATATATTAGGTTTATCTTTGGTTTCATTATTTTAAAACTTTGTGAACATGAGAATAACGGAGTTATACTTAAGTTGAATAAGCCAATTATATTCACAGACAGAATCTTTTTCCCAAGTGTTTACTGTGTTTCACCTCAGTGTTTTATTTCCACCAAGAACAGGAAACAAAGACACAGAGAGAGTAAATGGCACAGGCCACCCCAGACAATCAAATTCTCCCAACTATTCAGTGCAAACTGACCTTCGCCTGAGCAAACCTCAGATGCCCAAGTGCAAGGGAATTCTGCATGAAATGTGTTTATATGTTGTTTATTGCAGTTCTCAGTCAAAATATAATATTCATACAGGGGCATGTCACCTGCCAATTCCTTGGGGATAATACTTTTTTGTAAAAACTATTTCATTTTCTTTAAAAAGAAGATGTAAAAGTTATAAAACCTCAACATGTGACTACTGTACAAAGTTAACTGCCAGTAATGCTGAAGACGCACGCATTGATGAAACTTGTGATTTGGCTCAAAGCATTTTTTTAAATTCTCAATTAAGTATAAGTCTTTGTGTAGCAGAAGCCAGAATCATCCTATGTAAACAACTGAAAAAAACTGCTAAAAAAAAAAAGTCTTTAGACCTGTCTCTTCATAATTTAAATTATTTTATATAACAAATACTTTCAACTGCAAACACAGCTCAAGAGACTGAGGTTTGTTTCTTGTGGACATTTACTTGTATTGTTGGTCACTATTTTTTTTATAGGCCCCTGATATACAATCAGAGTAGTAGTCAAAAACACCAATCAAATTGTTGTGTAAACAAAGTGAAAACATGTAGGGCTGCGGCCGTCGTAGGGCCGAGTTGAATACCCCCGCTCTATTACTGTGAGATGTGACTGTTATGCTCCATACCAAAAAAAATTCAGAAAACCACTATATTTCTTATTAGAGCACCAGAATCTCTGTCCACAGAAAATCACAAAAAAAGACAACGTCTCAGCCAGTGTGAAAAGCCAGTGAAAAGAAATGCATTTTAAGTCATGACTTAAGAACAGCAAGAGAAGAGGCCTCCTTGACCTGAGGTGATAATAACTGGCTCTACAGTGCAGCTATGCAAAAGGCTCGGTCACCTCTCTTGGTTGAGGGGACGGTTAGAAGTGACCGGTCAGCTGACCTAAGGGAACGTGAAGGAGTGTATGGATGAATAATGTCGGACAAGTACTTTGGGGCGAGGTTGTGGAGGCACTTTTAGCTGCCCAAACAGCTACTTTGAAGCTGCTAGCAAAGCTTGCTATGGTCTTAGCTTACTAGATTCAAGGAAGAATTTAACGTTATGTCTGAGGTCTACACTTCTAAACCCTTGAGTGGTTGCTTTGACCAAACTAGCAGATGGAGGATTCGTAAACCCTTCCACATTGCCTGTTTGTTGTTTTTTAGATTATATTTGGTTTCTCCTTTGTTAAATATATGAAATATAAAAAGTAATATAATGACTGATTAAAGCTTTCACCATCATCAAACTTTGATATGAAGGAAGATGAGACCTCAAAATGCCAGACCTCATTTGCCCATATCTATCTCTTCTTGTCATAGAGGTTTAAAGTTGCATTAGCTACTGTTAGCATAACTCTACGGCTTCAGAAGTCCCATGGAAATTAAACTACTGTAGTGCCAATGGCATGGACAGCTTCTTTCTGATGAAAACTGCTCTCTTCAAATTGCCTAAATTAGGAATTTCAGAATTAACTCGTGTCTGTATGTGTCTGAAATCTGAATACTGCTCACAACTCAGAGAGACAGTGAATGACAGAATAAGGGACCATTTTGAATATTTTGGTGCAATACTAAAATGCAGTTGTTTTCATTGTTTCTCCACAAACCTTTGTTGGTAAATGCTTCCATTTTGTTTAACAGGTAGCAACCTTTGTGGGTCCAGTCACAGCCATACCTGTCCTCCTCTTCTCTGGCTTCTTTGTCAATTTTGACACTATTCCAAAATACCTTCAGTGGAGCTCTTATGTCTCCTATGTCAGGTACGGTTAAATCCTTTTTTGATAATTCAGATGACTGTTCAAATGTTCGGAAATCAGTTGAATTTCTTTCAGTTGTGCCTGTGTTCATGGGTTTCTGCTTTTTTTCTGCTTTTTTTCTGCTTTTAGGTATGGCTTTGAGGGGGTAATACTCTCTATCTATGGGATGAACAGGTCTGAACTGGAATGTCCAGATCCTATCTGTAAGTTTCAAAAGCCAGAAGAGGTCCTGCAGTTGTTGGATGTGGAGGATGCAAAGCTTTATGTGGACTTCATGGTGCTGGGGGTTTTCTTCCTAGTCCTCAGACTAGCCACTTATCTGGTTCTGCGTTACAAAGTCAAGTCAGAGCGTTAAGACGTACAAATGGAACCTCTGATGGATTTGGATGCTCATACATGTGCAGGCAGTGTGAGGAAACACATGTTCTGTCTTTCTCTGTCTCCACTTCACATACACATAGAAAGACACACACAAATCCTGTGCATACAACCATCAGAAAGCTATGCTGCACCATTACCCAAAATGTACAGAATAACACAAGTTGAAGGGGTTTGTTCAAAAAGAAAAAGGCAAAGCTTGTGAAGCGTTTCTCTATCCAAAATATGTTACTTTGTGATTGTATAGTAACTATTACCTGCCCCCCCCCCAAAAAAAAAGTGGAAATGTGTTCAAATAAAAGTGTATTTGCACCATAAAGATACAGAAAATTCATCAAAGTAACCCAAAGCATGTTTCAGTAAAATAAGAAATTTGGATTTTTATGGCCAATCCAGGGAAGTGTCACATAACTCATGAGCTACAGCATCATGAGTCATGACCAGCTTGGTGCAAGAGGGTCCAGTGACTCGTCTCAATTCAGTGCCTAAAAAGGTAATTCAATCCATTTCATCCTTTTAACTGATATGTAACTGAAAAGCACCCAAGAAGATGTCCAAGAAGTTACGAATCAAGATGGATTATTTCTTTTTTCCATCAGGACACTGGAAACTTTCTATGCCCGGAAACTTTGGCGTGGCTTACCTTTCTTTTTGTTGGGTGATCTTATCAGGTATCTGTACCATGATGCTTAACATACTGACTTGTCTTTATTGAACAAGACCTAAACAAACCGACTGCCAATGGATAAAACTTTCCTCACTTTCTAGAGTGGGTCATCTTCCCAGGCCTTCTGCCTCACCACTGACAGTGGTAGAACATAAAAACATGGATGAAGTACTTGTAAAAATGTTAAGCAGCGTGTCTTATGATTCACCCTGCAACCAGACCTGAGTCCTTACTTGTTCCTTATTGTATCATGTTTATTTCTGCCATAACCTTTGAAGCAAAATGTGAAAAGCAAGCAACCTGGACTGTTGTATTTGCAGAGCAAATGGTGTTTTAGATGAAGTGCAATAGCTTATACAAGGACAAAAAAGGGATGTTTGTCTAATCAGTGTCGCTCTTTTGACACTACTATTCTTTGAAATGCTTGTTTCCACTTGTTGTATGACTCCTTAGCCGCCTCCTCCCTGAACTGCAGAAGGACGTACCCCTGTTCTTTCCTCCTCTTCCTCTCTGCTTTGCTGATGTCTGACAGATGTGTGTTGTCCAAAACAATGCTAGATACTTGAAATGCTGGCTGGGCGGTTTTTGTGCCTCTGAACTAGAATGATTTCAGTTTCCTCCGCTCTATTATTTATTTGCACATACACCTTATGTCTACATACCTACAGTATGCTGGTTCTGTCACACTCATGCACACACAAAGACACACACTCACAGACATGTGACACACACACACAACACACAATCCAACACACACTTACCTTGGCAATGTTTAGAAAAACCTCTTCTAGTCACAAGGCAATGCAAATATTTTCCAATAGACTTGCTATGAAATATTTCTTACTCAAACTATGCTACTTAGTAATCCTTATTATAGTGCATAACATAATGTGAGTATATAATCAATGATTGTACAGTGAATATGTCATGCTGTAACAAATGTACATTTGCACTTTTCAGTATGTGTTTCTTCTTTTTTTATTTATTTGTATTTAATTTATTTTTATATATTTGAGACGGGCGCTGCTTGAAAGTACGACGGAGAAACAGCGACAGAATGTTGCATGATCACTGTCAGAACGACACGTTCAGAGGATAACAGAGAGATTTCATTTCCTCATCCAAATGTATGTATCCTACTCTGTGGAGGAGATGCAGATCCTTTGTTTTCTGGTGAACATTTTTAGAATGTCTGGAATCAAATGTGCGTCACTGGATTTAAAAAAAAGATGCGGATAAAAAAAAAAAAAAGAAAGAGAGAGAGAGAAAGAATCAGGAGTGGCAGGAGTGAGAAGACAGCGTTTAGATATGTGAACTGTGCCAGATGGAAGTAGGTGAGGATGTAAAACAGTTAACCAAATGTATCAATATGTAGCTGATTGGCAGCCTCTTTGGAGAGCAGCTGGATTAAAGAGGAGCTCTGTAATCACTGATCTTCCTCTGTGTTCAACGCAGAGAGAGAACTGCTGCAGCAGGTTTGTTTCTGTCATAACAGCAATAGTCAACATTGTGATGTTTGTAGTGCAATACCTCCCCCTGCTGTTGCTTCAGTCACTTTATAAGTCTTATCTTCCTGTTGGTTTTATTACGTGCAATAACCATCCAAAGGTAATTTCACTTTATAAAGAGAACTGTGACTCTACATCACAACCTTTTATTTATTTATTTTTTATTGTTGTTGCTTTAGTTCAGTAACTTGCATTATGTTCTCTGGAATTGTCTTTTTTGAAAGCATAGCAGTGATAAAATACACTCTAGATGGGTGCTGGTTGACCCGAGGATCCAAGACAGATGAGGACACTTTTAAGTCAGAGCTTGCCGAGATTGTTGCTTCTCAAATTGCTGCTAGAAAATCTGTAGCATTTTGTAAGTTTTCCTGCCAACAAAGGAAATTAAATGTGATTTAAGTTTCTCATGATTATATCAAGTTGGCAGAAGACCAGTGGGCTTTGTCACGGAATGGGTGAAAACACAAAACAGTGATAATTATTAGTGATTAAGAAGTCTGGTATAGTCTTGGCCTTCGGAACCAAAGAAAGCGTTTTTCTGCCCCAAATGTGACATATAACATTGTGCGCTTCTCTGCTTCTCACGAACTATCTTTCCCAATGTTTTCAATAATTTTCTGGGAAAAGGAGGTGCTTGATTAATACGTTTTGACCCCAGTGAAGACACTAACTGAGTACAATCACATGTAAGCATAGGGCCTTTGGATGTGATGCAGCTGAGCGCAAAATGTTTCTACAGTCTCTTTAACAGATTTCTCATGTTTAGAATGTTACTATTTCTTTTGGGTTAATAAACCACCAGACCTATGTGCACTCTATTATGCATGGTAAATAATGATATGCAGGCTATCCCAACAGAAAGCTTCTAAAATATTGATGGAATCGAGGGTTATTTTACACACATTGCTCTGTTTTGTTTCGTTTGATTTTTATTTTACAGTTTAATTTCTGGTTTGTCATCTGAAAAAAAAAATTGATTAAAAAAATGCAAGTTCTGTATATTGAACTCTGTTCCAAGGATTATAATAAAGATCATTTATAACCTTTGCCCTCACTCATTGACATGAATTGTTCCAACAATGATCATTAATGTTATTTAGCATCTCTACAGATGTAGGCTGTGATGGTTAAATGCATGGTACTTTTTGGGTTATGTGGAATTATTACTGATACCATTTTTTCAGTCTGTGTGTAGGTTTCCTCCATTTTTAGATGCACTTGAGGATTTTTTTAAACATTTGAGGGAATGCCAAAAAAAAAAAGAGAAAAACAATTAGCAGCCTGGTTTTATTTAAAAGAAACTCTTGAAAGAAAATTCCTCCAACTTACAATACATTTATCAAATGTACGCAGTGCTGTTATGGACAGAATGAAGTGTTGAAAAGGTTTATAATGGGAAGCTGGGTATATAAAGAGCCACAAAAATGATTTGCATACATGACTGCACATTTAACAGCCCAACAGCTCCATTGTCTTAGTGAATGTGAGAGCTTTAATTGCAGACAGACACAATGCCGCACGATGAGAGGGACTGAAGTGCTTCCACAAATGGACATGATGGGCTAATTCAGTGTGGAGAAGCAGCTTAGTCATTATGCACAATGACTGTTCCTGCAAAAGCTGAGAGCAGGTGACAAAAGAAAGGCAGCTTAAAGGAAAATGCTGTATACTTAATACTCACATCTGCATCAAGAGACAGGCTTGTCAATTCAAGCAGAGGACATAATGGCCTTAATCCCTTTTTATTAGATTTATTTTATGTTTCTTTGAAGTTTATGTGGCTGAATGTTTTGACTTATGCAGTAAATCATGTAAAACAACAGAGGTTTAGCAACAGCTTGATGCAAAAACACATCATTATTATTATTATTTTAAGTTATTTATTTTTTTGTAAATGCAAGTCTTCAGCAAAGTGTGAATCTCTCTGCAAGAGATATCTCCCTACATGCAAGATATGATGAACACAAAGGTAACTGATCCACTCCATTTTCTCTGAATACACAATGCTCTTCTGGAGTTGCACTAAATGAACCAGAGATCAAACCACAGGTGAGTGACAACAGCTGTAACGCTCCCCATAACGTGGTTCCTGTTTTCTCAGTATTCACCATTTGACGGTGGAGGTGATGCAGCAAAAATCCCTCGTACAAACATACTCCTAAATGATCTCACACAAAGCTGTAGCCTATAGCCTGGTCATAGATGTGTTGTGCACATCAAAGCCAAAGGGCAGCTTCTGTCTTAGTTCCCAGGCATTGACCAAGAGCTGAACGACTGACGCTGAAAAAATAAGCAACACTACTCCTGGGCAAAAGGTTAGTAGTTAAGGTTAGAAATTATCAAAGAAACTCTTACCATACAGACATGTTTCTGAGATTAGTTCCATTAGAATAAATAAATAAATAACATCTGCTGCACAGCACCCAAGCCAATCCCTGGACTGAAAGGGCTGTGAATGGGTGAAGATGCGAAGGGCATTGATCTGCCTCTCATAGTGCCTAAGTGGAGCACAAACAGAGCTATGAAATTGACTTCATGATCAGACATGTCTTCTAGGACATGGTGATCATTCTGTATACAGTGGCTTGGACAAAATAATGACACCAATCAAAAGAAATAGGCTACTTGTGCATAGATTATAGTAGATAAAAGGCCACTGCATTTTGTCCAAGCCACTTTACCTAGAATCAAAGCATGTTTGTTTAATGCTTTTATTAATTTTCTTCATATCATAAACCAAATTTATTCTTAGATTGACTTAAAACATTTTGGACAGTAATTTCTCTTAAATGCCAGTGTATTGTTCAACAGCAACTATTAATTGATATATGAAGCATTAATCTTCCTATATTTTGTATTTTCTGAGTTAACAAGAGGCTAAAACAATTCATAAGAATCATAAGTTGTACTCTTTGGAAAATAAATTTAACAACTTTATTTCCGAGTTGGTTTAACGACTTCCGCTCAGTGACGGACATTTAATTTTGGTGTTTATTTCGTCTTTGGTGTGGACCGGCATTTTCCCACAACTCCCTGCTCCTGCTCAAACAGATGACGAAAATGGCGGACAACTCATCTTCGGTAGGTTCTCGAAAGATAAAATATTATTTTAAAGACATTGAACAGTCTTTGGCTGTAAAACAACATATTGTTATGTACAGGTCGAGATTGTGGAGGGCTGTCGCCTACCCGTTCTTCGTAAAAACCAAGAACACGAAGACGAATGGCGTAAGTATAGTCCGTTTGTTTTCCAGTGCTAAGCTAAAGCTAAGTAGCGAACCTCAGCTGGCTGTTGTTAATAGATACCACGGCCTCCAGTTAAACCACTGATCAACACATTTACACGTTTTTTGTTAAGTTATAACATGTTAGAAAGTTACATGTAAAATGTTACTTAAAGTCACTTTCATTCATCCAGAGACTACCTTGTTAACATTTAGGCATATATATGCCACTGTTATTGTAACATTACGAAGTTACACCGGTGAACATCAGAGTGGTGTTTACTAACTGAATGGTCCCCCGAAATGTCAAAGTACTTGAGCAGACCTTTTTCTCATAAGACTAACTTTTTAAAAAAGTGGGACGTGAAAGACCCTCTTTAAATTATTGGTATTCTAGTCTTTCTAAAGCTGTCAGTGTTGTTGAACGTCAAAACGGATGTGTGTGTTGTTTTCTTTTAAAATTCCATTACATGTGTAGTTTTTAGTACTTTTCGAGGTAACATTTCTGAATCACTTGTAACCATTAAGCTTTAACTAGTCCATGCCACATTTATAAACGGATGTTTGCGATCACATAATGATAACGATAATACATTTTAATTGAAAGCGCCTTATTAAAACACCCAAGGTCACTGTACACAGACATTAAAAACATAAGAAACATTGAATATCACACGATATATATATATATATATAAAAAAGAATTGTCACATTTTAGAATTTGACCCCCCCCCCCCCCCCCCCCCCCCCCCCCAAAAAAAAAAAAAAAGTTTCAATGAGCGTTTTTATGACTAGGCCAAATGATGAGCAGATGTCTTTTTTTTTTAACAGTACTGCTGCTGTTGCTTATAAATGATGTACAATGTTATGACAATCATTACACTTTATGGATGTGATGCAGATGATGATATGTAATGCACCAAGCCATTTTTATTTAGCTTAATTTAAACAAGCATTGACTTCTCTCTCTTTTCTTTCTTTTTATGTTTTTTTTCGTTCCCCTCTTTGCAGCATTGGCTGAGATTTTAAGTGTGAAAGAAGTCTCTGGGAGAAAGCTGTACTATGTTCACTACATTGACTGTGAGTAAAGATTTAATTCCTATTTGTCATTGATATTGTCACCATCAGGACTTGGAGGCCTAAGTCTGATTTTAGAATTGACTCTTGGGTTATGCACTTTCCATTTCAATTATTGTAAGGGACATCCAATGAGAGATCTTTTCATACAAAATTCTCAATTTTTCCAAATGGTTATCATATGTGAACATGTTATCGTAATCACTCTGTTTTAAGGTGGAATATATCAAAAAAATTTGGGGGGGTTGTGTCTCGTGGGAAAAATTGGGAAACGCAGAGACATATTGTAGTTGTGTCTTCCTTGTTTATGATGATGTGTACATCTTTATTTGTTTGCTTGTGTCAAAAGTCAACAAGCGTTTAGATGAGTGGGTCACAGCAGACCGGCTGGACATGAAAAAGCTTCAATTTCCGAAGAAAGAAGCTAAAACACCAACCAAGAATGGTCTTCCAGGCTCCCGTCCTAGTTCACCAGAGAGAGAAGTGGTAAGTAAAAGCACTGAATGTTTATCTCATATGCTCAAACATGGCAACATGCACTCAAGTATAACTTATTATTGTTAGCTAGAAAATCGCATCCGCCATAAGGTCTAGAACTGGTTTAGGGGCCCTTAAACTAAAAATGAACAAGTTTGCAGTGCAGAATTTGGGCTGCATAAGATGCTGCTGTGATGAGATGGTTGACAACTCTACTGCTGGTAGCACTTGTCCAAGATGGAGGATTGGGAGAATGACTGTGGCATGAAAGGAAAATTGGAGTTTCATCTGAATATGTTCAGTTATGTATTTCTCACAAAATACTTGCTAATTTAAACATTTACAATGGCGAACCTTTATCGGGTAATATTAAATAATTCAAGAGCCACAAGTAGACTGTAATTCTGATGGGAACATTGCTGCTTGTGCAGTGTTTTTTTTTCTCTTAGGATTGGGCAGTAAATTTAACTTTTTGATTTATATATATATGAAATTTAATTTTTCAAATGAAATAGAAAATACGACTGTCCATTTTTGTGTTGATATCTCTCTTTTCTCTCACTCTACCTTTGTATTTGTGAGCTGCAGACTTGCGTCATAGTTGCGAACTTAGCAGCTTAGTCACGATTCTGTTCTTTTTCTTTGTTGTTTTTGTTTTTTAAAGAACAACATCTATGACTTAGTGGACAAACTCTATTGCAGAGTTCCCAGGAAAGCTTTGCGAACACAAGCTTTGTGCTTCGTGTGGTGTCAGCTTTTCCTCCTGCGCAGCTCTATGCTTTGCTGAGTGGCAGAATGCAAATACTTTGTATTCTATAATATTGCTTTCATTAAAATAATGATAAATATTCATCAGACTACCAAAATATGTCTATAGACTGCATTGCCATTTTATTTAAAAGTGTTTTGTCTCTGAGACTTTTACTCTGTGATTTCTTAAACCCAACAGAAAGCCCTATCTTGACTCTTGAAAATAAGTTCAGCAAAATATTTGAGGCAGAGGATGTCCTACGATTCACTGCCAAGCCAAAATATTCATCTTAACACTGTGGGCTGTATGCATAAAACTGTAGTTTCATGGCTGAAACTGTGTGCATGCAGATACCTAACATGAAAGCTCATTCTTTTCAGCAGATTTCAAATGTGTATATGTGTGGTTATCTTCTCTAAATCTCAGTAAGTGTGAACTTGTACCTATGTCCACAAACCTGATTTCTGTTCCCAACTTTAGCCATGAATAATTGTCAGCACTCTTATAATAATTTGTTTATAAACACATTTTTGCACAACTGAACAGACATAATGAAAATGTATTTAAGAGAAAAACAAGCACAATTTTAACAAATGTGAAAGTGAGATGCTAATCAGTGAATACAGGAAATCTGTTTTATTGTAATTATGATTAGATACGTTTCATAAATGGTTATTTGCATTCTGCCTGTCAGCTAGTGGCCGACCTTAACATGTGTTTGCTTTTCTCCTGTGAGGTGAGTGAGAGGGGAGATACAAATACTGACACATCTTTACAGAAGAAACAGGTAATCTAATGCAAAATCAAAATATGTTGGTATAAACAGCACTGTCTCGTTTTATATCTCATTTGAAAATGTTATAGAAATTAAAAAGTAAATGCACTGCCTAGCCCTAGAGTGTTAGACGTCTCTTTTTAAGAAACCTGTTGGACTCCTTATGATTTGTTAGAAATGTTTCTATTTTATCAGATTTGATTTTGATACAAAATCCTAATTTTTTTCTTTACAGTATCTTGTCAATTGTTTTAATGGTGTGTTGATTATTATCAAGTCATTATTTGAGACTGTTCACAAAATCTGAGTAGTAACTTGAGGATTAACATGAATGTGAGTTAATCCTCTTCCTTCTCTTCCTTTATGTTCAATTCAGAGGAAGAGTCTAGATCTCAACCAACAATCTGCCACAGCTCCATCCAGAGGCAAAACCCTCCCCACACCGGTACTAGTTGAATTTACCCCTTTTAGAGATGATTGAGATCTTTTTAAACCTGGTGTTAACTTGTGTTTTGTCTGACCATACAGCTATGAGCTTGTGTTTGAAGTGAAGGGGAATTTAGAATGAAGATTAAGTTTCAGGAAGATGTATATTCATTCATGAGAATCACATTTATTTGTGGTGCGACACATACTTTAACCTAATATTTGTCTGGTGTGCACACAAGTATATTAAGCCACATTTTAGGTTGAAAGATTTCAAGTTGATTTGCATTCTTGTGTTTAGCTGTAATCCATTACATAGGGGTGCCCGAAGATGTTTGGCTTTGAGGTATCTTGTACCAATGTTCAGTATTTGCGAAAACAAAAAAAATAAATAAAATAAAAACAGGTCCTGAAGTGGTTAATATAATAAACAGTTGAAGTGTTGAGTTGCAATAAAAACGTCTAATTTTTGTTCATCACAAATTAATACCAGGTTTAAATGGGAAATACAGATGACCAGAATTCAGTGGGAAAATTAAAATGCCTACCGTAAATTAAATTCTAATTGACCTGCTGTGGCTTTTAATCAGGCACAGTTTATCTCTGCCAGTACACTGGCTGCTGCTAAAGCACTGCTGTCACGATGAAGTTAAACTGGAGTACCCAGCTTTTTAACACTAGATTAGTGTTACTGTTAAAAAATAGAAAAAATAAAATAAACTTGAACGTATCCCTCTGGTCAGGTTAGGATTGAAGAAAAATGTTATTGAAATCCAAATGTCTAATTCTGTCAAGTAATTTGGTTTGTTTGCTTTCATTTGAAGCTGAAGTCTAACGATGCATGTTTGTCGCAGAAGAGGAAAGTAGAGCCTGTTCCCTTGGCAATTCAGGTACCCCCAGCAACCCCTGTACCCTCCCTGCCAAGTACAACTGAAGCCTCTCAGGCAGCAGTTTTTCCTGCTGTCAGAGAGCCCACCACCTTTAAGGCCAGAGAGGACCATGACCAGCTCCCCTCACTCACAACAGTAAAGATAATCTCAAATTTGTGCATCTTAGTGTTGAAGGTTTTAATGATTTGGAAATTAAAGGTATAGCATATCTTTCTAATAACAGAATGGCACGGCCCGACGACTCATCCCCTCTCAGGCTGGGAGGAAAAGAAAAGCTAACTGTGGGGGACCTGATGAGGTATGTGGCTGATATTTTCTTATTGAGAGCTGGATTGTTTTCACCGTTTATAAATGTTAAATTACACTAATCACAAAAAGTTAGGGATATTAACAGAACAGAGAACAGAATGATGCAGGATAAATATTTTCCATTGAACAATGTACATGTGCATTGAAAAGTTTTGGGAAAGCTTAATTCAGTTCACCTGGAAAGATTGATGTGGATTTTAGATTCATTCTGACATCACACAAAAAGCCGAATATCCTTAACTTTTTGTGAATAATGTATATCGCTACATGCTCTTTTTTTGGTGCTGTAGGTTTATGGTTATCCAGTCTGTAGTTTTGTGGATTCTTAAGATACATTTTATAGTTTGTCAAAAAAATTCAGTGAATGTGTCCTAGAAAATTACGAAACAAGCATAAAGAAATTGATACATGAACAAATATGTTACCTTTTAACTTGTATTTCTTTAATATTTTTTCATTGAATTTCCCATCTGTGATTTATAAAGTAATTTTCATTTAATTCTTTCCTTCATTTTGAATGGAAAAAAAAAAAATTCCCCATGCTGTTTTCTTTGTTAAACAGCTGTTCTCCAGCCAGTGACTAACTCAGTTTGTATTTATTGGTCCTAAACTTTGTGGTTTTTAGCAGGAAATGATATTTTTTTTATTGTGATTATTATTATTCATAGCCTTCTGGTTGAGTCTAAAATATTTTTAGATGCTTGCTGTAGTTTTAATGTTTATCAGATTATCAATTTCAGTTTAAGAAAAGTTTAAGATATTATAAGCTGTAACCTGCCAAGTCTTGTTTGTTGTTTCTACTATCACATTTTAATTTTTGAACATCCTCTTTGGTCGCTGTCTGCACATTGTGGTTATGCTGAAAATTGCTGCAGCTCACCTCTGTGAAATTATGTGAAAAAGAATATTTGTCAGCCCCACATAAACTGAACTTTTGTGTTTACAATTTTCCTCACCTGTCATTCACCAACATCTCTTGACTACTCCCCATTATCAGTATAGCTAGTGGGAAGGTACTTTAATTGAAAATGTCATATTGAAATTCAAACCCGCTCTTAACTTTCCCCATTAAACAATGATCAAAGAATGTTTTTCCCCCCGCAGTTTCCAAAAGCCCTTGTTTTTGTGTCTTTTTCTGCTAGATGATAAAGGTTTTGCAGTATAACAAGCCTCAAAGTGCCAGTGTCTTTCTACCACCACCAGAGGTCTGTTTAACTTCCTATAATTGCTGGTTGATTGTGTTTGTGTTGCTGTCCCAATTCATATATGCTGTAGCGGGTCCAATAAAACAGAGGTGCTGTTTTTACTTTAGTCCCAAATTTAGTTCTTCTGGTAAGCTGAACACATTGTAGATTATTTGTTATACTCAGTCAAATTTGAATCAATAATCAAAATCTGAATGTTCAGCAGATTTTTCAGTTTCTTTGATCAGACAACTTTTAACACCGTTTTTTAGTAAGAACTGAGTTGCTGTCATCCAACTTGTGTAATGTCTGTGTTGTTTACCACCAGGATTCCCAGGACAGTTCTGATGGCATCCCAACTGCACCTCGTATGACGGGCAGTCTGGTGTCAGATCGCAGCCATGATGACATCATCACCCGAATGAAAAATATTGAGTGCATAGAGTTAGGACGGCACCGACTGAAGCCCTGGTACTTCTCACCGTACCCACAGGAACTCACCGCATTGCCCATCCTCTACCTCTGTGAATTCTGTCTCAAGTACCTCAAAAGCCTCAAGTGTCTCCAGAGGCATTTGGTAAGATTCTCCTTGAAACATCTTGATCCATAAAGTTTCTCTATGAAGCTCTTTATCTCTGGCTTCTTAACTGATTTCAGAGATGGTAGCCCTATGTTGCTAAAGTTAGTTTCTGATTTGTGATACATGTAACGGGCGATTCCACTGCTCTGTTTGGGGACGTTGACCTGTAAAACTGTTGTTCTCGCTCCAGTTTGCAATAAAGTCAGTGCAGCTTTTACTTAGAAATCCCCACATATTTGGAGTGTACAGTAGTGCAGGCTCCTTCCTCCATGTCTGCAGCAGAAACAGTCTGCCAGAAGTTGCTGTAGTTTTTGTAATAGATGTTTTTTTTTTTTTTTCAAAGGATAACAGGCTTACATGTAGCAACAAGAGCATTCTGGTAGTAATGGGATGTCTCCTCCTCGTTTCTGTTTGATTTGGTGCATTTAGAGGAGAGGGTTAATGTAGCATGAATGTGTGTGTGTAGGCTGTTTCAAGGTGTCGACTAAAACTATATAATGCTTTCCTCAGAGACTGTCCAAGTTTAATTTCCTTGTGACTTTTATGTTGTTTTATCACCCAGATCTGTTTGTGCTCCAGCTTCAGTAGAAAACAAAAGAAAGAAAACACTCTCCTGTTTGAATTTAGCACATCTGACGATGTGAAGTAAAATCCTTATTGTAAATATTCCACATATTCAATAATTTGAGTAGTTGGAACCTTTTTAATCCAGTGTCAGCTGCTGTGTACCAGTCTGTTAATGTGACTGAATTGGCTCAGACTGCTGCTGTACTGAAAACATGTGCATGTTTTATTATGGCTGACCTCGCAAGATTGATGTCATTAGTGTACTGGAGAGGCATCAGGGTGCTCATTCAGACATAATAGTGGGATGTTCAGAGGTTGTCAGATTAATGGAAACTATCACATTTCTGAAAAAATCTCTTTATTATTTCACATTGTTCTCATTGTCTTTCATCATTTTCAGACCAAATGTAATTTAAGACATCCACCAGGCAACGAGATCTACCGCAAAGGCACCATCTCATTTTTTGAGATTGACGGCAGGAAAAACAAAGTAAGCGATTAGGCTCATTTTTATTTTTCTCCTTTAAGTTTGACATTTTCGTTTTTGTTTATTTAATCGTGCATTTCTGTCAATATCTTTTTCAGAATTATTCCCAGAACTTGTGTTTACTTGCAAAGTGTTTTCTGGACCACAAAACATTGTATTACGACACGGATCCTTTCCTTTTCTATGTAATGACTGAGTATGACTCCAAAGGCTTCCACATAGTGGGCTACTTCTCAAAGGTACAGAAATGATGCAAATGATTATTACTGTGGTCATGTACACTTCACTCATAATTCCCTGGACACAGCTCCGCATCTGGCTACGATGGACAAAGTATTACTTTATTGTCTTTATTTCCTATTTCAAGGAGAAGGAGTCGACTGAAGATTATAACGTCGCCTGTATTCTGACTTTGCCTCCCTACCAGCGGAGAGGTTATGGGAAACTACTCATTGAGTTCAGTAAGTGTACTTCTGAAAACAGCTGTTGTTTGTTTAGGAAATGCTTTATTATTTGCAGTTTGGAGCATTTCTGATTATTTTATTTGTGGTGATTTTTTTTTTTTTCTTTTTTGTCAGGCTATGAGTTGTCCAAAGTGGAGGGAAAGACGGGCACTCCAGAGAAGCCGCTGTCTGATCTCGGTCTCTTGTCTTATCGTTCCTACTGGTCCCAAACAATCCTAGAAATTCTTATGGACCTTAAACCTGACAATGGGGAAAGGCCACAGATTACCATCAAGTAAGAAACTGTGTGTCTCAGATTTACCACAAAGAATCAGTTTTAGAGCAGAAATCTAAACTTTTTTTCTTTTCTTTCTTTTTGTCCAGTGAGATCAGTGAGATCACAAGTGTCAAGAAGGAAGACGTTATTTCAACGCTTCAGTACCTTAACCTCATTAACTACTACAAGGTAAAAGACCTGTGTAGCATCACTTGATCAGCATCTGCCTCCAAATATGATGCAGTGTAAAACTAAATAACTGTGAGGAGATCAGCTACAAACATTCTTTCAAATTAAAAGGATTTCATCTTTTGGATTGTGGATAAAAAAAACAATCATTACTAATGAAATAAGCTTGGATTGTAATGTAGATAAATATCTGATTTTGGCTTCTCTTTTGGATGTAGGGTCAGTACATCCTGACTCTCTCGGAGGAAATCGTGGATGGGCACGAGAAAGCGATGCAGAAGAGACACCTGCGCATAGATCCTAAATGCCTTCACTTCACTCCGAAGGACTGGAGCAAAAGGGGAAAGTGGTAGACTCTTAGCCCAGTTTAAGACTACTCTTCTTGGACATCAGACGTCCCTCAGATGGTGACTCAGATAGGTTTTTGTCATGTTGTTACTTGGAGAACTTTTTTGATCCCAGGGCTCTTTTTCAGAAAAAGAAGGGTTAACAGTCGTTGAGATATATAAGCTTTGATTGAAAAACACTCAACATGTATCGTGAAATTAAAAAATTGTCAAACTTGGACTGGTAAGCAGTGACACCGCCAAATATACAATACACCCTCTACTGTGTAAAAGATGTTATGACCAAAATAGTGCATTAATAGTGACATTAAGTGTCTGTTTAATAGTGTAAGTTAAAGCATAAGATTGCCAACACAGAAGCCGCCTAAATGGTGACTTTATAGTTATACAAAAAAAATCTTTCATCTGTTGGCAAGTTCACATTTTGTAAACCTCCAGACAAAATGAGTGTTTTTGTTATTGCTTTCCCTGACACCCCCTTTTTTTCTCCATCATTCACATCTTCCAAGTGAAAATGTCATGAAAATTTATTCATTTATCTCAAAAAGGTTTGTAGAAATAATCTAAAAAAAAAAAAATCTTTCCAGAGGTATCACCTTGGGTTTTTAGATGGAAAGCATATTTAGCAAACCTTGATCCTGCAGCTCTCAGTAAACAATGGGACAGCCAATATCAGCACAACACTCCTACATTTAGTCGTTTTGTAGAACTTTTTGTTTGAAGACATATAAATAAATGCTTCTTGTTAGAGAAAACAGTTGAATAAATTAAGAAGTTAGCAATTTGTGGTCAGACTATGACTACTTTTTACACTCTACATGTGGAGATATATGTTGTCGTTGTGTAAACTGGGAAAAAGACTGATTAAAACTTTCAGATGGTAGTCTGATGCCTGCCCATTTAACTAATGTCATCAAGGTAACTAAGTATGTGATTCTCTTTTAGTGCCTGAATTGAAATGTCTAAATGAACAGAACCAGTGAGGTCTAGTAGTTTCTTATTCTTCAGGCTGCTTTTAGTATGGCCTTATCAATGAAATATGGCTCTTGTCTAATCTAAACTTTAAAAAAGATCCATAAATCAAAAGTTCATGTACCATATTGTTTAAGAACCAACATAAAAAAAATTCAGGTTTATTATGACTTACAGATGTAGCTCTGATTTTTATGACCCTATTTTTAAATAGCTGTAAGTATTAATGTTCTCGAGTGGTGATCATTCTGATATTTATTTTTTAGTTAATCATCATTATCAATGATATAAATCATTTTCCCTGAGTTAAACGTGCGTTCCCTGTGACTGTACATACTGAAGACAGAAGCCATGCTGAACTGTTAGAGGAATGTAAATTTATTGTACAGTTGTTTTTTGTTTTGTTTTTTTACTCACTGTTATCTAACAGACTGCACAACATCAACGGGAAATATCTGTAAGTGATATCTTACCTTCTGTTTGTGTTTTATGTTTACATGTCAAAAAGATGGTGAATTTGCCCTGTTGAAATGATTTAGTATATCTATGTGAAGCACACTTGAGTGTCATTTGAACATTTGATATAAAAAAGCCTGTTGAATTCATAAAAAAGGTTTTAAAAAAATTGCGTGTGCATCTTGTGTGCTTAAGTTGTTATGCCTGCAGAAGCCTGAAATGTTCAGCAGGGTTTATATTCAACTTCAACTTTCAACTTTACTTTTATTGTCCCCTGGGGGAAATTTGGTTTGCAGGAGGGTAAAGACATAAAACATAAAAACATGGCAACATAATCACATAATTTCACGAACACTACAAAAACAAGCAACATCAAACCATGAAGGACAACTGAAGGTAGGATCATTATTACACATGATTGTAAATCATGGTAATGTGTATGTTCTATTTCCTGTGAGGTCTGCCATGTGAAGCACTTAAACAGTCTGTAGAATATAATGTTAAAGTTGACTGGAAATTAAACATGAAAGGATAAAACAAAGGATGAGCACATATGTAGAGGAATGAAGTCATTCAGGGCATGTTCAAAAACAGAATGGGTTGTACTGAAATTGACGTTTCAGTGCTGTTCACTGTTCAGCCAGCAGGGGACAGTATTGATGTACTTGCCTTCTGAATGTGAGCAAAGGTTCCGGTTGAAGCATGCTTCTAAGTAGCAGATGGACAGCTGGACTGAATCACTGAGTAAGTCCTGCTGCATGTTTAACTATCTGAAGGTGAACTACAAAGTGAGCCAAGCAGACATGTTTGCTCTGCTGCTGCTTCAGGTGAAGCTATGATCTGCAGGTGCAGATAGCTGATGCTAACTGCTGCTGTTTTAATTTCTACAGCTCAGATCTGAATGATAAAGTCTTTCCTTTGGCACTGTAACTCAGTGCAATATCAAAGCACATCACACACATTTTCTCTCTACACCTGACAGTCACATCAGCCCCCAGGAGGACAGACAGGAGTTTCACACTAATCTAACATCTCCCACAGTACGTATTTGAAAACTCTTCTTGGCATCTAGCTTTTCTTATCCCGATTCCTTTCTGATGGCAGACTCTGGATTATCTGGATTTAAAGGCTTAATTTTGTTTTATACATAAGTTTATCAGTCGACATCAAAGGGTCCTATACCCAAGTTCGTTTCCTCCAGAAACTTTATGAACTGGACCTCTTTTATGATGAATTGGACTAATTTGGACAACGATGAATATGATTGAACTGAATTGTGTCCTTGAACGGGCTTTGGGAGGACTTTACTGTGAACTAGCCTGTACAGAGACTTTACAGCACCAACAGGCTGCCAAACCATAAAAAAAAAAAAAACTACATTTAAAAAATGATTCAATATAACAAAATAAAATACTTCATAAGCCTTAAAGAAGAGTAGTAACTTGGTATGTTGTAATAACCACTGGGCTGTGATCACCTATAAACCTTTTTCTAGTTTCTGCACATTCACAACAAAGTATTGATGATCAAAGACTTCTCAAACTGCTCTGTTTCATTGGTAATCTGTATGGCTTGATCAATGCCTAGATCATTCTTTTAAAAAAAGAAAAAAGATGCAGTTTCATCTGCACTGATTGTAGAAAACTGGGAAGGAAATGCAACACTGATGCCTTTATATGAATAAACGTAGACAACCAGAGCTGAAAAGTAACTAATAACATTAACTTAAGTTATTGTAATTGAGAAGTTTTTGTGAGCAATTTTTTTAGTCGTTTTTGAAATGGGTAATTTAATTTTACTCGAGCGCATTTTGACCCAAATAATTTCCTTCACAACTTTGTAAACCTCCCCCATTACTGAGTAAAAGTTCAAATGCAAGAGGAGAAAAATCAGCCTGAACGGGTTTTAAGTTGAACGTTACAGATTGTTCATCTCAGCTGCCGATTTACTTCGGTGACGTTCAGCGATTCGTCCACTGAAAGGAAATCTCACTGATGACGGATGGTGCTGAGCAAGAGGAGATGGAGGATGAGAGTTGCCGAGCAGATACTGAATTCCCGTGGAGGAGAAGAAGGAAATCCTCAGCCAAATCTCAGCCAGCTCTTTGTGTTCAAACACAAACAAGGCAATAAGTTCATCATGCAAATGCTGACAAATTTGTCTAATGCTGGTAGTCAGTGGGCAGAATATTCCGTGGAGCATGGCTCTATTTCATTTCTTATATATGCAGTCAGTGTGCTCATTTGTCCATTAAGACAATTGAATTTATGATTTATGTTGCTATACGAACAAAAGAGTTTGTTTATAAGGATTGGCTCAACATTTTCACTAGGAATGTACCATATTGGAATTTTGGCTGATATCCGATATACCGATATTTCAAAACTCATGTGGCCGATAACCGATATCGAACCCCGATATTAAAGCTGAAAAAAATAAGCAGTCATTGCAAATATCAGTTTTGTTATCCGTTTCCGACACTTTAAAAAATAGGGGTGGGAAAAAATATCAATACACTGAAATATCGTGATATTTTCATATGCTAAAATCAAACAGATATTTGCATTGATCTATTTTTACTTACAAAATCTTGTGAGATTTAATCGTTCTGTTACAAAACCTCATGATATTTTGTGAATTCCCACGAGATTTCGTAACAGAACGATGAAATATTGTGATATTTTGTTAGTAAAATAGATCGATATCTTGTTTTTAAATGTCAGTATGATATCAGCATATGAAAAAAATGACGAAATTTTTGTGAATTCTGGTGAGATTTTGTAACAGAACGATGAAATATCACGAGATTTCATCAGTAAAATAGATCGATACAGTGTTTTTAAATGTCAATGTGATATTAGCATATGAAAATGTCGTGTGTATCGATATTTTTTCCCCACCCCTAGTCTTTAGAATTTTTAAAGTCTGTAAAGAAGAAGTTTTTGAAGAAGTTGTTTTTGTTTTTTTTAGATGTTAGAAACAGTGGGCTGATTGGTTAAATATCTGTTAAATATTGGTGGGGTGTCCGATGTCCAATACTCAGTTTTAAGGCCGATATAGGTCAATACAGATATGGGGCCGATTATATCGTGCATCCCTAATTTTCACCATATTGGATACTTTGACTTGGTTTTATTCTCTCTTTTTTATTGTAGTGTTGTCAAAGTTTGTCAAAAACAGTGTTGAATTGGATTTATAACTCGTCCTTTTTACAGAAAGTAACTGAAAGTAATTAAGTATATTTTACTCAAAGTAAAATTTTAATTAATACTTTTTTACTTCTACTCAAGTACATTTTTAGACTGGTACTTTTACTTTAGTAGAATTTAAGCAAACTTAAGATACTTTTACTTAAATACAATTTTCTGGACCTTTTCCACCTCTGGCTAGACTGTTTTACTGTGACATGCTGATTCCACCATCAGTGTTTATAAGGAAACTACCTGTCCCTAGTCTGGGTGCTGATAGATCTTTATCTTGTCCAAATTCAGATCACTTCACTTGGTCCATTGTTGGTCTGCATGGATCTGAACAAGTCGATTTTCAGAGTGAGTGATCCATATTCACACTCAGAAACTCCCCAAACCTGACAGACAATAAAAGACCAGCGAAAAGGTTAGTTAGCTAATACCAGAGTAGGCTTTCTTTAAAAAGCATTTTATTATTGTGATGGTGGAAGTGAAAGTATTACGTCACAAGAAGGAAACATTTGTATATGCAGGAGATTATGGGTCTGGAAAATATCCACATGGTGTCACTGTAGCACTGAGTGCTGTTTGACTATTTACCTGATGAAAGCAGACTTGGTTCATTCACACCATCTTCACTTGTTCTTCTTCTCTGAGAGGCATGTATTCATCTAAAATAAGTTAAGATTATTTCATATGGAAACTGTTAAAAACCTAAAAATGTTAATTTTGTATTCATAAAGAGGACTTTGTAACATGTTCATAGGCTATCAGGTTTTAACTTGTATTATTTTCACAGAGGTTGGGAATATTCACATCCTTCTATGGCCTTGCTACTCTATGCTCATCTGTGTGATTCAAACATACGAAAGGAGGTAATGGACCCCCAAAAGAACCAAAAAACACATCTTTTAACAATTAATGGCCGCACAAAAAATGCCTGTTTTGAAGAAAACTGTTTTGACTATTATCAGGTCTTGCCTGTGTTTTTATTTCCCTTATCTCTACAAGACACACACTCCCAACAACGCAGCCTCTCCTCGTCCCTGCCCCCAACCCCAGACCAGAGCCGCTGACCTCGTAACACACACACACACACAGCCATATGGTACGGCCAGGACGAAACTCCACGCAGTAATTAGGGGGATGGTGCCGGACACTTGGCTCTGCTGCAGAGTAGGTTAAGCAGCGTGATTTATCATCTCCTCTTCTGAGCATCCTTAAACCATTCGCACAAATTTGCAGGAATGTGAGGTTAAAGACAGACCGGCTGATTGGGAGTGAAAAACCGGTATGTTGCTGTATTTCTGCACTCTCATTGTTCTTTAGCAGGTTGATTGTTATGATCTGGAGCCACGCTGACTCCACGTTTGGGGAGCACACAGAGGTCTTTACAAATAAACACACTGTCTCACACACACACACACACACACACACAGCCATGTCCACCTTTGCCCCCAGGCTTTTGAGCCTTTATCTCTCTTTTACAGAAATGCCAGTTTTGACACAAGAAGGAGGTTTTAAATGAACGTGTGTCCTGGTGCCAGCACATGCTGCCGCTGACATATGAGCAAAATAGAGGTGGAGAAATTAAGGTGGCTGTCTGGTCCATGACATCACCGTATCACGTGCCACATTGCCGGCTGTATGTGTCATGCTCTTATTTGAGGATTTTTGAGCATTTGGTTCAGCAAATGTTTAATTCTCACTCAGATTCAGTGAAGTCTTTAAATTTCAGCCTGAGCTCAGCTTTCAGTCTTTGCTGTCTGTCTGTCGCTGTCTCAACCTCTCTCTGACAAGGAGACGAGGAGGAAGGGGGGGGGGGGGGGGGGGGGGGGGGGGCTGTGTTGGAGAGAGAAAGAGGGAGGGAGGAGGGAGAAAGAGGGGGTTGGCTTTAGTGTGATGTGAATGGAATAGAATCAGCGCGAGAGGGAGAGAAAGAGGGAGGAGGACAGCACAAATCAACCTGCCTCTTTGACTTCAACAACAGAACAGAGGAGCTGGTGGACGGCGGCGATCGGGAAGTGTGTTGTGTTGTTTTATTTATTTTTGGAGAGAGGAAGAGGACATCGGCCGGGAGGAACTGCAGGAGGAGGAGAAAGAGCCTCACCGTGGAGATAGATAGCAGAAAAATGCTGTCATGGGGAGAGAAGGGGAGGGAGTCGGCAGAGAGGAACAGGATGAAACAAGGCAGGGTCGAGCAGAACTGAAATGTGGAGGTAAGCCTTTTCTTTCTGCTCTGAGAATTCACATTCCAGCCGGCCCGTGTCCTCTTTGTGATGATAATGAATTCAGACGGATGGATTTGAACACCGTCTTTGCCTCATACCTCTGTAAAGGCATGCATATGCTCTTATAGGTGCCCAATCCAGCCAGAGACAATGTATGAGAGCCATGGAGGATATGAAATAATGGCTTGGCATCATCATATCATGCAGCTCGTCCTCCCTCTGTCTCATGGCCCATTGTGCTGCTGTCAACTCCTCACAAATGTCTTTTATTCAGTGACCTAACATGTGCCATGCATACCATTTATACAAGACACTGTAGCTTTGAAAGCAGCTCCCAATCTTTGTCGCATTTCATCCCAGGCCTGCCCTCCTCCTCTCCTCCTCTCCCGACACTAACCCCCTACCCCCCAGCAACACACACACACACACTATCATCTTCCTCGTCTTCCTCCATTGTGCAGTCTCCAACGAGGCATGATTGTCTTAAAAACTGTTGTGACATTGTCAAGCAGGCAGTGCCAAACCTTGCTGTACAGCGCTCGTGGCTGCAGGACTCAGAGATGAGGGCAAGGTGGAGGGAGGAGGGGATGGGAGGGGAGGGGAGGGGAAGGGATAGATGGAGGGACACTCAGAGAATGAAAGGGGGACAGAAAGAAGATTCAGACAAAAAAAAAAACCTGAAAAAAACAAGAGGATCAGCATTTATTCCAGATGCACATTTTCAAAGACTACAAAAAAGCCATCAGTCTGCAGTTTGCTGGGATTTGTGGGGATAAAGAGGATTGTGTGATCTGCTCAGACAATGATGGAGTGGAGAAGCACAACCTGAACTGGGGTGTTGTTTTCAAGGTGGCAGAGAAAATGAGGGATGCTGGAGTCAGGCTTCCCGTCCCCGTCCCCCCCTCCTCACCACCCTCTGCACTCCCTAATTTAAGATGGGGCTGTGTGTTTACGAGATGCTGGGGCTTCAGGGGGCTGCATTGGCTGCTGTGGGGAAAGAAAAGCAGGGATGAAGAGCTGAGCGGGAGGAAGACAAGCAGCAGCAGCTTACATAAGCCAGTGCACTCAAAGGACGGGCCATTTAATTTACATTGAGCTGCATGATTCCTCATCCAGTGTGGTATTCACTGTGGTTGGTATTAACATTTTAAATGATAAAATGCAGCTTGACCTGAAAGGATTGTTTTCTCAGCCGGACAGGCGGGAAGGCGTGTTGGTTTTCACCAGGGTCAACTTTGACTGAGCAGTTAGGGTTTGTATATGAAAATCCACCCATGCTTTACTCCTACAGTTATTCATCATGGCGAATGATAAAAATGCCTGCATGAAGTGCACTGACGTGATGGTGCTCACAGTTTGCAGCCATATCGTCCAACTCAGCTGCTGCTGACTTCTGCTCTGCTGCCATCCACTGCACTGCATTCACAGCATGTCTAAATGTAGTAAAATCCTGGAGTTAAGGCCTTACCCAAATAGAATCATTATGGAAAATGCCCTAAATTAAGAGTTCACATGCAATTCTTGTTAGAGAAGATACATGTAACAAAAAGTGTGATTTTAAAGCGTACTAATATCAGAGGAAATGAAGGCTTTGGTTGACTTGTAGTCTGTAATTTCGTTTCCATTTCCTTAGAATTTGGGGAGAATTTGGGCCATACAGACCTGCTTTGTAATTGCCATCTCCCTAGGAAACATGTTTTATTAGTCAAACAAATGGAAATTCACTCTGTTGGCAGTCATGAGGCAGTTAAAACAAATTGGCTTTCATTGTTTTCCTTAATGAAATCACCTCAAACAATTAAGTGTCAGCCTGCTGTAAGTTTAGAGTTCAAGCTCCATATGCAAGTGATGAAGCAGAGGTGAAAGCTGTTTGGATCTGCAACTAATGATCATTTTGATTATTGAAAAGGAAAACAAAGTTAGAGATTAGAAAAGCTGTGGATTATCCTGATTTCCTGATTAAACGAATGTTTTGCTCATGCAAGAAGAGAAAAGAGTCGAAAACAGTGCAGATGTTTTAAAATACTTCCTTTTCTTTGTTTTCTTCGCACTCTGAATTGGCCTGGTTACAGTCCAGTAAGTCCAGAGTACAGAGCCATGGATCGGGCATCGAGGCTCAAACCTAACCTGCTGTGATGAGGACTTTCGGCCTCCATATATGGGGCAACTAGTTAAGCTACAATCCACCCAGGGTTTTATTTTTCATCCACTGCTTCTTAATGGCAATGACTAATCTCATTCTCCATCAGTCACTGATTGCAGTAACTGCAGCCTCCGACATAGAAACCATGGGGCAGGTATCAAAAGCTGTTTGACTGCCAGAATTTAAACATCTTTTTTTACTTGTTTTGCACACAATAAAACTGTGACCCCCCCCTCACAATGATGCTTTGTCAGAGAGCATCAGCTTTGCCAAATACTTTGCATATTATAAGCAGCCCTTCACCATGCAGCAATGTCCATGTGATTCAAATCAGAAGGTTACCAGGCAGATTTTCTTGTAGTCTGAGTCAGCATCGCATCATCCGTCTCATTTGGAGCCGTTTTGCATGGCTACACCCGGGTAGGCTCCCAGTGGGGGGGCTCAGTGAGGGAGGCAGTTGGACAGGCGGAGCCTCCCCCTCATCGGATGGCAGGATGCCGGCGGTGTAAGCCCTCCGGGTGGATCCTCTTAGCTTGTGCTCTCTGCAGTCACCTGTTTCCCCGGTTAGCCTGGGAACTCAGTGGCAGATCAGGCCATGTTGGCTCGGACTGACGCTAGTCCAGCGAATCTTTACACAAATAGAAAGCATGATGAAAAATTGAAAAATCTGTGAGGAATGATTCATGATTCAGAGTCAGCTCTGCACAGCTGAAACACATTAGTATGAAAAATATTCAGTGAGCTTTTTATCGCTTGGGGAGTCGGTTCCCTCTACCTCCAGAGCTACTATCTTTCTAAAACAAGCTGCATTTTTATACTTTTTTTTTCCTTTTTTAAAAAAATAAAAAGTCCTGAATGAGTTTGCAACACCCACTGTCCGCACTAGGACATTATAGTTCAATTTTTGCTCTCACTTTTGAGAAAAAGAGTAATCAATATCACTTTTAAAACCCCAAATGAAATCAGCTCAAAAAAAATCTTAAAATGCAAAAAAAAGAATCATTGTTGCTGGTTGATTCCTTTTTTCTTTTTTGAAGAAATATGATGCAATTTTTTTAATGGAGAGAGAGAAACACTAACTGAGCCAGCCATGTGTAACAACAAAGCTCTGATGTAATAGTCCTAAAATATGTGGGAGATACTGTCTATAAGCATCTGGTCACCTACAGATAAAGCCCCCAGTTTAGACCATGTTTCAAAATGCCCCCTTCCAGAAATATATTCAGATGCATTGTCCTTAATCACAATGTCCACTCAGTTATGTCATACATACATTAAACCATTAAGTGGTGCGGTGGCTCTTTCTCATTGTTCTTGTTGCTATTACCGGAGAAGTGCACTCAGGGGTATTCAGAGCCACTGAAAGCAGTCCAGGACCAACCATTCATGCACGCACCACGTCACCTCATCGCCATAGTTGGTCGATAAAGATCAAAAAGGCAGAAAACATCCCGCTCTGATAGGAGTTTAAAAATACTCTCATGAAGAAGCTATTCTGGGGATAATGCTTGAAATATGAGAGCTCATCTTTGCGTTTATGTCAAACTGAAGAGCCTCTTTGTTCTGTCACAGCTATGAGGAACTTGCACCCTCAACTGTTTCATTTACACGTAAAAGGCACTGGTAATAAAGAAGTGAGAAGAGAGAGGAGTTTCAGAAAACATAGTTTTTCGGTACTGCGCACTGTTGAGCATTACGGGGACAAACAGCAACCACACAGGAAACTGACAGCAGAGATGTGATCTCAGTGGCATGGAGGGGAGGAAGGCGGGCTTGGTGTCTTTCATTTTGCTTTGAACACAAGTTCTGCCTCACTTCCTTTTATTCTTGGTCATTTTTATTAACATGAAACTAATATGTGCCTTGCAGGCATTGAATTATATGTCAATTTTATACCTTCATGACGAATAAATTAGCTGCAGTAATAATAATGTTGGCTCCAGGCGTTCACTGATAAACCTCAGACAGCTTCTTTCTGTAACAGCATGCAGGCAATAGCACTTGCCAGTATTCCACTGAATGCATATGACAAACTGTGTTTGTAGTCATAAATGCACAGACACAGATGTTCAGAACCTGTTTCTTCACATGACATCCTGTGTGCATAGCATCAGAGAAGATTCAGTAAATCAGCCACTGTCTGCACCACCGTGGTTAGCATATTGGTGCATGAGCTGCTTTTTTTTTATTTAGGTCAGAAGGTGCAGAGCTGCTGGTAAAAATGACACAAGGCCACCAGGCAGGAGGGAGGCGGCGAGTTGCAGCAAGGGCTCATTTGCAACGTGCAAAGGGAAAATGAGTTCAATGAAATATCCACAAACAAAAAAACAGATGTTTTTTTTTTTTTTTTTTTCTTAAACTTGCATCAAGCAACTGTGTATGTTTGCATCACAATCACAATTTAACCTTTCCATCGTGTGATTGTGGTGGACAGAACGGGGCAGTTTTTGTTTCCTCTCTAACTTTTTCAAATCTTCATTGCAAGAATGCAAAACTTCGATTCACATAGTGAAATATCTCAAAGGGTAAATTTATTTAATCTGTACATGCATATTTTGTTTTTGCTTTATTTAAAAAAAAACTGAAAAAAGAAGAAGCACACCAAAATCCCAGTTGTTGTCTAAGATTTGCTGTAATCCACTCTTTAGTAGGAAAGCAGAACCACATTTATAGATGTCTGTGCTCTGAGAGCAAAAGAGAGACATTACTCTGTTTCTCCCAATAATGAGAGCAATTTGCATTTATTAAGCTTATAATGGACATAAACTGAACCAGTGTAGCTTGTAAATTAAATGGCAACCATTAAAGAGTGGCCTTTCTCTTCTGATACCTCAACCCATAATGAACGGATAATAAGTGAAGATTGCTGGTTTGATTTGATCGCATTAACAAACATTTTTACCTGAGAAACTGGGTTTTTTTTCTTCTTCATTTTTTCTCTCTTTTGGAGAGACGTGTTGGTGTTGCAGCCGCTTCACATCTATTCCAGTGGGGGACAGTGAGGAAGCAGAGGTCAGCCTCTCTTCCTCTGAAAGGAGGCGCGAGATTAAAATGCTTCAGCGTGCTATTTAAGCAAGATTGAGCAATCTCCTCCTCAACCTCAGAGCTGGTTGCACAGATGACGGAGGGGGTAACAGTGAACCGTTGAGCTCAACATAATAGATACAGTCATGATGCTGAGGGTCAGTTCCTCTCCCTGACACATACGCCCACCCACCCACCCGCACACACATGCACACACAGAGTGGTCACAGAGGGACATCTGCTCTTCCTGCCCCTTTGTGGACAGTGTGCCACATCTACAAGGCTTGGACAGTTTTTAAGAGTCAGCAAACACACAAAGCTGCACACCTCAGCCCACTTCTCACATTTAGGCCTTAAATATATCTGCTTCTGTCACTCATGATCTGCCACAAGGTGTGTTTTCAGATAGTAGCAGCACTGTGACAGCACAGTGTTGATGTCATGGCAAATATCACGTCAGACAATAGCGTGAGGAATGGTACATTCATTTACCACAGAACAGCACGTTCAAGTTGTGGGAAACTAGTCGTGCTAAAATTTATATCCGTGTATCCGTTTTAGGCTCTAATGTTTGTTGCAAGAGGAAGTTAGATTTCAAAATGTACAGAATGTAGAAGTAGCTTTTTTATAGCAAATTTCTTCATCTCATCGACTCAAGGGGGAGTAAGTTCACTGAGTATAAATAATCCAAAAATAAGGTCTATGTGCTCTGATTTGTGCAGCTTTGACTCTCAGTGTAACTCTGTCTCTTTGGCTTTTCTGCAAGCTGTTTTCTAGCGTCGTCCTCAGAGAAAAAGAGACAAAAGCGAACTGAAACTGGAGCAGACAGCACAGAGGTCACACAGCAGATGACCTTTCCTACACTGGTTTACTGTAACACGTAACGTGCCACGCACATCCTTAGAGAAGTTGGGCACAGACTTTAATATGAATCATAACAAATACTCTCCAACCAGCCAATGAATAATTAACACCCCGGTTACCCTCACCCCCCTTCTTTGCTCAGTTTTATTAATAATATATTAGGCAGAAGACTTATTTTCAATTTATCCTATGGAGCCTAGAGGAAGTCTTGACCCCCACATATAACCTTAACAACTGCAGCAAAGCTGACGAAGACCAACCAGTTTTTCCTCCATCGCACAAGTTAAAAAGTTCTCAGTGCATATTTTCAGGAAACAGTCAAATTCATTCAGATTACTGGAATATATGCGCAGCATCACAGGAAGGAAAGTTTGGCATCAGAACAGGTTTTAGCTCCAGTTTGTCAGCAAAACCTCAACATTAATGGAACAATTTTATCTTTATTATTATTTTCTAGACTCTTCCAATCCCATTTTTCTCATCATCTTAACAACCATCTTCTTCCTCTTTTTTTTTTTTTTTTTAAAGCGTCAGCCAGTTGAGCACCTGATGCCCGGGATTATATGTCTTCTGGGATCAATATCTCAGACTGACATTTGCAAAACAGATTGAATTTTAAAAAAGGAGAGATTAAACACTTACAAAAAAAAGAGAGAGCAGCACTTAAAAGCCTCTGGACTTGGCCCAGTTCGCTGTCCGCAGTGTGGTGGTGTTCAGTGGGGAAGATCGAGGACGCCGGGAGACAGTGTTTGGGCATTAGAGTGAACTCATTTTCTGAATCAGATCCAACCACATTAATACACATTTACTCTCTTTAAAAGCATCTGCTGCAGCTCAGTGTCACATATTCAGGAGCACAACAGGAATGCAACCCGATCTGAAATGTGGCAGGGTTACACACAATCAATAAAGAGTGTGAGACTGAGCCTGGCTTTAAATTTCCCCAAAATCAATCACTATTAGGAGTTGATTCAGATCTTGCGGTTAAGAACCAGTAAGGCAGCTTTTAACTATAAAGTAAGACAACTGACATATGAGGAGTTGACCTCTGCCGACCAGGAAGCTAGACTCCTCTACTCAAGCTCCCAGATGTTGGTGTCATAGCTGGTTTCTCCCCCCTTCATGTGTTATTTGATGTCAAAACAGTTCTCTCCATAGACAGACTTGCATCATATATGTGAAGGACTCGAGATTTCAGGCAGAAAAACACTTCTCCAGCCTGACTTGAGTTGATAAGCTGGCAGTAAGAGCACAACTTTTGTCTCTGATCAGATCTAATTGTTAAGCAGTTAAGCCAATTGTAGCAGGTTCACCTGTAGGGAAAGGAGATCCAATCTCAGCTGTCTAGATCGGCACGCCATCTCTCCTCCGGCATTAAACACTTCAAATGACAGCCCTCCCCTCAGCAGTCACTTTGATTAAAGCAAGAGCTGAAGGTTGAGTTGACTTCAGAGCGCAGTAAAAATCTGCTCATTCATGCTGCAGTGTGGCTGGAGGTCTCCTGTAGGTGTGGAAGTGTTGAGAACAGAGGATGACGACATTCATCCTCTCAAGGTTCAAAAGTCAGTCATGTCTTCCTGTTTCACAGGACGCAGACTTGCACGAGCAGGCACAGAATAAGTCAAGCGGCCATGACTTCCCTAAAACGGTGCAGGTTTAATTTGACTTTCCCGTGACTTCCGCTTGTGTCCGTTGTACACCAGAGCCTCATTAACCTTGTCCTGAGCTTAGCATGGAAGTGGGACTCATGTCATCAGCTGAAGACTTTACCTTGGGCAGCAACTGTCCTTCAAAATGAATTTGGAGCAAAAAAGAACAAAAAAGTTTAAAATCATGGACATAGTATGTAGATTTAGCAGTCTGATGGTACAATAACTCTGACACTCTGACTGTCTTAGGTTGTGAGCGTCATGCAGGTTGCATATGGGCTCGTTCTGGTACCATGATGGAAACTTTGGAGAGGTGATTGATGCATTAGATCTTTGAAATAAAAAACAATCTGGACAGCTTCAGCTACATATTAGACTCATTGTTCTTAGCACCACCGAGCAGAAGCATACATGTGACCAGAGTTGACTGCTTTCACTCAAAATTTCAACCAGGATGAAAGGCCTGGGGATGACAAAGACACAGAGACACATACATGGAGACGGCGCTCTATATTTCAAAGCAGCCAGATCATGGAGATATAAGTCATTACCTACTTACGTGCAGTTCCTCGTCCAAGCTATTTCATGGAAATTTTTAAAGTGGTCTCGGCTAACCAGGCCAGTGAGGGGTCAAGTGTCTGGTGATGTGGTCGTATAATTGTGGCTCATGGTTTCCATCAACTGTTACTCAACTGTGCATGTTACCTTGACGTGGAGAAATGTGGATGCACTGTAGACGTGGTTAAGTCCATGGAACAAGTATCATAACAGGAGAAAGGACGGTCAATGTGTGTGTCTGTCTGCAGGGTTTCTGCATGTGTCTGCCATGTTCAGTTTTAGCCTGCAGATGCATTCAAAGGTAAAATAAACATCTGCAGGTTCTTGTGCACAAGTTCAGACTGAACAAGCAGGGGTGCAATATTGGAAAAGCGATATCGTTTAATGATATTTTACTGTAATTGTGTGGGATTTTTTTTTTTAAAACTAGTGAATAACAGAGACAGTAAATCAGAAGCAGTTTGCTTTCATTCAGCTGTAATAGAAAAGAAAGCAAATGTCCAGTTCCTCACTATTGTCTCAGTCCTTCATTTAGCTTCTTTAATTTATTTTCCGTGTGACTCAGACGAAGCCATGATTTAAAATGTTGTGTTTCTGACTATATTCGGGTTGTTTCAAGCCAGACTGATATTTGCACTGAGAATGGTTCAGCTGATTATCAATATTTGTGCTCCAGCTGCTTTTTGTGCAAAGCTGTTTAATGACTACGCTTGGCTGACTTATGTGTTGGGAGGAAGTCCCATAAAGTGACATTTCAAATGTCATTTTAATGCATGCAGCAGGAAATACACTGACATTACAAACACTGCTCCTCCATGTGAAATGAGCAGAGGCAAAACACTTCAGTTCCTCTTTACTTTGTACTTCTACGCAAGGTATATCACACACTTCTCTGCTGAGGTACCGCAGAGGACCTTTCTATTTACTGAAAGGTCCTTTTTAGATTGCGTGGTGTCATTTATTTAAACACTAGTTTGGTTTACTGAAGCTCCGACTGAAGACTTCACATGCCACTAATGGTGAGCAAATGGCAGATTTTATTTTCTATTTGGCTTCATGAATGAGACTAATGCAGAGAAAATTATTTTACTTGACTTTAAATGAAAAAGGAAATGTTTTTTTTTTATTACTGTCACAAAGTGCTAACACAATCTGTCAACGTGATGAAACGCTCATATGCTAATGGGTGCAAATAACGTGTGCGCAGTTACTTTTCAAGACTGAAAATTATTCAGATCCCTTAAGAACCTAAAGTTCTGCAAAACGTTAGAACATTTAGGTTTCAGATTTCATGCAGTACACGTCTTGTACAGATAAGATTCAGGTACTCAGTCAGGGATCAAACTAATTACTGAGGATCTAAATAGCCAAACCATGAATGCAAATATCTTGCATTTGAGGTTTTGAAAAAGCTTAGAAATAACTCTGGTGTGAAAAAAAATCTGTGGGAAATAAATAAAGAACTAATACATCAGATAGGTTCCTATACACTTTCACACTTGGCTTAAGAATACAGATGCTGATGAATAAGTTACCAGGATCTGCACTGCATGCATTGTTTTATTTTTTTTATATTTCTTTATCTTTTATAAATTGTTGTATGTAAAGCAGCTTTGATATTTTCTGTTGTAAACGCTTCACTGTATTTTAACACAGACATGCCATGAATTTGTACGTTTTCAGCATCCAATGGAAAGCAGTTTTTTTTTCTCCCTAAATGAAAAAAAAACAAAAACATGAAGAATTATTCATCAAATTACAGCCATGAGAGTAAGGAAATTTCAATTATTTAGCAATGTTAAGGGCTACAAAATACTGCACAGTTAGAGCTGTAAACTCACAGGGGTTGATTCGGTCCACAGGGTTCAAATCAATATGAGCCATTTAGCTTTACTGGGAGTTTCTTCAGATACAGGGACCCAAAACTGTGTCGAAATTGTAAGTAAGACAGGCATAGTCACCTGAAAGTCATCCATTAGTTTGTGAACAGCTGATTTAAAACCTTGAAATTTGTCTTCTTCCATCATCCTGTTGGTCTTTTATGATTTGGAAGTGAACATATTCATATACATTCCTCTTTGCTGGAGAGAGAAACCTGATTATGACACTGGATTGTTGCAACCATCTTTATATACAAGCTATAGCCAAAACACAAAAGTCATATTGTTTTCTTTTATTATTATTATTTAATTTTTCAGATTTATAACTTAACTAAATAAAATTTTGACAACTGAGATGCTTAGAGGATGCATACTGTTGTTCATCAATGAAACACACACTGCACATGTATGTATGCATGCACATGCCAGCCTTTGAAGATTAGACCACATTTCACAAATATTTATCTATCCTTCTTTTCGAGCAGGGAAGTTTAACATTTTTAAAATCATCGCTTTTGAGCTAACAGTGTGTTTGACCCAGATCTGGTTTCCTGTATCTGACAATAACTGACCACAGCCTGGAGGACAGACTGCATATCTGTCTCAATAAACAAAAAAAAAAAAAGGTATATATGTATATATTTTCTTTAAAAGCAGCATGTTTAAGGGCGTTTAGAGTTTAGAACCCTAAACTTGCCTAAACTTTATGAGGCAACTGATCCACATGTATCTTGATAAATAGTAACAGGATCGGTTAATTCATCATAAAGGATCATCTTTCACCAGTAAGAAATGATAAAAGTTTGAAATTAGAGGTGGGAATTTCTTGTCCAGGTACCAAATGACAGGATTATTTTCTACCTTGTTTGTCCTTGTTGTCATGTTTGTGCAGTTTGCTGAAGGGCAAGACTGAGGTCGCTGACTGAATCATCAGTGGAAGGGCTTGTTTGGTGAATGTGGGGGTCGTCTCACTCGTAAACTGAGTTATCATAAAGCTACGGTAGATGAGAAAAGGGCTGTGCCAAACAGGTTGCAGGAAACAACGACTGTTGGGAGTTTTAAGAAGCTCAGAAGTGGGTGGAGCTTCTGGCCGACCCTGGAAGTGAATGCTCGTTGTTAGAATAGCATGAAGGCAACAAGCAATTTTCAAGAAAATACCTGCTGCCCATTTTGAGACAGTGCAGAAAATTGATTCCTCACACTTTTATCGACATTGTAAAGCATGCAGATTATGCCGAGCCTAATGACTGCACATTGGCAGAAATTACACAAGCCCACACGGGTAATGTTGTGTGACAAACATTTGAGAGCTCCCAGAGAGAGACATGAGCAGGTTTTTAATGTCAGCGGCCTTGGCACCATATAGATAGTACACAGAGGGGGCTCTGTATGAACCAGGGCTTGTTTGTCGGATGAGGAAACGTCTTGCATTGTCATGAAGAAAGAAGCAAGATCTATTAGAGTTACTGTTTTTTTATCATTAGATGCAAAGGCATTCACACAGACCTGAAAGAACCAGGAAGCTTATTCAATCATAACAAGGAAATTAGGCCGGGTGGTTGTTTTAAATTAACAATTCAAATCTTGTTCTTATTGATGGTTAAAACCTGAACTGTCTGAAATGAAGATGCTGTATGTTGGTAGTTTAACCATAATAAGACATATCATACATATGATATTATGTATGATATTGATAAAATCAACATATTATTCTTCTTTTTTCCTCCATAGAGAAATTCTAGTTTATTACAACAGTAAAAAGCCAAACTTAGTGATTCAGATAGGATATGTAGTTCATGAATTTTCTGTTCTTCACATGAACAAGAAACTTGGATGATTAATTTGGCAACTTCTATAACTCTCAATAATCTCAAACAGGAGACAATGTTTAAAAATCACCTGCTGAATCAGTTATACACAATAGCAGACAGATCTAGTGAGAGATTGTTTCCTCTTTTTTCAAACAAACTAATTCACTTCCTGCTGTCAAAGTGCACCAAGTGTCACATTATTATATGAACTTCTTAACAGACACCAATGAAGATGATAAACTGGGATGCTCCCAGTGGCTGGTTAATAGCGTGTGCATTTCAATGATTCCAAATCGAATTGTTTTTATCGGTGCTTTCTTTTTCTGTAAGCAAATGGAGAGAGAGTGAAAGCAGGCTTAGAGAGAAAAAATAAGATTTCTTGTGACTTCCCTTTTTACCTTATATGGCTTTTTTCATCAGAATGTGTGTATCGGTGTGTTTGTATGTAATAAGAAAGATCGGTCCATGCAAGAGTCACATTGAGGAGATTCTTTAAGTTGAACACAGTAAAAGGTTAGCGTACTTCTCCAGATTGTAAGTCTATGTAATGTCCTCTGAGGCGATGAACGTGTACAAATGTGTGTACGTGTGTGCGTGTGTATGCCTCGCTTTTTCTGGTAGCTGCTCTGCACCACTGCACCTGCTTTTGAGGCTGCAAGCACGAGAGAGGAGATGCATGTGAAACAGCCAGACAGGAAGAGGCTTCATACCTTACTGACACTCACAAAAGGTTTCAGCTTGAGCTGACTGACGTAAGTTTGGTCAAAGAGCGATACATGATGACACTAACAGGCTGATCTTCACCTAGTACACAATCTGCTCTGTGGGTAAGTGGCTACTGCTTTTTCCAAAAAAGAAAAAAAAATCTACTGAGTTTTTAATTTCATTTATTTTCTAAAAAGGAAGTGAATTCATTAAAATGACTCATAACTTCCTGGGCTTGTTTAAATGACAACAGCAGTACTAAATAGTTGTTTGCAATATTTTTTTCTCCTGTTACACATTCATTTAAATGTATTAGAGGTGTAAACAACAGAACTGTGTGAACATATGTGTGGAAGAGAGAGAGAATATTTATTTCTCTTGTATGCTGGCATGCTGTCAGCGAGCCAGGAAGGCCCCCTCCCCTGTTTTAATGCTGTCTATTGTGAGCGTGTGCAGGGTGAATGTGTTATGCCTTAAGTTTGCTATGGAACTATTTAGGGAAACTTTGGAACGGAAAGTGACTAAAGGAAAGAATAATAATGAGAAAACAGAGGTACAAGGCATTACTCAACAATAAAACACACGTCAGACCTGCCTGCTGCCTTATTGTTGGTATTCAATACTTGTTTATCAAAGCTATTCCTCTCTGCAAAGTGCTCCTGGGTGCTCTGACAAGCTGCAATGGGTTGAATATAAAGCTGTCGGATAAGATAACAAAAGTGTGGGTGAGTGATGAGGAAGATGCAGTTTTAAAAAAGACGTTTCTTTTTTGTCATTTTTCTGCTCAGGTGGCCAGTGGATGAAGGCTGCAGGCACTGAGGAGTGCAAACCAATGGATGCCATGTTAGACGGGTTGATACAAACTGAGCCTCTCCTCCTCAGAGGACAGAGGGTTGGATTCCAGTGATGATCCTCTCAACCTCACGCCAATGGAAGGAGCAGCCTACTACTGGACTTAAACACACATCTGCACATCTGGATGGACCCCTGCAGCAAGCAAAAGCAGCGTTTTCACCTCCGTCTGCATCATTCACACCCAAGAACTCACTTACAAGGTGTGGCATCTCACACAGGCACGTATGAGAGCCCAAGGGTTGAGAGAATTCAGCCTTCATAAGTGGTGTGAATGAGATCTACATTTGTTGCTTTCACTTAGCCGGCTTTTTCATCTTCATGCGCAGCATCTCCGCTTCACACGAGCACCACAGAGACCAGAATCAAAAGTTAACTGGGACAGCAGGAAGCTCTGGGGGGAAAACTGGATTTGCTTTCTCAAGCATCATGCAGTCAGATGACTTATTCATCCGCAAGTTTCGCCGCCAGAACGTGCGGCCACCTATTGCTACAGTCAACTTTGACCCCAAGCGAGAGGCAGGCGTGGTAGAGTGGCCTCCGAGAAGAGACGGGGATGGAGCTGAAGCTGACAGCCTCACTCCAAGCCGGGTGGGGTTGAACCTAAGGTCGGTGGGGCGGGGCCATATCATGCAGAGGAGCAACAGCGATGTGACCTTGGGAGACTTGGATTCCTCTGGGAAGACAGGGGGAAAGGCAGTCCGAGCAGCTGGTGAGAAGGCAGGAGCGGGGGCTCAGGGGGACTCGGGCATGTTGCTACGCAGGGAATATGGCAGCCTGTCATCGCTGGAGAGACAAACTCAAACTCAGGAGGTTCGAGGAGAAGATCAGGGGCCCCTGAGTCCGAATGCCCTTCGTTTCAAAGACCCTTTCTTGCTTTTAGGATTGCAGTGCAACCCTCCAGAGCCTGATGGGTTCTTCCGAGGTATCACTGCTTCCACAGGGGACTCGCCAAAACCTGCAAAGCCACCTAAGCCTGAGGGTCTGAGTAAAAAGTCCAAGTCTACACCCCCTCAGATCCCTCAACCCGGTCCGTATGACAACCTCGGGGGTGGGGCATGGGTGAGGAACTTTGCCCACTACGACGTTCAGAGCATCCTGTTTGACCTCACCGAGGCAGCTACAAACAGAGACAGTATTGGACGCAAAAAGAATATCACCTCAGGGGCCTCAGCTGCCTCTCAGCTGCGGCCCCTCTCCCAGTCCACCCCATCCTCACCTGCACAGGGTGGGGGAAGCAACGGGGGGAATGCAGATGACCCTGAACAGTCACTGCTGCTGGATGAAGGTGATGGAAATGACAACGAGCTCCTCCTCAGCTGTCCCCATTTCCGCAACGAGACGGGAGGAGAGGAGCAGGTGGGTCTGGGTCGGTCCCCAGGAAGGCGGGGACTCTGGTCAAGCCTGCGAACTCCCAACGATGCAGTTTCAGTCCTCGAAGAGCCCAGAGAGAGTCACGTCCAACTGCAGGGCAAGAGCAACTACTTTATAGAGCATGCCGATCTGGGAGCCCACTATTATCGCAAATATTTCTACATGAAAGGTACGTGAAACACCACAGCCAGACATCTTGAATTCTGATTATTTATTCCAAGTTTTATTTTTATGCTTGGTTTGACCCGTAAATTTGTGGAATCTACACAAATTCATGACCTAAATGCTCTTTGTGACCTATCCAAGGTGTACCCTGCCTCTCAGCCAATAGCCAGTAGGAAATGCTCCAGCACCTCCAGCATCCAGGAGCTAAAATGAACCATTTTAGGGATTCTTTCTAAGCTTCACCTCTCACTCTCTTTCATTGGACATGGTCGAAAATTGCTGTACAGACCCTTAAAAACGCAGAGAATAATCCGAAACTTAAGTTACTTATTAGTGATCAGTAGTTTTTGCTTTGTTTTGTTTGTTCTTTTTTCATTACAAAGAAATTCTTCATATTGAAAATTTTTCAATATACATATTTTAAAGTTTGTGGGATCTAATAGACAGTGTAGAGAGAAAAGGACATTGGAAAGAGAGAGGAAGGATATGCTGTAAAGGACCACAGGCCTGTGCTCAAAGCATCTCAGTGCAGAGAAACTCAACCAGTCACTCCACAAAATTACGAATCTTTGATTTAGAAAATATGTGTTCATGAGTTTTCCCTTTCTTGTAAAGAAAATAGTATGAGTGTAATACTTTTAGTGTTGCTCTTCACTGCTGATACATAATTTTAAAAAAAGATTTCATGTTATTTGAGAGTTTGCAGATGTTAAGGTGTAATATAACAGTTTTTTGTTGTTGTTGCTGTTTGTTTTTTTTTAGTTTGTATCCATTCCATTGTGTGGAAAAAATTTCCACCCAAACTGATTAAAATTAAAGGTATACCTTTTAAGTTTTGACCCAAACATTGGCCTCTTATAAGTCATGATAGGTGATGTCTGGGGTCAATATACAACACTTGATGGTGACATGTTGGTGCTCAAAGGGGGCTGCCCTCCCTAAACCCAGACATTGTAACTTTGCAGAAGCGGATCCGTCTCTCATTGGATCACGTGACCTGGAGCGCTTCACTTTATGGCTCAATGATTTTGCTATCAGTTGGTGAAAGTGGCCAAAAGTTACACAGTATCCCTTTAAAGGTTTAGAAATAACTGAAACAGTTAAAAGACTAGATTTAGTTTGGTACTTTAAAAAATATCAGTAACTTACAATAACCTGACAGTATTTTCTGATCCAATGAGTGGCCTCCAACACTATTTCTGTCTCTCTGATTTTGTTCCAGAGCATCAGAATTTCTTTGGAATGGATGATCGCCTTGGCCCAGTAGCCATCAGCTTCCGGCGAGAGGAGAAGGAAGGATCCAGTGGAGCTCAGTATAATTACAGAATCATCTTTCGCACCACAGAGGTACACTTACACTTTATTCCCTCTTCAGGCTCCAGTTCAGCATGTTTAAAAATGGGTTTTTCTGCAAGTGCTGATGGTGAATCTTCTCATCAGATGAAAACACTGCGAGGATCCATCTTGGAAGAGTCAGTGCCGTCTGCCGCTCGTCATACGACTCCCAGAGGCTTGTCTCCCAAGAGGCTGCTGGAGTTCATCATGCCCGAACTCAACCTGCACTGCCTCCGCTTGGCCTCAAACTCCCCAAAGGTCCGGGACACCCTGCTCAAACTGGACGAACAAGGGGTGAGTAATGCTACATTTGGGATACAAGAGACTGCTGCGTGTGCCAGACAGGACGCTGCTTTTCAGGACGATGAATACTATCAAGCAGCATCAGCTTTTTTAAAGGTCAGATTCTCTTTACATGTGAAAATGTGAAAACAGTTTTATAACTAGTTAGCTCATTTTTATCTGTCTCATCTTTTTTAAGAAAATTGGATGTAAAAAGCAGGCATAGTGAGTTCATTGCTTTTTAGTTTTCTTTTAACATTATTAATTTGTCTGAAAAACACTAAAACAATACAGTTTTTAAAAATGCAATGGGGGGAAAAGAACAATAAATTCTTCAAGTTTTTGAGCCTATAAACCTTTAAAAAAGTAAAAAAAAAAAAAAAAAAAAAAAAAAGTTCAGTTCCTGAAATGATTGCAGAATAGTTTCTGCCCCCATGGCTTAACATGTTAAATTACATAAGTCAGGAAGAAAATTTTAAACAGGATTTTTGCCTTTTTCTCTTTGTTTGCACAATTTCTGAGGTGTGAATGACATGCGTGTGGCACGCTTTAGTAATAATACCACAGTATTACCACATGTTTTTGTAATAATGCCACAGTATTACAGCTCCATAGCTCCTTTTTTCATTCACATCATAGCAGTTGGTTAGCCATGTTCCCTCTCTCCACCCCTCTGTTACACAAAGCCCACCTCTTTCAATGCCTGTCCCACGGCTTTGCAATACTATGGAAGTGTAAATTTGTGCACAAATTACACTGAGTATCCTCCAAAACATCTAATCATCGTATGAAAAGGCATACAGTATCGTAAATCGCTTGAGAGAGAGTCAGTTTAGCCACAGACATCTGGTGCTGATCACTTATAGTCACAACCTCCTCATGAGTCATGTTTTGTCCTGGGCTATGATGTTACTGTAAAGCACTGGACCCCTGATCGAAATGCCGAGTGAACTAAATGACTGGCCAGCGACTAATTCACGAGTCAATCTCACATTGTAATTCCACGACACACTTCGGCTTCGTAAATCCATAAAACAGCTGCCTTTATGGACACGACTTTACCAGTGTTTACAGGTCTGTATTTGTAATGGCCGCTTTGGATGATGAGCTGCTGCTGATGCATTCAACAGCAAATGGGATCTTGCATTTTTCATCCCGCAGCTTTGACAATAAATCACAGATTTCAGTGGGACAACAATGAGTTAGACTTCCTTGTAAGGGGGAAATCATTCGACTGATACTGATAAAGGACTTTTTTGTAATTTTTTAAAAGAATTTGCTGTTAATAGTGTTAACATATAGCAAGTTCAAATGAATTTTGACTTCCCAAATCTGAGGTAAAATGTATGCAACATGATTAGAAAGTTGTGGTCAGAGATAAAATCAGGAATTAGATAAATGTACTCTGAGCTGGGCTTGAGCTCTACCTGCACTCTTTAAATCTGAATTCCTCACTAAATCATGCAGGCAGCCCAGAACAAAGTAAAAACCTTTTAAATATGTCAGGTTTTTGAGTTGGAAGACACCCTGATGCTTGAATATTTGCTCTCAAACATAAAAAAGAGATTTGTTTTCATAGTATGTCTCCTTCAATGCACTCGCCGTGGGTCCACCGTAAGCAGCTTCCACCTTTTGTAACTGGCTAGTTGAAAAAAGGAAGGAAATAAACCATCACGTGTGTGAACTCTGTTAGCGCTGTGCAGGTGGAGCTCATGTAAAAACTCTTCCACACATAGTTTTTGAGCTGTCAGTTGAGATAATTATATTAGCATGCTTTATGAAAATACCTTGATTGGTTTTAACTGGGGAAAAAATATTCAATTTGCAAAGGTGCATTAACTTCTGTGTCCCCTTACCAAAAAGTAGTACATGCAAATATGCTTTAAGTATACTAATTTTAAACTTTAAATAAGACAGTATACTTTCAGTTTACTGTTTATGTACTTATCAGAAATATACTTAAAGTTTACTTGGCATTTACTCATAAATAAACTAGAAGTTTAAGTATATTTAGCGTATACTTATTTAAACTTTTGAACGATATGCTTTAATAGTAGTATATTCACAGTACATTTTCACACATACTGGTTTCTTTCTGGCATACTGCAAAATGTACATTCTATCATCTTTTTAAATACTATCTTGTAAGATTTAGGGGCCATCTCTCTCACACTTTGAGAATCCCCAGTTCATATCATATATATTACTTTTAGTCCACTTAAAAATGTACTTTAGTATACTTAAAAGTGTTCTTTCTAAAACTAAAAGTAAGCTTGAAGTTTTAGAATGAGTAAACTAACAGTATACCTAGAAGATTACTTTCAACTAGGGATGTATACCGAGTACCGGTATCGTTTGGTACCGGTTCCTAATCTTAACGATACCGGGGTACCGTTAAGATTCTGGACAAACGATACTCTTATTGATACTTTTTGTTCATCTACCTAACCATTGAGTTATCATTACACAGTCAAATAATCACAGAGATGAAATAAGAGAGACACAATTCCCTTATTCTCCCAGCTGTTCTTCACCTACCTTTATGTCCAGGCTTCTTCCAACACGTTCTGAACAAATGTTCTCCACCACTGGATCTTTTAACATCTTGTAATGTCTATTATTTACTCTAAATTGTGTTATAGTATCAATAAGAGAATCGATGAATACCGGTATCGATAAGGAGTATCGATATTGGTATCGGTATCGATAAAATCATAACGATATACATCCCTACTTTCAACATACTTGAAAGTGTACTTTTAAATACTTAAAGAGAGCCAATTTAGTCCCAAGAAGTATACTTGTTAGTATACTGCGAGTACATTGGTATAAGTGTACTTAGTAAATAAAAGTACACTTGGGGAAAATACTTGACTATACTTGAGTATACTTAATGACATGTACTTGAGGAATACTTCTTTTTGGTAAGGGTTCCCTGTCTTGTGATGCAGCTGAATTTTCAGAGGAAGGTCGGTGTGATGTACTGCCGGGCTGGGCAAAGTTCAGAGGAAGACATGTACAACAACGAGAGCTCTGGACCGGCCTTCGAAGAGTTTCTGGATCTGCTCGGGGAGCGGGTGCGGCTGAAGGGCTGGGAAAAATACCGAGCTCAGCTGGATAACAAAAGTGAGCTGAAATCATGCTCTGCACACAGATCTATTAGCAGCATCTCACGGTATCACAGTGCCGTTATCCAAAGGCCATCAGTGTCTCACTGAAAGCCTGAGATAACTTCCATCTAGCCACATGTAATCTGAGTAATGCCTGCAAAATAACATAGTCACTGCTGATTATCTCAGAACTGTATTCCTCTCAGTGGTACAGATTCAGCCTGGCTGTGTCAGAATGACGACTGACTTTTCCTTCCTGTCCTCTTTGTGATGTCTCTGTCACTTGTGGATGTGTAGCGGATTCCACCGGAACACATTCCCTCTACACGCGCTATCAGGACTACGAGATTATGTTTCATGTGTCCACTATGCTCCCCTACACAGCCAACAACACGCAGCAGGTAAGATTAAGATAAACCTAACAGAGATGAGGCATATTCAACCATGTCCATCTGTTGGATGCCACAGAATTACTCTCATCTTTCTCATCTCTGCATCAGACTCAGAACAGCGTTCATTATCCATCCTCTGTTCAGACTGTCATGTTTGGGCAAAAGCTTTCCAGAAAAAAAAAAAAAAAAAAAAAAAAGCTTCTTTACTTGACAACAAGCATGACATAGAAATCCTGCCCCCCAGTGTTGACTCCCACCAACGGGGTTTTCACTGCTGCCTCACAGGCAGACTTCCTTTTCAGACATCTGTGCAATCTGTGGTTTAAGCCTGTTTACTGTCATTTATGAACAAAATGAAAATGACATACTAACAGAGATTAAAGGTTTACATAAAACTGGAACAGTGCAAAGCCTTAAAATGCATCCTTTGTGAAAAATCTCGTCTTTGTCAAATCCAGTTTCAAATTATATTTATTTCCTAAATTGTAAAGGAAATGGTGATATTCAAAATTTAAGTCACAAACTTTAAATGTAAAAAGTCTCCTTACGTACTCGATTTCTCTTCACAGGTTAACCTTTATATCAGTTTACATCCCTCATTGTTTTTGATTTTTTTTTTTTTCCTACTGTAGTACACCAAGAACCTTCCCTGAGATTTACAGTGGAGATCAATGTTTTTGCACACTGGAGAATTTTTTATATTTATAAAGAAGTTTGACTGGATAGATTACATTTTCACAGAAATGTAAAAAAAAATATAAAAATGAACCAACTGATAAAAATGAAAAAATATTGAATAAATTAGATGATTCATTTAGGAAAATTTACTTTTGCATCTCTGTGTACCAAAAATGTTTTATCTGTTCTTCCCTTTTCCTCTGTGATCCCTTTGCAACACTTGAATGTCGCTGCGACTGAATATCTTTCTTTTCCATTTTATGAAAACAGTTAACTTGAGAGTGGCATCTTTCAGGTGCATCTAAAGATATTAAAAATACAAATATCACGTACACACACACTCACACACACACACATATATATATATATATATACATATATACATATACATGTATGAATATGAATATGAATCGTGGTTTACTGGAAATATTTAAAGCAAACAAACAAAATATAAAACAAGTAAACAAGGATGGTGGGGCTCCTGAACTAAAATTTTGTTCAGTAACCCTTTAAGGTATTCAGTGCAGTCAAGTGTTTTCTATAATGTTCTTTACCTGTTGACAGTTATTTTGTTCCATTGTTCATGAGCAAGGTGCTTACATATACATTTTTTTACATATACATATATACACATACATTCATTCACTGAAACATAAAGTTTTTTTTCTTTTAAAGTATTTTATCTTATAAACAGGTGAGCTTAAAGCTGTTGTTATGCTGCTTATCCTACTTTTTGTTGATACAAACTATGGTTCTTACATTTTACTTTACACATCAGTAATGATTGCAAGTTGTTCTGGTCCAGCTTAAAATGAATGAACCATGATACTACCACCACCATGCTTCACAGATGATTATTTTCTTTTACTAAACCAAACAACTGTAGTTTCCATTTAGAAAGATCAATGTTGCTCTAGTTTGTCTGCAAAGCTTTTTGCCAACAAGCCTCTGGTCTGTACATGTGATCTTATGCAACCAGCCGCTATCAGGGCACCATTGTTTTTCAAAATTCTCCTGATGGTGGATTCATTAAGAGACCCTGACTTCCTATGTGACCTTTAACACTCTTACACACTTTCTCTTGGAATAATCTTTGCTGGTCGAGCCCTTTTAGGAAATGGTCTTGTATTTCCTTCACTTGTGAGTTTGTGGAGCCACATCGCTTTATTGTTTTGTAGTCTTTTTCTGAGATTCTCTGAAGTTTCATTGGAGGAATAAAATGTGCCCTTCAGACCTTAAAATAAACCTGTCCCTTATTATGGTAAACCTATCTAAGACACGGATTATTATTCTACTGATTGACTCTAGCTTCATCCTCATCTAACTGCTGTCTAATCTGGTCACAAAAAGCAAGCGTATGCATGACACCAAACTGAGACAACTTGTATGGTTGAATTTGGTAGATAAATAAGCATAAACCTGGGCAGTTTAGTCTTATCCGGATCATTGTGTTCTTATTCAATCAACATTTCTGTGTTTCTGTTTCTTCTCATCAGTTACTGAGGAAGCGACACATCGGTAACGACATAGTGACGATCGTGTTCCAGGAACCAGGCGCCCTGCCCTTCACGCCAAAGTCCATCCGCTCCCATTTCCAGCATGTCTTCATCATCGTTCAGGTTCATGAGCCCTGCACTGAAAACACCTATTACAGGTATGGTTTGATCCTGTTTGTTGTCCCATGATTGCTACAGTGACATTCAGCGATTCAGTTATGAATCACAGCATCTATTAATGTGTTAAAGCATCTGTTATATATGCTATATGGAGATGAGAGTAAAGACGTGTTACTAATGCTGCTTTGGCTACATCATCGCAGGTGTGTGGCAGCTTGGGAGAAAACAAATCTGTTTCACTGCAGAAGCGTTGGTCACCCTCCTGCACAGAAAACTAGACATAGATTAAACGTTTCTGCTGTACCACTCTCTTACTCAGTCATTCCTCTTTCCCTCTATCCCTCTATCTCTCTCTCTCTCTCTCAGGGTGGCTGTGACACGCTCCAAAGACATCCCATTATTTGGCCCTCTTTTCCCCAAGGGTGCACGATTCCCTCGTTCACCTGCCTTCAGAGACTTTCTCCTGGCAAAGGCGGTGAATGCTGAAAATGCTGCAGAGAAGTCTGAGAAGTTTCGCTCCATGGCCACCCGTACGAGGCAGGAATACTTGAAAGACTTGGCAGAAAACTACGTGACCACCACGCCCATCGATTCATCCACCAAGTTCCCCCTGCTCTCTCTCGGCGGCAAGCGTAAAGACAAGCTGAAGGGCGCTAAAGGAGCGGAGCTGCACAGTGCCGGGGCGCTGGTGTGGGCGGTGATGGTCAACAGCAGAGATGAATGGGAGGTGGGAGAGCACAAGCTCCCCTGTCTGCTTGGGGTGTCGGCTGAGTCTGTGGTGCTCATTGAGAGGTACACGCGCAGGGTGGTGTTTAACTGCTCCTGTCGGGATGTCATCGGCTGGAAGGCTGTGACAGAGACTAAGGAGGGGGGCCCGTGCTTGGATATCTTCTATGAACGTGGGGAGTCTGTGTCAATCAGTGTGTTGGAGACTCAGACAGAAGACATCAGAGAGGTGGTGCAAAGGCTTGAGGTGGGTGTTGGGATCCACATTTGAATTTTTTTCACTGTGTGTCCCTGATTCACTCATCCTGCTCTGTTTTTCTGCAGCTGGTCACACGGGGCTGTGAGGCACTGGAGGTCACCCCCCTGCGGGACGGAGTGGGGCAGCCTGGCTTTCTGATGAACGAGGAGGGCTTCGTGACGGATCTGCAGAGGTTCTGCTATGCTGAGAGCGGGGGCCTGCAGCTTTGGGCCCGCGTGGTGCGGCTGTGCGGACACTCCCTGGTTCACCTGAGCCCCGAAGAGAGGACCAGGCTGCTCCGCACTGCGCACAAGATTCACATCACCGTCATCCCCCCAGACGAAAACGGCAAGCCTCGCAGGTAAGGAGGAGGGACAAGGATAAGTTGACATAGGGGTCAACAGACATGGAGTGTGACTGGAGAAAGGACCCGTGGGTATCAAACAAGCGGCAGACAGAGAACAGTACTCCCACAGAGGTGGTAAAATAGTGAATGAGGAGGAGGGGGTTAGTGGGACAAGTCAATCCAGCGCTAGTTTAAAGCCACTCAGAGGTCACAGCTATCTCCAGTGTTGATGACAGACTGCAGTCAGCTGGCTAACAACCAATAAATCCCTCTAATGATGTTTAATCACACTGGCACAGACTGTCCCAACATCACCAGCACTTTTTACTCAGCTGAAACCAGAGAACAGCTGTGGATAAAACTGGACAAAGTAAAGCAATATTAAAGCAGACATCTCTACAGCTCTCATCTCCAGTCATTACAAAGCTGGCAGCATTCAAATCCTCAGAGGACCCCTGATTTATTTAAATCTCAGCCCTGAGATGCTCGTCTGTGACAGTAAAATGCAAATTGTCAGAAAGATGTTGTCGTTTAAAATTAGGGATCAACCGAAACAGATTTTTTTTAGGGCCGATACCAATATTTTCTTATCAGCCTCAGCTGATGGCTGAAACAATATGCCGATATTGGCTGCCGATTTTTGGGGCCAATCCTGCAATTAATACAATGAATCATTTTGAAAACTCTTTTTAGATTAAAAAAAAAAAGAAAGCAAAGCACTTCAAATAAATATATAAAAGAGAAACAGTGCACTTGTCAACAAATATTAAATAGAAACATTAAACTTTTAATATATATACAGTATATATACGTACATGCAGTATATATATACAGTCCTCAAAATTATTCATACCATCCAATAAAAGAAAAGTCTAAATTCCCAATAGTAATTCAAATAACAGGAACTAATAAATAAAAATGTTCAAAATGATAATTTAGTGAAATAATATATTGCTTTAGACATATTAGAGCACTTTTCCCATAAACAGTGGACCAAAATACCTTTCCACAGGGGTAGAAGTCTTTTTGAACATTAGAGAAAACACCTGATTGCAGTTATTGCTGCAAAGTGTTGTTTGATAAAATCTTAGCTTCAGAGCCACATCATGCTTGTTTAAATGTTTTGTGGGTTTTTTTTTTTCTGTTGAACAACAATTCAAAATCAGTGTCAGGATAGAAAGAAGGTTTTCAGAGGAATGTTATTTTTGTTTTCAGCTTCTTCTTCATTAATTAATGAGTCATAAAGCAATATAGTGTGACGTTCTGTGACTAACAGAATACAATGTGGCTCTATGCTCTGCAGGAGTTTCTCTGAGCTGTACCAAAAAGCCATCAAGGATGCAGAGTGCAAGCCCGGCGAGGATCGGTCAGGAGAGGCCTGGGTGCTGGATGAGAGGGAAGAAGAGGAGGAGGAAGAGGAGCAGCAGGCAGAAGAGGACGAGCTGAAGACGGGTGGGGTCAGCGAGGTGGATACGATGGAGATGCAGACGACATCAGAAGGGGGAGAAGAGCAGCTGTGTGATAAAGGGCATATTGAGGCAGATCACAGCTTGCTCCTCATGCCACCCAGTTTACCTTTGCTGAGGGCCACTTCTCTGCAGGACCAACCAGCCAATCAGAGCCAGGAGGGCAGCGTCTCCCAGCTCCCTCGCAGCCTCTCTTTGGAGAAACAGCTGACTTACACAGACACATGTGATGGGTGAGTGTTACTAAAGCAACCATCACTGTTGTTATAATGACACATGGAGGCATGGGGAGCCGTGGTTCTGCGGGGTTTAAATGTTTCCTGCTTCAACACACCTTACTGATTAATTGGCTATTAACTTGACAAGAAGCTAATTCATTTGAATCAGGTGTGTTGGAGCAGGAAAATATCTAAAACCAGCAGGACAGTGGCCCAACTTTGGACTTTAACTAATCTAAATACACTGCACATTTGATAAAACTCAGTAAATATGCCATCTCCTTACGTTGTTAATTTATTATGACCTTTTTAAAATATTTCATAGATTAAATTAAAACTGTCTTTGTCCTTTTCTTTTAAACTGTTTTCTGGAAAATAACAAAGCACATTTTTTTAATCACCGTAGTGCAGTTTGATTTTTGACCAAATATCACTTCTACTTCTTCACATTTAAAGGGGAAATCTTGTACGTGATATACTGGAGTATAATATTTTTCCCAACAGCCACATATTACTTTACAGATTAAACATTTACACCAAAAATCTCAGAAATATTGCTTATAAAACCACTCTGCTGATTCACCAGTTAGTATAACCAGTCATCAGAGAACGATCTACAAATATTTTAATTTTAAAGTCCATTTTTAATGAACTCAGGTGCTGCTTTGCCAGTCTTTATAGTCATAGTAAAGTGAATAATTAGACAGCTTGTTGGTTAGAGGCAGGTGAAAAGGCACCTGTGGAAATTCTGACTATCACAAGGTTATACCTCTAATTTTTTTCTTAGCTATCACATTTATTTAATGGATAATTAAACAATAGTCAGAAAAATTAGCTACAATTGAAATATGGTTTGCAGTAATGCCAATAAGCTGTTATTTTTGTAGATTCTTGTAGGTCAGATTTATTGTAGAATACGTAAAAGTGTTTTTAAAGCTCATTACTTAATTCCTGTTAATTAAAAAGGCAGTGCTAACAGTTCGGTCAGTAAATGACTGTGCTACAGGAGGATAATTGTATCTAAATCCACTGTATGCATCAATGCAGCTGTAACATTGCTGCTACTAACATTTACTTGTACTAATAACAAGTATGATAATAATACATCAACTATACTTGTTTAATAATTCTGCAGGAGGTCGCAGGGCTTTGGTCACACTGTACTGGAAATGTTGACATGTTAGTGGTTCATCACACTCAGAAAACTGTCTAATTGTCCTTTTGGGGTGTAAAGGATTGTCACTGGGGTGGTACCCTCCAAGGACCTGCTGTTGTACCCTCAACAATGTATTATATACTTTATGAAGACCAGACAACCTCAGATTGGTCTTTATAAGGGATAAACTGCACTTTGATGTGCAACAGCGACCATCTCAGTAACTACCCTTCCCTCCCATGTCCAGTTCAGACTCAGTAACTAAGCAAACGTTCATGACTTTAAACTGTTGGAGGACCAGAGGAACCATGCAAACTCAAAATGCTTACTGCAGTGGCATCATGCATTTTATAACTTTACATAAAAAGTTGCTGGTGTATTTGTGTAAAAGGAAACCATTTCTGCAGTTGTTCTTCAGCTCTTCAATAGCAAAAAGTTTAACTGAAAAGTACTTTTTATCAAGCTTTTCCAGCCAGTCAGTGAAAGCAACATCTGTACAGTATCCACCCGATTAACTACAAATCACACTCATCAGCTTGAGGAAGACACAGCATGTAAAGGAAATACTCAGTCGGATATTGATGAACTCATCTTCTCACCAAATCGAGTTTGATTGATTTTTATCATCACACAATTCAGAACTGAATCATTTGGATTAAAGCTCATGACAGGTTTGATTATGTGGTGAGCTCAGTCTGCTTCAGTACCTGGATCAGATCAGAAATTGTTCTGTATTTTTCCCCCTTCTTGCCTGATTGACAGGCACGTGTACGACAACGTGCGGGTGAAGGGAGAGCGCCACATCTACGAGAACGTCGGGGAGCTGAGAGATGCCACACCTGATCTGATCCTCGCTGTCAAACCCAAGGTTCCCCTGGAGGACGAGCAGGTGACAAACTGAGAAAGAAAGACATCAGAGTGGCTTTACCTCAACTTGCCACCCGCTTCCTGACCAAGTTGTTTCCCTCTTTATCCCATTCTTGTCTGCAGTTCCTGGCTGCTGAGTTTGGTGATGACAAAGCGTCAGCGAGCGACTCCTCTTTCTCATCCTCCCGGCTGTCCTGTGTAGACAGAGCTGAAAGGAACTCACGAGCTCTGAGTCTTCATAACTCCATCACCAAAAGTAAGGGCTTCCTCATTTCACATGTTTTATGAGACACACACAGATTAACACACTGATTTAGTCTATGATTGTGAATATATTTAAACTGAACAAATAAATGATAGAAGTAAGCAAGTTTAGGAAAATGACCTCATCATCAGCTGGCATAGTTGCTCAAATACCCCCAGAAAGATTACACGTGTTTGCAAATCATCTCTGCCTCATTTAAACCACAAACTCCCTTTCCCAGATTTTTCCTGCCTTAAATCCTTCTCTTCATTATCCTCCATCTCGTCTCCCCATGCATCTCCTTTGTTCCCCCTCTTTTGTGCACGCTGCCCCTTATTCCGCTAATCTAATATCACCCCTGTTCTGCTGCCACCCCCTGCCAGGGCTGGGATAATAGGGGGACAGATGGGTCATGGGAGGGGTGGAGTTTAAGGCAGCCCCAAATCAAGGAACCCCTCTTCCACCATCTGCTCTGCCACCACTGAGAGTATGAAACTCGTCGTTTAACCGTCACTAGAGCCCCGTTGGTCATCCTCTCATCAGATTCCTCTCATTTTTGTGGTCGCTGTTTCTGCAGGCTGATTAGTTTCCATGTAATTCTGCAGTAAAAGGAAAAAATACCAATAACTTGGTCTTAGGCTGTAAGAAATGTTATTCAAACCGTTTTGAATCACATCAGATGGGTAGAAAACAGCATCTAAAACACCTACCTGATAGTTTTGTTGCACACTTGCCTCTGATTGTCCAGACACGCAGCTCAGCACAGCAGCTCCCTCTGGTGGCGCGTCTTTGTCACTGCAGGACCAGAAGGAACCTGGCAGCTGACAGCATCCGCAGTCCCCCTCATCTCCCGGGATGCTGGCTATACACCGTGATACAGTATGCTGCGAAGAGCTGGGTAATAAATCTCCACTTCTCTCTTGTAGTTCTCTCGGAGACCACAGATTCGACTGAGGAGGAGTGGCAGTCCATTGCTGACCTGGCAACAGCCTGCCGCAGCATCCTAGAGGCTTTATCACGGGAAGGTGAGGAACATGCACTTCTCTAATTGTCTATATAAATGCAAAGAATACGACGGGAGGATTTAATGGTTTGCACACACATAAACATAACATAAGTTGATTATTTCTAAGATTGTCATCTTTGCCTTCTTCTGGACACTGTATGGCAAAAAGTACGCGTCTGTGTTGATAACAGTGAACTTCTTGCTTTTCTGTAACATTGTGTGGGAAAGGTTGTCACTTATTCAAACCTAGAAATGTCCCAAAACTCAAAGCCAGAATCTGAAAAATGAGGAGTTGACTGACTTGAGTTCAGCCCCATCCAAAACCACTGCAAGGAAAAGTGACTATGGGCCAACCCCACCGCCTCTAACTTTACTTATGCTAAACGGGGAGTAAATTCAAGCGAATTTTAAATATTTTCATATAAGGAGGCTTGTGTCAAAGCAGATAATAGCCATGCTGTCATACTTCTGGACATGTGGTGTGCAGTATATGATGAAAAAAACGGCTAAATGCTTTCTTTTTGTGTAGATGTCCCCTGTTTTAACCGATGCATGTCTATAACTGCTTTAAGTGCTGATGATGTGGATATCGTCCCGTAGATCGCAAAGCCGGAGACCCCTCTCAAGCAGGAGCCGACCAGACAGACGGCAAGCTGAAAGACGCAAAGGACAGGTGGGTTGTTAGGAAGTACGTAGGTAAACAGCTCCGTAGATATCTGGAGTCAGTAGCTTTTCTCTGTCCTTTTCCTTTGCTGTGTGAGGCCTATTCTTTTATTCCCTCACACCTACTAGCTACATCCAACAGTTAGCATCAAAGTGATGGCCTTTCTCCCCATAAAGAGAGGCGTCTTACAGATTTAGTGGCGTGTCTGACTCACTGCCATGGTCCTTTTTTTGTAAGACTCCAGATCCAATCCTTTTTTTCTATTTCTTTAATATTTTTTCTATTCCTTCAGTTGCCTCATTTTCCTCTTTAGGCTATTTCTTATCATGCAAAGTCAACTAAAACCAATGTGCAGCTGGCTGAGTATTAGTCAGTACATGCTGTTTATCCACCTTTGAAATGTAAAGGAATGATTAAAACATATTTCACAACTAACAGCTTTTTTAATTAAAATTCTCCCCCAGAAAGTAGAACAGGCATCACATCTGCATGACCTTGAGCTTTAAAGACCAAATATTCAGCTCTGTCATCAAACCTGATAGAATAAAATCCTTTAACATCAGCGCTATGCTCCTTTAATTCTATCAGGAGGCCATTTTTGCTGTGCTCTGCAGGGTGTAGTCATTATTTATAACTGCAGTCAGACAAAATGCAGCATGAGATGACTGCACTCAGTCAGAACGGCTTTACTCATCAGACGTGGCAATTACTGTCAATTGATCTCAGGGTATTATATGTTTTATTTAAGGTAGCAGAGACCAAGTCTCTGGCGCTGAGGCTGCCAGAGTGGCCCACACCAATCATAGAAATTGAAATTTTTACTCACCCTGTATTTGAGCTGGAGGGAGGTGCCGTTACAGATGAAGAGAAATCTCTTTTCCTGCAGAACGTCTTGTTGATTTGATGACTTGAAAACGCATTTACCGATTACAAACTGCATGGCTCTGTTGCTGCCTTTGACAAACGGCCACCGCTTGTCTTTGCTGCAGTGATTCTCCGGGCCACCTCGAAGAGAAGGTATCACAGCTGGAGGCCATGCTGAAGAAGCTGCAGGATGACCTGCAAAAGGTGCTTTGACTTCCGTGAATGTTATTCTCTGTGATAATATTTTCATTGAGCTCCACTAGAAAGTCAGCAGGTAGGAAAATAATATTTACTTTGCTCAGCTTCTGTCACTGGAGCGGGAAGATTTCTATTTGCTGAGCAGCTGTGCTGCCATCCATGCAACCATTTCAAGTCACTGATGACTCACTGTAGAGATGTATTAAGAACAAAAGAAACACTTTAAAGTCATTTATTTATTTATAATTTTGTGTACAGAAACATTTCCAGATTTTTTTCTATTATTCCAGTATCATGATTTTTTTTCATGTATTTATGAGAACTCCTTTAATGCTGGTTTTTTTTTTTTTTTTTTTTTTTTTTGCACATTTTCACCAAACATAAGTCTGTGTTGCTCTGTTTATCTTCTCGTTGATGCCACAGAATACTGTATGTGATCGACTCAAACGCTTTTTTTCAACGTGGAACTCAGCTGCCTTACGAAACACGATCCTCAATACAAAGTCCACTTGCTTTTTCAAACATGCTTCATGACTTTATTTGGTGGATTGAGCTACTATCAACTACATACAAGTGGACCTTGTGTTGATTTTTTTTTTTTTCAGTTTTGCCAGTACTGTCTCTGTGTATGTCTATGTATGTAAAAAAAAAAAAAAAGCATGATATTTCCACATTTTCTATACTGAAGTCCTTGAATAGGACTGCAACTATAACTATTTTCACCATTGATTAATCTAATGGACATTTTTCTCAGCCGTCATCTCTGAACTCCAAAGCTAACAACAGAAACACTGAGAACTGAAGCAATTAGCTTATTGATAACAACTGAAGTGGTCATTCTGACAATTAGTTATTAATTTACAAGCCTGTTTGCAAAGTGGGGAAAAAAAGATTAATTTTTAAATTGATGTCAGCAACATGTTTCAAAAGGCTGCAAAAGACTTTTACAGCTTGGTGTAAGGTCTCACTACATAGGAGATTAGCTGGTGGCCGCAGCATTAATGAAAATAAAAGTGTAGATTTCAGTCATCTAAAGTGCATAATATCAGTAAAGTTTCAGATAATCTGAAAAAAAAAATCTCTGTATGGGCTCCAGAACACCTGTGGAAACTAGTGTCAGTGAGCAGAGTTTGTTGCTGCATCTGCAAATTAACTATGCAAAGAAAAAAAAAGTCAGTATGCATATTACCTGTAACCGTTCTGTAAAAGAGTTCAGGTGCTAAACGGACCAACCTGCAGTCCACACCTGTTATCCAGTTTAGTTCATTACAGAATAATAAATATTGCTTCTACTGTTGAGAAGCAGTGTCGCTTAAAGAAGAAAAATGCAATACAGCTGCAAACAGTCACTGCTCAAACTTTATTGAAACTTGCTAGCATTAAAGTAACAATCTGCATTAAGTTTTCAAAAAACAATCATATAAATTCTAATTATTGTATTATTTTCAATTTTATTTAATTTTCAGTGTCATGGGTTGTTTTTTCGGGGGAATAGGTCTGTATGGTTCAGCTTCTCTTATGTGACAATTTGCTGCTTTTCTCTGTTTTATAACAAAAGAGTCAATCTGAAGGTATCATCCTGGAATGTGGGACTTCATGACCTTGTTTCTATTAGTTTTGATCGTTTTTCGATGAAAAATAATCATCAGACTGTTCAATCTGGAAAATAATCTTTAGTTGCAGCCCTATTTTCATTGTACGTGGTAAGGTGCTGGCTCATCCAACCAGCAGCCCTTAAAGCACTGATTTTAATAAACGATATGCAACAGTAAAAATCCGCAAATGTTTGGTTGTTTTCGCCTCAGAAATGAGTTCAAACAAATCTATTCTGTCAAACAGATGAGCGGTTCATTGACTAAATGTTTATGAGCGGTTTTGGATTGTGAGTGGGTTCTTCCTCACTGCTGTGTGCCGTGCGTCTCTGCACTTTGAGTTGCCTTCTTTCACACTCTGTGTTTACGTGCATCCACAAGTTTCCTTAAAGCCAGCACTGTACCCGTCGCCGTCCTCCTGTTCCTGCCACAGCCATCTGAGCGACAGCTTTTTGTTTTGTTGTGTGCCGATGTCTTTCAGGAGAAAGAGGACAAGGCGGTGCTGCAGGCCGAGGTGCAGAGCCTCAGGCAGAACAACCAACGGCTGCAGGAGGAGTCGCAGAGCACAGTGGCCCGCCTCATCAAAGTCACAGAGCTGCTGTGCAACGTCAACAAGCCCTGTTAGCCTCACTGCAGCACGTGTACAAAAAGAAACCTGCAGATTGATGCAAATCCCACAAAGAGCTTCTACGCTCAAAACATTTTTTTTCTGTTTTTGTTCAAGTATAGCTCCAAAAGTAAACACACACAGTTACCAGTTTCTGTCCTGCAGCGTGGACCTGCATGCTGGGGAGGAAGTATGCAAAAAAAAACTGACAAAAAAGGACATTATCAACATAATAAGATTCACAGACTGATCAGCACAGACTGCTGCATTGGCGCACTGTGCCAGAGTGCTTCTTTAAGTGTGTATGTACATGGATTTGCGTGTATGGGTGTGCGTGTATGTGTGTGTTCCTTGCTTCAAATACTTGATGAGCTCGGCTGAGTAGCACTTATAAAAGGACACTGTATAGCATGTTTGGTGGTGTCTTATTCAAACTGACCAAAAGTGTCAAACTGACCATACATTTACAGTGTCACTAATAATATATGTGAACAGAAGTATCAGTATCCTCTCTGCCAGATGTGCAAGAGCAGTGTGGTTCTGCCTGGCGCTGATGGTGTGAAAGGCGTAAATACAAAACATAAAAAAGATTGTGACAATAATAAGCCTGCAGGCCGCTTCTACTTAAAAAAATGTAATGATGCCAACTGACTCACCTCAGAGTAAGATTGGTTACGCAAGAACATCATTCTCTGAAATTCTGTTTTTAGGGAGATACAATAAAGGAAATCTAATAAAATAGGGCAGACACTGGAGGAAAAAAAGGCTAAAAAAAAAAAAAAAGAAAAAGGAACTGCTTCTTCCTGGAAGGACGCATGAATAGCAGTACAGAACAGCTGCTGAAAAGGGTTATACCTCTCCTGAAGACACAGACTCTGGCAGGAAAGAACTCTCTCTACTTCCTTCCATATTGCCTGTAGCTGTTATCTTCTAACCTCACTATTGTAGCAGCCATACTGTAGAAGATCTCCTCCTGCTGGCCGGAACCACAAAATGCCAAAAGGCAGCTTTTCTTTCTTACTTACTTTTTTTTTCTTTAAGTTGGCAAAATAGCTTTAGGTGTGTGAAAAACCACCTACAACCGATAGTGAAATACAGAATATTGTATTTGAAAAATGTTTTTTTTGTTGTTGTTCTTGTTGTTCAGCAGTAACTACTTGAGGTTATTGTTTGCAATGGCTTAAGAGTGGTGGTGGTGGTAGATGAAATCTCACCGTTCCACCATGGTGTGTGGTTGTGCGCATTTCTGTGTCTTGCACTTTTCTTTTTTTGTAAACTCAACAGCGGTCATGCCACATACTGTACTTCACTTTAGCCTGCCCAGGATTTGTCTTGCTCAACATAAGAAGGTGGATAATTCATCCCGACACCACCTTACCTCACCTCTGTGTCCACTGCTGACGGCACCAGAGACAGAGCACGCTCAGATGAGTCGGACTGCTTCTCCTCAGTGCCAATGTAAAAAAAAAAAAAAAAAAAAGCCCGGGCAGCTTTCCTGAATCACCCACTGAAAACAGTTGACCACAAACTTATCACCAACAACAAACCGAACTCGTACAAAAGGGATGCCAAACGTCACTCAGACTCTGTTGTTTCTTGTACAAACTTCCTCTTGTAATTTTCTTTTAGACTCACTGTGAATACCAGGTACCAGCATATTAAAATACGGTATATACAGATTAAATTATGAATCTAGACTTTATCAGTATGTGAAGATACTGTACAGCTGAACTGTTCCATGTTAGCGTGTTAATCATGAGCCCCTTGTTTCATCTCCACTTCCTGAAGGCGTCATGATTCAACCAGGGGGAGACGCTGGTGTGAGAAGACCTGTTTTACTGTGTCTTGTATATTAATTCAGATTGTAGGAGGTTGGTCAAACGCTAGAATGTGCCAAGCAACTTCCAAGCTCCCCTCTGTATGTGTGTATGTATAAAGATGTAACTTATTACTCATGAAAATGTGGATTTTCTTGTAGTTGTTTAAACTGGAGGGAAAATGTAAAGATGACAATGTGAAATAGGGCAGGAAAAAAAGTGCAGGCTTGGTTATAAATTTAGATTTCTTTTGTAGACAACCACTGACCTTGATATAACAAAACTGAAACCTGAAACATAATGTAACTGTAGGTCGTACTCTAGCATATTTGATAACGTCTTAAAACACCATGAGGTATGCCTTAATGAGCGAATCTCCTCTTTCAGAATGGATGGTCATACTGGTGTTATGTGAAGGCTTGTATCTCTGACTTTGTGCCTACCTGAAAATGCAATGTTTGTCAACCCAGCATAGTGATTTCCTTTTTTTGTCTTTGGTTGCACTGACTGAGTTTTAATTATGATTATTTATCATTATTATTTTGTGGCAGATGAAGGATTTTCTAAGAGGAGACCATCACAACATCTGGTCTTTCATCAGTTGTGTGAGGGGGGGGGGGGGGGGTGGTCTGGTGCCACGTGATGTGAAGATCAGATAATAATAGATGTGTTGTTAATCTCAAGCATCACTGAAGGTTCGCAGCTCCTTGAGTACCACAGATTGTCAAAAGAACCAAGAAATATACAATTTCTGAAAGTGAATTAAAAGGAAACGGTGCTTAAACTGACTGATGATGCATTGAAATCAGTGGACATGTATATGTTGAATGGTGCATGCTTCCATTAAAGGATGATTATTTTGGAATTTAAATATTTAGAAATAAGTTGTCTCAGAAAGCAAATAAATAAAGCTAAAGGGGAGGAAAGGGGGAGAAAGAATTGGCAATAATTTGGGCATCACATGCTCCATCTACTTGACTTAACTTGGAAGTGCAGCACTCTAAACCTGGTCACATGTAAAGTCTATACAGATGTTTGACAAATACCTCCAAAGCAGATTAAACTCAGACATTTGTGTAGCTGACTTAAAAATATGATGCAACGATTGTAGGATGTTTGCCATTCTTATGCTAGTTTTTTTTCAAACTGTAATCAGATGGATTTTAACAGTTTTGTGTGACATATTTACCAACAGACCAGACATAGTCATTCTTAAAAAAAACTAACATGACCTGTAACATACATACAAATTTCTTGCAATTTTTTTTGCTTAGACTGAAGCCTCTTTATTTTACATTCAGCAGAGAATAATCAAATATAAAATAAAAAAATTTCAGCTTGAATGGAAAGCAGATGGAAATTAAACCACACTGAGCCGTACAGTCTTCATCCAGAAAGGAGCATCTTAAGACTTAAGAGAGTCTTTTCATGAAAGATGATGATCCAGATGTAGCTTTGATGACAACAGAGTCGGAGATCTTAATTGATGGATGATGACTGAATGAATTTGTTCAGGAGCAGAGCTTGTGAGGACCACACATTCTGGGCTGGCCCTCAGTGAAGGTCCAGCCTTCTCTGAAAACAGCCCAGAAGAGGGAGCGCAGTCCTTAACGTCTGACAGCAACACAATGGCTGGGGTCAAAGGTCAAGGCGAAATCCGATTTGCTGAAAAGAATAGAACATAAAAGTCAGTGGACAAAGTAGGAAGAAATCTCAAGAAATATGTATGAGCATGAGCTCACAGCAGGATCACAGAGCCTGAACACAGCAGAGTTCTGTTGGGGTACAAGAATACTGACAAATCACCTAAAGAGATACGATAATGTCTCATTTTAGAAATGCTCCTCTTAAACTGAATGCTAAAAATGACATTTCAGAGACAGGACTCCAGGATTAGCATCATATAGGAGGTAATGTTTAGAGAAAGCAAATGAAAGACTTGAGTTTGCAGAAAAGCTAGTGGTAAATCTTTATAACTTAGAAAACTGTAGGTTTTCTGTCCTCCCAGCTGATTATCTGCGATATTATTCCAGGTGTAAATCTCTCCCACTGTTGAAATGAATCCCGGTGGATCTGAGAGGCAGGATTTAAAAACACTCATCTCTTTACAATCAAACTCTGTTCTGTGCTAAATCTGATCTCTGTCGTCTTTGCATGACACACTAAAAATAAAAACATTTGAATCATCTATTCATTTGTGTTAAGATGATTCAAAGGCCAATAACATCCTGCTAAATGAATTGGCTTTGCATTTGAAGGAGTTTGGCGTGTCTTTAATGGAGGATGTTGTTGATTTGGATTTTTTTCTTTAGAAACCATTCAGCTGCTGGGAAACAGAAGCTTTGATTTAATCCTGACCTGAGTCGCGGTGTCAGCAAGAACTGCCAATGCTGAGGATTATGAGGTTTTCAATGCTCTGCGTTTGGGCGTGGAAAGGGTTTAGCTGCATTTAAAACTGGGAAAAATCAGTGATCAGCTCATTGGACCATCCTAAAAAGAATCCTTGATACAGACAGGTTAATTTCCTGTTTGTCATTGCAGATTTTTTTCCCCCCTGATGCATCAAAACTGAATGACATGTTAGACTTGGTGCAGACATTCTCTGTTCTCTAACTTCACACATGGAACTGAAACATGCTGACAGAGTAAATTGTAAAACTTATCAAGTTTTATATGGAAGACATTTTGAAACAATCACAATCACATAATCCTGATGCCCAACTCTGTACTTGACACCAGAAACCATGCTGTCTATTACTCACTCTATCCCATCTTGTTTCACAGAAGAAAGAAAATGCAAGACTGATGTTAATGTTTAGCCTCCTTGTCATTTTTGTAAGTTAATATTTCCAAGTAAACATAATGATTGAAATGCAATAACTACTAAAAAATAAACCACCAGCAACGATTTAAAAAGTAGGGCTATTCCTCATATCTTCCTATATACAGTAAATGCATCCCTTCCCCTTTAAGAAGGTTTCTTTAAGCGAGTGATTTATCAGCTGATGGATGCAGAAGAAATCTCTCCAGCAAAGAAAACCAAGCAGTTTAGTCATAATCAGTGTGTTAACAAATTAAAAAATGCATGTACTAAATTACTGAGAAAGTCAAAATGTGAGTATTATCTGACAATGAAAAAATGAAACACTGAGTCATGCCAACATGTTCCTGAAGCCACACAAGACTTAACACGTTTTATCTTATCTCAGCAAGTATGCAAAACAGTGTTTGTGAAAACTAGATAAAATGTTCAAGAATCAACCAAAGCAACAACCTTTACTCTTTAAGGGGTAAAAGACAAATAGTAGCAGTTTCTAAGACATTTGGGTGAAAACCTTAAATGTAAATCTGGAGATAATATGATCAAAGTAACTGGAATATGTTTATCATGTTAAATGCAATACCTTGGTGGGATATACATCTAAGATTAAAGTGGATAGTTTGCATGACATCTTCAGTAGCTTATGCATCATAAAAAGCTAATCTTTATCTCCTATTATCAGGATACTCTCTGTGCAGTGTTTGATGTCACTGCAGTGTTTCTAACACTGTCACAACAGTGAATCATGAAAATCCATTTTTGGCTGAAACTGAGTTCCAAGACATAAGAAAATAAACCAACCTGCAGAGATTTACAGCATGATAACAAGAGTTTTTAAACATGTTGAAATCCCGACAGGATGCACCGTCCTTTTTCCTGAACTGATGCAGCATGAGATAAAACAAGTTCTTTTTTTCCCCAAAGCTTGTTCCATGATCTTAACACTGTGCAACAACACCATACAAACATTTCCCAGGACTTTGTTCTCTGGAAGGCTTTCCTAAACACCAGCCAGAGAAAAACACTTATCTTCGCAGCCCTGACACCAGGAGGACAGCTGATGACAACAATGCGCTGGTCTATGTCTTTATTTGGGGATGAAGCGCAGGAGTCCTCACTAGATGCTACATCTCACACACAGCTCAAGGGCTTAGAGCCAGTTTGACTCATCCTGGTTCTGTAAATACAGAGGTAATGTGTAGATGTGTGTGTCTGTGTTTAGACTTCTGGGTCACAGGGTTGTTTATTGGATTTTTAATAGCCTGGCCACTGTTGCCCCATATACAAGAAATAGATGAAGACTAATGTGTGTTTCTGCCTACAACATGACTGCTACAGTATGTCATGTTGGAAAAAATGTTGGTGCATCATTCAGATTTTACATGTTTATCAAATAACAGATACAAACAACACAAATAGTTTATCGAAACAGTCCTCTGATATTTACAGATTTCCTCAACAGTTTAGCTTTACTTTAGCAAGGCTAATATGGGCTGCATGGGGTATGAAACTGAGGATTCCCATAATGGAAAAGGCTAATGTTCACTTTAAGTGTGATTTAAACAATTCAAACACTTTATAAATTAAAAAGAAAAAAAAAAAAACTACTTTTTTAGGTTTTGTGTTGGATTGCAACGATAGATTAGAATCGTGAAAAAAATAGACTTTTGTTCAGTTTTAAAGGTTGAATATGAAATATGGACAGAACAGCGACATCACGTGTGTCTAGGTTGTAGTTGCAACGGCAGAAAACAACTCCAGCCGCTGGGATGCCAGGCTCGCTGCCAATACGCAAGTGACCAACAGTCTGCAGCATGTCCAACAAGTAACGCAGAGGAGTTTATAACTGACAGCTAGCCTTAGCAAACAAGTTAGCTTACCGATCCAGGAGAAAAGTCGCCATTTCCATGTTTCAATGCCGTGGAAAACGTTTATGTGGGTCCATTTAGTGTCGTCTTCACCTAAATTTACTCCAGGTTTTGCTTTTCTCAGGTCACTCCTCCTCAGAAACCGATAACAACATCTCCAGGGCTCTGAAGCAGCTGCTTCACTCACAGTCTCCACTGTTTCCCCCTGCGCCAGCCCACTGTGCCCAACATACTAATGCCACACAGAGATCATATTTGGCAACCCGCAATGGCAGCGTGTATTGGCTTATAGACGTAAATATAATGCCATTGTCGAACCCATAAAAATTGATTGTATAATTACTTTTAGGCTAAACATAATTTTTCTAGGAAATATTGTACTTTTATTCTCCCCCCCCCCCCCCCCAATGACCTGTGGAGGTATTATTTTTTAAGAATATAGCTTTTAATAAAAATGATCCATATTCATTCAACATATTCAAGAAAAGACAAAAGGGGGTCCATTACTGTATTTCTCCTGGGTCTAAAAGCAAGTTTTCCAGAGTTTAACAACCTCCAGCTGAACCAGAAACCGGTCCTGCTGCTGGTGGCTCTGAAAAGGGAACCTCCCTGACTCCAGATCATGAGGTGAGAATTTTCTAGAGAAAATGAGAATGATCAGGAGACTTGGAGTCTGGTAAGCTAGAGGTCCACAGACGAAAGCCTGCAGCTGCTCTGAGTGTTTTAATATCACCGCCGGTGACATCCACTCACCGGCCGGTCTGCAGCGAACATCAGTACGTAGCTCTCCGCCTCTATTGAGCCGCTTATTAACACACGTCAAACGGCAACACTCATAAATCCTCCCCACAGCCTGATGATGAGCAGACGAGCTCTGGAGCAGGTTGATGTGAAATGACCGTGATAACAGGGACTCCCTGTTCTCAACGGCAGGGCCGGTTAAACCAAACGCCGCCCACTCCCGCTCCCTCTTCATCCTGCAGCCTGGATGCTTTGCATCTTTCCCATCGTATCTCTGTCTCGTTATAGCATTTATTTTATTTTACATTAAACCACCGGTTACTACTGTTAGCTTAGTTAGCCTACTTGCTGGCTACTACCGTTAGCTTAGTTAGCCTACCTGCTGGCTACCACCGTTAGCTTAGTTAGCCTACCTGCTGGCTACCACCGTTAGCTTAGTTAGCCTACCTGCTGGCTACCGGACGCTCCCATGTCTCCGCCTGGATCTCCTTCAGGGACAGCACCGCCTCCAAAACATCCACCTCCCGGTACAATAATCCATACGTGTAATCCTTATTGTTATACAAAATCCTCCACGCATGATCTGATCCATGTGGACCTCCTGACAGCAGAGAGCCTGCAGCATCGCTGAACCGCAGCCACTCCTACAGGTGCTGCCAAGCATCGGTACAGGATCTGGACGCTGAACTGGCCTCCCAGCTTCGCTTTCCATCATATTAATCTTCTAAAACATGTTCCAGCTTGTTAATCATAGTGCAGCGTAGCTGGATATTTCTATTGATTTAATGCGGAGTCAGAGGGGAAACCAACCCGGTGACGTCAGAGCTTAGAGTACTGCAAGATGGCGGCGCTCTTGTCCTAAAAACGTCAAACTTCGCAACGTTTTTCTTTTATATGCTTATATTTTTCACATTTGGTATATAATTATTGATAAGACCAGGACTCAGTCTAGTAAATAGAGTTAGGTTGGTTGACTGCTGCATTTCCACTTGAAAGACAGCTGTCAGTCTTCCCAGCAAGGTCAGAGTGTCCGTCGCTCAAAGAAACTGCATAAACTTCAGTGAGCATGTTAGATATTAAAGTTTATGACAAGTGTGAGTTGTTTGGAAAGGTTGACAGAAGAGAGTCACTTGTGGAATAATGCCACTTGGATAAACGAGACCAAAGTGGAGAGGTTTGGCCATAATACTTACTGTTATGTCTGGTGAAAGCCACAGGACATCAGCATAACCACTTTGCACCAACTGTTGCAAAAGTACTGCTGAACTTTGGCAGATTTTAGTACTTTGGTACCCACTGAAGAAAGAGACTTCATAATCCGTCTTGTATCTCAGTCTGAGCAAAAGTCAGTCTGATGCTGACTCTTGGTCTGTCACTCTCTCTTTTCCTTACTTCCTATGAGGACTGTAAGACAGCTTTGCATATGTCTTGGTTATCCCCCAATCACACCCACCAGATCCTCCCTAGCAATGAACAACATGTAGCCGTGATAAGTTTCAAAGTTCATGCAAATGAATAACCAGGAGTCAGACAGCAGAATTAACAGCCGGGAGACATAGTCCCTTCAGTGCGTCCTGAGTCTTCCCTGGGACTTCGTACTGGTGGGACATGGCTGGAACACCTCATTCCCAGCAGGGAGAGTGAACTCCACTTTTTTCTGGTTGAGGACAATGGCCTCGGATTTGGAGATGCTGATTCTCATCCCAGCTGCTTCACACTCGGCTGCAAATTGCCCCATCAAGAGTTGGAGATCATGGCCTGATGATGCCAACAAAACCACATCATCTGCAAAAAGCAGAGACCCAATCCTGATGTGTCAAGGTACACAAGGAGGGCCTGGGGGTAATTAGATCCCCATACTCCTGGGAGAGAACCATGCACACCTAATAGTCAGCCAAAAGGATATCCCTGTGGCTGAGTAGCCAGGGGGCATGATCAACTGGTGGCATAGTGACAGGACCCCACACTGTCACATCTCTCCCCATCTTTCCATACGCATATCCTTGTGCTCCCCACAGGCTGCCACCAATTTCGAAAGCATGGAATTATTACCAGTACCACATGGATCCTGCCAATTACGGCAGAATGTGGCAAGGTACGCAAGAAGTGCCTGGATGGGATTCAATCCCCAGACTCCTGGGTGAGAGTCATGTGTGCTTATTTATCAGTCAGCCAAAGGGATATCCCTGTGGCCAAGAAGCCAGTGCACATGATCAATCGGATGCATAGTGACAGGACCCCACACTGTTACACTGAGGCACACTGTTCCACGTCCAGGAAAAAAAAACACACTACTCCTACTCAATCCGAGGTTTGACCGTCTCACACACCCTCTTCTCCAGGACTCCCAAATAGACTTTACCAGGGAGACTGAGAAGTGTGATCCCCCTAAAGCTGGAGCGCACCCTCTGTTCCCCCTTTTTGAATAGGGGAACCACCACCCCAGTTTGCCAGTCCAGAGGCACTGTCCCTGATGCCCACACTATGCTGCAGAGTCGTGTCAGCCAAGACAGCCCCATAGCATCCAGAGCCTTAGGGCAGGGTCACACTTGGCACGATTGGTTTAATCCCATTTCAACTCACCGGGTGACAAAAGTCTAGTACAAATGGCCTCCGGTCACACTTGCAAAGTTGGAAACGTGCCAATGTGCCTCCATGTCATGTGACCGCATTTGCGTAGGTGACAGCGCCTGCTTCACTCCCATCCAGCAGGTGGCACTAATAGTCATTTGTGTTGTTTGACATCCACCCAAACATGCTGATAAAGGTTTGTACCTTCACAGTTTTCTGACAACTGCCTGATGGCGAGCTTGTGTAAGCTGCTGAGCTAAAGACTGCAACAAGAGCTGCTTATCATGCTTTTGAAGACATGTTGTTTCTCCTCTTCTTTGGGTTTTCGAGCGGAGAAAGGGCTTCTACGTAGGCAGCATCATTACATCTTTGTCATGTTGGTGAATAACAAAATTGTTCTGTGCCAGCAACCATTGCAGACCACCTCCGGAGGGGGGCCTGGGCACCGTGCTGTGGCCATCGGTCACACTGCAGTTAAAACGTGAAGCACGTTACCCCCCGCTGTTTGTACCCGGGATATACTCCAACCGTGCCAAGTGTGACCGGCCCCTTAAAGAAATCTGGGGAGCCACCAAGGAGTTTTTTAACTACCTCAGCAACCTTAGCCTCGGTAATAGAAGAGTCCACCCTTGGGTCCCCAAATTCTGCTTCCTCATCAAAAGACCTGTTGGTGGGATTAAAGAGGTCTTTGAAGTATTCCCTCCACTGACCCACAACGTCCCAAGTTAAGGTCAGCAGCCCACCGTCTCCACTATACACAGTGCTGATGGTGCTGCTTCCTCCTCCTGCCAATACCTGTCAGCTGCCTTTGGAGTCCCACAGGCCAAGAGGGCCCATTAGGACTTCTTCTTCAGCTTGATGGTATCCTTCACTGCTGGTGTCCACCAATTCCGGGATTACTGCTGCGACAGGCACTGATAACTTTACGGCCACAACTAGCCGCTTCAGCACCAGAGAGCCCATTCCGACTCAATATTCTGACAGAGGATTCCACCAGACATTATAGCAGACCCTCATGACATGTTTGGGCCTGCTAGGTCTGACTGGCATCTTCCCCCACTATCTGAGCCCACTCACCACCAGGTGGTGATCACTTGTCAACTCTGCCCCTCTCAACTACAGTTGATCATCGAACTGTGGCCTAAGGTGTCCTGATGCCAGGTGAACATGTGGACACTCTTATGCCTGAACATGTTATTTGGTATGGATAATCCATGAAGAGCACAGAAGTCAAACAACAAAAAAACACTCAGATTTGGATCGGGGGGCCTTACCTCAGCTGAGAACATACAAGCAACAGTATAGGTGGGTAATTTCTCAACATCCACACCACTTAGACAGACACAATGTTCTTTTGTCTTATACTAAGACCGTTTGATTACTCAATCATGGGGGGCCAGCCATCGCTTCGTCGCCAAAAATCCTCCCACCTGGAAACCTTCTGCATCAGCTCCGCTGCCCACTCTCCTGTCACACTTATGCCAAGCGCTTTGTAGAGAGTGAGATACCATTCCCTGTAATCAGCTGATTGAGATTCCCACTTGCCTGATTGCTTCTACCTGACTGTCACGAACCAGTCACTGGAGTCCAACCACAGATTTTCCAGGAAAAGACTACACAGAAAGAGCTTCCCTGCCCATAGTTCATACGAGTCCCACAATAACAAACTATACAGCTATTATGCACAGACAAAGCAAAATCATCTTAACAGTTTTTCTTTTCAAAAATCCTGTGCCACTTGACACATAAGTAGATGCCTAAACTGCAGTTTGTAGGCATCTGTCTGTAGAGGAGCAGATCAAAATTCTTCTAAAACAGACTGATAATGTCACACAGAAAATAATTACAAGCACAGGGTGCACTTTTTTACACATTGCTTCTGCATATTAGGCGTGGTTTTATATAAATATATTAATGCATTATACATAAATCATAAACATTGACAAGGTGTAAAACAGCATGCATCATTATTACTCTGAGGTTGTACTGTACAGTATTTACTAACTTTAAGTCTGATAAGGATCAAATCACTTTTTCTATTAAATTCTGATATGTAAAATCTCAGCATTAAAAGAAGATTTCATTTCTTTCCTGTTTCCATAAAGGAAACCAGCCATCTGTTAATGAATGGCATGCTGTACCATCCATGCAAGTCAATGATAGTTAACTAGAGTCCTGGCCTCACATCATAAACTAAGTTAAACGTTAAAAATTACAAACACCAGCACACAGCAGTAATTTAGCTTGCTCTCATCTTTAAACTGCAGTAAAAATAGGTCTCTTTTTTAAGTTCTTCATTTTTCATGGAAGACATTAACCAGACAACAGAACACAAACTATAATACAAAAGACAGTGAACTTACAGTTACTTTCTGGGAAGAGGCAGAGTGGATTATTAGCAGACACCACTGAAACAGTGTTTCTTAATCTTCTACCGGTTTCTGGAAGGTCTCCACGTGACAAATAGTCATTGTGTCCCAAGACAGAGAGGTCTGTTTAGGTTTAATGTTTATATATTATATGTATCCAAAAGCTGAATATGAGAAAAAAGACAAAAACAGAAAGAAAGAAAGCATTCAGGCCGAGTTACACACTATTAAATGTGATAATGGCTTCACTTTTTTTTTTTTTCTTTTGGGGGGGGCGGAAACAAGTCATCTAACCCCACTGACAAATTGTCAACAGGTTTGTGTTTTTATTAAAAACAACTCTCCATATTTGGCAAGTTGTCAAGATGGACTATTCCTGTGAGAAGGAGCTCACAGGAGGAGGGAAACTTCAAAATCTCTTCCTGCTGCTAGCGGTCTGCAGGAGGGGACTGAAAGACAGCAACACCTGCACAATAAGAAGTAGTCAAACAGCACCTCTACACCCTACAAACTAAACATAAAGGCAAAACTACAGTATTTCTGTTCAGCTCATAGAATCAATAAAACGCTTTGAAGCCCCTATGACGTCACTACATTATACTGTTTTATCATTATCGTGAGTTATATGGCTATCACTTTATCACTCTGTCCCATCCTCCCCTCCTTTCATCAGGGAGCTGCTGAGAGTAGCCTGGTCAGATACACGGTTGTCTGGCACTGAAATGGAACCTGGAGGGGATCACAGTAAAGACTGCAGAGAGGATTATCTTGGTGTCCTCTTTTCCAAAGGAAAACTGCATTTTAATATCAAAAATGATATTTTGTCACCTTGCATCATTTTATGTTTTAGTCTGGATGGTTTTACGCTTTGAAACAATTCAGTCACTTGTGTAAGAAAGAAACAACTTGTCATTGAGAGGTCCAAAACTTCTTAAGATTTTGGAGAAATTTCGAAACATAAAACCTTTGAATACACTTGCATTCATTTCAGGCAAGGCTACAGTAGGATTTTAAGCTCAGTCTCTGGAGTCCTTTTTTCCTCTTTTCTGGTGGAAGATGAAGCTATGCAACAAAGAAATCCCAAACAAGAACAAGTACGGGATTTTTGGGGGAATCGTATCAATTATTTTGCTTGTACCGGTAGATTGAACTTAGCTGTACACAGAGGGTCAAAATGTGTCAGAACAGTTAAAAAAAAAGGCTTAAACGATATAAAATAATATCCAACTAATTCTTATTTTCTTACTTTACAATAAAAATTTAGTTGATGTGTTTGGTTTCAAGACCTCTTGTGGGAACTTTTCCTAGTGGGAAAGTTAGAATGAAAATTGTCTTAAATGATTCAAACTCACTCCTGCATGTTAAGGGTTAAAGACCCACAATGTATCTTTTCAACCTTAAAAATATGCGTTTCTGACTCGTTTTGATGGCACTCCAACATATATTATGCACATTTCTCGAGCCGTCACTGTCCAGCCTCGTCCCGAGGTTGAGAAAACCACACTATGCATGTTTTTCCATCCGGGCACTGCGAGACGTTCCAGCTAACTATTGGTTGCGTCACATGCTAGCAAACAGATATACTGTAAACACACCAAGTGTATGAATGTGCATCATGGCAGATTGGCAAAGAAACGCAAGAAAACATGATTGGAGGAAAAGAGTAAAATAAAAAGAAGATGGGACAGAACAAGAAACAAGACTGTTTTTTACTGGCTGGAGTGAGCTCACGGTGCAGGTAGGACACAAGATGGATGCAAGTTTAGCTGTCAGCAGGAGGCCTGTCACAAAGAAAACTGCAGAAAGGTCTTTAGTGTATTTTTAACAAGGCTCAAATGGACATGGCACTTGGCACATGCTTCCAAGTTCCAGATTTTTGCATCTGTTTTTATAAAAGCAGTAGTGACGTTATATTTACAACTGAATTCTCAGTGAAGCTGCTTTCATTCACATGTTTCTGTTAATTTTGACAGTTACAGGTCAGGAAGCCTGAAGACGACGTGTCAACTCAGTCACGTAAAGCATAACCTCCATCTTAAAAGGCACATTAAATAAGACACAAGTACCTGCAGTGCCGCCATCGCTGCATCTGAAGTCTAACGGATGAAAACATGTTTATAATCTGGAAGAATTTTGGCCACTGGCGGCTACCATCCACTCACAACTGTACCAAAGTCATTTCTATGCCCATCTTTAGTAGGCTACTAGATGTTTTTAAGTCTTAAACACTGTAGCTTTAAAGTAACTTCAAGACAATATCTTAGCAGTGAGCTCAGCTACTCTAACATTTCTGAATCTCCTATAGACAATGTCAAAAGCAGCAGAATGTCTTAAATAATTTTCTCCATGGCCACAGTGTCTGGCCATAGACATACTCCAGTGAATAACTTCATAATCTTGCATGTGCATGTACATGCTATGGTGGTCTAGTCAGTCATGTCAAAGTCTAGGAGTAGCTCAAATCAACTGTGTATGTAGTCATGATGATTGGGAGGCTAGGAGGTAGCCCACCGTAAACCATGATCAAAACCCGATGAACAACATTGTCTTATCTTTCTTTCTTTCTTTCTTTCTTTCTTTCTTTCAAACAAGGAGTTGGAAAAATGAATGAAATATGTTGAAACCGTCTTCAGTGATAAGTAGCATTCTGGCTCACTTGAAAATGAGGCCCTATGTCAAAAATCCTGAACTTCCCCTTTAAGGTCAAAACCACTGAGTGATGCACTTCTTTTAGTCTGTTTGTAAATGGAGTTTTGCTACGGAAGAGGATTAGGGCCACTAGAAAAAAAAAAAAAGAATTCTGAGAAAAAAGTCAGAATTCTGACTTTAATCTCAGAATTCTGAGAAAAAAGTCAGAATTCTGACTTTAATCTCAGAATTCTGACTTTTTTCCAGAACAGTAAAAAAAAAAAAAAAAAAAAAATTTCAGGATTTTTTTTTTCCAATTTCCGAAAAAGTCAGAATTCTGACTTTTTTCTCAGAATTCTGACTTTAATCTCAGAATTCTGAGAAAAAGGTCAGAATTCTGAGAAAAAAGTCAGAATTCTGACAAAAAAGTCAGAATTCTGACTTTAATCTCAGAATTCTGACTTTTTCCAGAACAGTTAAAAAAAAAAAATTTCAGGATTTTTTTTTTCAATTTCCGAAAAGTCAGAATTCTGACTTTTTTTCTCAGAATTCTGACTTTAATCTCAGAATTCTGACTTTAATCTCAGAATTCTGAGAAAAAAGTCAGAATTCTGACTTTAATCTCAGAATTCTGAGAAAAAAGTCAGAATTCTGACTTTTTTCCAGAACAGTAAAAAAAAAAAAAAAAAAAAAATTTCAGGATTTTTTTTTTTCAATTTCCGAAAAAGTCAGAATTCTGACTTTTTTCTCAGAATTCTGAGAAAAAAGTCAGAATTCTGAGAAAAAAGTCAGAATTCTGACTTTTTTCTCAGAATTCTGACTTTAATCTCAGAATTCTGAGAAAAAAGTCAGAATTCTGAGATTAAAGTCAGAATTCTGACTTTTTTTCTCAGAATTCTTTTTTTTTTTTCTATTGGCCCTAATCCTCTTCCGTAGTTTTGCTTTGTCTTTATCCCTTGAATAAGATATTCTCAATCTTAATGGGATTTACTTGGTTGAATAAATTAAAAAACAAAATAAATAAAAAATCTTAACTATACATTATCCTGAGAAGGGGTCAAGTCTAAAAACCCTGCCCTGTCACATACAGTACTGCTTTGTGCACTTGATCTCTAGAGTCGCCTCGAGTTTGTCGCCCCCTGGTGGCCACAAACAGGAAGCTACAGCGCGAGCAGAGACAGGCTGAAAGAACACAGTGCACACAGAGCACACCGCCTCCTGTTGCTGCACCTCACTGTGGGATCCGCTGTCGACCTTTCAGCCAACACACATGAACGCAGAAAGCTATTTTACGCGTCCCCTCGTTATGTGCGGCCAGGACGGTTGGAGGAGTTTACCAGCACGGCGGCGCCTGCTGCTCTGAGTCGCGAGGGGGGGTAAAACTGGGCTTGTCGTTGCGGGGATTTTTTGACACAACTTATCAGAGAAAGTCGCCTGCTGCTGCTCCCGGAGGCGGCGGCTGTTTGTTCGGAGCTCTTTGCGGACAAAGTGTGAAACAAGTGTCAGGAAAGAGAGCAACAGATGTTTTTGGTGGATATGCAGCCGGCTGAGGAATGAAAGCGGGAGCAGCGAGGCACCGGCGGCCCTTCCAGCGGTTCTGCTGCTGTGGAGTCGGGCTGCTCGCCGTCATTTGGCTCACACAGGTCATCCAGGCACCAGGTGAGACCTTAATATAGACGTACAGCTGCGCGCACGCGCGTCCGTGCGTACACTTCAAAACTATAATTGAATACTCATTCTGATATTTAAACAAGGATGTAATTATTTCCTCAAAATATAGTTTATTTTCATATTTACATAAGTCAAGAGTTGGGAATGAACTATTCCCAATTGTCGATTTTATATTTAGCCTATCTTAATGAAACATTTAAAATATTAAATTACAATGAATATTCCCAGTGTTAATGAAATAGAATAATAATTTAAAAACAATGAAACAATCACATATGAAATTACTGCTTGCTGTTAGCAATGAGCGGCATCCTTTAAAATCCTGTAGACTATTGAATAATTCCTGATTTGTCTTTATTTAGATCCAGGTTATTATGTAGCCATCATACGTATACTCCACAGGCTATGTGACTCCACACCTTCTTTAGAAGTGCTCACGTGTTACAGCAGCACATACCTCATTCTCCATCAAAATGCCTTATAATGGAGTTAAAATGGACTATATTCTGAATTTAAATGGTCTAAGCTGGTAAGTTAGCTGAACTTACAGGCTTTAGTTTAATTTTCCAGCAGTGTGACATATCAGATTGACAAATGCTGCTGCATAGAGTGTTTCAGTATTTCCTAACATGCTCACTCACCGTCTCCCAGCCTCTGCCTCTTCTTGGGATGATTGACTGCGTTCACCCTGCAGGGAGGTGACAGATTGTTGATCACACAAACCAGGCACAAATTGTGGCATGTGTAAATCCAATCATTGGTGGCGAGGACAGTTTCTGCGTAGGTGAGGTATTCAGTTGGTATTATCTTCATCTCAGAGATAAACGAGTTGGCACACTAAGGTTTGATTTTTTTCCTGTATATGTTTGTTTTCTCCTTAAATAGATCACCCAGGGGTTTCATTCCTGCCTTTTCGTGGGCTGTTGAAAGTTCTTATATCAAAATAAATAATCGTTCATATCAAAATGAAAGATGAATGAAACTTGATTGTCTTGGATTGTTTACAGTGGCTGTCATTTCATTCTGTTTGTAACGTGATATGACACACTCCCATACGCAGCAGATCTGATTGTCATAAGTCTGATTTCCCCCTGGACTGATTTCCACCACAAGCCTCAGGGTAACATAAACTTCGCGCATCGAGTGCAGTGCATCTATAAAAGGGCATGCACTGAAAAAATATTTTGATTCAGTGCGTATTTATATACGTTTTTGTGTATAAACACCCAGTCACTCACTGAAAATCAGTGGAGATGGATGCTTCAGTGTCCAGTCAGGCATTCACCTCACCCCACTCTCCTCCTGCTTGCCATCCTTTCATCACCTTAGTGGACGCATTCACACTATCACACACACACACTCAGCTGATGCTTCAGCACCATTTTCTTCCTCCATCCTGCATGGAGTGTTAAGATTTTAAAGAGGTGAACTTTTTGTTCTGTTTGGAGCATTTGATTTACATTTAGGGCTTCATCCTGTGATTATGCACCATCCTTTGTGGAAGAGTGTCCTGTTGAATGAGCTCAGCCATTAATATTTATACTTCACCTTTAAATTATGAGTGTGCCATCAACCTGAAGAGGGTTTTTTAGAACAGCGACCAAGGCTGCTCAGCTCGAGGCGTATGAAAGCACCGGGTGAAGCATGTGGTCTGCTGCTTGTAATGGTGACAGGCAGGATATTCTTACAATCCTTGGAAAATATCACACTTGCTGTAGCATCCTGCTTGTATAGCCATTTATGGATGTCCATGTCTGATAGTGCGTTATAAAGATCTGCCTGATAATAAAATGAAAAAAAACTTTTTGGGAAAGAGTGTACTTAAACACTTGATGGAAAAGTGTGAGAAACATCCACAACATTGCTCATAAGAAGATAATTCGTTCACACAAATAAAGCAATATATAAGATGGTAGGCCAGTTTTATATACGAGGAGGTCATGAAATCATGACGGAACATAAAGCAAATGGAGCAAATTCTAGCTTAAAACACTGTTATGTAACTGTGTTCACTGGTAGCCAGGTCTCCACAATCTCTGCAGCCGAGATAAAAGGAATATGTGGACTGAGTAGACTTTAAACAGACATCAGAGAGCTTGTCTGTATATTCTGCAAATCAAATCAGATGTCTAAGGAGCTTGATAGTTTTATTTCGTATTGAGTTAAAGTAGCAGATGTTTTTTGGTCACAGTGCAGAAATAAAATGAAAACATTCACCTGCTTAATTTGATACGACTAAAGTGTTAGCAGGAGTTATTTGTTGTATTTCCGTCAGACACAAAGCAGCAGGGGTACAATTCATATTTATTCTCTCTGATGAATTTCAGTGATTCATTCAGCTTCCTCTCTAATCGCTTAAGGAAACGTCTGACTCCTTCGTTTTTTGCTAGAGATGCACGATGTTATTGGCCTGATATCGTCTTTAAAACTGAATACCGATATCGGCTTGATATCAGCCTGATATCCACTGATATAATTAACTAATATATTACAGGCACTGGTGGTGAACCTGCAGAATTCTGTTTTTTTTTTGTTTTTGTTTTTTAATCCATGGGATCCATGGGGCATAGGAATAATACAGTATAAGGCCACACCCTCTGTGTGACATGACGTCTCTGGCAACTACTCAATCTGCAGCAGAAGTACCGTATTTTTCTAATTTTGCACAAGGAATGAATATTACATCATTTTTAGCTCTAATATTGGTATCAGCCATGAAAAGCACAAAATCATCGGTGTCGGTTGAAATTTTTCATATCGTGCCTCACTAGTTTTTGCTATCGTTAGCTTTGTCACATTTTCATTTAGGACTGGTCAAATGGAGAAAACGGCTTTGCTGCATTTGCTAAATGCTGAGAGAGTCAGTTAAAGCTAGTTATTATGAACTAGTTTCAACATAATTGAGGAAAAAGCTCTAGTACACACCTGTACAGGAGCAAATGAACACGTTGTGTGTCTGAGTGTGTAGAGCATTGTCTCTTCTTCTAAACAAGATCAAATTTAAAGCTCAGCCCAATCTATTCGTTTTAAATACAGCCATATATATATATATATATATATATATATATATATATATATAATTTTTAAATTGAAAATATTACCTAGCCATAAGTGCAAGCTTGTTCAGGCTTTTTGTGCCAAATATTAAGCAGCCATACGGCTTGTCTGTGGTACCGCTGCAGTGTCACTTGTAAGTGGAAAGCTTGCTGCTGACTTTGCAGGTACACAGTATGTTGTCAAGTTGGAAAGATGGTTTTTACAACATTGACAAGGAGCGTTATCGCTTTGCTTTATTTCCTATAGAGCTCCAGTAAAAATCTTTCTTTTCCTCCCTCTCACATGCTTTTTGAGTGATAAAAGTCGACTCAGGCCAGCTTTCTGAACTTGTGTCCTGTTCCAAATGACATAATATCAGTGTATTGATAGATCCATATTTTTATCATGCAGGAGGTCAAATCTGGAGTGCTCCCTGCTTGATTACACAGCAAATGACTTAAATGGTCGGTTGTGATTCTCTCCTGTTTTCTCAGTGATAGTTGTTTTTCCTTGTCATGTCCTAAATGTGTCCTGACTAAATGGTTTGCAAGAAATTCAAATGGTGCTATTGAACGACATTTTGCAGACTCTGTATTTAATCTGCATGCAGCATGTGTTGCAACAAATCATATTCATTGGATTTGTCACTTTTTCTGGCTTTAATACTGAATAGATAAACAAATGAGTTTGTGCGGTTTTCCAGCTTCAGCTGCAGGATTCTTTGCAGCTTGCACAGTTATGCTAACTAGCTATTATTTACAATATGATTTATGTTGTTATGGTTTTAAAGACCTGCAGTGTACATTCAGTCTTTGTGTTTATGTTCAGGAATGCAGCTGCCGGATTAAGTTATTTCCATACAAACAGCACATTTCTGGTTTCATCTCTGATTGTTCCATAACCTTTCTCCTATATTTATATTTTAAGGCCTCAGTCTTATCTACACCAACAATCACTGTAGCAATAACGTTAGCTAAGACACTGTAGATCACTAGAGTTACACTTCAGGAGCAAAGGCCAGTGCGAAAGCGCTGGCCTGGCTCTATGTACGGGATGTTTGTGAGGGGGTTAACTTTTTGTCCAGTTTGCAACTTCTCCTTCTCCTCATTTTTTTTTTTTTTTTTTTTTTTTTTTCCAGTGGTGGTGCTGGGGTAATTAGGGGGGTAAACTGGGAAAAGAAAGAAAACTACTGGGAAAGTTGGCACTGCAAAAACCTTATAGTGTATATGGCGTAATTTTAGAAGTGGTCACAAGATGAAAGGCACTAATCAACCCAGCTAAACAGCACCCTGTAAGAAACCTTAAACTATAAGATATGAAAGACTTCAAAAGGCGACAAGTTTGTGTGACAGAATTATTCCTTGAAGTTATTAAAGTAATCCATCTTTGCTTTTGATACACAGTTATCACACAGTTTTTTTTATGGCACATTATGTTCCCATTGGGCTCTTTCTTAGTTAAAGACTTTGATTACGATTATTTTACATGAAGGATTATACAGATTGTCAGGTCTTTAAATGAATGAATTAGTATCACATTTCCACTAGGACATCTTTTAAAAAAAAACAAACATTTTTTAAAGGAAAAAAAAAAGGCAGAAATCCCAATATTAATCACATTCAGATATACTGTAATCAGAATGTTAAGATTTTTTTTTCCAAATAAATAGACTGTTGATGATTTGTAGATCACCTTGAATCAATAAAATCTTCAAAAAAATATTAGCTGCGAGCTTTCAGCGAAACAATATGTTTATTTAGGTGACTTGTCCTAGTTAGAAGTGTGAAAATGCCGCAGAGCCATCTGCGGCAGAAAAACCCCATTTGAATTTCATACGAGTCGAGCTCCTCTTGATGCCTCAACATGAAAGCCCTCACGTCTCTTCTCAGCCACGACCGCTGCCCTCCTGAAATGGGCTCATTGAGCTGTGAGGTACAAACAGACACTACAAGCGCCTGGCAATCATGAAATGCATCAGACACGGACACCAAGCTGTCTCATGATAATGCTACAGTGTAGTAGAGAGCGTCATAAATGCCTCGCTATCTTTACAACCCTTTGTGGAAAGATCTCAGTGGGTGGTGGAGAAAGATATAGAGTTTTTTTTTTTCCCGTAGGAGAGATGATGAGACAGATGGATCTGATGGGAGTTCCTCTGCTGCTGCCTCCAAATATCTGTGAAAACTAAAAACCACATAAAGATGGAATTAAATTCAGAAGAGAGAAAGTACTCACTATAAGAATTTCAGTGTTGATGCTTTAGACACAAAACCTGAAACCTGAATTTACGGTTTGGTTGATATAATATTAGTCAGAAGCTGAGCACTTAGAAGTAGGGATGTTCAATATTATTTTTACCAATATACCATATCTGATACTGTCCAACTCTTAATTTCCCATATCAACTGATGCTGATATATGCAGACAACTGTGAGGTTGTTTCTCTCATATTTTGAGAAATACAACTATATTTTGCTCATAGAGCAAAGATCCCAAATTAGCCTTAACTCAGCCAGATGATTCATTTTGGACATCTGGCTGCCAAATATCAGACACTAGCTGGTATTAGCCAACATGCAGCTAATTCTAATGTTTCTGACAACTTAGTCACTTAAAGGAAATTGACTGGGCCTCTTTCAGTGACCGATCCTTTCTTTGTATTTTTTCTTCTTTTCTTTTTCTGTGGTGGTTTTTTTTGGTGGTGTTATTTCCTTCTCCCCCCATTTTTTTTTTCTTTATTTGTATTATTTTGTGTATTTTTTTTTTATTTTTCTCTTCTTCCCTTTTCTTTTTTTTCTTTTTGTTTGTTGTTTTATGAATATTTTTTTTCTCCTTTTCCTCTCCTTTCGTTTTTTTTTTTTTTTTTTTTTTTTTTTTTTTCCTTCCCATACTTCTCCCCTAGATATATTTTTATTCATATCGGTTGTTTGTTTTTTTTTTTTTTTAAGTTTCCGTGTAGTTTGATTGATTTCCCTTTTTTTGTTTAATGTTTTTTTTTATTGATTCCTTTTTTTTTCTATCATTTCCCCTTGCTTTATTTGGATAAAATATTTGAATTTCTCCTGATATGTATTTTTTTCTCCCTTTAAATGGCCCCTTAAAATCCTAACTTCCCCTTTAACAACAATTTAAAAACAGACATAAGCAGCTTCAAAGCAAGTCCGTCTGTAGCAGCAGCGGCTGCACCGTAGTCACATGACTCTGAAAGGAATGCTGGGATATGAAGTTCTTCCAGAATAATAGTGAGTTTTCTACATGTTGGACCGGTGCTCATGGAACAAGATCTTGCAAGATTTTGTAACGAAACAATAAGATCTTGCGAGATTTATTAGTAAGAATATCGATCTGAACAAGCAAATGCTGATATTTTCTGATATCACATTTTAATGCAGAGGTCAACCTATAATGTCGGGAGGCCGATAATATCGGAACCCCTAATTAGAAGTGATCAATTTGTTAACTATTTTATTCATTATGAAACAAAAATGGATCAGCTGGTTCTGTTTTTACCATTATAAGATAAATATTTAGCATTTAACATTGTTTTTCAGCCCAGATGAGCGACTAGATGAAGCTCTTTTATGGCCATTTTACCAGGATCTGAATTTATCATCATCAATAATAATTATCTCCAGTAATCACTATTAGTTTGGCACATTTGCTTGAAAATAACCAATCGGTCAATTTACAGATGAAATAAAAAGATGATCCACACTCCAGGATAAATAGTGGAGAATTATTTTTACCCTCCACTCTAAATCAAAGCACAGAGGCCTGTGTGTCCAACTGGTTTAAACTAAAATGACTGGTGTTGTTTTGTAACAGAGTCGGAGTCCTCTGGGTTTCAGCCAGGCGTGAATGGTGAGCTGCTGCGATGGAGACGCAGGTTGATGCAAGAGAAGTCAGACAACCAGAGCCTGGATGAGCCTCGAGCAGGTGAGTCACTCTCACCCTTCCTTGGATGGATGCCATCTGTTCACCCCAGGACACACCAGCAAACTCTCCAAGAGTGCGTGCAGCACTGCCTGACCCCGTAGTGCTGGATCACGCAGCATCAGCCATAAACTGTGTATCTGTACAAGATAGTGACGTTAGCTCTGGTATTCTACATATTCCAAAAGTTAAGTAAATGAACTAGACGGGATTGTGTGTTTGAACGATTCATCGTGTAGATTCCACTAACATGTTTAGTCAAGCCAGTACAACCAGTGATGAATCAGTCGTGCTTATCAATACTTCCATTCAAGTCTGAACAACTGCATCCAGTTTCTGTCACTTGGCCTGGAAATGCTTTCCTCGCTAGCTGGAGTAAGCATGTCTCCGCTGAAATCCACTGTGATGGGGGAAAATCAATCCACACTGCGCGCAGAATCTTTGGACATGGGTGTCAAGGTGAAGATCGTTAGGAGGGTACCAGAATATTTCTGCAGCATCTCAGCATCCCAGATCTGCCTGCCAGGCCCGGCAGGGTATTTGGGGAAGAGAGGTTTTGATTAGACAAATAACCAAAAAACATCTATCCCTATCAGGGAGGTTTTATCTACATGAAGAGGCTTTTTAAGAGAGTGGCCAGATGGGAGCCATTCTTTAAAGTCATATGATGAGGCAACTCCCCCCAGCAGTTACATTTCCTCACTCAGTGTTTTGTGGAAACCAGGCCTCATTAATTCTATCTCTACCGTAAAACCTGGTGGGGGCAGGATCATTCTGTGCCACTCTGGGAGACTTGTCCAGATTTCCCAGAGCTTTTATGATAAGTGTTGACCTTTCATAAAATGGCTACAAGTTAACAGCTAGGAATGTTTTTAGAGTTGGTGTATATAACACTATCAGCACTGTCAGACCTACACGGAGCATTTTACAGATTTGGATCTCTCATTGAGAAAGATCTGCATGGCCAATTAAGTCTGTACATTTATAATTGTTTTTCTACGCATGAAGTCGTCTTTGTTATATGTCCAAGTGCAACTTTCCTACCTCAATGCTGCTGATATAAGGTGAGCCAGCAGATCTTTCATCACTGCTGTTTCCTATAGTTAGCTCGGTGTGACAGAGCCAAAGACAGAACAACAATCATTTAAGCAAAGCTTTGTCAAAGACTGACCCATATGAAGGGCAGCTATGGAGACTAATGGCTAAAATCATAAAGCAGCTTTCTCTGTACTATGCATAGTAATAATAATCGATTATTTACAGCATTTGCAGCTGGAAACAGCCAAATGCACTATAAAATCTGTGTGTAGAAATCTCATGAACTCTGGAATAAAAAAAAATGACAGTGGAGTCAGAATAGGTTTGGTGAAGTGATTTTTCTATTGTGTGTTTATATGTGCAGTGTGTGTGGTGCATACAGGTAAAAAAACAAGTGGAGCAGAGATCTCTGCCTCTCCCCTGCAGGTGAACTGAAAGGTCATGTGGGCTAGACGTTGCTTTTATTTGTAGTCTGTGTCAAGCTTGAAGCACGTAAGAGGAGGCTGTCAGAGTTAAAATCAGATACGATTATCAAAGGTGATCTGATTTTAACAGACGGCCTGTTACTTTTTTAGTTATACTTTCTAGTCGTGGTGCTGGTAGAACAGTTAGGATGGATTCAAATGCTCTTCATGAAATCAGTACAGAGACATCATCAGACCTGTGTTTCTCTGGTTCCCAGGCTGGTTGGGTGGCTGGCTGACATGAGCTGCATTCATCACAGCTGACAGTTTTGTTATTAAAAATTTAGATGGAATAGGAAATCTCTTTATTGTTGAATAGTACAGAGCAGATATATAATAGTATGGAGGCAAAGCTAAAAAAATTGTAGCTTTACTTATAGAATGTAATTTGCATTTACTGTGTGCCCATGGTAATATTAGCATGTCAGTCACAACGCTGTATTATATGGAAATCATGCAATTATTGTTGGAGCCTGTCTACAAAATGTCAGGCATGGTGGTCTCTCAGAAAGGCATGCAAATCAACTTGTGTTAATAATAAACCATGGAAATGGTTTGCTCAAATCACACTGCACCTATGCCCCTGCCTCACTGATGAGGTGAAACCTGAGAATATATATACACAGTGAATAAAGTTGAGCTGTTTCATGGTAGATTTGAAACTTGAAACTTTCTTCTTTGATGACCTCATCTGCATGCAGGTGTTTCCATGTTTACCAAATACACAAAATCAGGGCAGAGAAAGTCTTTCCAACACTTTTAAAGAGCCATTATTATGATCATTTACAGACCTAGGATTTTATTTAGTCACTCTAGTAGGACATATATACATTGTTATATGTTTAACAACACATTTTAATGGACATTTTTGTTTTTATTGTGTGTTCCTGCAGCGTCTTCTGTCACCACCTGTCAGAAACACTACATATTAGTTCCTGTCTCTTTAAGGCCCAGTCTGCTCTGATTGGTCAGAAACTCTGAAGTGCAGGCTGCTGCTCTTTGTTTGCCGGAGATGTTTCTAACTCTTGAAAATATGCACCAACATCACTGTGTCATCTAAACATGAACCTCGAGTGGCAAAAAGTTAAACATGGTACACATTTATTTATTCATTTATGTATTCTTCTGTTAAAAAACATAGCACACATTGCTTATCTGCTGCCACAAACCGTTATTGTGATAATCAAATAGTCACCAATTATTTTGGCGATAAGTCAACTAATCAGATCTTACAGAAAATTGCAGCATATTTACGGTACCAGTCAAAAGTTGGACACTTTCCCATTGAATCTAATGGAAAAATGTTTCCAGACTTTTGACTGGTAGTGTGTGTGTTTATTTATGTCAATATACAATTCAAGAAAAGCTGTCCAGGCAGAAAGGAAGACAAGGCAGCGGAAGGTACAGTGGCAATTTTGAGAGGAAAAACAAATCTTATAAACAATAAATAATTAGTCGATTATGAAATTAGTCCCCAACTATTTTGATAGTCGACGATTAGTAGATCAATTGACTAATCGTGACAGCCTTAATAACAAAAAAAAAATCTTGGATTAAATGCTGTTGATCTTGGGAGGGATCTTTTTGACCTACTAGAAAATTCATGGGTCATAGATGAAAGCATCTGGTTAGATATTGTGTTTCTTGATTTTTATATTTATCTCATTTACATCAGGGAAATCTTAGAAAGCAAAGTTATAAATTATATGAAAGTTTAGATATTTGGACATACTTCAGAGAAATTTTTAAGCAGAAAAAGAAGAAGACTAATTGGCATTCTGGTGTTAAACAGGGGGATTTTACAAACAGTTTTTATTTTACTCCAGTGTTTTTAATTAAAAAAGCTGATGCTCTCTGTGAGCATAGTCATGAAACTTGTCTTGTCCTCTGTCTTTCCTTCTTCTGTTTTGTGTTTTATTAATTCCCTCATTTTGGAAGTATGTCATATACTTATATTTCTGTTAAGCTACAATATCTCATGGAAATGAAAGAAGAAAAAAAGACAAAAAGAAGAAAAAAAAGAAATTTATTTAAAAATGCACAATAATATTACTTTATAGTTAGGATGAATGAGTTATCATGACGAGGTAATGTGTAACATTCCACAGTACACACCAAATAAATGTTTGGGTTTTTTTTCTGTCCAATGCAAAAATAGTGCAGGTACATTAAGCACATTATAAATGATAGATTCTTAAAGGCACATTTAGATTTGTCCCTATATTTATGATATTTGCTAAAAGTCATAATGTACTGGACTGAAAGTGGTCTTGACAGACCCGCATTTCTGAGCCTGGACTCCAGTTTTCTGGGTGAATTAAAGCTTTCTATTTAAGTCTTTAAAGCACCCCTTAACTGATCTTGCATTTAAGAAAGCACAGCAAAATTATTTAAATATCAACAGTCCCGCCTCACTCCTAAGACCCGCCCCCCATTCCCTCTGCCCCCCAATGCAAAAGCAAAGATCTGACAGACAGGGATTGGTTGGAGTTTTCATTGAAAATTTAGAGATTGGAATAATATTTTATTTTGATTAATGGTGGGTCTGTCTGGCATTTCAGAGTTCCATTACCTCATTCATAGCATTTTACCCTATTGAAAAAATAGTGCAACAATGCAACATCGGCAAGAGTTACTTTAACTTTACTTTTTAGACGTTTATAAAAAGAAAAGCAGGCTTTTTTCTGAATCTATTGGTAGAGGTGATTGTATTTTATTTCTTTTGGACTTTAAATGTTTTTTTCTCTATTGAAATTCAGTCAGATAATTTGCAGTCAATGAGACAGCTGTTTTTGCCACTCACTGGGTATAACTAGCACAGTCTGATAACATCACCTGTATTCCCTCTATAACAGGAATCTTAAACTCTGGTGCTCCAGATTTTAGATGTTTTTTTTTTTTTTGCTTGTTTTTTTGCTTCAACCTGGCTCAAATTGATGGATCACTGTGCAGAAGTGAACAACAAGCTGTTGGGTCTATTTCATCAAGATTAGGTGTGCTGAAGCAGGGAAGCATCTTAAAGGTACAGTGTGTGGGAGTTACTGCCATCTAGTGGTAAATCTGTGCATAGAGATTGCTTCAAATGCCAAGCGCAGTTGTGAATGGACAGTAAGGATGCACGATATTGGAATTTCGGCCGATATCCGATATGCCAATATTTAAAAAATCATGTGTTAAAAAAAAAAAAAAAAAAAAAATCATGTGGCCGATCACCGATGTCGATACCGTTATTAACGCTGAAAAGAATAAGCAGTCATCGTAAATAGCAGCTTTGTTATACGTTTCAATCAATATACTAAAATATCATGATATTTTCATATGCTGATATGGAATCAATATTTAAAAATGCAGTACCGACCTGTTTTACTAACAAAATATCATTATATTTCGTGAAATCTCGGGAGATTTTGTTAGTAAAATAGATCGATACCATGTTTTTGATTGTCAATGTGACATCAGCATATGAAAGTATTGCAAAAGTTTTGTGAATTCTCACGAGATTTTGTAACAGAATAATGAAATATCACAAGATTTCATTCATAAAATAGATCGATATCGCATTTTCAAATGTCAACATAATATCAGCATATGTAGATATTGCAATATTTCAGAGTATCGATATTTTTGCCCACCCCTAGTCCTTAGAAGTTTTGAAGTCTGTAAAATATAAGTTTTCTAAGAAGTTTTTTTTTAAAGACTTTAGAAACAGCAGCCTGATCGGTTAGATATCTGTTAAATATCGGTGGGGTGGCCGATGTCCGTTACTAAGTTTTAAGGCTGATAAAGGCAGATACTGATAGAGGGCCGATTGTATCATGCATCCCTAATGGACAGTGGCCGTCGTGGCCAAAATTCCCCTTGACATGAACATGTTTTAATCTGTGAGCGGGTCCAGTGGCCTCAGGTACAGCGATGACTGCACCACAGATCACTAATTAAAAACTGTGTACATGTGTGTTGTCCTCCTCTATGTGCCTTTTAAGGTGTTACTTATCCCCAACAGTGATCTAGCACCTTTGTATCAAACAAAACCAGTACAGAGTGAAAGCTCAGAGTCGTTTGCCCATTCAGAGACAACATGGTAAAAATGATGGTATAAACGTGGCAGCTGCCTTGAATGTAGATTCAGGCCCACACCAAGTATATATTTGTTTAATAAGAATAGTGATACACCGTTGTACCACATTTTCCAATTCGAATACAAGTACTAAAATTTCAGTACTTGCAATGTCAAGCACTGATATGAGTACTAGGGCTGGACAATAAATTGATTGCATTAATTAATCGAGTTTTCTGTTTATGAAGATTTATTTTTGAATAAATCTTGAAAATCTAGAGTTTTCCCCCTTTAATCTGCACTTCAAACGATCTTCTTTGGCCTCCATAGTTATCAGTGTGCTCAGCCCTCTCTGCACACACCCAAAGCAAAGGTAAACAACAGCTTGCAAGTGGAGGTAATTCTCCACTTGAGCCTTAAGTCTATTTTTTTATTAGTTTAATATTTATACTATATTGATATAAATATTGATTAAAACTGGAAATCGTATTTAGTTTGAAAAATTAGATTTGGATTGGATTATATGGTTTTTTAGCCATATCGCCCAGCCCCAATGATTACTAATGAATCCATTACAGTTCACTGGTGAAGATTGTGGATCGGAATGTCAGATGTGATGACTGTGTGGTTAATTTATATGTTTGTTCTGGACATGAATCATCAAGATGTGGAGTTTCTGAGTCTTTCTGTGTGAACGCTGAGCTTCTATTTTAACATCAAATCAAGTTTATTTATATAGCCCTTTACAGTACCCATTGGACACACAAGTGCTTTACACAGGGAACAGAAAGCAATGAAAACACAAGAGAAAACGGGAATACAATCAGTTCATCAACATTACTCCGTCGACAAATGATGATGAATTCCTCAGATGCATCCTGCAGTCCTCTCTGTCTTGCCCCCTCTGATATTTCCCAACTATTCCTCCAGAAATTTAACACAATTTCCTTCAGAATATGTTCACCGAAATCACTGAGCAATCCATGTTGATGTAGAAATTAGCTAAAAACTGGAAGTTTGCCAGACTTAGCAACTGTAACCATGGGGGGCGGGACTAAGCGAAGGGTCATTTGTGTGATATGTCAAATAGATTATCTGTGGAAATCCTCTAAATTTAAACCTTAACAACTGTAAAAACAGAGGGTCATAAGCAGAACTGTCATAGATAAGGAGAATAAAGTGGTATCTGGTGGATTAGCTTCACCCCTGTGACAAAGAACCCACAAGCCCCCAATCTGTTTCCCTCGTTGAGATGATGCCAAATTCAGATTTTTTTTTTTCAAATACCGATGATAACTTTGTTTCTGGACAAATTCATATTTTTGATATGATTTGAGTAATAACCGTGTCATTTATGGGTTCATGCGTTTAAAAAGATTACATTTTTCCACTGATTAATCTCTGCATTAACCCACTAATTTTGGTAGCCATAGTTTTGTTTTTGTTTAGTTTTTTTTTTTTATCTCCACCAAGGAGGTATTTTCATTGCTGTTTGTTTTTAAGTCTATTTGTCTGTTGTCTGTTAGCTGAAAAAAAAAACATCATAAAATCCAGGATTCTTCATCATTGCGAGAAAGAGCATGGGGCAAACTGAGCTGCTCGGCGGAGGTCTGCGCTCTTTAAGTGCTTTCGTAGTTTCTATTGAACACAGAGGTATTAGACACCAGTAGGGACACAGTTCTTATTGATTTATTATTTTTTTCTGTAACCTTGATTTAGTTACACACTGCACCTTTAAACCGGCAGGACAGTACCCCATGAGGACCGAAGTTTGGGACTCCTCCAACACAAGCGGTTTGCAGATGCAAACTTTGATAATGTAGATGAGTAGAGTAAGAAAAGCCTGATTCATAGACAAGAAAAGCTCAAGCGGTTCAGCTGCTGTTGTTTCTCTGGGAGAAAATAACTCCCTCTGTTGGGGACTTGCACAAAAAGCTATTTAACACATTGAAGAAAAGTGAAAATCCAAAAAAGCCTGACCTTTAAAATTGAAATTATAGCCTTGACTTCAAGCGGTACACACACACGGTTAGTTTTCTCCATTATAGTATTGTAAAACTTACTGTTAGCTGATTTTTTAAAAAGTACAAATACTCATTCCAGCTGACACAGTTCAGTCAAATCAAATAAAAAAAAACTTTTTGTTACATAAGAGGAAAGTTGTGTAAAGGAGCTGCATGAACATGAACTCATCAGGAGCAACTCATCTGACGCTTAGAGCTGAATCAAATGCTGGAGGCTCTTCACTGTCCTGCTGTCTACCCCACACCCTCCTCTGTGGCATTTTCCTCCTGACCTATGAGAGAGAAATAATGGGGCTTAGCGTATCTCTCTACCAATACTCAATTTGCTGTGTAAGGCCATTTGTATTCTGCTACCTGATAACACACTTAACCTTTATTGAGTTCCTGGTTGCAAACTAATCTCCCTCATTATCTCTAACAAAGACACCAGCATAGTGAGGGTGGATGCTTCGTCGCTGTAATACGCTGGAGATGAGGAGGCAGACAAAAAACTGGGAAGGTAGATGTTAGACACAGCAGTGAGCACTGCTCCAGCCTCAGGTTGCCGCCCTCTTTCCTCAGCAGGCCGGCTGACACTGATTGTATAATCTGTGGTGTGATTAAAAAGCCTGCCCCGGATCTTTGGGGGATATTATCTTGAGGGCTGCGCAGTAACGTCCAGGCTCAGAATCTCTTTCTCTCTTCTCATCTCTCCTCCGCTTAACAAGATGGAGACGGTGCGATCTGGCTTCAGCTGACAAGCCTCGGAGACTGCTGTTGCTAGGCAACTGAATGCTAAATTTTGAAACCCAGACAATTCTGTCTTTCAAGCATTAAAAGTGCAAAGTGGAGAGCTAAAAATAGAGCAGAGGTTTTGGGGTGGGGGTTGGGGTTCAAAGAATCCAAACCATGTAAATGAAGTAAGTGGCTTGCACTGTGTGTTGTTGTTGAGGTTTGTTATGTTGTTTATTTTGGCAAGCGACGGTTAGCTGAGAATAGTATTTTTCCACAGCCATGATTGTGTGTGGGGGGAGTTTGGGAGAAAGTGTTGAGAAAGAGAAACTGGCAGATAAACTAATACAAATGATCTTGAAATGGTTCTGAGGCATGTGCTTTTATTCGGACAGTTTAGCAGCCATGAAAAGTTTTGGAAAATTTAAAGCAGATATGTTTGGATCCTGCTTTCTTTTTTTCCTCCTTACGTCCACAAAGATAACTTTAGTCCTCTGAGAGAGAGAGAGCTTTGTCATAAACCTTCTTTTAAAAGTTATTATTGTCATTGATGAAGAAGATATTTGTTGTTTCTGGCTTCGTTTCCCTGCCAACCGATCTGATCATGGATAATGTTTTGTGAGTGGGTGAAGCTACCCCCAAGCATTTGTCTTTGTTCACTTGTCACAGTGTACGTGTTGTGTTTTATTGATAAGTGAGCTGGCTGGTGCGGTTTGAAGCCCTGCTGTCGGCTCATCAGTCTTGTATTCAAACCACCTCAAAGGAAAGTGAATCAAAGAACAAATGCATAATTGAATTTACATTACACACCTGAATGAAATATTTATTTTTTGATTCCTCATAAAAAATGCAGCCGTGTAACTGATGGATGTGTGTGGATACACCAACATCAGTTTGGTTGGTGTGGAAGTCGATACCTTAGCTTGACTCCAGGACGGCCTGCAGACTTTCAGATCGATAGCATTATCCCGTACCGCCCACCGGCCGCCATTCAGATTCACTGATCTGATCTCACACCTTCTTTAGAAGAATCTGACATGCAGTAATCTCGAAGATGGTATCTTTTGCACAGGCTGTATTGATTTGAAATCAAACAACGTAAATGTTTTGAAGAATTTTGTCATCTCCATAGAAATGGAACAACAGACTTAAATTTGACATCATTATTATGACACCATTGTGTCCAGGAGTATTAAACAATACTGAGCTATGCATTTGTCTGTCCTAACATGACGACTCAGATTGTTTTTTATACATACACATTTAAACTGTTTGAAAATGGCAGTAACATAATGAATGAATAATTAGATGAATACATATGATCGTATTTGTGAGCTTTCTATCTCTGGCAAACTTGGACACTGTGGGGCTTTGCAGCAGTTTACCTTTAGAAAATGATGAATGATGATTTACAATTTATGAACCTGGAAAGCCTTTTAGATCCTCAAGGTTTCCTCTTTAGCTGTTCCACAAGCAGAATAAAAACATTTGGATTTGCGGCTTTTAGTTGTTATGATCCAAACTGTTGGTACAGCCATGCAGATGATGTAGGGAGATGAAAACATTCTAAAAACTAGGGATGCACCGATTGTGAAAGTCTGGGCCGATACCGATGCCGATGTTTAACATAACAACTTGGCCGATGGCCGATGTTTTCTATTTTTATTTATTACCTCCTTTGTGCCACAGAAATTTACAAGTCTTTCAGCTCTTAATCAGTCTGTCCTTGAATGAGCACAAATTCAATCAGACCAATTTATGAAACAGAAACAACCTTTAATGTCACTTTGTGGTTGACATTAGCTATAACAAGCTCTTTTCTGAAAACTTTTAAAAAACCTGGGACTGATCATCACTAAAAAGAATGCTTCAGTATATTACCCAACAAAATTGAGTGGTTTTAGCCTAATAAACAAAAAGATACTCAATGAGAAGATTATTTTCATGGCCAAATAAAAAATATTTGTGGAGCATGTACTGCAAACTGCGTAACGCTGATCTTTTCTAAACGGTAAAAAAATTGGCACACGACCGCCGCCATCTTTGTTTCTCTACTGAGGAAAGTGCGTGGATGCCTTCTACCAGTATCTCCCCACCCGCCCAAAAAGAGGGGGAAAAAAGAGTTTTTCTTAAGCACAGTGTTGATGACACATGTAAATCATTGTTTATATATATATATATATATATATATAACTGTATATATAGGCTATATAATAATCGGCCACTGCCATTGGCGAATGTCATTTTTATTGGCCGATGGCCGATGGCAGTAAACAAGGCAAACATCGGCCGATACCGATGTCCGGCCGATGCATCGGTGCATCCCTACTAAAAACCTGTTTATACAGTCTGATTTTAAACTAGCGTCTTCATAACTTCATTATAATTCTATTTAATTTAATTTTACTTTGATTAATCTGAGCATTTTTTTTACATTTTCTTATAGATTTGTATGATTTAGTGTATATAATTGACTGTATATTTATATATTTTTTTCATCATTTTCATTTATGTCATTTTTATTGATCATTATTTATCATATCTTCTTGCCACATAGATTAAATTAATACAAACACAACTGAATTTGGGATTATATTAGATCCTCATGCTGTTGTGTTGATTTGAATCCTGTTAAACTTCAATATGCCTTTAAGTCTCATAAATGCATAATTTGTAAGGCACCTTGGATGTCATTTGATGTGTTAGAAAGGTGCTATAATCACATCTGATGAACCATGGACGCGCGACTCCTGTTTTATAGTTTATTCACAGGTCGCCAAGTAATTTCAGAATTAATTTCAAAGCCTGGGTGCTAACTTCTGGGGTCAAACTCCTCAGTTCATCTCAGAGCTGTTAAAGTTATGGTTCCCCACAGGGGTCATTTGCACCTCACCTGTGTAATTTTTACATTGCTGTTAGTCTCATACAGCTATTTGTTTATTTCTTGTCATTTTATCAGAGAAAAATGCTGAACAAATAAGCTTTACTTTAGATTTCTGTCTTTAGAGAGCTGCACATTATTCAAACACCAAAATAACAGCACAGGCAACTATTACTGACAGTTTGTCACTTCAGAGAAAACTGCACAATTCTAACTACATCTGAGGTGAGACATAAAGTTTTCCCTCTCGGAGTTCTTCAGCTGGTGTGGGAGTGAAATAAAGCCTGTGACAGGCAGAGCAGGATCAGAGGTGAATGACTTGTGGGAATATCTTGTGCTTCTGGCATTAAAGTCACGAAGTACAGAGAGAAGCAATGCTACTGTAGGTGCAAACTTAAATAGGGGTGCACAATTTAATCGGCCCCCTATTGGTATCAGCCTATATCGGCCTCGAAACTGAGTATCGGACATCGGCCACCCCACCGATATTGAACCGATATTTAACTGATCAGCCCGCTGTTTCTAAAGTCTAAAAAAAAAAAAAAAACTTTCTTCTTCAAAAACTTCTTTTTTACAGACTTTAAAGCTTCTAAAGACCAGGGTTGGGAAAAAATATCGATACACTGAATTACTGCGATATTTTCATATGCTGACATATTGACATTCAAAAACGCAGTCGATCTATTTTAATTATAAAATCTTGCGATATTTCATTGTTCTGTTACGAAATCTTGCGAGAATTTACAAAATATTGTGATATTTTCTAACGGAGCAATGAAATCTAGCTAGATTTTTTTAAGTAAAATAGATGGATATCACGTTTTTAAATATCGATTTGATATCAGCATAAGAAAATATCGCAACACTTTACTGTATCGATATTTTTCCCACCCCTATTTTTCAAAGCATTGGAAACGGATAACAAAACTGCTGTTTGCAATAACTGCTTATTTTTTTCAGCTTTAATATCGGTATTGATATCGGTTATCACGAGTTTTAAAATATCGGCATATTGAATATCAGCCAAAATTCCAAAATCGTGCATCCCTAAACTTAAACCCCAGTCTGGTTTAAACTCCTGATGTGCAGAGTTGGTGTTTCCGGTGGTGGCCTTGCTCCGTGAGACCACAGCTTAGACATCTTGGCAAAGCTCAGACTTGCTCAGCAGCCCTCAGTAAACCAGCAGACTGTCTGTGTGTATCTGTGTACCGTTATTTCCCCCTCCCTCCCTCGCTCTCTCAACCCTCTCCTGAGGGTTTGTAAGGAAAAATAAATATTTTTAGACATTACAGTCCAGAGCTGCTGTCACTTTTACTTCTTTTTTTTTTCATTTTTCATAAACCCTTACCATGGGAAACACATATTCACCTCCCCCTTTCTCACTGTTCTCTCAGTCGCCTAGCCTTTGGCTTCCTACTGCCACCCATCAAAAAAAAAAAAAAAAAAAAGAAAAAAGGGGGGAGAAAAAAGCTGCCCCCAGGGAGAGAGTCGCCATAGCAACTACCTTCAGCAGAGCAACCCCTCAAAAGCGTCCATCTGAAGCTACACATTTCCCCCGACAGCATAACCTGAGAGTTTACGTGTTGGGGCAGGAAGGGAGGCGGGAAGGCTTCGAGGACGCAAAGAGCAAAGACGGAGGTGATGCAGAGAAAGACGCAGAGAGCACAGATGTCCAACAGCTGACAGGCGGCTTGAGAAGACGCACACAGTGCAGCTTCTCATTTAGCCTCAGTCTCTCGTGTGATAAGATGACAGAAAGTTTACTCGCTAAGCCGCGATGAATCACTGGACAAGCCTTGCCCTGCAGTAACAGCTGGCACACAACAAAAATAGGCTTTTTTTCCTCAGTCTTAAGAGAGCAAGAAGCAGAGACTCGGCCATCCCTCACAAAATTATTTCACCCCGAGGTCTTAGAAATGATCCACAAGAAGTATCTATATTTTCCATTGGAAAAATGACCAAATTAAAGTCCCCTCCTCTGGACCATATGGCCTCCTACTCTCACTGTGTCCTGCTGCAGTGTCAAAGAGCACATCTCATATCCCTGATCACAAGAGACCCTCTCTTAATCCATGCAGCCTGTTCGTCAGTTTCTGTGCATCGTGACAGCTACGCTGGGCTTATTGTGTGCCTGTCGGCTCATTGTTGTCTCACACAGCAGAGGAGCTATTAATAGCTGCATGCTCCCCTGTTGTTTAAATTCATCCAGCTCAGCTCTGAGTTGTGAATTGGAGGTGCACCACACTCTCACGTCTGTCTGTTGCAGTGGTAAGAGAATACAGATCAGCTAAACCGTCATTACGGGATTTTTCTGTTTTTACTTTTGCTCTTGAAGGAGGACAGGAAGCAGCTGTCAGTTTCACTTCCTGTCTCATTCTTCATTGCAAGACAAATACTGTGTCTGCATGGTGTTGTGGGTTGTGTTTGCCACACAGGATAATAATGCAAACATTATAAGCCAATACTATTTATCATTTTAGAACAGTGCAAATTCATGAAAAATGTCTGTAGATTTTCATTTTAGAATAATTTTAGTAGTTGGGGAAATGCTTATCTTCTTGTTGATTCCTCCACAGCCATCCACGAGTTTCCAGAGGACATCTTTACCAAGGAGCAGAGGAAGAATGGGGCTGTGCTCCTGCATGTACTCTGTGTGAGTGTTTATCATCATACTGCCACAAATCTGCATATTTCCCCCATTTATTTATATCTTTGACTCATCATGTTGACATGTGACATCATCCTAGCATAAACCAACCAAACCCATAAGCTGGTTTATGTTATGAAAAGAAGTATCGTGTGTGTGTGTGTGTCTCAGCTGTCTTATCTGTGCTCAACCTTCCAGGCCATCTACATGTTCTACGCTCTGGCCATCGTCTGCGATGACTACTTTGTCCCTTCCTTGGAGAAAATATCTGAGGTGAAGAAACCCAGCCCCAACCTGCCAAATAACATATAAATATGTTGCTTTAGCAGTTCACGTTTATGATGGTTGTTTTCGTCTTCTGGTCTGTTTTGTTATTTTATTCCTCCAGAACCTGCAGCTCAGCGAGGACGTGGCCGGGGCCACATTTATGGCCGCCGGAAGCTCCGCCCCTGAGCTCTTCACCTCCCTCATCGGTTCGTAGCTCGGCCATTCGAGACCAACTAACAGCTGTGCCAGTTTCAAGAGAGCATGTTGAAATTTGATTTTATTTATTCTCAAAGTTCAAACAGCAAAAGCCTAATTTAGAGTCTGTTTGTCCAGGCTCTGCACATGCCAGAATCATCCAGGAGATGTCAGCATAGTCCAGTTATTTACTCATTTTTGCAGTTTCTTTTTTAAAGAAAATAACAACTTGAATAGCAGGTTAAAGCATAAAAGATCTCAGATGAGCCCCTTGAAATAGATGAACATATAGTACACATATATATTTACACAGGATACAGCCGTCCTAAATTTCACAATAGTTATTCATATGACAAGAAACTAAAAGAAGTAATAATGAATGAAAATTTACTAAATTATTATTTAGCTAAGTTAAATATGGCTTTTGAATTGTAATTGAGAAGCAGAATTTAAAAAAATTAATAAAAAAAATGTCCCAGACAAAGTCGAGCACCTTGCTCATGAACTGTGGGCCAAAATGCCTGTAACAGGTGCAGAAGTCGTATTGGACGTTACAGAAAACACCGGATGCAGCGATTTCCTCAAAGTGTTGCTCAGCAAAATTTTAGCTCTGGAGCCCCATCATGTTTGTTTTCTTGTTTTATTTTTTGTTTGTTTTTGATATTTCTGTTGAACCACAAAAATCAATGTCATGATTTTAATCAAATTTTCATGTATTATTACTAGGGCTGTCAAACGATGATTTTTTAAAAAATTGTGATTAATCGCTGAAGCTTTAAAGTTAACTATGATTAATCGCGGTTTGAATTGCATGTGTAATATTCTGTTATTTTGCATATCAAGGCAGTTCTAAGCCCATAATGTAGTATATTTTACCACAGTCTTCATTGGGAATCAAATGAACACATAGAATTTTCTTTTTGACCTTTTTTTATTTAAAAAAGTGCATGTAGACCAATTTCCAAATATTAGGAAGAATAAAGTAATGCGGTGCATATTTTTAGAGATGAAATATATAAGGCCACTCTCTTAAGCTACTTTAAAATAAACAATAGCACCATTAGAAAAACAATCATAAAATTTCTAGCTGGAAAGCCCTAATTATTACTTTTTCCAGTTTCAACTTATTTCACTGACAGCTGATTTTTTTCTTCTTATTCAATGGGAGGGTATGAATAATTTTGAGGATGACTGTACGTGCATTTGGCCCATTAAACTTGATATTTTTTTCCTCAAACAAAACACACAATAGAGCACTGCAGGTTTCTGTGTAACCTCAACCCCAGCTAACCCCTCTTCTCATCATCAGGTGTCTTCATCACTAAAGGTGACGTAGGGGTCGGCACCATCGTGGGCTCAGCTGTCTTCAACATCCTGGTCATTATCGGGCTGAGTGGAATCTTTGCAGGACAGGTAGTACCGGCCAGCAGCTGCTTGTTGACTGTGTTAAAACATGTTTCTCTCCACATTCCCTTTTCATTCAAGTTAATCAGACCACAAATATGCTGAAAAGTATTAAAACACAGATTTACTCAATCTGCCTCTTTAATTTAAGTGTACATTTCTCACTTGCAGGCAGAATTATACAGTGCATTTCATAATAAAGTGCTCTTATGCTGGGGATTTTTAATAGCAGGATTATGAATCCCAGTCTGATTTTTTCTTAAACCTTTTGTGGCTTTCCTCCACAGACAGTGGCTCTGACATGGTGGTCTCTTTTCAGAGATTCCTCTTACTACATTTTGTCCGTACTGGCACTTATCTTGGTAAGATGGGAATTTAAGCAGCATTATCTTTTAGCTCGGCTTTACCTCGTCCTAACTGCATCTTAAAGAATCTATTCTGCTCTCCTTCTAGGTTATCTACGACGCCACAGTTGTCTGGTAAGTTGTGTTTTTACATTTCCGAGGATGTTTCATATTGAATAACAGTGAGCTGTGCTTATCTTGGGATCACATTTCTATTGAGGCTTTTGAAGGTTTCCTGTTTCCTCTCAATGGTATTCACAACCTTTTCTCCTCAAGTGATGACGGCGACAGCTTCCACAGTCACAGAGCAAAAGCTGAATTTGTTCAATTGATCCGGTTCCTGATTTATCTTTGATAAATAAAACATCTGAGTGTTTATCTCAGCCTGCCAAAGCTTATTTCAGTGTCAGCCGTTGGGATGACGGGGATCGTTTGAAAATCTGGCTGTAAAATTGTTTTTGATTGGTTTAAATTTCCGTGACGGCGTGTGTCATCAGTGGTAGCCTCTTCACTCGTGACTGTGTGCAACATTGCTGTTGGATTGATTTCTGTTGTGAAGCTGTTAAATCTGCTACAGTCACATTTTGTGCTCTTGGTGCTTTTTGAGCTTTCTGTCCTGGATATTTCTTTTCTGTTGACCTGTAGTCTCTTGAAAGGAAAGAGAGGATTCACACTGTGGTCTGTGTGAGGGGATTTAATGAAAGAGTAGATATATTTATGGACTTAATGTGTGTTGTAGCAACGAGTCCCTAAGAGATATATGGTGGAGGGTTTATTGAGTCACGGTGTGCCATACTGAGGCTGTCCTGCTGTATTTCACCTCACTCCTGTTCCTCTGAACAAAGCGAAGCAGATTTATGTTGCAGCTGCCTTCGCAAAAATCAGTCTCAGAGTACCTGAAGACATAAATCTTCAGAGTTCATGCAGCGTCTTTTGTGGATAATTGCTTTGCAGAAGTTTACGTCTTGTTTATGGGAAAAGGTAAAGACATGTTTGGGACTGGATTGAATTTTACCATCCTATGGTGCACAAGTCTTCTGCCACCCATTGTTTACTCATCCAGAGCCAAGAAAACAGATTCAGTGATGTATATAGTGACAAACTACATCAGAACATGCAAATATAAATAAAAGGTTTATCCTTTTTGTAAGAATGGCTTCTTGGCAGCCTTCTTTTCATATAGACCATTTCTGATGAGACTTTGGTGTCAGCTAAAGGCCCACATGCATTTCTCAGGCCCTGTTTGAGATCTTAACAGATTTTTTTCCTCCTTTTTTAAGGACATCACTTTCAGATAAATTATTTATATTTTAGGCCTGCTACACACTGCACCTTATTCAGAGATGAGCCATGTTTTCTGCTAAAAGCTCTTTGGAAATCGCCATGTTAGAGCAAAATTACTTATTTACTGTATATCTGCCGAACTGTGTTATTGTTGGATTTTTTTTATGCATGTGATTGAAGAAATGTGAACAGATTCTGTGTCTTTGTGACAGGCTGCTGGTAAGATACAATTTCTTTGCGAGGTTGTTTGTTTTGTGTAAACACAAAACTGGTTCATCCCTGAATTTAGGCACCTTTTAAGCTTAAATAACAGGTCAGTGTTAAGTGGTTTAAGAAACAAACACTTTCCTATGAAAAGAAGACTGGACTGAAAATGAGAGAAGAAGCAGTAAACATCCAAAGAAAAAGGTTAAAAGACCTTCAGGAAGCCTGGAGACTGATGAGGGTGGGTTAAAAATTTTGCATTGCACTGCAGGTCTATAAAAGTTAAGTGAAAACATTAGTATTTTCAGACAGTTTCATAGTTAAAACTCATGGAATACCAATTCTGAGAGTTTATAAAAGTGTTACTATTTGCAGAATATTCCCCACCATGTCAGAGAAAACAGGTCACAGCTCAATATAGTCAAAATCAAAACACTAAATATGGGACGTGACAGAACACACACCTACACAAACATGTCTCTGTGCCTGAGCATCACCTCCTGAAAAACAGATGTACCCTTATTATTCCACCAAGTTTGTGACCAAGTGTATTTTAGAAGGAAATGTATCGACATCTCCGAAATCCATATGAAAGGGATCCTCAATCCTGGTCCTCGAGGGTCAGTGTCCTCCAGGTTTTCTTTACCCAGGTGTGTTGAAGGTTGTTCAGAGGATGAATAGTGAATATCTTGTTGTGAAAGTGTTTTAGTAAAATAAAAATATAATTCATTGATGTTTATGAGCATCCAAGTGGCTCAACGACTGCAGGAAGCAACACAATCCTTTTAAACAGGAGTTGGGGAGATATTGTTAATGTCTTTAAAGCTTCATTATACCTCCTGTGTGTTTTTTTGCTGTTCAGGTGGGAGTCCTTGCTACTCATGACCATGTACGCAATATACATCATAATCATGAAGTAAGTTTGCCAGCACCAAATCTCTTGTTTTAGTCTTCTTGACCTATAAGCAGAAATGGTGTTAATCACATATGCGTCTAAATGCAGCAGCATGTGCTTGGTTGCAGGTTCAACTCTCAGATTTCAGTGTTTGTGATGCGTCAGTTCAGGAGCAGCAGGCTGTGCTGCCGCAGATCAGAGGAACGCAGAGACAATAAGATGGGAGAAGATGCTGCAGCGTGTAACACCTCTTTGGTTCTTCTCAGCAAAGGTTGGAGCAGCGTAACTGTTGGAGCTGATAAACATGGCTGTGCTGTAAGTTGATCCTTGTTTATATCCAAACACTCGCACTTCCACCAGGGCAAGCCCATGGCCAGGAGAATCCTCCAGTCATCATGGTAGATGAGCTTCTCATCCTCAACCCCCACAAGCTTTCCTTCTCAGACGCTGGCCTGCGCATCATGATCACCCCCCACTTCTCACCCCGCACACGGCTCTCTATGGCGGGACGCATGCTGATCAGCGAGGTATGCAACGCACCTACAGTATCGGACAGTTTTGACACACAGGTGCAACAAAAACTCATCACTCTCCCCCACAGAGACAGAGACTCATCCGGAGTTCAAAGCACCAGCGGGATGGTGAAGCTGGGCCTGGGTCGAGAGGGGGGTCAACCAGCAACAGCCTGAAGAGGACGGGCTCCTGCAGCCTGGAGAATGGAGGCGGTAGATCCGGGTTAAGAGATACAGAGTCTGGAGACAAACCTGGAGCCGAGGTGTGCCGGCCAGAGGAGGAAGAAGATGATGAAGATGGGATTTTCAGTCCGATGCGCATACCAGGTGAGGATGATTCAACCAGTAAACCTTTTAAGCTGCATGTAAGTTCCTTAAAATATTAGTCTTTTATTGTTTGAGTTAAAGGTTACCACGCATGTTAATAAGTGATGTTTTATGTGTAACAGGCAGCTGCTGCGCGCGGGTCAAGTGGCTGATCACCTGGCCTCTGGGCTTCTTGCTCTACTGCACTGTGCCTAACTGTGTTCTGCCACGCTGGCACCGCTGGTTCATGGTCACCTTCGTGGCCTCCACCTTGTGGATTGCTGTCTTCTCCTACCTCATGGTGTGGATGGTAAGAAGGCAGCAAATCAAAATAAATTGCATATATTCAAGCTGACAGGTGGGCTGTCGTTGTAAATAAAACACATACGCGTTGCTATTACAGCTATAAAGTTTTTGTTGGTCAGAAAATGATTTATCCGAGAATAAACTGTTTTTGTATGTTGTAAATTATAGCGAGTGTACCCCAGTAGAAGTCATACAACGTGACATATGCAACTCTGTCCAGCAAACTTAATCCTGATGTGTGTTTATGTTTGTATCAGGTCACTATCATCAGCTACACACTCGACATCCCAGACTACATCATGGGCATAACCTTCCTGGCAGCAGGGACCAGTGTGCCTGACTGCATGGCAAGTCTCATTGTTGCTCGACAAGGTAACTTAAACACAAGTGTTATCCTGAATCTGCATCTCTTGTCTGTTTATGCCTGTCCCCTCTCTGTAGTTTGGGTTTCAGTTCAGCATTTCTTTTCCTAGGCATGGGGGACATGGCGGTTTCTAACTCCATAGGCAGCAATATTTTTGACATCCTGCTGGGTTTGGGCTTCCCCTGGGCTTTGCGTACCCTTGTGGTGGACCACGGATCTATAGTATGCACACACTTTATCTCCATATGAAGCTCATTTCTTTATTTTTGCTTTTTGAAGTGTACCTTTGATTGTGTCTGAGAGGTTTTGGGTCTCAGATTTGTTGAATGATCTTTGATACTTGGATTTTTCCTTTTTTGTCCCCACAGATCTCCATAAATAATAAAGGACTTGTATATTCTGTCGTCCTGCTGCTGGCATCAGTGTTTCTGACAGTGAGTAAATTCAAAATGCTGCATAGTTGCAGTTGCAACATAAGCTTAACCATTGTGCTATATGTCACCACACTTAAGCTGGACTTATAGTCGCGCGTCGTCTGCGTAACCACCGTACCTGCATTGTAGCCTCTGCGTAGGTTCGCAGAGGCCTGACATGCACCTTTCTAGACCCGAGGTGCATCCCGGCTATGCAAACGTGAAGACAGAAGAACTCACTGGTGATTAGGGATGTTATGCTCGAGCCCGTCTGCTCGACTCCGCCTCGATCTTATGAACCGGAAGTCTCGCTACCGCTGTTTTGATGGAAGTGCCAGCATGCCAAAAGCCACGTGACCACACTAACCGAGGCCTCGTTACGTCATCCGCGAGTGTCGAGCCGAAATCTTGAAGAGACTGGGTTTATTAATCTGTCAGTGCTTAATACAGGTTCCAATCGCTTGGGAATTTATTGAAAAATAGTTAATTTATTACAGAGGATACTTCCAAGATATTAACCACAAAGGAAACACTAACTGAAGGTTGGCAAAGTATCTTTTATAATACACCGTGTCAGAGACAAGACAGCTCCAGACAGCGCTTCCCTCAGCTGCAGTACACATCCACGGCCAGCAGATGGAGCTCATGCTCACTGTCTCAAATGTCTTAAGACTTCGTGTCGATCTCTTGGCAGCTGTGTCAAAATGTCTGTGTCTCATGAAGCTTCGTTTTCACCATCCCTACTGGTGATTGGTCAGTATGTTAATGTGCTTTGAAGGGTTTTGTAGTTGAATGAATTAATAAATGAATGCATGTCGCTGCTACTGTTGCTCTAAAAGAGGAAATAAATGCCGCAGCTGAAGCAAACCATCAGGGTGAAAAAAATTTTTTTTTTATCTTATAAAAAAAAAAAAAAAAACAACACCTCACTAAATAAAATAACACTTCCTCTCGTCAGCACACAGACACGACTGGACGCAGATGCCGCGCGACTATAAATCCAGCTTTGGTCTTCTGCCTCCTGGTATCAGGTACACAGATTGTGTACAACAGGGTTTTACCAAACATTTTACACAAATGTGATGCAAAAGCTTTCAGAAACTGTATCTATCAAATTGAGGGCTTGGAGCCAGAGGGGCGCAAGTGGCATTTTGGGTGAATATTGGTTCAATATATCTAGTTAAAGGTCTTGATGAGCTCTATCCAATTGCCAAAAAGAACTATCTGAGATAAAACTGTATTGGATAAAGCAACAAAACAATAAAGACCGAACACAAAAGTGTGAGGAATGTTTGGAGCAAGAAGGGTGTAAATGGACTTGCGCCCTTCTGGCTCCTCCGGCTCTGAGAAATACATGAAGGACCCACGTGTTTGTTCAGAGTCAGAAGGGCGTGCTGTAAGTGTAGTTGGTGGTGCGCTTAAACAACATTCAAAATCACTGACACGGACATGGAACTGTCTGAGGCAGAAAAGATCAATATTATGAAACAAACTCATGAATCTTATATTGAAGAAGTTGAAGGTGAGTCAGAGCAAAGGAACAGGAGTCACACAAGGCCTTCACTTTTGACCTGGAGCAAGTGTTAACCACCCCCTGTAAATAGTAAAAAGAACACAAGAGAACTGTCTATTGTATATAGTACTTAACAAAAAAATTAATAAATGTAATTAAATAAATTGAATAACTCATGAATTGCCTTTCAGAATTGGGTTTAGCTAGTTCAGTGACTTTTATATAGTCTGTACTGTTACGCAGATGGCCAGAATGAAAAAGTAGATTTGAGAGGGGACAAAAACAAAAAGATAATCAACGAGTTAAATTAAAATATATTACTTATTCAAGTGTTATTCATTTGATCATTTCCCCTTTTGACCAATTATTTTCTGCTTTTTTTTAACAGATATGCCCAATTAGTCCATAGAAAGCTTGAAAATGTTTGGTGCCAAAAAGGCGTGTCTGACATTTTTGCCATATCTTTTTTTATTTTAAAATGTTTTAGAACATGTCCATTGTTTTAATATGCCATAAGTTTATACTTAAACGGGAAGTTCAGAATTTTTGACATAGGGCCTCATTTACAAGTGAGCCAGGGTACTACTAACTATCACTGAAGACAGTTTCAAAATATTTCATCCCATTATTCTAGTTCCAGGAGGTCGCCGATGCTAATGCTAGTGTGAGCCAATAGGAATCTGCTAGCTTGTCATTAAAACCAATCTTGTCCACTCCACAGAACATCCGAGGCAAATCAGCAAGCCTGTCTGTGTAAACTAGTAAACTCGTGTGTTAAACAAGTAAAACTAGCCTTGTAAGACAAATTTTGCATTACATATTGAGGAACTACTTTCTTACTAGCTGCGGAATTATATCCTACTTTGCTTTCAGGTGGTCGTGTTACTACCTTTGTCAGTGTATTCCAGTTCATAGAGATATGGTGACTGTTTGATGAAAAAAGTTCTAAATTGTCTTCAAAATCTGACATCCTCATGCCTTTCAGACGTGGCCATAGTTTGACTATATTTGTGCACGTAGCAGTAGATGATATCACTCCGCTGCCAAATACAGGAAGTAAAACTTTGTAAAGTGTCTCAGCAGCAGCAATCAAAATGCAACGAAATGCAAGGTTATTTTTATTTGTAACATTATTCTGTTAACACGGCATTTACACAGTTTGTCTTAAGTTATAAATGATTTGCCTCTGATGTTCTGTGGAATGGATAAGATTTTTTTTAATGACAGGCTAGCAGATTCCTATTGACTTACACTAGCATTAGCATCGGCGACCTCCTGGAACTAGAATAACGGAATGAAATATGTTGAAACTGTCTCCAGTGATAAGTAGTATCCTGGCTCACTCAAAAATGAGGCCCTATGTCAAAAATCCTGAACTTCCCCTTTAAATACTCATTCATGTAAATATGTCTGTGGTTGGAATGTTGTGGCCTAAGGTTAGTAAATACAGTTGATTGAAGTGTAGTTAAAATTTCGTTTAGTCTCTCCTGTAAAGTTCGCTCCCCTCTGGCTTCAAGCCCTCGAAATATGATACATAGAGCATGATAGGATTAAAGTCGTGCCATATATCCTTTTATCAAAAGCTTTATCAGAAATAGATATAAATATATTTGGGGATCTTTTCTTGCACTGATCTGTGTTTACTTCCAGGTGACGAGTGTTCATCTGAACCACTGGAGGCTGGACCGCCGGCTGGGTCTGGGTCTGTTGTTTCTCTATGCCATCTTTCTGCTCTGTTCCATCCTCTTCGGGCAGATGTAAGGCCTTACGGTCAAATGTCCACCTTGTCACGTGACTTGTTCTATAGTTACCTTTCTACCATATGTCCTTTTGCCTGAAGCTAAAAAAAACAAAACAAAAACAAAAGTGAACAGTGTTGTGTTTCTTGTAAGAACTTCTGTGCACCTTTGTAGACATCACTGATAATATACAACTACACTAACACATTTAGCACATTTTTTGTCCTTTTTGTACCGTGCTGTGTTTGATAACAGTGTTCTGGTAGGGTAACTTAGCAAAAGAAAAAAAAGAAAAAAATCAAATATGAAATGGAAGCAGCAGTGTTGTTAGCCTATTCTTAATATTAGAAAGAAAAAACACCAACAATGTGATCTGAGAAGACATTTTTTTCTACTTGTCAATTTTTGCACAGTGCTGTTGCTACTTATTAATAAATGTTAAGATTATTAACAAAACCAAGCTTAAATTTGCATTAGGAACAAATTTTGCAACCCAAGTTGAAGCTGTTGTCATTTCTCCCAGTTTTTCCTGCAAACATCTAAGCTTTAATCTTCCTGTTTAAAAACCACTAAATTAGCTTAGCAGCTAATTTGCTAGCTAACAATCTACAAATCTGAACTTCTACTTGAAATTTTTTTAACAAATATTGTGCTGTCACTATTTTATTAAAGCAATAAGTCAATAGAAGTTTAGATTCAGAGTAATTCTACGTAATTTGTTATTTATTTATCTCCTTAGTGTTTGTGCTGTGAATGCTGCTGCAGTTACGTTAATTTATGCTCACTAGCTAGTTTATCAACATCACTGCAAGCACAAGCTTCTACCTGGTGCTGAATCACTGTCTCTGTTGCAGTTTCCTTTTTTTTTTGTTCTGGCAACACTTACTAAACTGTTTCAGCAGATTTTGCACATTTGCGCTTTTAAAGGAGGTATTTGTTAAAAAGAGCCTCTACAATATAAACCCAGCACAGTAAAACTAAGTCCAGAGGCCAAACTACTCGTTAAAAGGCTCAAATCTAATACAAATTAGACTGCTGTGTCATGCTTGAAATTTTTTCAAGATATATATTTTGAATGTACACTGTAGCTGAGAACATTAGTGCAAAAATATATAATGCATTGAAATGTAGCAGCACTGACTATGAACAGCTAATAAACGTGTGTGGCACGTGTGTGCCTGAGACTTTCACAGTAGTTAATATAAAATGCACATTATCGTGACAATATTTTGCCTAACTGCTTCAAAGCAGTAAATACAGGGCACAGTGTAAGGTACATAAGAGATTAACCTAGTATAACAGTATTTTTTAAAGTCTTATTACAATGAAGTCTAATATATATCTATAGTGTACTTATGAGTGTCACAAACTTTGATGACTGAGTTCAGGTTAGTAATATGCTCCATGTTTTGGTACGACAATCGATGTTTGTAATGTTTCTTGTACATTTTATGGGATTATTTCAGTTTGTTGGAACATTTTTAAGCAAATAAATGGGACAGATGCAAGCAACACACACACAAATGTGTACAGGCATGTGAAAAAGAAAGTACCTTTATTCAGCTCTAAGGTTTCATAATGTAATAATAGTAATCATTTTTACCTTATTAATCCCAATTGGGAAATTCAGCTCTGCGTTTAACCCATCTCTAGAGTGACTAGAGAGCAGTGGGCTGCCATATCAGTGTCCAGGGAGCAGTTGTTGGGGGTTAAGGACCTTGCTCAAGGCCCCACAATGGTTTATCCTTGGTGCCATGCTGGAGACCTAAACCCTGGTTGACATGGAACATTATTTTCTGTTATTATTTACTTAACAAAAAGTAAGCTGATAATCAGAAGCACTGTGTGAAAAACTAAGTACTTCCTTACAACTTCCACAGGAATTACGAGGGAAAGTAGCAGCCAGGTGGAGCATATTTCATGTACAAGACAAATCAAAAGCATTACAGATGGGTGCAGAAAAGGCAGCAAAACAGGAGCTACAACTTAGATTATGCACCGCTCATTATGTTTCATATTCAAGTTTATTACAGTAAATTAGAAAAAAGACTGAACAACTACAGCATCACTTGTTTGGATGAGTAGAGATGAAAGTCTTTTTTTTCTGTTAAAACCAGCAAAAAAAAATACTCTGGAACAACATCTTGTTTGGCCAAAATGTAGTACTATGTTGGGGTAAAAATCCAACACAGCATATCAGCACCACGCCTCACAACTAGCAAGCACTGTGGTGGACATGGCCACAGGACCAGGGGTCGACCATGAACTCCTGTAAAACTGGTGTCAAATATGCAGCCTTACAGCCAAAGCTTGGCTGAAACCAGATCATGCATCAGCGGCCAGAAATCTGCAACTAAATCAAATCAAAATTTGTTTGCGTCTTTGTATGCGCCTTTCATGCCAAAAGCATCACAAAGTACTTAAAATAAAAAAAAATGCATATTAAAATAAAAACAAGCCCCCACACACAAATGTATACTACTTTATACTTCTTTGGCAGTCTTGTAAAAAAAAAAAAAAAAAAAAAGGTTGGACCAAAATCTTCCACAACATTATGAGAGACAGGTAACATCCCACAGAAACCAGTTACCTCACACACTGCCAAAAACTGTGTTTTGGTTCCGTTTAGGTTAAATAGACAAGGACATGTTGTAATGTCATGTTTTGCTATTAACCTCATTTCAATAAATAAAACCTGCATTTTTTAATGTTTGATATTCTCAAGTCCCTAAAATGGCAAATCTTTTTCACATGGCTGCACATTTACAGTGTGTATTTAATGACAAATGATGCTGCATTTTCAGTAACCTATATACTGACTGTTCTTGTGTCATCCAGGAAAAAAGGCACATATTAGTTGTAAGTTTATGGAAGAACTGTCAGTATTTGGTGGTGTTGATTATCTGTGAATTCTACACGTTCCATCAAAGGGATCCTGGTGATTTTTTTTTTCTTTCTTTCAAATGGCTGTACAATAATTATCATTTTCCTCTTGACAATACTTTTTACTGTTTGTAAATGTTAAACTGCTTACATAGTTTTACAAGACTGAATGTCTAACAGAGACTTGTTTTGTGGTATTTTGATATTTTGAAACAAATAATGTAAGCCTATTTGTGAATTATTGTAACAGAATGGATGCATATTTCCGTGTTCAATGGACCATGATGACTTTAAAGTCAGACTCGCTCTCCCTTCATTTCAGTATTTATCCACTGACAAGTTCAAGCCTATCATGCACAAGAGTACAGAAAATTAAGCTCCTGACTGAAGGTTTAAAACATTTTTTTTTTTTTTATCATTCAGTGAATTCAGTCATTTATCAACTAAAAATGTAAAAAAAAAAAAAAAAAAAAGCTAACGTAAACCAGATTGTTTTTGTTTTGTGCTTTGTCAACCTCTCCAACTATCACCACCTTGAACAAATTGAGCTCTATTTTATTAGTTTAGATGATTAAATTGGGATATATTATTTCAGCGGTGCACATACAGTAATAAAAGTAATCATTAGTGTCCATTTAATTTGACGTGTGATAGTATGTTTTTTTCTTAGCCTTACCCGAGGCAGAAATTGTCTTTTCGTGTCTTCGTCTCCATCCTCGTGTTGCCAGCAGATGATTCACACTAGTCTGTCACACTGACGCTCTTTCACTCAGCCATCAGGAGTCTTTGTCATACGCCTCTGTTCCACTTTTACAAATATTAATAATCCAAACAGATTGACTGTTCTCCAAAGAATGTTGTTTATTTTTCTGCTGTGATGTTAGAGGTAATATCTTAGAGTAAAAGAAAAAATATGCCGCTTTAGAGAGTGTATTGGATCATAGAAGACTGTTGTATCTTGAGTGCAATAAAAAAAAAGTGCAATAAGAATTTGATCTTTTTAACCTGTTATTTTCTGTAGGAAGCAGTGACTGAACAGATGGAGGTGCAGCTGAGAGATTAGTCAGTGCATGACTGCCATCTAATGGAGTGCATAGAATTTTTTATTACAATGTCTGCATTTTGTTCATATCACAACTCTTTAAATAGTCAAAGAGTCAGAACTATGCTCACAGCAGACATCTATGCTCTGCCTTTTAACATCTAACTTCTTTATGTGTATTTTGAGCTGATGCATGCTGTAAATTAAGCTAAACTGATTAGAGAGCAAAGTGGAATTTAATGACAGAAACCTTTAAAGATGGCTGCATGGACAAATTATACTTCAAAACTGAATTGTGGATAAATTTGACATTTTCAAGCTGCTAAAACAACTTCATTTAAACTAGATTTTTCCTGCCAATTATAGAGGCAGGCTGGAGAAAGAAAGAAAAAAAAAAAAAGAGAGAGAGAGAGTGGATTTCACTAAGTAAATGATCCAGGGTTACGGGTTGCTTCAGAAGGTTAAGAAACGTTACGTCAACAAATCACCTGAATATACACAGAATAGGCAAATGATTGATAAACAGTGATTAATTGCAGCATCATAGTTTTAAGAAAAACAAAAACACATTAGGGTATAGTGCTTAGCATTTTATTTTCTTGAAGACTTTTTTCATACAATAAAACATTCCATCACAATCCAAGTAAAAGTCCACCCAAAGAGAATTCACCTACTACGTAAACCTATGATCCTGATTCGAATATCACTTGATTTAATAAGCAATTCTCTCCCAAAGCTAGAAACAGGAAAAGCGTAATCTGATATTCAACAATGATTACTGAATCGTTGTGATGTGATTATGAGGTGGACAATCTTCTCATTCATACCAGTTCCATTCAAAGACTGCAGACTAAACCATTCAGCGTTTGCCTCCTAATCCCATTACGGACTTTGCTTCTTGTTTTGAGCTTTGGCAGAGAGCTGCTCACTTGAGACCTAGATCACAGGATTAACTAGAAAGCAACTTCAACCGAACTCCCAAAATGTCCCACACGTCAGGTATGCAAACATTATCGATGAATACAAAACAGATAAATATTCTAGTAGCCACGGTCTCTAGATAAAACAGTAAGTTTAAAATGTGAAAATAAACCAAGTGACACTCGTGTAATGCTTTAGTAATTGTTAGTTGGCTATTGAAACGACATGATAGAATGGTTAATTTATATTACACCACTTCCCAGACACCTTTACCGACCTAACTGAGACGACTACGTAGCATATGAGTGTTGACAGTTACTGAACATGCACTTGTTTCTCTGTAGAGTACGCCGTTATCCAATAGACACTGCAGCTATCGTCACTATTTCTCCCTCCGACTTTGTCCCATCTTCCAACAGCACGTTTCAACCCTTTAAATACTGTTTCTGTTTGAGGTAAAGTCACTGCTTCAGCAGTTCAGTCAGGCTTTTTTCTTTAGCCCTACCACGGAAGGAAACCATTGCATAATAAAAACTATAAAAGCAGTGACAAAAACAGCCCCCTCCCCCAGGACTAAACATGTACAAGCTCTTTCTACAGCATGGAGTCATCCAGAACTGCTGCCCCAGTCTACCTGTATTAACATTTTCTTATAGAAAATTGACAGTATCACACGTTATCTGTCAGCAGAGACTGACAGCATCACACAGGAGCTCTAATATTGCTTTTTTCATTGTGACAATCTCAGATCACTTGTACATCAACTGCATCAAAACAACCAAGCAGCGTCGCAGCCGACACCGGATATGGTGCGTGATCAGCAAACTGCTAGAACACAGCGATATTCCCTTTACCTGACTGCTGCTGTAAATAGGAATTGTTTCGAAACGGAACACACACGATGGCATCCGTCAAACAGGCACGGCCTCTTCGGACCAGTTTTGCATCAACATCAGCTCCTCTGTATTGCTGCAGTCTTTAGGATCAGTGCCAACAACAGGTTTGTCTAAAAGTCTCAAAAGCCTGAATGAAACACACACAGCAGCACATCGTCACGCCAACGCTTCTGTGTAACTCGATGAGCTCGTAGCGCACGAGAGTCGAACAGACTGGACTAACCCGCGATCTTCGGATCATGCAGCCTTTGGGCAACTCTGACAAGAATGTAAATGATTTCATCACTTTCCAGTTTTTTGTTCCTCTTTATTTCGGTGTCTGCGTGTGGCCAGTGGCAGTGGATAAGATGGAAAAATCATTCACAGTCTCAGCAAATCCCTTTGACTGTATCAGATGGATCACCAAATATCACCACAAAACATTTGGTTGTGGATTTTTCCCACAGTGATGAAATGGGCACCAATAATAAAAGACCATTATGTGACCATTCCTTTTCTCCAATTTATACATACTTAACACTATTATATACCATAGAAATATATAAATATTATAAAATGTCTTTTTTCACTATTAGCAAGCAAGGGCATGCCATCTGATTTCATGTTTCTGCTCTAGTCATAAAATCAGTACACCGCAGACAAGAGACGAGGTTTTAGCAACTTTATGTATAAAAGCTGAACAGAAATTGATAATTTGGCTATTTATGGTGTATTTTTGAAATGACTGAAGCTCAAATTGGCTATGTGGCAAGCATGTGAAAATAAAAATCTATTAGTCTGAATCTGCGGTTGGAACTGTGTAACAGTCATATCGATGCTAAATGAGGCCAGTCTGGTAAGGTATACTTCCCTTTTCACTATTTATCTGTCCAGGACACACTCCCTCTGAGGTCAACTTGTCAGGGCAGTTTTTCATGGATCTTCAGGGGTAAACCATACAGCTGTGGGACGGTTGGGACACAAATAAGTGCAGGCTGGAGGTGCCATCATGACGTTGGCACGTTCTGGTTCTGGTATATGGAAGCCTTGTCTTTCAAACGGTCCAGGCATAGATGACAGCTCCAACTCCCTGTGTGCCACAATCACAGAGAGAGATGTTTAAAAACATGAAGCGCTGAAACCCCCTCCAGCATCAGTACAGCATTTAGGATCATCACAAGTTTTCTCACTTGAAGCTTTCATTAAAAGGTGGGTTTAATAAATGTTGAGTGTCTTTTTTTTTTTTTTTAAATCTTTGATTCATGATTTTCTACAAAGTAGTGTTTATTTCACATGCAGGACTCACCTTCTGGAGGTTCAGACATCGGTGGGTTGAGGCAGTACATGTGATAGCCTCTATCACAGTCATCACAGAACAGAAGCTGATCCTGGAGGAAAAACACTTTAGTGTCCTAAACAGTCTAGATCCCAGTTAACCAGAGTTACATTAAAATGTTCGTTCATTCATTCATTCATTCATTCATTCATTCATTTTCTAGACCGCTTATTCCAATTCAGGGTTGTAGATTTGAAATATTCAGATTTTGAAAACAATTTGCTTTTTTTCCCTTTAAACTTGAAAATAAAACTAGACAATCCTGATAATCTTTGCAAAAACTTACAATTAAGGATATTTTCCAAAAAGTGAACAAATCTGCACATTAAAGGAATTATAGAAGATGTTTCTTTCAACTATTTTTGCAATATTCGATTAAATTTGGTTCACTACCCCATATGCTATGATTAATTAAAAGCTTTAAATATATAAATATTATACATCAGCTGTGAAAGTAATGGGACTGAAAAAACATCTGCTAGTCACCTCTGCATTCTTCACATTTTTCATTTGTCTACTGGCCCGTCGATAACTTACTACTGTGGTAAGAGTAACTGATGGTCAATTCAACGGGTAATCGGTGAGACTCATCAATAATTGATTGATTGGCGAGAGTAATGCGGTGCGCTCTCATCTGATGTTCACAGCAGGTAGCTAATCATTCTGCTAGCAGTTTGCAACGTTCAGATGACGATATCTGTTTTACTTGTGTCTGTCACATGATGGAGAATCTGTACCTGCTGTCTGCTAAACACCGGAGTGGCTCGTGATCGTTGTTCTGTTGCCGGGGGAGGGAGCTGTGAATCTAGAAGGTTGGTCTAGCACATGTGCATTATTCAAAAACTCGCTAACAGCCTCTGCTTTCAGAGATACCGAAAACATCTTCTATAGCGCCTTTAATAGTTAAAATAATTCAATTCCTTGTTACCGATCATCATCAGCCTGACAGACTGGTGGACTAATGAGACTGAGACTAAGACTTGTATCTCTCACTTTATTTTTAATTTCCAGAGGATATTCTCAACGGAGCTGATCAAAATAATGCTTTAGTTAGTTTAGTTGTGTGTGTATGCTTGAATGTCGATGTTTGTATTTTTATGAGACATTAAGCTTCAAGCACTTGCAAAAAAGGGGACTCATCTAAGGATGCCCCCAAGGGGTGGCCAGTGCCCCCCTGAACAAAAAGCTGGCCACCCCACTGGCCACCCCTCCCCCAATTTTTTTCTCTTTTATATCAGTTTTTATGTACTATTAACACAGCGCAGCATGCTTTGCTTATATTTGAATGTCAAAATCTTTATAAGCGAATAAAAATAAAATGCATAAAAATCTTACACTCGACCTACCATTTTCTGCCATTGCTCTTTTGCCATAGTCCCCCCCATAGGTCTATTACACCTAATTAACTCGCCGTTTCTTATGCAAATTCATCCAAAATTATGCCAATGGAACAAGTGAAATTTACTTATAAGATTTCTTGAAATAAGATGCATTTGTCTTAAAACAAGTTTCTGTATCTCACTGAAATGTTTTTCTTTAGGTGATTTTGTCTTATTTTGAGTGTGATGAGATATTTTGATTAGAAATTAGGAAAATATACTTGGTAAGATTTGAATTTTTGCAGTGTATTGTTGAAATCATGGAAGTTTCCTGCAGATAAAGCCTTATATAGAGGCCCATTCAACGGATCCACGACTAATCTAAATAGTGTCCAAAGGAGTCAGAGTGATACAGAAATGTTACTGGTTAGTAAATGCACGTATAAATTCCAGAAATAAGGCCCAGGTTGAAAGAAACAAAAGTTATCCTTTAATAACCCTTGGCCACCCTGCTCTTTTCTGTGGCCACCCCTAAAAAATTTCTGCCTGCGCCCCTGGATTCATCACCTGCTATGCCCACTCAAGATGAAAACCAGACAATTCTTGTAATTGCTGCATGCATCTTAAAATAAAAAAAAGTTGGTGAACTCACGTCATTCTCTGATGTGCCACACATGTTGCAGCACTTGCACTCGATGCACTGCCAGCGATACGTCTTCACAGCTGCCATCATTACAGGAGTGAACTGCAGGCAGGAGGGGTGACCTGCATTAAAGAAAGGAATTACTTATAGTTATCCTCATTCTCACAACTACACGTGCAGCTTTTCTCATATTGCTACTTTATTTAAGCCTTCTTATGCCAACAAAATACCTGAGCGTCCGCAGTCAGAGCAGGACACCAGCTCCTCTGACTGGCCTGTCTTGTGATTGGTTTTGGAGTCTCCCAGGCAGAAATCACAGTAATTATTAGGCAATGCCAGACCATCTGGACCTTTCTTGGGAGCTAGATGAAAACACCCAGACAGTTATTCAGCAAGTCCAGAAGCAGTGATCGTCCAGCTGCACAGTCACTGCCGTGATAAAGAGATCCGTCTTTGGTACTCGCTGCTTACTTTTTGGCTCCTCGGGCAACGGCAGAGCAGGCTCGTTGATTTCCATATCCTCCTTCTCCTCACCCTCCTCCTCAGCCAGGTGGGAGTGGGCGTAGTGATAGCTCAGGCCAGGGCGGTTCTTGTAGCGCTTCCCACAGACTGCCACGGAGATAGAAAATAGAACATGTATGAATATGAAAATGAAAAACAGGCATCCCAGTCCACAATGACAAATATGCATTCACTTAGAATATAAAAAAAAGATATTAAATCGCATTTAAAGTATTTTGAAGGTACCAACTGTAAGAATCTGAGGGGTTTTAAGAATACTGCTGTAATAAAAAAAGGCTTTGCAGCAATAATCTTTAAACATGGTTTAATCCTCTGTGATTGAAAATCTGAGAAACTACATGGAAACATCATACAAAAAAACTTAAAAGACAATTCAGGCAAACAAAACCAGAGAGACCTATGTGGCATCCATTTGTGTGACTTTTATGGTGGTCTGATTGAATACTGTGTGGTGGCTTCTATGTGGTGACAAGTGATGATGTGTGAGACAGACAGGAAATCATTTTCACCCACCATGTTTCTGTGGCTCAAGTCAAATATCAAAAACAGACACAATGATACATGGATACAAACTGGAGGCAAGGATGCAGCAATGTGTGAAGAACATATTCTGGGATGATGTTTTAGGACAAGCAATGTCTTTTCTGCTAAAGCTCTCTGGAAGAAACAATAACCTCAGAACTGAGGTGCCACTTCAACAGAGCAGTCATAAAACAGAGGACCGTTTAAAATCAGCCTCTAGAAGGACTGAAACATTTGACAGATGAGTCACTCTCCACAAAAACTTATTTTCAGTCCCACAACCTCCTTTAGATATCTATATTAGGAGTCAAAAATGATGACAATGGGGAAATGCATATATTGTGTGCAGTCTTGAGGGGTTGAGATAACATCTGAACCACTGGTGCTGCTATTTGTCTGCAGTCAGTGAATGCATCATTGGGTAAATCTAAGCTCAGCTTTATGAAACTGATGCCCAAATTACATAAACTAAGAGACATGATAATTTAGTTTCATTTTCCTTCGCTAACATATATAACGGTCTCTTTGAGACTAAAATTATCTTAATGATAACTCTACCACTGCTTTAACTTTTTTACTATTTAAATGAGGAGTCGGCGGGATTCTAAAGATGACTTATACTTAAAAAAGCAAAGAAAGGTCAGTGTGCACTGCAAAAACTCAAATATTACCAAGTATATTTTTATAATTTCTAGGCAAAATATCTCATCACACTGAAAATCAGACAAAATCGCCTAAAAAGAAACATTTCAGTGAGATATAGGAACTTGCTTTAAGACAAATGCATTTTATTTCAAGAAATGTTATCAAGAAAATTTCACTTGTTCCATTGGCAGTTTTTTTTTTTTTTTTTTTTGCTTATTACAAGCCCCCCTAAAAAATTTGGCCACTCTAAAAGCAAGAAAAAAAAGATTTTCTTTTTTTTTTTTCTTTTTTGTTCGTTTGTAATAGGCAAAAGAATTCTGCCGATAAAACAAGCAAAATTTCTTCAAATAAGATGCATTGCCTTAAAACAAGTTCCTGTCTCACTGAAATGTTTCTCTTTAGGTAATTTTGTGTTATTTTGAGTGTGAGATATTTTGACAAGAAATTAGAAAAATATACTTGTGTAAGATTGAGTTTTTGCAGTGTGAGGCCTTTGCCACAGAATGGGTGTCACACAGTAAAACTTCTTCTTTCACTTCCACGTAATTTCTGTCTTTCATTTCCTTAAAACGCTAATAATACTATTTCATCATCTAAAAGAGAAATGTTTTTTGGGGGGGGGAAACATCTAAGCAGAGTAGTTACAGACTCCAATAGGTGCATCACACCATGTGACTGTATACAGTGAAAAAGGCTTGGAAAGAATTTCCCCACAAAAGGTCAAGCAGACATCAAACTGGCACAAGACTGTAGCAAAGGCTTTAGAAACCATTGATGCGCAATGATAATATACAAGATGCAGAGGTGATAAAAAAGGGGGCAAAACATGACAAAACTGCAATGAAATCAAACTGAAGGCAGCCAAGTGTGAGACATAGACAAAGCAAACAGGATCCAGCCCTGTAGCTCATCTAGATCTGAAGAAATTCCAGGCGCAGACTGAGAAGTAAAACTTAATTTATCAGCCCAGTTGATCCAGCTCATATACGTGGCTCAGACAACACTTTAATGAATCTCTAAAGAAACTTTATTCTAAATCTAGTTAACTAAATCTAAGTAAACTGCTTGAAGCAGAAAGTTTAGCCTCTGATCTGAACTACACAGAGAGCAAATCTACTTGGTAACACAGGCAAAAAGTAAAAACAGGCAGTGAAGACAAAAGACAAAGCAGACTGGAGGAAAAAAGTAATGAAGAGAAATATACCTCTTTCAGAAGGTTTTGAAATATGCTTTTGTTTGATAGTGTCTGAAAGAGAGAAGAGAAGGAGAAGAGAGAGCACTGACAGAGAAACAGGCTCATAGACCGACAGTCAGTGATGCTCCACTGCTAAAAGTGAAACTGCTTGACAAAGAAGAAATAAAAACATTTTAAGCAGAACAGATCTGTAGTCTTAAAACACCAAAGAGAATGTTTACTTCTACACATGAAAAGATTGGAAATGCAGGTTTAAGAAAAGTGTGACATTATAAAGCAAGCTAAACAAGCTTTAAAAATAATAGATAAAGAAGTCTAGCAAAGAGCAGGAAGAAGGTGGAACAGAGCAGAACATTAACAGGAAGGAAGGAAAGGTGACAGAAAATATTGTCTGTTGCTTGAAAAGATTACAAATAGAACAACTGTTTTGATCTGCAGGGACCCTCTTCTCAGACCTGAGTTCACATGCTCTAATCTGACCAATCAGGACTCACTATCACAGGCGTAAGGTTTGTCTCGGTCCTCCAGCGCTGCCGTGTCCAGTTTCTTCCTGCTGCTGCCCACTCCTCGACCCTGTGGACATTATTGGAGTCAATGAACAGACAGGGATAAAACCACACAAAGATGGAATTGAGGAGATATTTACCTTCCCTTTCCCTTTGCCTCTTCTTTTCGGCGTGTCTTCCTCGTAATCTTCATCGTCAAGGTCATCTAGGAAGTCGTCTGGCTCGAGGATCCTCTATGTTACAGAAAGTAGAGAGCAGGAATGTAAAAAAAATAAACAAATAAGTAAAGTCAACCACATCCAGTCCAGACATGCTTTACAGCTCATCTCATTTAGCAGCCTAAGTAATACAAACATTTAACACCAAGACTAAATGAAAATAAAAAAAACCTTTCTAATCCGAGCAGCAGGGTTCACGCCTCCAGTGTAATCACTCTGGTTTGAGTCCTCCTCTGATCCCCGGAGGTCTGCGGCTGTCCGTTTGTCCAAAGAATCCCCCTTCAGTAGGGCTTCCAGGCTGCTGCCATCCGATGAAAGCAGAGCATCCTTCTTCAGCCCTAAATCCAGCTCTGTTGTTAAATAACAAATAGCTGAAAACACTCACACAATGGCCAAACACAAACTATGAAACAAAGAAAAACAAAAGCAATTGTTCATATGGATGAAAATAAAGACACCAGACAACATTTCACTAATAAATTCCAAGACAAATTAAAGAACTGTTCCCTTATTTTTCTTGAAGCTAACAGGTTAGAATAGGGACTACGCTGTGCTCGTTGCTGCAGTACCTGACTTGACAGGAGGAAAGATGAGCCGTGGGTCCTCTGGAGGATGAGATCTCCTTTTCTTCCTCCATCTCCTGGCTGGGTAAGTATAGAGCTGCCCTGGAGCCATGCCTGGGGGATGGTAGAGCATATCCATCTACATAACACTGACTTTACCCACTCAAAACCACAAATACTTGTCAGATTAATCGAAAAAACTGTTCCACATACCATGCTGTTTTCTTACAACTCTCCAATGTTAACTTCTTTAAAGATATGCATTTCAGTAAGCCCGTCTTGTGCCTCACCTGGTCCTCTGTGTCTCTTCTCCATCCAGATGTAGCAGTTGCTTTGAGCAACACCAGTCTGAGAGTCGAGGAACGGCATTCGAACACTCCTCTCGGCGCAAAGCCTGGCGTTGTAGTTGTGACACTGTTCCAAGGCATCTCTGTAGTACTGCTCCCCAAGCCTGATTAAACAAAACCGGAGGCAGAGTGTAACCTTAATGGTCAAAAACAAGAAGTTACAATATTCTGTATCACCAAAGGAAATTACAAGGGGAAACAATAGCAGGTTTTCTTTTTTTTAAGTAGACCAACAACAAAAACTTGGAAGTCAGCAGTATCCCATACATGCTGTTATATATCACAGTAGTGAAGCATACTTATTCCCTATTGGGAAAGATGAAGTTGAATGTACTCAAAGCTCATGACAGACATCTTACTGTTTTTTCAAATCCTTAAATTCCAAGAAAAAATGGGGAGAGAATGAAAACAAATGGTCTTATTATCCAGCTACAGCAACAACTGAGACCACCAGAGTGCCCCTGAGCAGTTCCCAGCTCCACAGCTGCATTTAGGCCTATATGCTGCAGCTCAGGCTGTCACGGTCAGGAACCTGACATTTTTTGCATTTATCTTGGTTTTAAGCTATTTTTAAAGCAGTGAAGAGGAACAATTCAAGTTACAATAAGTTACTAACAAATTCATGAGTTATCTACTTACAGAATTAGTTACGATAGATCCCAGCATTTAGAATAATTTCATCTGTGTATTAACGTACTTTTACTATCGTTGTGAATCAAACCCAGCAAATGTTGGGCAAAAACTCAACCAAAACGGCCTGTGCTTATTTTGAAAATAGTTGTTTTAGTATAGTTGGCAACATTTAATCTTCATGTGAAATCATTGCTGACATTTCCAACGATCAGCGTTAAAAACCAAGTCCCATGTCCTCAAAGTTTTTTTTTCTTCACACTTTACTAGAGGCTTGAAATAACCACAGTCCTTTCATTTCCAAAACGTCTCTGTAATTACAGCTAAGCTCGTGTAATTACAGTCTAACGTCAACCAGGGTTTCGGTTCCACCAACAAACGAGAAGAGACAACGGAAATGGAAGCACGTTAGGCACAGACGGCTCGTGACATCAAAGCATTAAACTTTACACCTCACCAGAGTTGCTGCGTGTGAGTCCGAAACATGACAGCTACAGTGGTTACTCGGGCTATACACTTAAAATGAAGAGACTTATTTCTTAAGTCTTTCATTCATTATAAACAAGTCGGCCAATTGCCACAGACTGCGTTGGACATAACACTCACTTTAGCTTGTTAGCGCGTGAGCCACCTAGCTACTTCACTCACTTGACGTTAGCAGCACGACATACGTTTGATTATAAAGACAGAGCAAGTGGCTACAATATTCGTACGACTACGTTAACAGACAGTTTACGCATGTTCTCCTACATTACCAAATGATTCCCGTCTCTAAAAGGTCAGCTGTGTGTCTGCTAACTTACACTTCCATTCCAGGATGTGAACAGACAAGACACGACGCTCCGATACCGTTGGCTAACCATACTAAGTCAACTGGAATGTGGCTAAGCTAATCAGATAAAGAGTCAGTGACTGTGTGGCCATACAGCCGTTATAATGCGACTACGGAGTATGTCATCTGCGTAGTTGTAAGGTAAGTAGAGAAGTCCAGCACTTACAGTTTGACAACATTCTCAACAACAGCTGCCATCTTGCTTTGATCCACGGTTAAAGTGCCTGCCGGGTAATGAGTGCCCTCTGTCCGGACTTGTAGGCAGATTGAGTCAGAACCAAACGTGAACCTGAGTGCCCCCTACTGGTGGCCATGTGTAATTTGTCGGCTAATTGACAGTGAATCCTGTTGTTTTGTATTTTGTTGTTTTGGGTTTTTATTTGAATTATACGTTGATCTATTATTGAATTATAGGACAACTGAAACTGTGGATCATTATCACGATCACATGTAGGCAAACCGTAGAAAAGCACACATAAAATAGAAAGTAGTGCAGTTCCAGTTTGGCTTACATCCACTTAGACAGACTTCTGTTTTTTTCCCCCTTTCATTTCAAATATTGCCAGTTTTGCAAGGGAAATGCATTTTTGGGACCCCAGGTTGGAAACCACGGCAATAAACACCAAACAAAAGTCAGTAGCAGGATGTGCCATTAAACATTGTCAGAAATTTTTTCAGGTTTGTGCAACCCCCTCATACTAAACTGCTGCTCATTCCACAAAACCCATCTTTCTTAAAAATGTGGTTTCATATAAAAGGGAAATGAACAGACTTTGTAATATTTGCATTTCCTAGAGGCGTTAAAGAAATCCACCAAATTCTAATTTCCATAGTTTTTGTCCTATTGTTGCATTTGGTGGCATTAAACTTGGATTTTCTGGTCCCAGACAAGGACAATTTAAAGAGAAACCTCCCCTACTGTATAGTCATACTTTAAATATTGTGGGTTTTGTTTAAGTGTCAATATTTCACATAACTCTATCCCTAAAGATAGCATTATCGCATAAAATATAACACATTTTTTACACATTTTCAGTAGTTAAATTTCTGCATTAATTACAATTACATGCCCACTGAAGAGCAGTTACAGTATAAGTCACAATAAAGCCACTAAGTGAAATGCAGAGCAATGATGAGTTTGTAACTTATTTTTCAAGAACGCTGCACCACAGTTGCGGGACGTCACACACACGTAACTTTAATCTGGGAGAAACAATCAGGCCTGGAGATTTCTTCAAAGAGTGGGGGATTTGTTTGAAAGCTAGGCCAAGACTAATTCTTCCGTCAGGACATGGAACCTTGTGACTTTAACACTGAAATGCATTTACAGGGAGCTTTGTGAGCAGTGCAAAACAGTATTTTGACAAGAACACACTGACCAAACACACTTTCTTTTGAGGACTGAAGAATGAAAAGCATTATACTTTTACTTAGATTCTCATAAATGCATTAAAAAATACCCAAAACATTGTTGATTAAACCATGTTTTATTATTCCTAATATTAGATGTAGATACACAATTCAACAAACAGTATTTTTGATTTGTAATGAAAATGCTCCACAGCACACTGACATCGTGTGGAAGGGTCTGGTATAACAGACACGTACCTGAAAATGGACAGCAGTTGTAATTTTTGCAATAAGTTGCATTAGTAACAGTAGTAATAATAGTAACAACAGTAGCAATAATGATCAGAATAGCAATTAATAATAATAGTAGTGGTATTAACAACTCTGAATTACAGAGGAACAGACATTCGTCAAAAGTAATGAGAAATGAAGGTAGGAGGACAGGCTTATCAAATGCTGCAAGACAGACCACTGGATGAAAAAAAAAAAGAAAAAAACAAGCTCCCACCAGATGGCAAATAACCTGCCTTCGTCTAAAAGAGGAAGCTCAAACTGTCACCAGGCTCCATTTACTCATGTCCAATTCTTAACATGTAAAAGCTGTTAGTTTTTTTCTTTTTTAAATTACAAGAACTCTTAGAACCAAAAACCTATCTGTTTGACATCAATAATGCATACATCCCATATTCTGGTCAAAGCTCACCAGTAGCACAAAGTTATTTTAAAGGATGCAATATGCAACATCAAATTGCAGCCAGCTGAGGACATTCCCACAAGATTGGATTGCCAGGATCATTCTGCATTAAGTATACAGTACAGTATTAAATGTGCGAGTATGTGTGATATAGAGAGAGCCTGTGTACAGTATGTCAAGTATGAGAATTATTTTTGCTTCACGTGACCAATTTGGCCAAACTAATTTAAATCATTCACATTCAAATGAGCTGATAAGAAAATACACTGTGTGACCTCTGAGCTGGAACTCGTTAACAATCAACTGGATGCTGTGGCTGATGTTCAGAGCAGAGAAAACGGAACAGCTTGTCCACCAGAAAAGAATGACTCCTCCATACAAAACTGTGCACAACGTATGCAAACTGTGTCGGCTCACTTAGCGTATGTTGTGTGGTTCCCGGATTGTAGTTTAGTTTCAGGCCACTTGAACTATACTGAAACTAGCTCTGTCACACGTCTGGGAAGCAAACTCCCATGAACAGAGGCAAGGCAAGTAGGATAAAGTTTGGACTGCGTGCTGTTAACTGAACCTAGTTAAATATTCTCTGCTTGGATGATCAGAAATCTCTGAGTCTGAGCAGTCTTTCATCCAAGCAGTAAGATATTCGTTTGGAATAGGAAACAAAGGCCAACCTGTCTACACTTAAAGCCAGTTGTGCCATCACAACAGTTTCTGATCATCACTCTCCTCAATTCCCAGCTTTAGTGTGTTACTTCTGATGAGTAATAAATTAAAAATTGCAGCTCAGCTCCACTACGTTCACCCATTAGACACTGGCTGCATCAGCTGCTCTTAGAAATAGCTAATTCCACTGACTGTCGGCAATAACGGATGTGAAACTGTGCTACTGTCTACATTCACAATATACTGTAAATGCTGTTTTCTTGTAGTCGTTTACATTATTAAGGAATCTAACAAATCTATTCATTTGTTTATATTTACTACACTAGAGTAAGACGATCATGTCATTTATTATAACTGCCAATTACATAAAATTAGTCGGTCTCCAATCCTGAATATGAGGTGATCTCATGTCTTCAGAGTACAACAACACAGAATAAATGGCAATGATTTGACACATACAAGCATTAACCTACATTAAGTCATGCCACATATGCAAGAGCAACAAGCTCAAAGAGAATTTAGGACTTATTCCACTCTGCCACCACATGTGAGCAAAGCTTCCCATGATTACTGTTAGTCATTTTGTCCTGCATTTAAAATCCACTGACATACATTAGGTCATTGCCACAGGTCACTTTTTTCCCTCCCCCCTTAAACATTCACATCTTCGCATTAAGAAAACTTTCTTTAAGACTGTTTGAATGGAGGGTGAGTAAACAAGGGTTTCAGTGTAAATGTAGTGGGTTCAAGTAAAGCTCAGGCTCATATCTCTGTTTCAAAGCACATCACGTGCATTCTTCACTGCTCATCCTATCTCACTTCCACGCCCTTCACATCACCTGGTATTAAGTCTGTCAGCTGTCTATCTGTCCTGCTGCATCTCTGCAGTCTGCCACAAAAAAATGTGCTTAAGCTTTTTATTCAAAAACTGCCCCCATGCCTTCATACCAGTAGATAGAACAGAAATAGATATTTGACTGAAACAAAAAGAAAAGATCTTGTGAAACGTCAATGGTAATGTCAGCTTACATGTCTTATAAACCAAGAGGAAAAGAAAGTTTTATGAAATCATTCCAGTCATATTAGTTTGTGTTTGAGTCTGGTTTTCATCTGCATTTGAGCACTGAAAAGCAGCATCCATCTGGCCTTGTTTGATCAGGAACAAATAAACATGCAAAATCCACAGCACCACAACTCACACACACACGCACACTAGAAAACTAATCTTCTCTGCTTTGTACAGAAAAAAAGAAAGAAAGTTGAAAATCAAGCAGAAAAGATCACTCAAAAGAAATAATCAAATACAGGCAGAATTAGAAATAAAAAATAAAAATAAAATAAAACCACTTATTAAATATATATATCATTTTCCCAATGAAACTTGTGATCACTTACTGCACACAGCTAAAACTTGATATTTTATTTATGTTGCAAAACACCTCATAAACTTTCTTTCCTAAAAAAAAAAGAAAGAAAACAAAACAAAAAGAAAACGAACAAGGGCAAGCCCAACATTCTCCACTAGTTGAACCAAATTTGTTTTTCTCCACAACATAAATCAAGATTATATACTAATTAACTTGTTTTCTCAAACCAGCAATTGCAAAAGATAAATAGAAATAATAATAATAATAATAATAATATCAATTATATCGATCAGGTTAATAACGTCAATACCAGGAACATAAAAAGAGACTGATGCGATCCCTCCTATAAGAGTGTTTGGGACAGTAGGGACATGGAACCGGAGTGCAGCCGAGTGGAACACCACCTTCCTTTGTTGAGTTGGAGACATGGCATCGTAACAGCTCTCCTAATCGAGACTTACCAAAGAGAGAGAGAGAGAAAAAAAAACCTCCTGCTGCAGAAGAGCTGTTTTGTTGGACTGAAGCTGAGGTGGGTCCAGATCCAAACTAACACCAACCACAAACCTGTTACTCAGACCAGCAAGATAGTCTGAAAGTGAATGAGGGGGGTCTCTCATTGTCGGGTGCAGCTAAATGTGAAAATTGGGTTGGATGAAAGAAAAGTAAATAAAAGATAAAACCTGGGAGGGAGAGAATCAGAAAGGAAGGGAAAGAGTTTTCGGCAAATTCCTTAGGGCCTGCACTGAGAGCAGTGTGTTTGTATGACCTGTGTGTTCGTTCCTTTCTGTCTGCCTCAGTCTGTTGGATTTTGATTAATGTAGTTTCATAGACTAGTTATAAGTCTTCTATTTCTTCTTGCCAAAAAAGCTGAACCTCTTCTCACGATCCTTCTCTTTCCCATCTTTGTTGCGCATGGTGACACTTCCAGTATCACCTGAGCTTGGGGAGATGGGAGGCATGGTCATGGCACGGCTGAGGGCCCGGGGACCTCCGGGTGAGTCTCCTGATCCTGTTGGGATGGAGCCCAGAATGGAACGAATCCAGGAGCTCATTTCCGCCTTTGAACAAACACCACTGTTAATACACCTCATCATTCATTAACACACACCAATATAGTTTACGTTCATCTATTCCAGTGACATCCTTTGGTTCTGAACATCTCACCTCATCCTTGGCTTGAAACAGATACTCTTTCCCATCTCCTAGTCTGCAGACACAAGTTTGATGAATTAACAGTCAGAAAAGAAAATTTAACATACCTCACAATATTCTGAATCTGGGTGTGTTATTTTGGTGTCATTCATCAAACAGAAAAGCAGCGCAGGAAGTTTACAAAGAGCTTCTTTTGTGCTCTTTCATTCTCACCTGAGCTTGAATACATGTTTCCTCTTTTTATAATCATGGGCTACTTCGCATGCAGCCTGTCCCAAGCTGATGGGCACCTCCCCGTGGTATGGAATGCCGTTGCTCGCACTCTTGCCGTCTTTATAGAAACCAAGACTTCCTTTTCTTAGGACACAGTACACATTCTGCCACGACCTTCGGGAACAAATTAATCAGGTTAGCATGAAAAATGTGGCATAAATACACTAGTGAAATAAAGTACACTATATTATATTTCTTCTACGTGAGCAAATGGACCTAAGATCCTTTAGATCTGTGCCTTCAAAAATCACAACACTCTTTAAAAACAACAGACAAATGTCTGGACTAGTGTTGTACATGCTTTACAGACAGTTAGATAACAGATCTGAGACAGACTGAAACACATGACAGACTTTTCACTTTATTCAACAAATATAATGAAGTGTAGAGATGAAAATGGATGACAAATTGGGATTTTCAGCCTTGCAATGCATGGCAAACACTTTCCCAGTCATCCTGGTAAATGAGGTCTTTGTTGGCTTGCAACAACCAAACCTCACCTGCTAGCTGCCTTTTTGCTGTGGGACTCCATCTCCTGTTTTCGACATAGCATCCCCTCCATGGTTTCTGGCTCAGATTCAGCTCCACCCCTGCTTGGTAGCGTGGCAGACGGCTCGAGTCGAGAAGATGCCAGACCGCTGTCTCTACCAGGTCCGTTCACTGACTCAGACTCTGAGCCCTGTTTGTTAAAACCAGACATGAATGGTGGTGAGGAGGCAGAAAATGCACAACTGGATAAATGAAGGAAGTAGCAAAGAAGCCGTTCACAGCCATACATGAAAAGCCATAATGATGCACTGGATAATTACTTGATACATTTGCAAAGTGTGGGTTCACTGGATTCAGATAATCGCACAATACACTGACATTACTCCAACGATTAGTCTTTTACAAGGGTGACACATACTGTGCTACAAAAAGACCGTTCACACACAAAACACACAAGAAATACTAAAGTTGACTAGTTTGAATATTTCCCTTTTTTAAAAAATAACCCAAACGCATCAAAGGAACCTAAAATCAGATTTCCTGTTAGCAGCAACAGATATTTGCATAAAATTCCTTCTCATTAATGTCTACACGTCTTTAAAAGAGTCTCAGCCATTTATATTACTTGTAAATAAATAATTCTATAATGAGCAAATGCAGACAAAATCTCACAGGATTACACAATTATTGACAGCTCAGCCACAAGGCTTTAAACCTTTAACATCTTTCAAGTTGTTTATTCTGGCTTTTATTTCCCATAAAAACCTGAAACACAAAATCAACAGACAATAAGAATCCAATTTGAGCACTTCCTAAAACTAATAATAGTGACAGAGGGCAAAAGCTTAGAAGACATTTATGGACCGTTTTCCCCTAAGTAAACCTTGTTCTACAAACAGTTGTCACATGACTCCATTAAACGACAAAATACACAAATAAGGAAAGACTAAGACAAGCTGCACACAAAATACCACCAAACAGCTACATTTATCACCACATTTACTCTGGGCTCCACATTTACAGTCACTCCTGTCCTGGTCAATATGAGCACATACACAGCTGCAGACTGCAATGTATTCGATCCATGAAAACATGAATCTGCATCATGCCTTTTAAACAGCAATGGGACTCAATAATGAAGCTGTGTAGCTCATGGATAAATAAAGCAATGGCTGCATCTGTGACAGAGAAGCTATGGCTTCTTTAATAAAGGAAAAGGGGCACAGCAGTTGACCAGGAACTGAGTGGAGGTTGTGAATAGGGCAAAGGGGAGCTTCAAGCTGACCATGGCTGAGTACTCACACGCTCCGGCTGCTTTGGCTTACAGACACGTTTAGGCTCTGATTTCTTTCCCATTGACAACGATAGCGATAATGACTGCTGGTGAAAACGCAATGAGAGATTGTTAAGGACTCTCTGCCAGTGGCACAGACTTGAACGTTACTTCACGGCTTGTTTTTTTTAAGTCCATCAGATCTGATAGATGGGAAGTGACCTGATGACTCTTCATCTGCTATTGAAGAGATTCAGTAAGAATGAATGGGAGCATCAAAATTTACCATTTTCTATCCAGAACCCAACCCCCTCCTTTCAGGTGATCTCTTCAATTTTATCAGGTCATAATAGTTTCAGAGAAAGTTCCTCCCACATGTCATGTGTCATCAACAATATAAACCTGTTTTTCCAAAATAAACAAGTGCTTAGTGCAGCATTAATACATGCATGTTATTCAATTTTTTTATCTATCAAATTTAGAAAGAATAGATACAATTCTTTCAAGATGATCTGACAATGGAAGTAGGAGAAAACAGATGAGGCAAGAAAATGCCATTACAAGTTAATTCATGCGAGGTTAAAGTGGTGACACTCACCTGAGATGTGTCATTATCACTGTGGACTCCGTTCACTGAGACTGACTGATTAAGTGTGGTCTGGTCCAGACTGGTTCTGTGTTTGAGAGGAAGAGGTTTGTGACTGAAACAAAGGAAAAGGATTGAATCAACTTAAACACAAACATCCAGTCTCCCCTTTGCTCTACCTGGCTGCAGAATCGTGTGCTTGACTTTCTGCCTCAGATTGAGCCACTTCTTGTGCTGGTGGTGGCGTAGGAGGCCGCCTTGCTCTCTCCTCCTCCTCTCGTCTCCTCTGCATCTCCTGCTCCTCAAGCTTAAAGAAAACAAAAAGGGCAATTTAGTGGTGTTATCTCTCAAAGTTCTCTTAATGTAAACAAGTTCCTGAAACTGAAACCGCTCCTGCAAAATATACTTTATACTTACTGTTGTGAGTTTCTCCAGGAGCACGAAGCGTTCTTCCCAGGCGGCAGCAAGTTTCTCAAAAGCTTCATGGCGCTTGATTAAGCTCTCTACCTCATCTACATTTGCACCCAGCTCTGCTGCTCGCACCAGAGGTTCTTGCCCTGCCAGCCATGACTCTGCAACATAGGCATCACGGCCAAATTGCAGGACCTCCAGGACTGGCGTGAAGACAGACGGCGACCAGACGAAAAGCAGAGAAGAGCGGGGGAAGAAGTGATAGAAAACAAATAATTAGACTGCCTGAACTTGAAAAAGTTGTACAAAAGAACATTTTACTCCCTACAGATAAAACAAACAAAAAAAGGACATGGTGTTCTGGAAAGAGTTCCGATTTTATACAATACACACACACACACACAATGTATAATTGTATAGTTATGTGATGCAAGAAAAAAAAAGTACTGCCTGCACTAAATACTGTTCAGGTCTTGTTCGTAATACCCACTATCTCCTTTAGGGTACATTCAAGCCAGCAGCAGCACAGTGGCAAAAAAATATTAAATCTAAAAAACCAAAAAACAATTAAAAACTAACCCAGAGGCCAAACTTGCTTCAGTAAGAACACCATGTTGGTGCAGGGAAAATAGCCAAACCCACAAAATAGATAAGAACAGAATGTGCAAACAAACCAAAAATATTAGTCCTGCCTCTACTTGTGCCATACATCAAGAAACTACACACACATATTCTGTCGAACAATATCTTAAAACCTTGTCTGCCAATTGTTTTGTGTAATTTTCTTCAGTAAAAAAAAAAAAACGAAACAAGGCTTCTATAATCCTAAAATTGCAGTGTATACTGCTATGCTCAAGGAAAATAAAATTTGTTTAGTGTCTTTGCTTTTTAAAGACCTTCAAACTGGACATACCTGTACCTGTTTGTATATAAGTTTGAGCCCACAGAAATGTGGGTGTTACAACATCTCCCTTGTGTTTCTTTTGGCGTGGTGGTGCTTTTAAACTGAATGTACCCTCATCGAACTGCTATTCATGTTAAGCACGCGTACCAATCTGTAAATGGTCCATCTTGTCTTGCCACTTCTTGTTGATCTTGTCTCTCTTTTCCTGAAGCTGAGCCAGTTTCTCTCGGATCTGTGAATCCAGGAACATTCAGTAAGTTCCTATGAAGTTAGGAGACACTTTATACCAGCTCTTGAGTTTCTTTGAATCACTGTGAAATACCTCATCGGCAGCATAGTGATTATTGTTGATGAGAGTATTTCCCATTTCAATGCAGGCAGTAAAGCTGTCTGCTCTGGTCTCAATCTCTGATTTTATGTCTTGATGATTGGCAATGACCAACCCCGCAGATGATACATCCCTTGAAAACAAGAAAAGAAAAAGCATATAAATATACATGTAACACTGATACTACAAGAATATTTGTAACTGAAATCTAAAAGTACTCACCTTGGGCTGTCATGTGCATCAATCTGCAGGTTAACACCATCCATCCAGAGCATGAGGTCTCGCACCATGTTGAAGAAGCGGAATTTCTCCACTGTGTCCAGCAGGAGGAGCCTGCGAGCCTGACCGGCCTCAAGCAGGCCCTCCCAGGCAGAAGTCACAGCATGTTCACTCCTGTGAATGTCATCAGCTTTCTCACCGGCGTAGGCCTTCTGCAGCCGTGCAGCATCATCCTGCACCTGGTTCACCTATGAGTTCAAACATAGGAGGGCAGACATTCAGTGCTCTACTCTCCTTACATCGACTCTAACTGGAGACCTCTTTAATGTGATAACTGACCTGTCCACTGAGGGCCTGGATGTCATGTTCAAAAGTGTTGTGCTGTCGGTGTAGGTGCTGGACAGTATTCAGGTCACGGCCAAGGTCTGAAGGTAAAGCCTCTTTCTTCTCCTTTATACGTCCAAGCACCTCCATGGCATCTTGATGGAATCGGTGCAGTTCATAGGAGGCTGCTAACATTTGTGTGCGTGTGTCAATTAGCTCCAGCAGGTCGGCCCAGGCCTCATTTAAACCGTCTTTCCAATCAGCCACACTGGCGTTTTCGGGGTGACCTGACTCAATAAGGTCATCTGCTAACCCGTTAACACCATCCACACGCTCTTGGCCGATAGTGCTGGTGTCACGAGCAAATTCGCGGAACTTGTCCCTCAGCATCTGTAAAAAAGAAAAAGTCAGGACAAAAAGGGAGCAACATAATTAAATCAGCTAAATTTCCCAGAGCTTCATGTCTTCAAAGACTGTGACTGTGAGGAAAAAAAAAAAAACTCACCGTGACATGTTCATAGTCTTGTCCTAGTTCATGGGATCCTGCAACCACCTCCCTCTCAGCGATCCACTGTTCCAGGTCATCCATCTCCCGCTTCAGCTGGGTCAGCCGCAGTCTTTCCTGAAGCCGCCCGCGACGCTCTTCAGCAAGGTCTTTCAGGCCTGCATACAGCTTATCAACTTGGGCTTGTCGTAAGGTGATTCTTTCACTGTTAAAGTGAAAGAGAGACAGGACAGTCATTATGGGGGTCAAACTTTGTTTAAGATCCAGTGCTCCAGGCTGATCTGCAGGATTTGAGACTGCGTGTGCCCTCTAACCTCTCTGGATGTTCACTGGTGACCATGAGGCGACTGCTGTTAGCCAGCTGGTGTATAGTCTGGGCATAATCCTCAAGGGCTTGTTCCAGACTCTGATGCTTCTTCACCATTACTAATGCACTCTGCTCATCCTGGGGAAATATTGAAGAAAAAAAAAAGCCTCAAATTGTAGTTTCCCCATGACATAAGCTAGCGAAAGAGCTGCAGTAAGATCAATTCTCTCTCGTACCTTTGCCTTTTCTTCTGACATCATGTGCAGCTCCTGCTCTCCCATCCAAGCCTCTGCCTCAGCTGCATCAGCAAAGAACTGCTGGGCACGACTGGCCTCAATTAGTCTGGCATGACGCTTGTCCGTCTCTGCAATGAGCTGATCCCAGAGGTCCTTCAGCTCAACAAGGCGCTCCTCTAACATCGAAGGTCTTTCTCCATCAACCTGGCTCTGAGTTTCGCCTCGTTTATGGATGTCATCAATGCGAGGCTGATGGCCTTGGATTTCCTTCTGCAATGTCTGATTCACAAAGAGGGCAAAGTTCATTGTTACTGGTAGGCTGACTATTTTCACAACCCATATGGGTTCAGAGCTATGCTCAGTAATAGTGTTTGTTATAGAAAACAGCAGCTGTACATCACATTTGTCTTAGTTTAATAATCTGCATCCAACATGTTTGTAAATAAAATACCTGGTTCTTTTTTATAAGCATCTGGACTGTGGGCAAATCTTTTCCGTGGTCTGTGGAAGAGGCCAGAGGCATCCTCTCCTTCACCCATAGCTGTAAGGAAAACACAAATAATGAAGAACCTGAGTATTCCCCAAACTTTTTGATCATTTATTGATTTATTGAGTTGCAAGGGCAGCTATGCTTACAATTTCATCCTCCAGGTCTCTGTTGAACTGATGTGCTTCTTTAGAGGAGAGCAGTTGCTGCCTCCTCAGTTTGAGAGGATCCTGAAGGCCGGCAAAGCTCTCAGTGACACGCCTTTGCTGACCATCTATCTCAGTCAGTCCAGCGTCCTCCTGAGACAGAGCAAGGGCCTGCGACTGTAGAGATTGCACCTCCTTCTCTCTGACCTCCATCTGATGCTCTAACATCTACACAGCAACAGCAGAGAGATGAAAAATCTCATTAGCTCATTTACCTCCACATATAATTTCCACAGTTAAGATTTTGCTTTGCTTGCGCCATGTAGCCTACCTGGTGCTTCTTGAGGAGGATGTTGACACTGGTCAAATCTTTTCCGTAGTCGTCGCTATGCAGCTGGCTCTCAATGTTTTTCAGCCAGACATCCAGAGCAGAGCAGCTCTGTGTGAAGAGCTCTGCTCTGTTAGCATCAAACAAGCACTGAGCCTTGGTGCGGGTCGTGCCCTCCAGCTCCTCCCACTGACGCTGTAGGTCCTCCAGGGTCTGCTGGACGACAGGCTTCAACTCCGGCTTCTCTGCCACCAGCGCTTGACCCTCCTTTTAGAAAAAAGATATAATCACAAGTTTAATGTCACTAAACTGCCGCTTTGTGAATGATATGAAATTAATAATGGCAGATAATTTTCAATGCAAAATAAAAAATAGAAAGCAATCTAGTATTATGGTGATCATGTAGTAAAAACTCCTTTATACAGTACATCAGTCAATTTTAAAGCTAAACTTGGAACTCTAAAGAATCCAGTGTGTGCGTAGCCTGTGATATATTGAGGGGGTACGGTGGCAATAATGGAAAAGTGAGCAAATTTCATGTGTTTAATGTTGACATATTATTCTGTGTTAACATTTGTTGACATGATGCAAAACACATTTTAAACATATGCCTGATATTAAAGGTGTATGTTTATGTAAATAGATCAACATTTACAGATAAGAAAAAAAAATGACCACACCTTATCAATCTTGTCCAGCCAGTCTTTGTTGGAGGCCAACTCTGCCATAAAGGCCTGGTGTTTCTGCCACTTGCTGTGAAGATTTCTAGCTTCATCATAAGACATGTCCTGTGCTGTCAGCATCTTCTCATTGATCCACAATGTGAGCTACAGAAAAAAGGGCATATGGCAGAAGTTTAGTTTCTATACTAATATATAGAGACAAATGTTATCATCATAAATTCTTATAATTAAAGCCAGTATTTCCATTCTCGATACAAGGAAATATTTCCTTGACTGGCTTTACTCATTTGCTTACAATAAGATCAGTTTTGATTACCTACAAATATATGATTATATATATATATATATATATATATATATATATATATATATATATTTTTTTTTTTTTTTTTTCTCTCACCTCCTGTCCATCTTGAAGGAAATGCTGAAGTTCACGGTTATCCTTAAGTTTAGTCAGCAGCTCATTTGCAGCCTCCTTATTCTTTTGATGCCTGGTGAAAATAAGCATAAATCTTAAAACAGGCTTTAAAAAAAAAATCGCAAAAGAAATTCAAAAGTAAATAACTCTTTTTTTCCCCTTTAAATCTTATACTTAAGCTCTAACCTTTCCTGGATTGAATCAACCTTTTCCTGGATCTTATCAGAGTTTGCATTGGAGTCATTAATGAGGCGCCGTCCAGCCTCCACAACACCAGTTATCTTCTCCTCACTGGCATCTGTGGTGGTGAGGAAATCTTCATGCTTCTTAATGGCCTCCTCTGCTGCCTGAAGGCTGGTGGGCATCTCTGTGTGGGACAGCACATACTCCTACACAGACAAACAAAAATTTACATGAATTGTTTGCATACCATTCATCTGATTGATCGGACACTACTTTTCTTGTACAGAAAAAATATAGCAATGATTTGAGATTATGATATACAAAGTGGGTACAATATAAAGAAATACAGCTGTTGCAATTCTTTGCTGGTTCCAGTTTTAACATTTCTATTAATATGATATTTCTGATGCATATAACAATGAACGTAGTTTTTTAAATTTTACTGAATAAAAGCAAACCTGGTATGGTGGCCTATGCTATACCGATCACTTTAATGGGATCTTATGGTTCACTGTGTGTATCAGACCTCTTTATCTTAAAAGATATTTTGTGTTGAAAATTTAATGTGCAAAAACAGAGCAATCAGTGTAAACTACCCCCATATGACATCACAGAAAGTTGTCTGATTTGTGTCTGGAAATGTGTCTGATTACCAGAAAAACTTTGCTTTAAAACCCTTACATCAGTTGCAGGTGACTAAAAATGTTACCTCTGTCATTAATTTAAGAAGTTGCAAAAGGAACATTTTAGTCTACTCAGAATAAAAGAAAGGTGATGTACACATTATGCAGAATCTGATTAATTTATGCATTTATTTTTAGGGCACACTATAGTTATTAGGCTTTGAATCAAGCTCTGATTTTTGGGCTGCAGACTGAACCAATGGGGGCAAAAAGTTGTTCAGTTCTAAGGCACCAGCCTCATTTTGACAGCGTATTTTAGCTTACCTGGCTGCTGAGGAAAGCCTCTGCTTGCTTTGCATCTCTCAGGAAAGTTTGGAAGTCAAAAGCTTGAGCCAAAAGACTGTGACGGTTCTCCCACATGCGACGTAATTCGTGCCAGCCAGTGTCCAATGCCTGGAGCCTCTGGGCCAGGAACATATGTTGGGCATCTGTTTGGCCTTGGGTTACCTCCTCACCAACACCCCGCATCTTCTCATAGTCCTCCTTATAGTTGTCAACTTCATTTTTGATGCTCTCATGTTGGGCCAGCAAACTCTCAGCCTCAGGCAGAGAAGTAGGAATGTCTTCTGAAGCCACGGCTGTCTGAGTGCGGGACAGCCAGGACTGGAAGTCATCCAGATCTCTGAGGAAACCCTGTAGTTTGCTTGCTTCTCCCAGTGACTCCTCTCGTCGCTTCATGGTGGCATTCAACTCCTCCCAGACCTCTTGAATTTCAGCCAACCGTCCTTGGATTTCTCCAGCCTGATCTTGATGTTCAGTAGCCAGCTTTTCTGCCTCATTTCTCAGATCATCCAGTTTTCCCTAGAAAAAAGATGAAGAAATTGACCAAGAAATGACATCAGTGTGAAGCCAAAATTAATTCTTCAATTATTTTGTTGGCTCTTATGTTGTGCACACTGTTCCAATCCCCCATCCACAACTACATGTGATTTTCCACACCTGAATAGCCTCAAGGTCTCTCTCCATGCCAGTGAGTTTCCGTTGTAGTGCCATCACTCCGGCCAGGTCATTGCCCAGGCTCTGAGTAGATTCAATCACTTTGGTCTTTTCTTTCATCCATGTCTGGATCTCATTACACTCCAGGTGGTAGTTCTGGATGTTAAGAGCAGACTCTAGGGCCTGTTTCTTTTGACCTGCCAGTTGCTCAAACTCCTTCCATCTACAGATAACATCAAACACCAGACTAAAAACACTAACCAAAGTACAGACTGAGTTCAGATATTTGTGTTTAAAACATCAGGTGAAATGAGGTTAGATGTCTGCTCTGACCTGTTGTTCAGCTGATCTCTCGTCTGGTGGATTTGGTCTTTGCTACTGTTGTCTGAGCTCAGGAGCTGCTCGGCCACTTGGTTCACATCAGTGACACGAGTTCCTAAGTTCTTCATCTCAGGCTCCAGTGTTTCAAACCTGCATTAATAAGTAAGACACGTTTTAATTCACTAGTTATCCAAAATGTCTATTTTAGATGTATACAATTATAACAACAAGAAATCTGAAACCAGTGAATGTACTTTTGGGCTCTAGTGGCCCTTATTCAACTGTACCTAGACAGCAAAGGGGTCGGTGGGTTAACATATTAAACTAGCATTTTCATGTTCCCCTTTCCTATCCACAGACTGACCTCTGCTGCACCACCTCTAAGTCCTCCAGTTTTGTTGGGATCTCCATGCCATATAACCACTGTTCCTTTTCCTCCACCCAGACCTGGCAGGCATCAGCTTCACTGAACATACGGTAGAGGGCCAGGGCACCTTCCAAAGCCTGGCGCCGAGCTGCAGACAGAGACTCAAGCTCTTCATAGCGTTGCTCAATAGCAGGCAGACGACCATCCACCTGCAGTCAGTGATAAACAATAATTTAGCGCCACAAAGAGCATGTCATCATGGAGGAACTATGATAAACAAAGCACACATACTTGGGGGAAATGTATATATGCCTGGGGCAGTGCTTGGGCCTGCTCTTGCAGGGAATCAATGAGGGGGCGGTGGCTTTGGATCTCCTCGTCTATTTCCCTCTGCTTGCGAGCTAGAGTTTGAGTGGAAAACTCATCGTGGCCAACCTCTTGACTGGACACCTGTCTAAATGTCTCCATAATCCATGCCTCCATGTCATTGGCATCTGTTTGAAACTGGTGTAGAGCCACTGCTTCCTTGAGGCTCTGCTCTCTGAGCCTAGTTGTCTATAAGGTCAGAGAAAATTATTACCAGCAACACAAAATTTAAACAAACTAGCTTTATACTGGACAAACAAAAAGAATAATAATAATAAACAAGCACCTCCTCTAGATGAGCCCACTGCGCACGGACGTCTTGAATTCTCTCAGTGACCTCTGATGCTCCAAAGTGTCCCTCTGTAACTAAAGCTTCTCCAGAAGCAATGCTGTTACTCAGGGGGCCGTAGCGGGCTGCCATTTCATCCCTGAAAGCTTCATGTTTACTGAGCAGATGAAGGGCAGAAGTGAGGTCGCGGCCACAGTCTCCACTCGCCAGGATCTGCTCCTGCTCTCTGATCCAGGCTGCCTCCTCCCCAAGATCCCACATAAACTGCCAAAGCCGACGTGAGTCCTCTAGGCGCTCTCTGCGTGTCCCGGCAAGCTGACCAAGCTCCTCGTAGGCTTGACCCAGCAGGTCAACCTTCTCACTAACTAGTCCAGGTTCACAAGGCTTGTAAGCTGGCAATTAGACAAAAGTATGAGAACATGACATTGAGATATTCTCCAAAAAAAAAGGACAGAATAAAACTGCATTGTCTTTGCAGAGAATGTTTAAAGCCATGTTTGAAGACCTACCCTGTTCATAGGAGGTGAAGCGCTTGGCAGCTTTCTGCACTGCTTTGATCCTCTCTGTCTGAGCTGAAATGTCAGCCTCTACTAGATTGTGTTTTTGCAAAAGGTCTAGAACATCATGCAAATGTTTGCCACAGTCCTGAGACTGCAGACGGCCCTGAAATACACAGAAAACATAGTTTAATTGACCTTTTATTAATTCAATTTGAAAAGTCTGCAAAATAAAAAGATTAATATATAAATTCTGCAAGTGCACCATCAAGGGTGAAAGGTAGGCCAAGCACATATAAGGTCACACAACATTTCTGAATCTATATACATAAATACCAAACATATTTATATTCTATAAATTGTGCTTTGCAAATAGTGTCACATTAAAAGATCAAAAGTCATAGAAAATGGGTTAAATATCATTTCACCGAGCTCAACCTTAAGGGCAGTCACCAGCTGAGTCATATGACGCTGCAAAAATATCCCTTATCAGAGCCTTTGGAGAAGGGCTACAAGTAAATACATATTAATATATTATTTAATAGTTATAAGTGATGAGATTGTAATGACATTGACCATATTTTTGCAGCTGAAGGTACAGTGTGTATTTATTTAACCCCAACCCAAGTGAAAAAGAGAGAAATTGAAAGAAAACACTGAATGCTAACTTTAGCATGAGTCAAAGCTCAAAGGCAGCAAATTGTGCAATATTTATTCTAAGGTCCGGAAAGGCTGATGGGGAGGTGGTGAGAGGAGAGAGCCAAGCTGGCTACTTATTAATCAGATTTGCAATTGATAAGCATTCATAAGTTTGAAATGGTTAACAGTCAACATTAAAAAAAAACAAAAAAACAAGCCGAACAATTATGAAAACATTAAGTGTAGTATGTACTGAGGTTTAATGTACACCCACAGTGAACTCCATGCACTCTCAGCTACGAATTGTCCTACTTTCAACAAGAAAAAAAATATTCAAAGCATGTGCTGTTCTGCAACAGATGCCACATTCTCACACTAAATTTAAGGTTAAACTTTTATAATTCCTGAAATTTACCAAATAATACTGTACAATTAAAATAAGAGCATTTATTTTACTGTTTTCCATTTCTGTCATATACCTGTTCAAGTAGTTGTATATATTTGTCAGCAAATCATGCTGTACATTGTTTCTTTATCTGAACCAGGTAAGATAACCTTGGTTACTTTGATACCAAACAGAATAAAACACATTCCAGTGAGGAAATACCAGCATTTTCCAAGCTGATTAATCTAAATGAATGCAGGAACGACATCATCAGGTTAAACTCCTTTAGTCTTCCTAGTGATCGGGCTTTACCTCTATCAACCTTAGTAAAGCCAACAATGACAGGAAACAGCAGTCAGGCTAGGCCTGGAAGGCGCTAATTACTGCTATTAAGTGCCAACACTAAAGCTGTCGGGATACACGTAAACAGCATCTATCTTAACAGAAGATTAGGAAACTCCTTTTAGTTAATTAGAAACAAACGCAAGAGGAATAGGCATAAACACAATCAGTGAAAATGTGTTGGTACAATGTCAGCACTATTGTTTTAATGTTTATTTGTACCTTTTCATCTGCCATCCAGTCCATGATGTAGCGCATCTCCTGAAATAGTCTTTGCAGGTCACGATGGGCATTCAGGCGCTCTCTGCGTGCAGCTAGAAGCTCTTTCAGGTATTCCCAGAGTCGAAGCACATTATCCCTCCGTGCAAGTATACGTCGCACATCATGATATCCCTCTGCTTCCAGCTCTTTTGCAACAGCTTCCACAGCAGCCACACGCTCCCAATATGCCCCTATGTCTGTCTCAATTGCTTCATGTTTACGGGTGGCAGCCTCTACTGCTCCCAGATCAGTTCCAAAATTATCCTGGTAACACAAGAAATACTTGATAAGTCTAGTTACTTTATTCAAATTAGGAAGTAAAATGCAGACTTCTATGGGCTTTCTTTTTAATTAATTCTTAACAATAAAGTAAGATTTTATACCTGAGACACCAGCCTCTGATTCTCACTTAGCCACGTCTCTCGCATAGCTGCTTTCCTGTCAAAGCGAGCAGCAAGCATCTCCAACTTCTCCTGGCGAATCAGCTCATTTCTCAGTGCCAGCTCCCGTTCATGTTCTGCCTTTTCCAGTCGTTCCCATGCCTGCCATTCATATGAAAACATAAGCCTGATTCATGCAACAGATGGGATACTAATATTTTAAAGATGATGTTGCCAGTTACTTTTTTTAAAAATCTACATTTACATAGTCCAATACATTTATTTTACATATTCTTATTATAACACAAATTTGTCACATTTCCAGATTAAAAGTTGTTTATTAAGCGTTAAGTTTTTATTCTAGAACAGCCCATACCTTGTTAATGTCAGAAATGAGTTTGCCCTCTCTTGGCATGTAGACTTTCTGATTGTTTGCTCTCATCTTGCTTTGGATAGTAAAGAGGAGAACCTCCAAGTTCCCTTTCTCTGTAAATCTGAAAAGACACATTTGCTATTAAGCTAGCTTCAAATTTGTAGTCCTAAAAGAGAATCAGGATTGATTCTTTCCATAGTTTCAGTTAACCCGACTGGTACCCACTTCGGAGGTTTCTCCACAGTCCTGTAGGAGTTAAAAGCCTGAAGCTGGTTCTGCACAGCACTGAGCGAGTTAGCTAGTTGCCGATCGTTGAGTGTCACTATGGTCTGCTCAATCCACTGTAGCAGCTCTGATGCCAGGGTCTCATACTTCTCTATCAGCTGGTCAGCCTCAATAGCATAGTCCAGCACCTGAAGTCAAAGGCATTTATGAATCAAGACAACTGGGGTGTAAACACTTACATTTTCTGACTCACAATATACAGTTTTATTTGCGATATATGTACAGTATATTCACACACTATTCAAACATAAACACACAAACAAATAAAGAGCTAACCTTGCCAATTCGTTTGCCCTCCACTGCCAGTGCTTTCATCTTGGAGAAGTAATGGTAGTAGGTTGCCACATAGGTAATGATGGATTTTTCATCAGGCTGATCAACATTAACATCTGCAAAAGAAAGTATTATCCATATTTACTTTAGGTCTTCCCCAATTTTATCCGATTAATATTAACTACAGATAAAAAAAAAAAAAAAAAACCCCAGTAAGGAGCGTCACACTGCCTCCATCTCTGAACATGCTTTCCATGTTGTTACCATAGCTAACATGATGTGTTGTCTAAACCAAAATTGACGACAACAATCCTCCAAAGCCATGTGCAATTCTGTTTCAGGGAAAAGCCTAGTGCCTTAGTGGACAGCACCAGGTCTTAAATGTGATTTAAAAGAGTGTTTTTGTGTGTTTGGAGAGACTACCCACTCACCCTCTGGGTCCAGAAGCTTGGTCAGACCCAATTCCTTCTCAGCCACATTGAAAGCATTTTGCAGATTGTAGTGAGCATTGGACCTCTTCAAGTTGTCAAACTCAATTAGGTCAGGTCTGCAGAAAATGGGTAACAATCATAACTTTAATAAGAGCAAATTGTTGAGGGCATCCAAAATACAGATAAAGTGACAAATGGCATCTTTTTTCAGGTACAGAAAAAACAGATTACAGTCCACTTTCTTGACAGAAAAGCTGAATCAAGCAGTTCTCTCTAATTGAGTCAAGTCATTTGTGTGCAAAAAAAGCAGCACCTATCAGTTATAGCTTATTAATGGTTAAACCATGTTCTCATTTTGAGCCAACTTGGATATTAGAAAAGTATGGGACCATTTAATCATACTGGACTGTTTATAAAACACTTGACCTGGTGATAAACTTGTTTTGAGTACATAAAACACAGGAAATTACATTGCTGATATGATAAAGAAAAGATATATATTGTAATTGCTTACTTGATAATTCATACAACACAGTTGCTCAGGAAAAACAATGTAGAAATGTATTATGCATCCCCATCATTGTATGCAGACAATACAATATATATCTAATACATCAATAGCCCCTGTTTTAATTTAGTCAGATGTCCAGGCTGCACCTTCGGCATTCAGATCAATTTTTCATTCAAACTTACAGTATAAGGAGCCCTGTTACCAGCAGTGTGCAACTGAGTTAGCATACATAGACAATAAGTGGGTTATTATTTCAGTGATCTAGGTCATCTTACTCCTCATTTTATTTCCATCACTTTAACTACACTGCAGACCGAAGAATTGGCGCAGACCTATATAGAAAAGGGGATGAGAACACTCCAGAGGTAATGGCGCTTTTTCTCATGCTCTTTATTAGGCACAGGAAGACTGAAATACAAATTTTAAAACAAGAAGAAAAAATATATATGTCATTAATGTGCAGGAGGAAAATCTAAAACCATGACCTAAAAAAAAAAAAAGGCAAACACCAATTATATATCCAATGTATGCTTAAGAGGGATCTCTTTTCATTGTAGTAGCTAATTTTCAGTACAGGGATAAGTCATTGACCTGTGTTTGTGCACGATGGCATTGAACGCCAGTCCATCTCTCCAGCTGGTTGTGAAGTTGTGTATGTTGACATTAGGGTATCTGCAAAAAAGAGATTAGAAGCATTAATCATTAGCTTTGTGCAAGAAAAATCCATCAATAACCTCTTTAAAAAACAAAAAGGGACAAACATAGATGCTGAAATTTATACTATACATATGAAATTAGGGATGTCCGATATTGGCTTTTTTATCAATATCTAACATACAGATACTGTCCAACCCTTAATTTCCGATATCAACCGATACCGATCTATGCAAACAATTGTGAAATTGTCTCATATTTTGAAAGATACGACATTCTGCTCCAAGAGCAAAGATCCCAAAATAGCCCTAACTCAGTCACGAGTTCATTTTGGACATCTGGCTGCCATATATGATACTAGCAGGTATTAGCCAGCATGTGGCTACTTGTAATGTTTCTGAAAACTTGGTAACTTAACCAACAACTTAAAACCAGACATAAGCAGCTTCAAAGCAAGTTAGTCAGTAGCAGCAGCACGCTGCACCGTAGTCACATGACTTTAAAAGGAATGTTGGGATATGGAGTTCTTTCAGAATAACAGTGACTTTTCTACAAGCTGGACCAATGGATCCTCTAGACTAAGTTCTGGTGTGATGAAGTACTTCATTAACCAGCCTTATATGGTTAATTACTCACCCGGCAGTTTTCATTTGGCACCAAAGTAGCAGGGCATCTTTAGCTGACTTTTTCTCCTTGTTATCTTCAGTCTCCACGCTAATGTCCTGGATCTGTTCGGATGATGTTTGTTCAGTTAAAAACATAACTTCACACAATTCCTACCATAAAATATTATGAATGATCTCAATTACTTGCTAATACACCATACACAATGTCAGAGGGCAATACATATTTACAAGTAATGGCAGTGAATATAGAACAAAAAAATGAGAGCATGTATAAACCACTTTGCAATGGTATTTAATAACTTCAGTTTTATGCATTTGCCTGAGGAAACACTTAACGGTTTAAGAAAGACACCTGATGTCCCAAAGCCAAACTTGCAGTTTCAGTGAGGTTAAGCAACATGGCAACTGAGTGTACCTGAAAAATCAGTAGGGCTCTACTCAAACACTTAATGTTACCTGGAAGCGTAGGATGATAGTCCAGATGAGACCTAGGGTGAGACGGTGGTTCCCATCCACAATGTCATGTGAGCCCATGTTTTCTAGATGGACCTTTTGCTCCTTTAGAAACTGCAGGGCTTTATCAACATTTTCAAGGCAGTGGATTCGCATGCGGCCCTTAGTGGGTTTTGGCTATGGTTAACAGGAAAAAAAGAGAAAGGTCTTAGGATAACATCATCAAGACAGTAATCTCAAAATACACACAAAAAAATAAAGCCTGAAAGGAAATTAAAGTGAAAAACAAATAAAAAGGAGAAGTATGTCATCTGATAAGAATTAGCAAATGGAGCATCTGATTCTCATTCTGCAACTGAGGAACACGTTAAGGGTCATGCTGAGGGGTCTGGGTCATGGTTAGGACAGAGAAGAGCCCTTTTCTGAGATACTGACCAGCTGTTCTCCCGAGAGCACTTCCAGAAGGCGGATTAGCATACGGCCGTCCCGCAGATCTGTGTACAAGTCACCAATGCGACAGGTCACTCGGCCTAAATGAGAGTTTACCCATTTAGTGAAGGTCTTCTTCTGTACCGCTTCACGCTCATCTGCAAAGGTCAGAGAAAAAAAAAAGGGTGAGCTCACATTAAGTTGTCTCAGCGGAATTGGTTAAAACCAACCTTGCCTGACATCTCTAGGCAAACATACAAAATGCTTATTAGTCTGGAGACTCTTAGTTAACTTTCAATTTTAAAGAGTTTTTATTAGTTTAGTTTGTTTTTAGTTTAGTGCAGACCAAAACGTCTCTTTAAGCACATAAATGGACGAAAAAAAAAAAATTAAGCATGACATATTGCTGAGTGATGCCTCAGTAACCATCCCTTGCACAGTCTTATCATGATCTACAGTGTCTCACTTGATTGGCCAGAGCTCTGAGAATCATGTGGTTCCCAGGCTACCACCGGCCCTAAACAACATTTGTCTCTGGTATGCAAATATTTGCAAGGAATCAGTTTTGTGTTCAATAAATAGTAGAACACTAATGATTTCTGAGTGTTGACAGCCAACAGGAAGTCATAGGGATTTAAACTTTAGGCAGACCTTATGTCTAACGCAGCTCATTTCACAGGTAAGTGATGCTGGTCTAGGGACACTACAACAAGACTGACTGCGCTTGTTTGTCCATTTCTATTTATAATAATGACTAAGTTTAAAGAAGTGACACAACAAAGTTGTCCACATATGCAAAGAAATTGCATTTTTGTCACAACTTTAAGAACTAGACTAAAAAAAGAATGAGAATAAAATAAGCTGGAACAGCGGCTCAGACATATGGACTGCAGGAGTAAGAGGCTAATCCCGCTCCACCACCTAACAAGGTGACCTAATTTCTAGGACAGAAGGTCTCCCCTGCCTTTTGAAAACAATTCCTGTGGTGTACTTACTGAACTGCACCCAGCACACGCCCACATAGAACAACTCTGAAGCAGACATAAAACTGATATGAGGAGCAGCTTTGTACTAATGAGTCAAACTACTTAGAGACTTTAAGTACAATCTGAACTAGAATGATGATGACGATAAATTAGCCGTACAGAACCATGAAAAAGCACCTTACATTAGGAAATTTAGCATTAAATTAACTAAACCATAATTAGTTCCCTAAATGAGTCTGGATTTTAAATAAGTGTTCAAACTTGCCTCCAGAAAGTGCATACCCCCTTTGGGAAATACACTTCAAAGTAGCTTGGTGTGAAAATATTACAAACAAAACTTTATTTTAAGTTAGTAGGATATAGCAAAAGTATCCAATGGAAACGTGGAAATGGAACCTCAAGAAAAAAAAACTGTCCTGAAGAGTCCAACAGTCTGGACAGGAGGCACACATTAGTACTAGCAACCAACCCTAAGACTAGCTCCAGTTATGTGGTTAGCTCATGTAATATTATGTAACAACAAAGGTCAACAAAGTTGGTTCTATCAACAGATCCAGTTCAGTAGCAGATGGGGTTTAAATTCAGATGTCAGTCAGCACACCTTTGAAATACAAATTATTTCATATCCCCATAGACCAGGTAGGGCTGGGCGATATATCGATATGAAAAATATATCGATATATTTTCAAATGAGATATGGAATTGGACCATATCGCCCATATCGAGATATAGAGTTTAATGTGTGTTTGTTTTGTCTTTGTATAGAAATACTAACCTTACTAGGGTTTGTTACATTTAATTCTGTGTAATGTTCCTTACTTGCATCTGCGAGTATAATTACATACAGTATTTTACAGTATTTCTGTTTACATTTTATCATTCTTTGAACAGCTGAGCATTATTTCATCCAGTCAGTCAGTCATTTTCTGTACCGCTTATCCAGTTCAGGGTCGCGGGGGTTGCTGGAGCCTATCCCAGCTATTAACAGGCGAGAGGCGGGGTACACCTTGGACAGGTCGCCAGTCTGTCGCAATTATTTCATCCAGTCTGTTTAAATTAAACTACTTGTAATGTCATATTTGGCTCTGACTGTAACAAAATATTTGCTCACACCTTGCGATAAAAATATTGAGATATATATCGTATATCGATATTCAGCCTAAATATATCGAGATATGACTTTTGGTCCATATCGCCCAGCCCTAAGACCAGGGTGCTTAGACCAGTCCTCGAGAGCTACTATCCTGCACAGTTTGGTTGCATCTCTTCTTCAATACACCTGAATCAAATAAATGGCTCGTTACTAGGCCTCTGCAGAGCTAAATGACATGTTTATGAGGGGATTTATCATTTGATTCAGGTGTGTTGGGGAATGTGATTAAAAACTGCAGAATAGTAGCTCTCGAGGACCGGACTTGAGCGTCCCTGCCACAGACCATAACCGAAGAAAGTTTTTTGTCTGAGGACTTTATGATTATTACAAGGTCCACAAGCTCACATCCAATTGAGATTGATTTTAAGCCACCTCAAGAACTAGTGAACAATGTGAGGTGCCCAGAGGCAGCTGTTTGTGCAATCAACCACTACCAACTGTCAGCTGAAAAAAAAAAAAAGAAAAGAAGAAGCGGAAATAAAAGATTCTGAAATCTCACACATCTTCTTGGGTGGAGTATACACCAGTTACACTTGACCTGTTGCAAGCTGAAGGTGTTTCCTTTTTATCTATACTAACAAAAGGTCTATGCTCTTTTTTTTTTTTTAAGACCATTTTTTTTAAGAAACGTATGTTTTACAAGCACACATTTGTAGTTCAGTGTCTTTCATAGAGAGAAGCCAAGGGTTCCACACTCGGTCAGAAAAACTGAAAAATGTAAGGCATAATAAATTCAGCCACATACAGAGTCATTGAAGCAAACCCTGTGGCACTGTGGCAACAGTTTACCTATCATCACAGCATTACAAGATGGTGCAGGAGTCCCTTTAGTAAGTGTCTGTTGATGCGTGGCCCCATTAAAGCCTTAAACTTAAATTCCACATAATATCTGTGATGAGGCCTTAGGACAGTAGCACACAAGCGCTTCCTATTAAATCTCACTAAGCTTGACAGGCTCTGCCTGGAAGAATGGGATAAACTGCCCAAATCCAAGGCTGGAAAGCATTTAGAAAATTCTTAAAGACGATAAGACACAATGAATTACTTCCAAAGGGACTTCTACTCAATACTATAATGAGACTATGGATACATTTTTTGTGAGACTTTTTAATCTCTACCTTATTTTTTAATATTTAAGATATTAAGTCTTTTTGTTTAAAAATAAATTGCAGTCATAGAATTAAAAAGTAAAAAGATTGAGATTGCCACAGGGAACTACAATTAAACATAGAATTGTAAGACAAAAAAAAAAAAAAAAGTGTGAGTTGATTGTAGACATGGTCAATAGCTATTCCAGCTATGACCCTTGTGTTGGTCTTGGTAAATAAAAAATCAAAGATAAATGAACAAATGAAGTATATTATAGCATCAGACTTAAATAACTACACACTCAAAGAGCTTTAGTTTAGTTGCTAAGTGATTCCTACATACAACGATGGGATGTGCTGGTGGTCTTTAGCTATTTTACTTTTGGGTTTTAGATACAGTTATACTTTTCAAGATCAGACTAAGTAAACCTGCTTTATTTGTCTTCCTAACTCTCTCTTAAACACCATGCAAACAGATTACTCAATTCCTAAAGGCTCATTAATCACTTTAGGCTGTTCAATGAGCTGGCAGAAGTGAATTGCTTTGACAGGTGGAGTAATGTGGGGTAGTCTACATTCCTCCCGAGGCTAAGTCATGTTGTAACAGCACCCAGCATGGAGGACCGTGGGGAAAGGTTGGGGTCCTTTAGAAGGACTGCACTCCTCTCTGGTGCTCCATTCTTAATTGCTAGAATACTAAATCATCACACACAAAAAAACAAAAAGAAAACAAAGACAATGGTCTGATGCTGAAAACAATTAATTATGAAGTGCTGCTATACCAGCAGCCCACTGTAATATTTGTGCTAAATGTTTAAAATATCTTTATTTTCCACGGCATTGCAAATTTAAATTGACTAGCATGTTGAAACAAAACACGGCCTTCATCAGGGTCATCGTCAGTACAGCAGACAGTGATCCTGAAGACCTAGTCTGGTTTAAGCGCTAGATGTGGGTGTACAATGAGGTCTAAATTAGGCTACCTTCAACTACCCAGTAAAATTGTTGAGCTAAAAACAGGATGCTTTAGATGAATTGAATTTTTTTTTTCAAAACATGAAGTATGGAGATGATAAAGGAGATAAAGAAAAAAAAAGGCCTACATGATCTCTTTGATGCCTTATGTCTCGCATCATGTAAAATGTCTGCAGAGCCTGCCAATAAAACTACAATTATAACAACTGGCAAGAGAGAGGATCTTGAAAATACGGTCCTACAAATGGAATCCCAGCGATTAGTAGAAAGCACGGCTGGGCAATGAATCAATTTTATCGATTAATTTGAATTTACTGTTTGACAGTTTATTTTTATAAAAATCTGGGTCGTTTCCCTCTTTAACATGCAAAATGGAAACGCTCTCCTCAGGCTACATAGTTAGCAGCAGGCTCAGCACTTCAACGTCCGTCTCCCGGACAGACACATGCTAACACACACTTGCTTTCTGCTGTAACCCAGCAGACAGCAAGGGGGAGCGTTCCCAAGAGAGTAAAGTGTTTTCAGTTATTAGCAGAGGTGGAAAATCCAGGTGCCATTTAGTAAAAACACTGCCATGTACATTTAGAACAGGCTCATCTACCTGCAGAGGAACTGTGCTAACCAAATTCAGCTGGCTTAGTGGTTGGTTAGAACAACTGCCGAACAGGATTTTTACTCTCTGGACCAGGAATTACCACCTATCTAACCCTAACTCTAACCCTTGAGACAAGTAACGACCTGTTGCAGAATTAATTTAAAGGCTGTTTTTATCAGAGATGGCAGAACAACTAATTTATTTCATCACTTCATTGAGCATGCTGTCAAGTGGAAGAAATGACTGTGGTCAGAGGAGCAAACACATGATATTTCTCAGTTGTCTGAATATATTGTTTGTTTGAGGAAATCACAGGTTATAATGGAGCCTGATGGCATTACCATGAACTTTTAGGGCCAAATATCCATGATGTTTATGTTTAGTTCCGCAGAGTAAAGTCCTCCCACTTTTTTATGGTTAAACTGGTGTAAATGCAGTTTAGACAAAAAACAAAGTTCTAAGACTCCAGAACAGAGCTAGAACCAGGATGGTGTCTGTCTGAAAGCACTAACCCCACAGTGAAATGAGCAATCACTCACCGCTGGAATTTTGCTGTGCCTGACATTGCTGTTAAAAATTATGCTCTATCCACCTTATTCCTGAGCTAATGAATGTACAAATGATTATGCAATCAACTTCCTGTGAGATACTGGCAATACTGCGTACCCATTGATTCACAATGTAAATTGACGTTTCTGGTAGCGGTTTATTCTAACTTTTCAACAAGAGTATTCATAACATTTCTAAACAATCTGCCCCAGAAAAATGTCCTTGCATGGTTCTGTATTATGATGCGCTGTTCGTGGTTGTACTAACAACCAGAGAAAGTTAAATTTGTGGTTACAAAAGCGATTTGTGTAGAACATACACCTCGGTCTAAGAGAGAGAGTCTCGCAGGACTCCAAATGGTCGCATTTTGCAAGTAAAAAAAAATTACATCTGCTGTTAAGCAAATAACTGTATCCCACCTCTTTCAACGAAACATGATCAACCTTATTACTGTGTATTACTCTGCCCCCCCATCTCTGGAATTACACCAGTTTTTTAAAAAGACCATACTCTGGACACTGGATGAAAACATAAATTTAAGGCTTGAAAATGATAAGAATCTTTATGAATAAGGGAGATAAAGTTGGTTTTGGTGGATCTAGTTCACCATTGTAGCAAGGTATCTACATTCTGGAAATCTGCTTCCCTCACTAAGATAAAGCCAAATTGTCATTTTTAATTTTATGGCATGCGAACTTACCAGCTAATAGTAAGAGAATATTTTTGGCAGTAGCCATATTCTTGATCACGCTACTGTGTGTGCACTTACAACGATATGTGCAGGCACATGACTTGTTAAGTTGCAGAACAGACCTTAAAGAAAGGCTCCCCTGAAAGCTCCAGTGTAATTAGAACCTTGATAAATATATTTATTAAAATATCTACCGTATTCAACTTGCAAACTCTAAGCCAACTTTACAGCGGTAACATTCCCTCTCTCTGGACTCCACACCTAATGAGCTTGTCAGATGCTCTGGAAGTTTACCTGCTGCCCACCTCTCTCCCTGTCGTCGCTCCTGTGTACATGTACGGAGCAGATGACAGCTGAATCGCGTACTGTTACTGCTGCTGCAGGCGGGAATGCAGCTTCAGAAATGTTGACGTTGTCCATGTGTCCATCGAATTATCCCCCAACTCTATATACTTTATACAGTATTTACATACACATACCAACAAGGGTATCAGAGGCAATGTGTAGCTTAGTGTAGCCGAGGATCAACCTTCCAGACTTCTAGTTGGAGGATGACCCCTCTATAACTGAGCCACAGCTGCCCCTACTGAATGACGGCAACACATTTGCGTACTACTGTTAAGGCATCTGTTAACTCTTAATTGCATAAATTCTCAATTGAAAATGAAAAAAAAAAAAAAAAAAAAAAGGTAATTATGCTTTTATGTGGGTTTCACAAAATGAAAATTTTGCTTACAGTTTAAACACCTCCAGCTATTGTGGTACTCAACCACTCCCTCTTCAACCTCTTTGCGTGTAAGCTAACAAAACAAGAGATCCAAATTTTCAGTGCCATGTTTTTCCATTGTTTACTAATTACAGATCAAAACTAGTAGTTAGAGACATCTCTAAATGTTTCAAAAGCATATTTGGGCATGTCCAGTCACTTTGAACATGTCTGTGTCTGGTAGTAAGCTTTAAGTATACGCCGGCGCAAGACTAGAATGAGGGCCTGTCTCAGCCAGTGCCCTTCTTCCAGTTGAAAGTACAGGATTTTAGCTCCTGCTTTTCTATTTCACCCTCAAACAAACTTGGGCATTGGTGATGATGATGATGATTACCTGCAGGTATTCTGAGCAAACATGCTGCCAGACTTAATCCTGTCTGTGTGGCTCATAGTTTCTCAGATCATGTTTAGTGATAACATGTAGATAGAAACAACATTAACATTGACTTAGTAGGGCATGGCTCAGACATTTAGGAGGTAAAACCATATCATGTCTAGGCTTAAAAATGATAACGCAGTTGAAGACTTTATCTGTTCTTATGTTCTGAGGCCATTTAATGTTCATTCCTCATTTGTAGTACTTGGACATTGTTCAGAGAAATGATGACGAACTTGTTTTTTTTATTCAAAACTTGCATAGTCAGCTGACGTTGGATGTCTTAAAGAAAGAGTGACACCCACTGATCTTAGAAAAGCAAAAGAAGAAAAGAAAACACATTTAAGGTTGAAAATAGCAGTGCCAGGACTGTGTCCATTTGAATCCTGCTCCGCTAAAAAAACAAAAAAACAAAAACAAAACACTAAAGCCTTAGAAAAATGTCAAGCAGTGAAGAGCATAACTAGGTGAGAGCTAGTTTGTGTGGAATTGTCCTGAGGAGAGACTGTAACTGTGTCTCATACTGAAGTCTAAAAAACTTCTAAGTGCACGAACTATGTAGGGTACTGAGTGAAGCAGCATTCTGAAATGGTAGGCTGATTCTGAAATGGGACAGCCTAGCCAACGAGAATTTCCCATCGTGCTCCAGTCCTGTTGCATACAGTAGCAACTGCAGATTGCACAGTTATCTAGTGACAGCATTTTTTTCCACCTAATCCTTCAGATAGGTTGTACAAACTAAATTGGAACTGGGCATTTTATTTTCATTTATCTGTCATTACCTGAACGTTAACACCGCATTAACTGGTTGTTAACACCTGAATAATGTCAAACAAATGCATTTTCTGAGGCAAACTCTCTTTTTAAGCTTGCCTGCATATTTTTTAATTTTCTAACCAGTAAATGATTTAACACTTAAAAATCCACAAATGTATCAAAATACACTGCCTGGCCAAAAAAAAAGTTGCCACCTGGATTTAACTAAGCAAATAGGTACAAGCCTCCTATTGCATAATTACTGCATGGGATATTGTCTTTCAGCTGGCAACAAGTTATTTAACCCCAACTGGTGCAATGACTTGCTTCTCATTTCCTAAACAACCATGTCGAAAGACACATCCCATGATCGTGGAAAAGATGTTAGTCTGTTTGAGAAGGGTCAAATCATTGGCATGCATCAAGCAGAGAAAACATCTAAAGAGATTGCAGAAACTACTAAAATTGGGTTAAAAACTGTCCAACGCATTATTAAAAACTGGAAGGATAGTGGGGACCCATCATCTTCAAGGAAGAAATGTGGCCAGAAAGGCAGATGAAGTGATGCAGCATCATGTCTAGTGCCTACTGTACAAGCCTGTGGGGGCAGTGTTATGATCTAGGGTTGCTGCAGTGGCTCAGGTCTAGGTTCAGCAACAGTATGTGCTCAAAGAATGAGGTCAGCTGATACCTGAATATACTGAATGACCAGGTCATTCCATCAATGGACTTTTTCTTCCCTGATGGCACGGCCATATTCCAAGATGACAATGCCAGAATTCCTCGGGCTCAAAGTGTGAAAGACTGGTTCAGGGAGCATGACACATCATTTTCACACATGGATTGGCCACCACCGAGTCCAGACCTCAACCCCACTGAGAATCTTTGGGATGTGCTGGAGAAGGCTGTGCGCAGTAGTCAGACTCTACCATCATCAGTGCAAGATCTTGGTTAAAAATTAAGGCAAAACTGGATGGAAATAAATCTTGTGACATTGCAGAAGTTTACAGAAACAATGCCACAGCAAATGAATGTCGTAATCAAAGCTAAAGGCGGTCCAACAAAATATTAGTGTATGACCTTTTTTTTTGGTGGCGACTTTTTTTTGGGCCAGACAGTGTATTACACTCAAATCTCTGCTTCTTATTCCATTCCATCTTGTGTGCAATGAATTCTGGAATACACGAGGCCTTGAAGGATACATCACCAGTATCCTTCGTTTCAGGCCAAATAGAGTGTGGCTTTGTAGGATGGATTCAGAGGCTCCTTCAGAGGCTTTTGAAATGGGACAGCGCTTGACACGCCACTGTGACATATGCAGCTGATGAATCTGCACTTTAAAGTGCACAGACCCCAAAATAAAAGACAGCTTAAATCTGGCTAATAAGATGCCAGCCCCCATTTGCAACAATAAATTTGTTTGCTAGCTGCCAGCAAACATAGCACAACATTGTGACAAATCATGTTGGACAGTCAATAACCCCTTTATACTGCACAAATTGACAAAATGTTAAAAAAAAAAAATCTGACCTTGGCATGAACTAAATGAAATCTATGACTCATTAGGCAGTCTAACATTTGATCAGTCCTCAACAGCTCTACAGATAATTAATACTGGTATTTACAACAAAAGCCTAACTTTCCTCCACACAGCAGCAGAAATGTTTGATGTGTGTTGCTGTAGACATAACAGAAACTGGCTCAGAACAAGATGTCAGCATTGCTACCACTGACCATAACTTGTCATTCTTTAAATCTTGTTTTTACATTACATACACAAATCCCTTCTCACATAGTGGCTGAACTTTCACACTGTCTAAGCTGTACCTCCCTACTTACCAATTCTTGGTTCTGTTGGCATTTCAGCTCAATGCATTTCAGCTTAATTGTACAAACCAGGGCTCCTTAATTACGTGTTCAGTTGGGCTAGATTTTCAGAACAAGAAATGTAATTGGGTCAGGAATTGTCTTTGGCCGGTAAGTAGCAGGTAAAAGCTAACATTTTCTAATGGTAGATGCCCCACTTGTTTTAATTTTCTTGTCGTTTATTACCACATTTATCTCAACAGTCTTTCACTGTTTCAGTCAGTAAATGGTATTTCTTCTTTGCCAATATCGAGTTTGCCATGTTTTGGATCTGCCAGTACATTTAGAACAGGTGTTTTCACTAACGAGCTAATCTACCTGCAGAGGAGCTGTGCAAATTAAATTCAGCTGGTTTAGTGGCTGGTTGGAACAACTGTTGGACATAATTTTTACTTTCTGGACCAGAGATGTCCATGTCTGACTGTACTTCTGCAGCCTTCTCCTGGGTTCCCTTGGGATGTTTGCATGGAATGTCTCATGTTTCTCAGTGTGGTGTCTCCTAAAATTATACTAATCTTCAAAGACCGCCATACAGTCATAGCATATTAAACAATGACTTTGCATTGGAATCTGGTGGTAAAATAAACATTTATTAGTGGGTTAAATCTGTGAATTTCGTATGGGTGGGTAAAATTATCGATTAATTGATCCATCACAATATTTCCCTTCGCAATTCAATATCGATTCAGCAAATCCTGTGAATTGATATACCTCCTGATTTGTGGGAGCGCTGTGCAGGCTATTTAGGTTGTAAGGACAGAGGCCAAGTTAGATCATATATCAACAAAATGGCTATTTTTTCATTTCGAGATGTTATGTTACTCAAAAATATGAGGTGACAGACCGCATATGTTCACATGGGCATGAAAATAAATATTTAAAAATTGACAACAGTTTCTACTTCTTATCTTACGGAATCCATCATAAAAACATTTAAATCAATATTGAATTGAATCAATATCGAATCTAACTGCAACCCAAAGAATCAAAATCAAATTGAATGGTGAGATTCTTTACAATACCCAGCTCGGGCTGCACAATATATCAATTGTACCTGTGCGCAATAGTCATATCGCAGGTCCTGCAATGTAGGTGGTAAATTAACTTAATGTGTTCTCATCTAATTTCAAGGGCACCTGACAAAGACTCACTGTGCACAGCAATCCACCAATCACAGTCGTTCTTTATCAGTTTGGCGGATAACAAACCTTTTGTGGTCAAACGTAATTATTTACATTCGTACATTATAAAGCAAAACATCTACTCAGGTCCTAGCACAATAAAAGACAACAAGAATAACTCAAAGACAAAAAACTATACTTGCAACATTCACAAAGATGTAAGATTACTGCAGGTTAAAAAAAAGGGTCAAAACTTAAAGTACTATTCAATCATCTGCTGAAAATCCCTGTGTTTTTTTATTTTGCAATATATATTGCAGGTTTAGAAAAAAAAAACAAAAAAAAAAAACGCAATGTTAGTTTTTTCCAATATTGTGCAGCCCCTATACCCAGCCCTTGGTTTTCATAGGCAATTTGAATTTTTGGGTAAAGATATAGTTTGTATCATGCTAAAGCTGGAGTTGAGCTGAATGTATTCTTAGGCATTGTCTGTGTCATGTCGGGCTGTGTAGTTGACCCAGATGACATGCGCTCTAATGCTCGTGACAAACACTGACAGCTATGGCAGTGACTGTGACCAAGTGGCAGCGTACACTCAGCAATGACTGCAACATGAATCTGCCAATTTCGAAGGGGATTCATACTTTCTGAATGTTGAAGCATGTTTTAGAAACAATCTTGTAAGATGCAGCAATGTGCATTTACTATTCTGAAAGGGGTAGAAGCCGGTGTGAAGCCGTTCTGATAGTGGACGCAACAATGTGACCATGCTGCTTTCTAGGCTAACCACTCCAGTGCTGCATTCACAGTCCATGCAATGCTGGAAACTTCTACTATGAAAAGATATCTTAAGTCTTTTGATTTTTATTATTTTTATTTATTTTGGCAGAACCATAGGCTGAGCCATATGGAAGTTGGTTCTGGGCTGCATCTGGCCTGCAGGCGGCCATATGAATGAGCCTGGAATAGTACCCACCCCCCAAAAGAAGTAAACTACCTCCATTAATTTGCCTGCTTAAATGACCCTCTCTTGACATTCTCCATACAGAGATTTATCAGAGGAAGGAGCTTACCAGTGGCGTCTGACTTCTCACTTGCTTGCAGTTCAGCTCACACTATCATAACTTTGCTATGTTGAAACTTTCATAAAATCAAACAGTTTTTTATGTTTTACTGTAGTCAGAGCATTTACAACAACACAACAGGTCTGTAAGAAGTAGGAATAGAAATAGGAACACCAACCAAATTCCAACTTTCCAGGTGCAGTTATTATAAAGACTTTTGCGTAGACTTGTTTAAATATATCAATCGCCCCTTTCTATTTTTGTTAAAGGTGCCATGACATCAAATTTCACTTTTCTGGGGTTTTGGGTGTATAATATGATCTGTTGTGCACTGATGAGACCATGTGAATGTCCAGAGTGAGAATCAAAGTTCCTGTTTATGGTCTGTCAGCTTTGTCTCTCTGCTCAGAAACAGTTGAATCAGACAGCAGGCTATCATTCTTCGTAGTTCTATCATTCTACGTAATTTAATTGCTCCAATAAGAGCACACTATCAAGTAAACAGCGCCCCCCTCTCTCTCTCCTAACGGTTTATGCACCGTCCGCTCCCCCCTCCCCTCCCTGTCTGATTCAGCTTCGTGCATGGAGCAAGTAGTAACTTCTGTGCAGTCAGGTCTGGATTTTCAAACAAATGGATTTAAAAGAAAACTTCTGCAGTAACACTGAGGGAGGCGACCACAACCTTGTCATTACCTGTAAGTTTATTTATTTTCTAAATGCTGTCTTGTCTGATAAACGTAGCTCACACTGTCTGAAGTGCCCATGTTGCTAGCAGTTAGCCTTTAGCAAACTCCGACCGCAGCTTGACCTAGATTCTCCAAATAAGGTCATAGCCAAATAAGGTGTTGCCAATCAAAATGAAGTCAACGTGGTCTCCGGGTAAAGCTCCATATCATCACCGGACCCAACTGTATTACTGAGGAAGTGAGGTCTGGCGTTTCAAAACAATACTCCGCTGTAAAAAATGCCGTTTTTTTCTTTGGAGTATTTATATATGCAGTAATGCCAACAACATAAACTAGTTTTTAACAGCTATGTCATCACTCCTTTAACTGACATTTTGATACAGATCCTGCACAGTCCAAATGATTTCTCTGTTAAATAAAGCAAACAGTGTCAGAGTTGGTCAGCACCAGTATCACACCAGAGCAAGTTGGTGGCAGAATAAGTACAGTCTGCACATTAATTTGAACAGCATTTCAGTCAACCAACACAACAGCCAAAGTATGCCCACCAATGCTGCTTGCAAGAACACACATGGCAACAATCAATGCTGACAGTGCAGCATTAGATCTGAAGCCTAGAAATCATTGGAACTTTTTACAAGAAAACAAGATTGAAAGAAATAAAAGGCTCGCCATTTTTTAAGTTCAGGGGTAGCTCAACAGCTCTGATCACACAGATGGTGAAATGCCAAGATAAACTGTGAATGTAACTTGCAAGAACACCATAACCACACAAAGTAAATAACTGGATAAAAGACTTTCAAACTTAAGTTTTATCAAACTCAACCACACTATAGTGAGAACAAAAGTTATCTGCAGCATCCATTGCTTGCATGTGATGGTTTTGGTGACATGACATTGTACCAGAGGTGGAAAATCCAGGTGCCATTTAGTAAAAACTGCCATGTTTCTGGATCTGCCTGTACATTTAGAATAGGTGTTTTCACTATTGGGCTCATCTGCCTGGCAGAGGAGTTGTGCTAATTATATTCAGCTGGTTCAATGATTGATTGGAACAACTGCTGGACAGGGTTTTTACCTTTTGGATCAGGTTTTTCCACCTCTGCATTGTACATACACAAAGAGCTGTGATAAAAGATAACAAGATAGCATCTCACTGACAAATATGCACCAGTGTATGAAAGTTAAAAAAGAAAACAAAAACAAACAAAAACTATCAAATGTATTTTTTCCTGTACTATGACAGATCCGGAGACTGCACCAAATCCAACCACATAAACGATTTCTTATGCATTGTCTCTAAATCACAACACACCCTTTGCATCTAGATATCAGTTTGTCTTGTATGGGAAATACAAATTCATAAGTTACACTGCCTGTAAAACTTTGTTCATTTACAAAACTACTGAAAATAAATCAACCGATAAACACAAATTAGTCAAATAAATGAAGGACTGGTGAACCAGTTGTGGTCTATTTATAATCCAAATGAGCATTAGACCATTGTAACATGTATACATGTATGTGTATTTGTATTTTGGAAATGTTTGCACCACTCAATTACAACTCTATTTATACTGTATAGAAGAAAAACCTGGATAACTGCCCAGTTGCTCTCCACTGTTGTGTCAGTGGCGGTAAGCTGTGCATGAGAACTTACTTTGTTTCCAAGGGATTAATTTGGATGGAAATTTAATACAAACCAAAGCATAGCGTTATGTTATTTGTGGGATTTTTGTTTAACACTGTCACAGTTATAAAATCAGTGACAGCTGATGATAAGCACATTTTTAATGTGATACGTTTCAGTATCAAAATAAGGAGAAAAAAACTTTACAAAATCACTTGATTTTCTCAGACAGAATATTCTAATTCTAAAATAAAAACATAACTTATGAACTTTCCACTGAAACCATCCAACACATTACCAAGGAATCTCAAACTCTTTTCTGGCCTGGTGGTGACATTTGACAATCAAAAGCAAACACTAATGAGAGTGTAAAGTATAAATTTACATCTCTAAATCACATACACAAACACACAATAAACAAAAGTCACAATGGGTCACAGTACAAATAAATTATCTGATCTGGAGGGCCAGTGAGCCTCATGAAACCAGTCATTAGACTTGAACTGTTTTGCTGTGTGAAATTGCAGAGTAGACTAGACCAGACCAGACCAGACACACTGTAAGATATTTATTAAACGAATACCATGAAGTCATGTCACATACCAAGGTGACAAAAAAAGCAGAATGTAAGCTTTGTGGTTAGTGGTTGCCATTCTTTACTGACACAAGTGGGTGGTTTGAGCAACTAAACCTCCATAGCAACTGGGATAAAGGTGATACATTATGTACACAATAGCAGCTTTTAGCTTCCAAAATAGAAATCAAATTCACACAATGGAAGAATAGACTAGACTAGACTTAGAATCTTTCTCCTTGCTTGTCAGGTCATGGCCTTGACCTAAGCAGGCCAGCATCAATAATGTTTCTTATTAGCTTGAGGCATCTCTAAATATTTTCCTTTTTGTTTCCTTTCAAGAATTTGCAAATTCTTGAAACTTTTAATGTTGAAATATTGACAGCAAGTTCAGAATGTAGCTGAGATTTTCCTACGGTTTATAAAAGAAATCATTGTCAAACAGCAACAAGCTGCTCTGCGTGGATCTGTAAACAGTTGTCAGATTTATGCAAGTTTTGACTCTTACTTGATTACATTTAGGACATTTTGTAGGGTATCTGTAGGACAAAATTTTACAGTAGGAAATTTTCTGAACTCTGGGTAAAGTATGTGCAGAACAAAGTGAACAAAATAACACGTGCAGATGCACGTTTTGACTTTTTCCCCCCAATAAAAGCAGAACTGCCCTTCCGTTGCCTAAGACTAAAAGTAAAGATGTGGTAAAACCACAGCCTTGCCACATGTGGAATGAGCTATTCTTACACTTTCATACAGTTTCATGTTGCAAGTCTTGAAATCTGCCTTGCTTTTACAGGGTTGCTATTACAAAGAGAAGACCTGATGAGGGAATTAAAATAGAAATCTATTCGTCCCCTTTCTGAGGGCAGTGAACATGCCAACTAAATTTTTGGTTCTGCAGCCACAAGTGATAATGGAGGAGATAAGGAAGAAAGGGACTGCCCAAGGCCAATCTCATGAGAAAATACACCAAATCAAACGCTTCATATGAATAACATCAACACACACAGAGTGTGGAATGTTAATAAGACCACGAAAGTTATAGTGTCAAAAGCTGCTTCTGTTACAAAGTTGTAAATATCAGAAAGTCTCCCTTCTGCAGTGCATATTGTGTGAACGTGTTTACTTATGCCAAACTCCCTCCAAAAGGTACGTGTCTCAGAGTTGCAGCCGGAGGCCACAAGAGTCAGAGCTTTCACTAAGCGTTTGAATCAAATTACATTACAACTTTCAGGTCACAGAAAGTTGCTAGACTTGAAACTTGATCAAAACTTAGCACTGATCTCATTGCAGTTGAGCAAAATGGAAAAACTCAGATTGACTTTAAAAGCTAAATGGTCTAAATTATCGGAATTAACTAAAAAAGAAAAAGGCAGATTGACTGATAACTAGACTCTACAAAGTTTAAGAAAGTGTATTTCGTGATATTTTTTTCTTTTTTAGGATTTTTTTTACAAGACTCTAGGTAATAAAAAAAAAAAAGACATGAAACCAACCTCACAATGTATTTATTTTGGCACCAACTTTACCATTTTATGTAGACACAGTGATGCAATATAAACAGTAAGATCATAGAACAGTACAAGCAACAACAATATGTGTTGCTCTGTCCTCTGTGCCCCCACCCCTCCAACACACACATGCACACACAGCCATTTAGGGAAAAAGCAACTCTTCCTTCATCAGATTGTTGACAGAGGGATATGGTGACACAATGACACACATAGCTCTGTGTTCCATTCAACCCGTCTCCTTTGATCACTGTAATCTAGTGACAGTTTAACGTTAAGCAGTATGCTATAGTGGTAACAAAATGATAGATATGTTCTGGGCTCTCACATCACTGGTATTGTACTGACTTTTTTTTCCCAAGAAATACCACTTTAAAATACATTCCATAAACTATAAAACCATGTTGCTTGTAGTAATTATTTCAATGCATGTAAACGTGTTCTTGCATCAGCAACATTTTTTCACTGCAAAAACATCTTGTGAATGTTTTTATGTGTGAGAAACTATGGTGTAATGACAAACTATGAGTGCACATCTTCCTATGTACTTCATCATTCCTGTGCACATCATAATTTAACACAAGGAGGGAGTGACCCAAGAATGAGCCGCAAGGGTAGCAGTCAAACTGGAAATACAAGTGGGTGGGTATTGACAAAATGTGTTTGTGCATTTGGTATGTGTGAGTGTTTACACCAAACTTATTCCAGTGCACATCTATGCATAGAGATGATGAACAATTTTACATTAAAGGGACAGCTCCCAAATTACATAGATTTATTTCCCTACAGTGCATTTTATGTAAAAGGTTCTTGATGTAGTGAAGTATATAAACAGAATAATCGTGTCAGGACTAATTTGAAAACTGATCTCCGACGCTCAAGATTATACAATGAGTTTAAGGTTCTTGTTGTCCTAATAGTTCAAAACAACATGACGGAATGTGCTTCTCTTTGTGCATAAGGTTGCACGACGGACTCTGAAAAGGCTGTAAGTCTTGAAAAACCTCAGGAAAAAAGATACCATCTTCTCTGTAATCTTATCTCCAGTCAAGAGAAACGGTGCTGTCAGTGTGAAAGTATGGACATCTTTTATAAAATTCACGCATCACGTCACTGACACCTACATGCTTTCTGCAGACTAACTTTGTAATAACTGACTTGCTTTATATATAAAAAGTAAGAAAAAAAAAATTAAAATGGCCCTTTAAAGTTAACTTAAAGAAAGCTTGTTATCACAGATAGAAACTGGGGAGGGACCGGAAGCAAGTTAAAGAGTGATCGGATACACAGTACTGACTCACATGCAAGTTTCACACCACCGCACGCACACACTTAGCTACAACAAATACTTTACTTAATGCCTTGTGATCTGTGGCAGAGAAGTCTATGGCTTAAAGGAACAGGCCACATGACAATACCAAAATATCTAACAGGTAATGAAAGCGAACAAAACAGTCTCATCTGAAACATGAGGTTTATTTTCTTTAAATGATCATTATCAATATTCATTCTACTATCAAATAAGAAAGAAATTCAATTTTGAAGGCTACAGAATTCCATTTAAAGTAATCCTCCATCCACCACATCATTTCTTATGTCACAAGTGATAGCCTCTGTGATTTCTGTGTGCAGAAACTCATAGCCTTCTCAGGCTTTGGCCAAAGACAGAGCAGCGTATTGTAATAAGATAAGAGAGGACAGGTGGCCAAGTGATCAGGTGCCAGACTGCCTGCCTGCTTTAGATCTGAGCTGAAGCCTACTGTGTGTGTACAATGAGTATCCTCATTTCTCTCCATAGTACTCAGAAACATCGCAGAACTGAGAGGAGCATTTTCAAACTCCCCCACAAGATCATTAATGCCAGAAAATACTATTGGGGACTCATGTACAACCCAAACCCCTGCTGTATTGGTAGCACTTGCCATGTAGCCCAACTTAACCAAACATTTCCTTGGCCAGCACATACAAAAGGCTGTGGACTCCAGAACAGTCCTGTCAATGTTTTTATTTCTTATCTACAACCATTTTAATAAGCTACACAAGTAAATGCTTGAAACTCTGAGCTGTGACGTCAATAGAACTTTCAAATATTGTCTTTTGTTTCTAAACCAGTGTATAAACATCTACTGGAGTTTCCCTTTCAATCAAACCAGTGTAAATCTTACCTTGCAACTGTTTAAATCTTCCTTCCAGAATGTTAGAGTATTGCACCTGGTTAACAAACGCTGCCGGGGACAAGCAGGGCTCTCGGTCCCTGTGCTCCCACTCCATCGTTGCTTCTCCTAAATGTCTTTGATTAATATTCCTCTCAGATATGGAAAAAAAAAAGTCCAAGTTTTCCTACATAGCACAGCTGACAATTTCAAAAATGTTTCAAATCCTTAAGAGAGTATTCCGAAAGATACGTTATGTCCATCCAAAATGTCTTGGTTTATCCTCCTGTTTTAAAGTTCCCGCTGCTCCTCAATAAGGCACAACACAAACTTGAAAATGTAGTTCTTCTCTTCATCTACTGTTTGTCCATCATTGGCCAATGCAAACATAGCAGTTAGTAGCAAGGCTGAAATATTTTACTTTGTCAAAGAATCATTTTAAATAAAACTGAGGAACAAAATGTTCCCTCTCCCTTTCATTTCACCACACTTGTGGTCTTAAGGCAAAGTAAAAGACTCCTGCTGCAATCTCTTGTGGTTTTAGTGAAAAAAAGGCTTGAGTAGTCCTTCCCTCCAAACTCTGAACACGCATTTGTGGAAGCAGAGCACTGCAGAGCGAGCTAACCAGCCACGGTTGGATAGCTGTGTAAACAAAGCCTGCTGTCCTGTCTGAAAACTGTGTCATTTGCATAAGGTGTGTTCGAGGGAGGAGCACAGAGGAAGAACAGTGTGGAAGAGTAAGGGGTGGGAGGAGGTATAGAGGTGGACTAAACCATTAAGAGTCCCTTGCGCAGTGTAGCCTTCAGGTGGATTATCCAACTCCACCTTAATTCCAGTGAGCAGCAGGGTGTGGCCTACCAAGAGGGTTCATCATGAAAGTCTCCATCAGCCTGCACAATGTTATCACTGTGTAGTTATCTTTCGATTTCTTTCACTCTCTAGGCAGCATCTGATCTTCCCCTCTCTTTACATAGGGGCTGCCTCATAGCGAGGCGTTGACAGGAAGGAAGTTGTTGAGTAAGTCTCAGAAATACAATGAGCACTTTCCTGCCTGACGAGATCTGAACTGTTCTGAGCGTGTATCTGTTTGCCTGGCAGATGGTAGGCAGGCGGTGGGGGTGTAAGTGAGGCATTATTTGCTCAACTCATTTACAGACCTATACAGTTTTAACACATTCTAAGTCTAAGCATGTCTAAAGAAGGAAAAGAGTGGCAATGCCAGGTTTTTCTAAATTGTAAAAGTATACCATTATAATCTGTTCCTTTCTTCTTTTTTAACTATTTACTTGTGCACTGTTCCACTTACAAGGTAATTAATAGTTTGCAAAGGGAAGTGAACTCAGATTTATAATCTGTAAATTAAGAATTTTTCTCCCAAACATTTCGCAGCAAATTTCAGATTCTCAAGCAAGTCTGCATGAGTAACAGTCAGCAGACTACTGTCAACAGGAACTGTGTGTTAGGGGCGCATTCTAAATCTATGTTGAAATTGTAAGGCAAAAGGTACTGATTTTCCAAATGCGAGGACAAGAATTACACAGAACTATAAACATGCTGAGGACTAAGGGCATAACCTCTCTTATAAGTTGGTGGCTTTTTGATCTGGTCAGGGGGCAGTGGTAAAAGTCTCATTATTTTCAGATCTGTGTTGGTTCTGATGAGCTGGCAGCAGCTGGATGGGGCTCATTAGAGGACCAAATGCCCCAGGCCTTTTGCAACGGCATGTTTATGGAGGGGAAGTGGACTAATGAGATCTGAAGAGGACACCCTTCCTTCTGAGGAACAAGGGCTATGCTATGGACACATGCAGTGAGAAAACTAGTAAATCAAAGCAATGCCTATTTAACATCCTGTAGGGCATGTATCAAACACAATCGTATTTATTATGAGACACGGTGATACTGTGGCAGGCCTGCGTGTTTTGCCACATGCTGCTAAACATATTAAATGAGTCCAGTTTCCCCATATATCAATCATGACCCATTTTATTATATGCATAAACAAACAATGAACAAAGTTAACATTAACTTATTGAATCTTACATCCATCCAAACAAATAGTGAAAAACTTTCACATTGACCAAGCAGGAATTAATGACAACAAATGAAAGCCTGGTGTGGTGAATGAACTCAGATGAGGAGGAGGAAAAGACAGAGGCAGCTGGGGGACTAAGCACTATGACAGGGGAAAAAATGGAAAGTTGTACTGCTATGCATGTTCATTTTATCAATAACTGAGCACATCTCCCTCTGATGGTCCAAGGGAGGACAAAAGCTTGGACCACAGACTGTAAGTACAGTATCTAGTGCAAAGAAAAATGCTGTGGGAGTGAAAAGGGTTGATTTATTGTGAGAATTCCAAGACATACACAAACTCCTTCCCATTTCTTAATTCACTGCATTTACATTGTATGCAAAAAGGAGTGGTCTAATTATATAAAGACTTCACTGCTGATCATTACTGGTTCTTTTATTTTGTTATATCGTGATGACTGTATTGGAGTACTATTATTGTTATGTGCTTCAATTTAATAGTAAAAATTTTAATATATGTTTGAATGTACTTGTGCTTTGTCAATATGTTTAAAACTGCCATGCCAATAAAGCTTATTTGAAGTGAATTAAATCGAATTGCTTCCCTATGTCAAGCAGGACTATAAGTCTTCGATGTAAATATGTTTAAAAAAAATGCTAACAAATAGGAAATGGACACTTTCAAGGTGACTTAAATTTTTGCAAAAGCATTGCTCTTTCCAAATGTGAGGGTTTCCACAGGGAAATACAGATAACTGTTTGACTCTAGAGCAAGGCATGGCTTAAAAATATGCAAAGTTGCACAGGGAGCTGTGCTGCCCACACAGGAGAGTAGATAAGCTGTTATCAATGCAAATTACAATCATTTTGACAAAGGACAGGCTTTCAGCTGCAAACCAATTGGCACATACTCCCGTCACACTACAAGTAAAGTTATTCCAATACTTCAGATCTGTTAAGAGGTGTAAAACTAGGGAACGAGTGGATGGTTTTACAGAAAATAAAAAGCAACATCAAAAAGACTGAGGGAAAAGCATAAACCAGAAGCATCATGCAGAATGCAGGAGGCCTTGACATTTGGGAATTAGTTTTTAGAGGTGGGCAGGAGCTGAGCCTGGAGGGAAAGCTGCTGCAGCACGTAAAAGAATGTGCTCATCAAGTCCACACTTGTTAAACCAAGATGTTATCACAGGCATTCACACTAGTGTTTTCTCTCTCTCTCTCACACACACACTGTTCTGGTAAGGCTTGAGCAATTAGTATAATAACACACAATGCAGCACAATCCAATATAATTACTTGACAATAAATTCATGTTTTAAACCCAATACAAAGTGTTTTCACTTATTATAAAGCCAACACATGTTTTCTGTAGGCATGAAGGAATAAGTTGGCTTCATTTGTAAGTGAAATGTGGTTTATCTTTCAGAAATACTTTGAAATTGTGCACAAATATCTTCTCTCTCAGTATGTGCTTTTTGCTCCATGTGTGCGTGCGTGGGGGGGGCTTCTGGATGTGTGTAAGTGTGTGCCTTAGTGACTGCCTGTTGCTCCCATCTGCTGGATTCTTATGATACTGCAACTTGTTTTGAATAATAATCCTTTTTATCCGTGCAATATGCAGCAGGTGCAGTTTAATATCCCCATGCAAAGGAACGAACACAGAAAAAGAAAAAAAATCAGTCACCTTACTGACCTTACAACGAAGCTAGATGAGTACATTTAAATAACTTGAAAGCACGTCTAGACTGTCATAGGTAGACTACAAAGTTAAAAGAGCCTTTAAGCTTTTATCAAAGTAATCAGAATAAAAAAATGTAGCTTTATCACACATCTTAGTAAATGTATGATAGTAAAACCACATCTTAGTGAGGTCATACGGATGCTGATGTAGAGGGTCCTCATACAAACAAACCCTCTCAGAAAACAGATACGCCTGGCTAAATTTGCTCCTTCGTGAACAGACTATTCAGCTGACAGCTTTGTCCTCCTTTTGAAGGTATTTTGGTCTTGCCCTATAAAGAGAAACTTGCGCCTATTGGGACAGAAGAGAATCACATCTGTTCCCTAGGATAGAACCTAATTAGATTTTTACACATTATTGGTAGGTCTGTAGTTTTGTCTCAACTGACAGCTGTTCTTAAAAGCCCTGTTGCATATTGTAAGTCATTTCAATGAAGTTATCACAAGCCTAAATAGAGGAGACCGGTATTTATATTTTGGGGGAAAAAAAGTTCTATTACACTGAAGGATATACAACCACAGACACTTGATTGAAATAAATGCTCCTCATTAAGTAACAAAGCAAAAACAATGTTGAGTTCTGTTGTGTGTTGTTTTTATCTAAAATACTGTTCATGGCACAAATATTCTTGCCAAAGCAATTGACAAAGCTAACTAGTGTTGTCATGATACCAGAAGTTCAGTAGTCGATACAAATACCAGTGAGTTTCCACGGTACTCGATACCACGGTCAAATAAAATAATAATTTAAAAACCAGCAATATTTCCACCCTTTCTTAAATTATTCACCTCTTTACAACGTAGAAACCTGAACAGACAAATAAAATCTTCCTGCAGTGGTATTTTCCCTTCAAGTATCTAGAACAAATGTGCTTTTGTAACTATAATGAACAAAGTTTCATGAACAAATTTTTGAAAAAAAAGAAAAAAAAGAAATACAATTATAAAGTAGGTGTGTAATGGCATGAAGCTTTCAAGTATTTGAAATAAATCACACAACACTGTGCTCAACGCTTTCCATCAGCACTGAAAATGCCTGCAGCCAGAGATCTAAACATTTTTATATAATAAACAACAAACACAATGGAAATCATTGGACAAAAGATAACAGCACACACGTGTGAGCACACTTGGGAGTGAAGCAGTTTTAGGAGAAGTCGTATTGATTCCCAGACATGATGGCGATGAATCACCCTCCAATACTGTTTAGAAAGTTTAATAATTAGCTTCAAAGCCTTACGGCCAATTCAGGCGCACCAAATTCCAGTTGCGCCGCAGTTTTGTTACAGCTCACGTGTTTACAGCGTGCAAAGGTCTTGACAGCTGGATGATGCGATGTGCAGGTTGAGCCTGCACAGGTTGGCTGGGCCGCGAAGCGCCTTGAGTGCGACCCACATGAGACGACGGCTGGAATTAGGATTGGCGGTCTGCCACTCCTAAATGATTGTAGAGGGAACTAGGGATGTCCCAATGCGATCACATGATCAGAAATCAGGCCCAATCACGTGGTTTCAGACTCGATCGGAATCAGCTAATACATCCCGATCAGGTATCGGATAAATGTTTCTTATACATTGACACGGCAGTAGCAGGCTGCCATGGCTGACGTTGCCCCTCTCTTTGACCGGAGAGCTCATTTTCCTCTGCGTGGTTTTCCTGTCAGTTAAGGTTTTATGACCAGCAGTGTGTTTGATTCTGCCTCATATGAACTGCTGGAGTCCCGCACGTAGCAAAGTGGTGTATGAAGCAGCATCAGCACAGGCAGGGCTTGAAATTCCCTTCTCAAAATGGTGGGGAATTCCCCCCTTACATGCTTTACCAAGGGGGGATTTGTATACTTTGGGGGGGATACTTACAAGGCACTTTACCACAGGTCTTACAGTGTCCTACCCGTACCTCAGATTAATAAGGAGCATTAATTTATCTTTTTCGTCCGTCTTAGTTTCCATCTCAGACAGCTCTCTTGTCCCATCTCCATTCTCTTTATCAGCCATCATCAGTTTTTACCAACTCAGTATAAAAAGTATATATTGCCGTAATCTGTTGCATCTTTCAACTGCATAATTCTGGTAGTTCTTTCTTCCAGCTCTGTTCTGTTCTCTACCCTCTACATAATCTCTTGTGTTTGATAAAAGTTCTGTTAAAATAAAGCTGGTCTTGGGGAAGACAGAGCATCTTCATGCAAGACTAGAAAACTGTCAGAAACTTAATGAATATAATAATAACACATTTAATAACACCTTTAAGAATACCCAAAGATACTTAATAGGAAAGAAAATAAAAACACAGAAAATATAATAAAGAAGATAAGATAAACAAGAACGAGTGAAGAGAAGTGAGAATGTGAGAAAATGATGAGGAAACATTCTCCAAATCAGCTTCTTTCTCCAAAATAATACCAAACTTTGATTTTTAAAAGGGCATATTTATTGCTGTTTAGCCTATGCATCAAAATATAAAATGTATTCATAATATCAACCTATTACTTATCAATGCTATCTTTATCTATGAATCGATCTCACATTCAGCTGCCATGTGAGCGCTGATGATGGTCTCATCACACCAACATTAAACTGAGCAGCTCGTGTCTCCTTTCACATTAAACTACAGCTCTTCTCCATCATTATGATCAAACACAGATATACTGAGCCCGTTAGGCTAAAACTTTTCTTTGGGCTGCTTGGTACCGTGACCAGCACAGGTGCTACCTGAGGATCTGGAGGATTTGGGTCTTAAACGAGACCAACACCGGCGCTGTCACAGCGCAGATCTTTACTGGTGTTGGTCCAGACCAGCTTCCCTTCAGGGGACCCGAAGTTACATTACGTTATAAGACTCCGTGAAAGTATCGTCTTACCGGTGGGAAATCCGCCAGCAATGGTTGGTTTATAAACAAGGGGGAAGCAGCAACATCTGACAGGTCAGAGAGGGAGAGAGAAAGGGAGCGCGCATTTAATGGCCGACGCGGGAGGTGACGTCACTCCTCCCGAATGAAAGGAGAAGGAGCAGCTTCGCCTCAATGTGTTGAGCCCTTTATGCTTCGCTACTTTCATGGCTCCGATGCAAACGTTCACTGCACATTACGTTGCTGCAATTGCAAGCGGGAATTTCCCGCATTATAAGAGCGAGGTTTGCAGGAGTTGATGGTGTTATGCGTGATTCCCCCATTCCGCAGTGAATTTCAGGCCCTGAGCACAGGATTTAAATGTAATGTCGCAGCAGCTTGTTAATCTAAATGTTAAAGTGAAGGTGGCTGTACCGCTGAACTGAGCCTTGTTAAGAAAGTTTTATCCATTTGTCAAAGCATACGACAGTAAATCATCATAATATATATCACACTGTTCATATTTAGCCACCCAACACGACAATGTGTGCTGGTTTAACGTTAATGGTACAGCGCGTGCACCTGTGGGTTTGACAGGGCTGCTGCTGTTGTGTGAAGTGACCCGCGATGGAGTGACAGAAAAAAAGAAAAGAATGATGGTTAAACTTTCTTTGCCATTACTGAACAAGGTAAAACCGAAACATACATTACATTTTCTGTTGTATCACAGTTTATTTAAAATCTACTGTGTAGGTTTTATTTGCTGTCCAACAGATAAAGAACAGATAAAGGAGACACCTTTGCGCTGAACTGTTTGGCGCATGAACACCACTTGTACGCCCAGTATCTACGATACCATGAAAACAAAGGTACCGACAGTACAACCGTAATGCTGGTACCGACTTGGTGCCAAAGTACAAAGTACTGTGACAACACTAAAGCTAACTACAAAAAACTGCCAGAAGATTTACGAGTAGCCCCAAATTTATAACCTACAAAAGGTTCACAGAAAAGTTTTTCATTTTCATCATTTTCATTTCATTTTCATTTCATTTATTGCTCCATGGCAGAAATCACAAAAACAGTCAATCACTTTTTTGTCATACATTTTCCATAAGCAAAAGGGAGCAGAAGAAAATAAAATCATATTTTGTCTGCCCCAGCTGCAGTGTGACAAGTGACAATGTATGCAACAAAATACTAAATTTGCACATGTTTTCACTTTTGACTTTAAGTCTAAGTTTTAATTTATAGCAGCTTGGTTGGCCTCCAGTAACCCCACAACCCTGAATTCAAATAAGTACAGAAAGTGGCTGAATGGTATTCTTGAACTATGCAGCGATGAAGCCCAAACTTCAATTTGCTCATCAGCCTTGTTGTATTTGAGAGTTTGGGGAAAAATTATTTTAATTGAAATATTAGATGATAACATAATTTAAATCCCAAGTTCAGCTTGCTGCAATATAGTGGGACAGAAAACACAAAGAAGTCCCAATAATAAACTATTGTAAGTAAAACTGATAGTGTGAGCGACATAACCGTTGCTGTTAATCTATGACTAAAGAGTTTTAGGGGCACATTTGACTAAATACAAGCTTGTGCATCATTGTGGTCTGAGGTGTAACATACCTGCAAGGGCTTTAATGCGGGAGCGCTCAAAGAGACGTGCTGAACTGTTCTCATTATCCCAGTCAGTCTCTGCTGCCAGGTCCCAGCGGTTGTTGATGTCATTATATTGCTGCTGGATCTCCAAGCTGTCAAAGTCAGTTGGCGAGATTGTGCTCATGGTGTCAAGGCAAGAGGAAAACACATTCAACCTACAAAGCAGAAATAGAAACAGAAACCCATCCAAAGTCAATGACAGCTGGAAGAAGACATTACATAATACTATAACATTCACAAGACTGACAGCTGGACTGTTCTGAGATATTAATGTTTTTAAAAAATAAGAGAAATTTTCCTTTTCAATAAAAGCTAAATTCTGCACATCAGACTCACTCTCCTCACAGCATCCAGCTGCACTTCAGTTTAATAGGCTAAAATGACAGTTGCATGCAAATGGTAGCTTGGACAGTACAACTGCCAGAGAAACTTTGAGATAAGTTCAGATACTGTCAGTGAGTCAGTTGGTCAGTAGATGATAAAAATAGCTGCTCCTGTACAGCTAGGTAGCTCAAACAACCTAGGATTTTCCTGTGTATTGATAGCCCACAGAATAATTTTGGTCCACATTAATTAGGCCTTGACTTTCACATTTTTAAAACTTGCAACAGGATGCTGATGTGTATTCAAATACTATATGGCCTAATTGTATTTGTACAAGACTTGAGGCAAATGTAACATGAAGTGACATCAATGCAAAGTGCACACAGTGTTCAAAAACCCACAGATCAAGTAAGTTCTTGTCTTTGCATCACTACCAGACAGATGATTTAAATTCAATACTATCCTACAGTTTTTTTTTATTAATACTGCATCTTAGTTAAATCAAGACAAGGTTATCTAATATTGCAACAATCAAGACACAATGAGGTTAATTCTAGCCCCCCAAAAATCCACGTCGTCCTGTTTTTGAGTCGATGTTAACATGCGAACATTTTTCAAAGAATAAAGATTCTTGTTTTAAATGCACAACATTGCAAGCTCATAGGGTGAGTAATGATTGTTAACTCATCAATAAAGATTTATCTTTATCACACAAACAAAAACCATGTAACCACAAGTTCAAAGTTCAAAGAAAGTATTTAACTTTCATAAAAATTCAGTTTCAAGTCTACAACAATCTGAGTAAATGCTTAGGATGTAATAACTGCTTAGTATGATTAAGAATATGCTTAGTTTACTCTCCTGTTCAAAAAAGGAACTATCACAAGAAGATAAATCCTGTCTACACCTTTATTCTGTGACATACAATGGTGCCTACACTGAGATTAACACCCCCTGCCCCCAAGAGACCATTATCTGAGAGTCTTTACCTAAAAGCATTTACCAGATTAAAAGATGTGGATTGACTAGTCAGTTTGTTAATACCTTTTATTTTATCTTTTGTTGTGTCTGGTAGCTTTGGCTGATTATATCAGATCGACAGGATATGCAAATGAGACAAAGGATGGACGTAGAAAACTGGTGGGCTGTTAGAGGTACCCCTGTCTTAGGTAAGACTGAGATTTGCTGGAGTCAGCGTAGGGGTCAAGCGTTGAATGCACTCTACTGTAAAACTTTATGTAAATTTGTTTATATTTTAATTCCAAACATAAACTGTGTCCATCATGTCTGACATGATAATTTTGTTATCTTAATTATTTTCAAATGTGCAACTGTAAAAGGTGGGGAAGAAGCGATCTAAAGTAATCAATATGGTGGTGCTTATGAATACTTTGATTTTCCTTAAACTGAACAGAACTACATGACAATGGCAGAGAATTATCCAGATAAAAGCAATCATTAACTGCTTTGCTAGATTGTTCTTTCTGAGGGAATTCATGCTCTAAATCAAACCAAGCAGCTGGTCTAGAAACTACTTTAACATAAAATTCATAATTTTTTAGGACTGTAATAAACTTTCACAAACTTATACATACTTTATGTCTAAACTTGTTTCAAACCCTCAGAGATAATGGTCCCCACCTTTCCCAGTCAAAAAGTGGAGGTGAAGAAGTGAAACAAGTCACATATCTTGCAGCTATTAAAAAGAAAAAAAAAAAGCTAGGCAAATCCCATTAGGTAGATTAAGAAGAGGCTGGGAATAGAAACTAAATGCAAGGATTAGAGAAGAAGGCAGAACAACACATCCACATTCACATTCACCCCACCATTTACTGGCACCCCAGTACTCGACTGTGCATGACATTTTCTTATACTATCTGGAATCCTGAGTAATTTTCACATTTGAAATTCCTTGTAATGTAAGCAAAAGCCAAAAAAAGGACACTGTCTACTACAATCTGTCTGTGGGAGTGTTTCAGGGTGGGGGTTGCCAGGAAGGAGGACCAGTGAGGTCACAAGAGTCCGCCCGGTAGTGGCAATCCTCCCTTTATGAGTCGGAAAAGGCTCGGCTCAGTGTCTGCACTAATCACTCCTCAATGAACCAGACAAACAATCCCCTGACCTACTATGATACTGTATTTATCCTCCCACACACAACAAACTGAAACAGACACACACTTGCACACACAAAAAAAGATCCACACATGCAGGCTGAGTTGACCCATTACACCCAACCACCAACAGTGCTTTCAGTGCACTCTGTGCTTCTAACAGCCACACAGAAAAAATCTACCGTATAGTATATCAGCATTCAACAGACAAAGTAAGTCTGTTCAGCACTTATAATCATGCAGTCATCTTCCCAAAATCCAAACAGAAACCAAGTAAAAGTGGAAAAGAACATCTAAGCTGTATAACAAACACTGAGCCCTACAAGCATCACATACAAACTTTCTAGAAACAAGCCTTCAGATGATAAAACTTAAAAGCTTCCAGTCTTCAATTTTCAACAACACAGCTTAACAGGAGGGGAAAAAAACAGGTGGGAGAACAGATGTGGCACAAAAGAGGGGCATACAACATGTTCTAAAAGAAAATCCCCTGAAGTCCTAATTCTATATAGCAAAAGTAACTCAATGTGATTTTATTTTAAAAAAAGTGTTTATCTTTGATTCAATATGCCTCAAAACAATTACCGTATAAACACTTCTTCAACCAATCAAAACAAAAATAATAAAAAGAATGTTACATATAATTACTAACTGAACCAAAATTTAGGGCTATGTAAACAGAACCAACACTTGGGAGGATTTGAAAAAATGTAGGGATCGTATGTTTGTCTTATTGTTATCAATTTAAGCTGGGTAACAAGGCAGGCAAGGAACCTTTTAAAATATGTCAAACTAATATTTCTCAATACAAATGCAACAGCAGGACATCCATCACAAATGTGATTGTGTAGAAAAAAATAGTGCCTCTATAAAGAAGGAAGAATCAAAGTGGGGCACAGAGGAATGCCTTAAGGCCAAACCCCAGCTCCGCACTGCAGACACACGAGGCCATCGCTCACAACTGAATGACATTGGTTAAGAAAACAAGGCAGAGCCAGTAGCATGATGGGCAGCACCACCACCCCTTTCTATTTTACTCACTGCCACCCCTCCTCCTCTCCAAGGGCTGCATCCCTTTGCCCAGCTGGTGTGTTTGTTACTGCACCCTTTAGAAAGAGTCCACAATCAAGACACCCACAGGGAATTAGGCCTGTGCACATTAGCCAGCCACACTGCCAATGTGCACCAGGGGAATAGGGCAGACACACAAACACCCAAACCACTCCCTGTTATGCCAAACAAAGAAGCAATGGCCCTTGCCTCTTGCAAATGTCACAATGCAATGCTATCAATCAAAACATGCAAAAATTATGTCTTAAACACTCGGCTTAGCATACCATTTTATTTGTTAATATCCTAGTGATTTATTTTTCTTGAAAAAGCAAACAAGAGTTGCTATATGGTGTAAACCAGCAATGAGTTTAACATAAACAAAGCATCATGAGCTCAAGCTGAGGCGCTGTATTGCTCCAAGTCAGCCTGCCTGTGATGCACATGTGCCTGAAGCGTGGAGAGATGGACTCCAACGAGCAGAACACAAAGCTTTCTACACCAAACTGGCCCCGCACAATGAAAGAGTCAGCACAGAGTTGAGGCCAACCGTTCAAACCTTTCCTGTTTGCAGAGATGAGGCAGCCAGAGGCACATATGCATCAAGAGGCCCCTCCACAGGCTGCTGATCCTAGCCTGAATGCACTGCTGAATAGGACAGCAGAGGTCCTTTGTTGACCTGTAGCATCACATTCATCAAACACTCAAGTGACCAGCGTGTCCTGAACACGCTGAGATGGACATGTTATTTTGGTTTTGGCATCAGTGCTGAATACAGCACAATAATACATAAATCCTGTTCTATTTTATATCTATTAACCAATGAAGCTTTAGTATTTCCACTTCTTTAAAAATCAAAATAAATTATCAGTTTATTATATAAATGATATCATTTCAAAATAAATTAGGATGAAATGCTCACAATTATAACAGGGAATATGTAAATCTAATGAACATAACACAAATTTTCTGGCAAACAAGCTCTTTTTCCCACAATTAAAGTGAAACTCGTGCCAAAAACAATCACATATAAAATGGCAATTCATGGTCATCAGTAGCACAGCCTAATATAAGTAATGACAAGCAAGAAATTGCAGAACACTGCTCCCATCAGGGTGCTGTTGTTGCTGAGTAAGTCCTGAGTTTTTTAAACACATGTCAGTAGAAGTCAAAATTGCATCAACATCGAAGGCAACCAGAAAGCTCAACTATTAAAGTTGTACTTCCGTGGTCATTTCATTAATATTTCTGTGTTCTCCATTATTATTGAAAGCATTCTGCATCGTTTCTGTTTAAAAAAAAACTTCTGGTTGCTCTGTATCCAGCTGTATTTGTATACTAGAAGAGAGGCTTGTGGTCCAACAGCAGGCTTTTCCGGGTCCTTCTCATGAATTTCCGTCTGATTGGCTGCCTCCCATGAGTGTATGAAGGAAGCTCCGCCCTCCGCTCTTATTTCGTTACAGACAGGAAATAGAGCCAACAAACAAGTTTGTTCTGCCATGCTAACAAACAGTTAGCTAATTAGCTTCTCAACTCCGAAGCTACAGTCGTGCTGTCTTCACTTCTAGTGTGTAGTGGAGGGTTACCTGCCTTCCAATGGAAAGATAACCCCACGTGGGATACGCTATTGCAATGTGATGTAGAAGTGCAAGGCTGTTCTCGATTCGCTCTTTTCTTCGTATTGTTTCTCTGATGAGAAAGCACAGCCGACTGGGGGGAACGCAACGCTCGCAAGTCAGCATGTGTAAGTAAACAAGGGCAAACCCTCCGTATTTCAGAAGTTGCAAGTTGAACGGGTTTTCAGTGGAAGGAGGCCTTTAACATAAATAAATGCCTTTCCATGGACAGATTTTTTTTTTTTCTTTTTGTCATTTTTAAATGTAGGACTTTTTTAACCTTTCAGTATGTCTTTAAGTAGGAGCATTTCTAATGTTTCATGATTTTTTGGTACCCAATAGCTGATCACTGGAAGCAGATTCTTTTGATACCCATCATGGATCACATGGTCTCTCTGAACTGAAGTCTTCTACATTTAATATCATCATTCCAATACTAAAACTATACTAAATAGCAATGTACATTAAGTGATACAATAAGGAGAATCCAGTCTGTCGTAAAACTAACAGCGAATTATGGCAGCTCTTGTTTGGTTAATACAAACAGTGTGATGGAACTGTCCTAATAACAATGATAATTTTATAAAATACATAAATGCGGTTCAAATCTCTGCGAGACAATGCTGGAGCACAATGTTTTAATTTTAACAACAACAACAAAAAAGAATCTTTCACCCTCATCTTTTTTTTCCATCATATTGTTTCATTTTGAAAATTGGTCAGTTTTTTAACATTCTATGATTTGCAGTAGTTTGAAAAGTACTGTTTTTGATTTTGAAATTGATTTCCAATTTTTGGGAAGCTTTTTACAGCAGCGAGTGTGTTATTTGTTGTCATCTTAAGAAATGTGTGCATACACTGTCACATATATCAAACCACAAAGGCTGCAAGCCATCTTTTGAGGAAAGTGAGTCTGTTTTCATAGGATGAAATAAGCCTGATCTCATCTTCCCAACTGCTACCAGTTACTCATTTTTATTCTTTTTTGTGAAAAAAAAAATCCATCATAACTTCATTAAAAAAGTCGAAATGTCTTAGCTATCCTTATGTTATCTTATGTATCCTTATGTTTTCATTCACATTCACACACACAAATATATCAAATCATGGTTTACTTTATGACTGTGGCCATGTTTCGGTCAGACAAAATTTCAGCTCTGCCGAGTTTCACACTTCTGCTTATAATCTGAATCAAACAGAGAAATTCAAAAACAGAGAGACCAATTAAGCTAGTACCCCAATGTTTTGCAAGTTTTTTTAAAGTCACAAAAGACAGAATAAATTGAACGCCGAATTTGTATTTGTATAGTTTACAGTTAGATAATTAAAATTGTGCAGCTTTCTTTAGAGCATCTCTGCTACCAAATACTTCCTATATAAGTAATGCTTAGCTATAACGGTTGCATTGGCGAGGAGACTACAAAACAATTCAGACGTGTACAATACTGTATTACACACAGGAAAAGGGACAACAGAAAGTTGGTCCCAACTTGAGGAACTGAACAAATGCCTCTCCATAACCTGTTATTCAAATGGTATAAATATGCATTAAGAGCTGTAGCTGTGCATGAAGTGACATGCATAAATAGATAAATGATTGCAAATAAATGTATGCTAAAATGATTTTTCTGCTCTGACTTGTCACTTCTTTTCAACTCAGTATGTGTAACTTTTTTATAAATGCAGGAGAAAAGTAGACAGCTCACTTTCTGAACATCTGTGCATTGGTAATGTTTGTGATTCCCACTCTGAATTAAACTTTGTAAGATACCATTCCTTTAACTTTGCAGCCTGCAGTTGAGGGGTCACCTCATACCAGACAGGGCTGCTAAATCATATATTTCTTGCGGAACATGATTATATTCACTTTATGAAAGCAGAACATTAGCATCAATTAACATTATTATGAATATCATTTACCGGGGGTCAGTAAAGACTGGTTCCTGTTTAATATTGGTACATGATAATGTGATATCATCTGGCACCCAAAAACTCTCAACCAGTCTGTTCCAGTTACTGAAAGTATTAAATCAATATCCTTAAAGCCATATCTTCAGACTGACATTTTAAACATCATAAGTTATCTTTGACAAACCCACCTGATTTGATCTAATCTTTAAAATATTTCATAACACTCAGACATTACGGGATTCCTCAGGTTTCATCAAGCAAAATATCTTATATAATACCAAGTCTCGTTAAAATAATTAACATTTTCTCCATTATCTGCCCAATGCCCAGGTTAAGCATGAACAAATTTTGCTTTAGGTCACCATTACTGTCACTTTCAGGCTTTTCTCTCAGGGTTATGGAAAAAAATAATAATCACAATTGTTTTAAATGATATTGAATTCACAATTAATATACACGATTATTTATTGATTTAAAAAAAAAAAGTGTTTATTGAACCACCAATACTCAACCTCAAATATAACTTAAAAAAAAAACAACCAGAAATAAATTAGAAACAAGTAAAGGAATAAAATAATAATAATATATTTAAATCAGAAGTATGGCATTCCATACTCCCATACTCCCATACTCCCATTCCATACTCCCTGCAAGTTTGCTTCCTATGACACCAGTCTGTTCACTTCAGGATCCTTTTGGTTTCAGTGATGAACAAAAAAAGCATGTAGCATTTACATACACACGGTGTTACACGTGACAAACCGTTTTTCTTCGATTACAGTGTTTTTATGATCACAAGAAGGCAAATTAATTCGATTAATTGTCCAGCCCTACTCAGGGTTTTACATTTGTCACAGTTGTAAGGAGCTAATCAATTAAAGGGGAAGTTCAGGATTTTTGACATAGGGCCTCATTTACAAGTGAGCCAGGGTACTGCTGATCACTGAAGACAGTTTCAACATATTTTATCCCGTTATTCTAGTTCTAGGAGGTTGCCGATGCTAATGCTAGTGGAAGTCAATAGGAATCTGCTAGCCTGTCATTAAAACCAATCTTATCCACTCCACAGAATATTCTAGACAAATCAGCAAGCCTATCTGTGTAAATGCCGAGTTAAACTAGTAAACTCATGTGTTAAACAAGTAAAACTAGCCTTGTATGACAAATTTTACATTAGAAATTGAGGATATAGTTTCTTACAAACTGTGGAATGATATAATTTGCTTCCAGGTGGTAGTGTTACTACCTTTGTCAGTGTATTCTGGTTCATAGAAAAAAGTTCAAAATCGTCCTCAAAATCCGACATATCTTCATGCTTTTCAGATGTGGCCGTACTTTCAACTGTATATTTGTATAATCAAGATCCTTCATGCACATAGCAACAGATGACATCACTCCGCTGCCAAATATAGGAAGTAAAACTTTGTAAAGTGTCTCAGCAGCAACAATCAAAATGCAACGAAATGCAGGTTAGTTTTATTTTTAACATTATTCTATTAGCACGGCATTTACACAGATAGTCTGGAGTTAGAAATGATTTCCCTCGAATGTTCTGTGGAGTGGATAAGATTGTTATTAACGACAGGCTAGCAGATTCCTATTGACTTCCACTAGCATTAGCATCGGTGAACTCCTGGAAATAGAATAACGGGATGAAATATGTTGAAACTGTCTCCAGTGATCAGTACGATCCTGGCTCACTGGAAAATTAAGCCCTATGTCAAAAATCCTGAACTTCCCCTTTAAGGTAGAGGAAACCATGTTAACTAAATACGACATAAAGGTCTGGGGGTGTCTGTGTACATTGGGGATGTAACGATATGAAAATTTGATATCACGGTTATTGTGACCAAAATTATCACTGTTATTATTTTTATCATGGTATTATAGAAATACAGTACCCCCAGCATCTTTAAAAATATCCAGAATGGTTCAAAATATCTACTTTGTCCTTTTTATAGGGGAAAAATCTAAAGAGAACTGTTCACCTTGGTGCCTTCATTGCCTTCCACCATGTTTTCATAAGTTAAACATTGCAAACTGTGACTGCTGCTGCTTTTCCAGCCAATGAGCAGTATCACTGGGAGTTTTTCAAAGAGCAGTAATCAGTCACGGTTTTAACGATAATTACAATTTGAAACGGTATTACTAATCGTTGGTAATTTTATCACGATTAACCATTTTACCGGTAATCCTTACATCCCTAGTGTACATAAAAAAAGATTAAAGATTTTCATGTCAGAGAGCAGCTCCATGAGTCATACACTACACTTGCCTCATGATAATGGTGAACTGCAAAAAAATTCAAGTGTGAACTGCACAAACTGAAGTAAAGCTTTTTCCAGTGATTCCGAGAATCAGCACCATGGGGGGGTCCACATTTACAGTGCCATGCTATTGTTAATGTTGTTCATCTATCCAGCCACTCAGCCAGCTAATATCCATTTCTAATCCATCCATCATTGCATCCTGCCTTTTAATCAAAAAGGCTCAGTTATTTCAACCAGTAACCATGAACAAAGTAACTGTGTGAACTGTGATCTATGAATTTAAAAAATACGTGTGACTAATGTATTTTTCAAGGAACAGATAACATGCAGGGATGAAATCAACACTATTCACATTTTCAAATCACATAAAATAATACAAAGTTTTCATCACATCAACACATTGTGCTTTATTCATAAAACAAGCAAACTTCATATACTAAAAGATTTAGGGTAACTAATTTCATGCTTAATTTTTGTGCTCACAGAATCTCAAAAAATAAATTACTAATGTGCTCTCATTAGTCAACAACTGACATAAAAAACGGAACCAGCAGAGATTCGACCAACACGCTGCCAATATGTGATATTTCTATAAATATTATATGCGTGTTTTGCGACTATCTTCAAGATTAATTCATATTACTTCAGACAGATTCACGTTCAGGGCCAAGGTTGATACTAAATATTGAGGGGATGGAAGAAATTCACAATATAGCCAATAAATTATGCAGTGTGTTTACATGCACAATTACACAGCACTATTTTTCTTCGTATTTTGTTTAGTCATGTCACAGCAGCATCCCTGGAGGCAAGATGTCTGTCAAAATTCCAGAGGGGAAACTGTTATGAATTATTAAACATACTGTACGTGGACTGCTCTAACCTTCACTTGAGGAGAATCCTTTAGCATAACTAGGAGGTGAACAACAAGGAAAAGTCCTTGTGTTGCCCTCTAGTGGTATGATTCCATATTATATACACATCCAATACCAGATTGCGTGACTGATTCATTCAAGAATTTCATGGAAAAAGCTAATATTTACAGGGCATAGAAATTGTTATATACTACATAACAAATAAAGGAGCTATTTAGTTGAGTAGAACTGTAAAATTACACAAAAACTCAGCAATTTCATATTAGTGCATCCACATTAGCCCTGTTAAAATAGTTTAGCTATGGCCATTTACTCTTTCAGAAATAGTGAAACTGGAGAAACTTATTAACTGTACAAGATGTAAAATGGATTAAGAAAAATCTGAGCTGTAATACTAAATTCAAACACATGTTTCACAACTAATCAGACATATCAACATCTCACTTTGTAGCTGACGTTTAAAAACTGAACAACAATTATTAGGTATGCAATTTGCAGTTAATTTACTTGGTATTAACTCATGTTGCCTTACTGACTCTCTGACCAGAGTGGTGTTTCATTTCTAACACATGGAGGCAGTAAAGTTAAACTTGTGATTTGATTTGGGAATGTTCAAAGTAACAGTGATGGTAATGTGTTATGACTCCATATAAATTAAAACAAAATTGTGTGTTTTATCTGCTCATTTTATCAATCAAAAATAAAATTTTAAATCTTTTTTGGTCCTGTAGCATCAGCTGGTGCACTATGAAGGTAACCACAAAGCTGTACTTTTATCATTACGCTTGTTTTCTTTGTCATTAAAAAAAGACACCAAAGTCATAGAGTCAGTAATATATGTGTAATATCTCCAGTAAAGAGAGCAATAAACAATGACAAACATGAAATGAAAAGCAACAAAGCACTAAAATTATGTAACTAATTTTTATTTATTTCTAAATTTAGCTGTTCTCATAAATAGGATCAGATATCTAAATTAAAAAATCTATTTAACAGAGATCATTTGATTTTCCATATAAATAAACCAGATTCCAATTCACGTGGAGTATATGTGATAAGGAAAAAAGGAAAAAGATTAGTTCATCATACAGTATCAATATTTCCCAACCTCTAGTTGATCGGTAATACCTAAAAATCCGTCATGGAACATAAAGTTCATTAAAACCTCAAAGTGTTGCATTAAAACCTTTTGACACAGAGTAATGTGACCACCCGACATAAAAGACACCACAAGTCTGGCTTCACAAAACAGATCGCTCTTATCAGTTTCCTTTAAAGACACCAAACTATATCCTTACAGGCTTTGTTGGTCCAAATACAGCTGTTAAGCGCCATCATCGTACTGTAAAGGCACTTTTTCCTCTCGTCTCACAATTCTTTATATTTTCAGATCAGTTTCTCCAAATGAGTTCATCCGCAACAACAATCAGTCCTTGAACACATTGGATATCATAATAACCACTTCTCTTGCAATCTTGGCTAGACAAAAACAGCCAACTTCCCGCATATTTTCTCTGACAATTTTCCACTTAGGTTTCTGGACCAAAAAACGTGGTTTTACACGTGGTGGTCAGTAAATGTCAAATCTGGGGAATCCGAATATGAGGCACTACATTGAAATGGTTAATAATGTAGCAAAGTTACACATTTCAAAACTACATATCCACTAGTGTGAGTTTTTAATTATTTTCCCTGTCTTAACAAATAGTGTAAAAAGCACCAAGCAACATACTTTTACCTGATGCGTTCCTGCTATGACTCACAACCTAGGCCAGCCATGCAGTGTAAATCTCAGTCTTATCATAACATAACCACACAACCCACAGCGTGTTAAGAAAGGGAAAGAAAAAAAAAAGCTGCAGCTTTAAAAGATGCCATCACTGTAGCATCGTGGTCTAATGGGGGGAATGAAAAAAGAAAAAAAATAGCAAGCAACAAGGTTTGGTCGGCTTAGCAGCAGATGCTGAACCAAAGATCCACAGGCTGCTCAGAACACGCAGATAAAATGTGGCTGCGTTTGACATCGATTCAAACAAAGGGGAGAAGAGACAGGCAGACAGTGAGATGGCTACCAATAACTACCGTAAGGCGTTGCTGTCATGCATCCCTCAACCAGGCAGCTAACATTTCAGAAACGTGTGTGGATTTATCTTTTCCACAGTTATCCAAATCCGATACCATAACGTTACCCATTGACTTGAAAAAGCTAATAGCAGGGGCAAGCTAACAGCAGTCACCTGAATATTAGACTCCTCTCTCATTAGCTTTGTTATTATGGGGACCCTGCTGGTAGTGCAGAGTAAAAAAAATAGAAAAAGAGATAGAAAAGGGACAAGAAAAAAAATCGTACTTACCCGTTATTTTTCTGTCTTCTGGTAAAGAGGTTGTCGATGGTATATCTAAAGCGTCACTATATGAGACGTTTCACCAGACATGAAAAATATCTTCCTTTGCTACCACGCGCGCGGCTATGCTAATTCGAATCTTAACGGTTAAAAAATCCCAGGTGACACTGATAACGTCTCTCCCTTAAATCCGCATCCTCCAAAAAGCCCTTTCCTCCGCGCTGCATCGATAGCAGCGCGTTACGAAACCAGACTCTGTTTAGCTACTGTAGCGTTCACACAAAAACCGTCATTGGGGGAAGACAAAAATATAGGCAATGAGAAGACCTCCTTTTTTCTGTGGCAGGTACGAGACGGATATCCGCAGCAGCTTCTCCCCCCCACCTCCTCTTCGGCCGAGCATCCGAGGGGCCGTCCGTACCTCGCTGACTCCTGCTCCCTGTGCTCCCGTTCAACAGAGAGAAGAAAGAAAAAGTGGACGTGGTGGTGGTAGTTAGGGTTGGGGGTGGTGTAGGTGGTGGGTAGGTGGGTGGGTGAGTGGATGGATGCGTGGGTGGGTTTCTGACCCTTCAGTCACGTGGGAAACACATTTTCAGTATTAGCAATAACAAGGAGACAGGAAAGAGGATGTGGCCTCGTGTGTGGTGCTGTCCCTGGTGCTAAAACACAAATCTTTTAATTTCACATATAAATGAAACGCACACAGCTACATCCTTATTATACTAAACATAATTGCACTCTACTGAAGATTTACACTATGTGGATCCACTGAAACATTCACACAATCTCTACTGAGTCAAAGATTTATTTATTTTTTAACTCATCTGAATCTTTATATTACCACCTTGACATTTTCTTCCATTCATTTTAGCTTTTTAGCTTTTACAGCCTGCAGTTGCTCTAAATTATTCCTGAGATTCATGGCAGCACCTGGCTGCTGTGTGACATAAAGCAAGTCCTCAAGATCTGGGTTATTCATAAAGCCCTTAAGGGTCCTCATGCAAGAACCCCAAAGACTAGGATTGGTGTATTCCCCTGTGCTTTTCTTAGCACCACCATAGTAATGTTATGGTTTCAGCAGCTGAGTTAGAGGATGTCTACACTCAGTACCAGTTGACAGTTACTTAAAATGACCCAAACTATGACACCTAAATTACATTTAGGAGCATTTGGTGTTCTGTTCTGCAGGGTGTGTGCTGTATCTGTGTGTATGGGTGTAGCTCAGCCAACAAAGTGGCAGTGGTGAAGGCTTTATGGGATGATGGGTCTTTTAGGCAGGGCTGAACACTTCAGAAAATAGCATGCTACTCATTATAAGCAATTAGTGGTCATGAAAAAGTTCTGCTGAGCTGTTGGTGTGGTTCTTGCATTCTTGCAGTAAATGTTTTATTGTAGTTGAAGCTCCTTAAGTGGACAGGCTCTTTTTTAGCTGCAACTGTAGCACCAGTGACTGTTATACAGTAGATTTGCTTTATCAACAAATCTTAGAAAAATTGTCATTACTGAAGGTTTTTACTAAGCTCCTGACTCAACAGACTAATTTCAGCGGGGGAAGAAGGACACTTGAGGGAGGTTGAGGCAAATGCTGTGTTTAAAAGGAGACCTTGTGCCTCAAAGAAAACACTAGCAGCCAAAGTCATGGGAAAAGTGGATGTTGCCATTTGGGGGGTAATCTACAAGGCCCTGAATATTTCCACTTTGATATTTCTTAGGAAAGCCTTGGACTGAAGCTGATCTGTCATTTTCCTGCTGCTGTGCAACATTTGATATGCAACCTACTTAATTTTTACTGGCTTGTTTTTCAGTTTAGCATGCCACTTCTTTTGTGTATGAAAATAACACCTCCCACAGCTAATTAAATTAATTGAAAACAGGTCAGGGTTATGATGAAGAGAGAGATCCAGAGAGCTGCGTTTTAGGAGTAAAGCTGGGGAATGACCTAACACTCTGAAAGGCTGTGTGCAAGCAAATCTACCCAGAACTCCACATTTGAGGATTTCATCATCTACATTACATAATGTCATTAAAACATTCAGAGAATTCAGAGGAAGAAATTCTCTGTATCTATGGGACAAAGTCAAAATCCACTTTCGAGTGGCCCTTATCTCCAAACCTTGAGACAGCATTAAAAACAGACATGATGCTCTTACTGCCATTCTGCAATAACACTGTTTCTGCATTAACAAGCACAGGTTAAAGTCGGGTTGTGTGAAGTAGCTGTGGGTAGTTGTCTTACTTTGTGAGGAGTTGGAATATTCTCAGGAGCTTTAGGAAAGAAATCTGCTGGGGAAGTTTATCTTTACTCACAATATAGTGACAGAAGAGTGAATTTTCATCATCTAAATTTACAACTCAAATATCAAAACAGTCACAGAAGTTTGTGTGAACACTCCATATTGTGAATTTTACACCACATTGTTTACTTTGTCACTATCTTCTCAACTGAAAGACATTTGTGATGCTACATGTTATTACATGCATGGTAGCTGCTAAATGTGTCCTGCTGCAGATCAGCTGTGACTCTCAGATCTGAATGTCTAATCTCCAAATCCCAGCTACTGTACTAGACACAAAAATTCAGTGAACAGCCTGAAGTGTAAATGCTTACCATGTTTTTAATCATTGCCGAAGTAATACCCAGCTGTGAGTTATCCAACAAGTCTGACACAACTCCTGACAGACTCTGTAATGGTGATGAAGGAGCAACATGGAGGTTTTCAACTCGATGCAAAGTAAATAACTGTATCATGCAAAAGTGATGGAGTATGAAACTCTGTTTATATGGCATTGCCATATAAACAAGCCCATTTTTTGAGTTTTTTTCTGGTTTGTATTGATGAAAAATTCTCTCCATGGTAACCCCGTTCTCAGTTTGGCTCCCCTGTCACATTTACCTAACTCAGAGAGTTCTGACTGCTGTCTACTGCAGGTAAGGTGCTGACTCATAACTGCTTCACACAAACCCACTTCATGGAAAAAAACAAAAATATCTCTTTTAGATTGACTGAAAGGAGTGAAATCTGCTCTGTGGTTTGATTATTTAAACTTGAACTCTCATTTGGAGGTCATGAAGAGAGGGAACATCCAGCATGGTGTCAACACAGTTCATAAGCCTGCGTCTGTGATAATATTGAGGCCCAATCGTTCACAAGTTAAGTCAGAATTACAGTCGACTCTATCGGTGTAACTGTTTACATACTTGCATACAATCAGTACCTGTCACTGGAGTATTTTGTTTGTGTTTACACTAGCAGTCTCACACTGTACTGAACTTGCAGCTCTATATCTCCTCTGCCATTTGTGTAGTGTTAGTTTCATAGCCATAAATATGCAAGAGCTTTATGAAAACCAATATAGTTTAGTTTAATTTGCATATCAGTACAGGCACCATTGATGTTAAACTACATAGTTTTCAAAGCAAAATTTGTTGTCATCCAGACTTCTTGCTTATTATTACATTACAATGTCATATTTCATTCTGCATAGAGTAAACCAGCATGGCTCTGTGTTTAGAGTCCCAGACCCTCATTTATCAACCATGTGTCCACAAGTGTGTAAGAACATTCCCATGCACACTGTAGAATTTACAAACTTGTCCTCACACTTGAGAATGTGCACAAACACAAGCACGGCTCTGACTTTGCCTGCAGGCACAGTGTAATGACAGGACAGGGAAACTGCAAATAGAAACTGCAAATTAATTGCTCAGTAATTATGTGTGTGCTTATTTGGTGTCAAAACTTACTAACAACACCTGTTGCAGATGATTTGGCATCATGAAAAGACTTTGCAAGCCTTCTGCTCTGCAGTGCTTTTTCAGAGTAAACTGATCTGCTTTGGGCTACCACATACTGGCTTCTGAGCAGAAACCACTTCCCAAAAGAGACCCAGCAAGATTTATGTCATTATTTGGGTCCAGTGTTGCAGAGAGATTCTAACTGTGCAAAAGATATTCAGGAGCACATTAAAGATTTTTTCCCTACACAGTATGAGGCGAGAGACAGGGTATCTATCACTGGGTTGGATTATGCCATTCATGTATTTTGGGCTCATTTCCTGGGGCTCAAAATACATTCAGTTCCTTCAGCAAATCAACAGCTGAGATAAACAGGAAAGAGCTGCATCTCCAATGATGTGTGTCCGGTAGTGTTAAGTTTGTCACTCTGTCCTCCTTCAGTTGCAGATGTGCCTTGTCTGTGCGTTGTGACACTATTTTTTTGTTTACTTTAATATCAGGCCATTTCCCCCCTAATTTCTAATGAAGAACTCTTCTCCTACATTAACTCCTTTCTTTATGGCAGAATATGTTCATTTGTCACTTTTTTTCTACTTATATTAGTATATTGTATTGTCATATAATATCCATCTAATGCAATTTAGTGTGCTGCAAACATTTTTGTTTGTTTGTTTTGCTTTTGTCTTGCATGAAATGCAACACCAGGATAACTGTAAGCAACATTCCGTTGGTTTCAACCTCAGCAACAACCAACTTGGGTCACTGTTTGACTAAAGTTTATCATCTTCTCTTGACCATTATTCCAGGAGGGCACACAAGCAATTTCCATGTGATTTTTAAGGGAGTGTTTTTTTTTTTTTTTTACCTTGTATGTTTAATCTGAATATAAATGACCATGAACAGCAAGGGGGTGGTTGGGAACATGTAGGTTTTATCAACAGCTGATTGTTTACTAGTGTACATACAAACATCATGCACGTTTGATAAATACTTATTATTATTTATACTTAGACACATTTTGAAGTTTTTTTGCACAGCAGAAAAAGAGAAAACGATTGCTGACTGATAAATTGATGAATGTGGGCCGTGGCACTAAACTGGCCTGCCAGCAGTACGGACTCATTTCCCGATGGAAACCTTTGGTGCAATATGAAGCAAAAAAAAACAAACAACAAAAGAGGCTCTAAATTGTTGAGCAGCTGCAATTTTACATCAGCATGTTGTTTTCCAAACTGCAGCAGTTGGTTTTGTAAGTTCCTAGAAACAATGTTGTTGTGTTTTGTATGTTTTAAACTAAAAACAAACCTAAACTAAAAAATAAAACCCTCAACATTTGATCTTTCTACAGTGAGTTAGAAAACATAAATGATAAACAATTCATTGCATTCTGCTTTAGTGTCCCAACTTTTTTGGAAAGAGGTAGGCTTACTTTAATACATATTAAATTTTCATTTGTTTATTTGTTTTAGTTTTTATGCTGCCATTGTTTGTAGTGATTACAATCACAGGTAGGCATAAATTTTAGCTTCTTGAAATCACATCGTGCCCTTCATCATGACGGCTGGATACCAGCAAGCAATCCCCCAATGGCAACGGAGATGAGTCTGTAGCTGTGTCCTCTGAGTGGACGTTTGACCCAAGCCTTTAGCAAATCTGTTTGAAATGAGAAGACTTAACATAAGTCCTGTCTGCAGCTGTAATGTGAGCATTATATGATGCAGACTTTTCTCATTCCTTTAAAAAAAACAAAATCAAAGATTCACTAGATAAAAGATAAACCATTTCTTCAGCGATCATATTAGTATGTAATTGCTAAGCTAGTTAAGCCATTTAAAAAAAAAAAAAAACTTTTATAAATAATTTCTCATATCGTCCTCCAAACTTCTGATCCAGTCATTTCATTTTATTTTTATAGCATATTTACTCTTTTGTGTAAATAGGACAAAAAACTGTTTGTTTTTTTTAAGGAAAAAATGAAAATAATTGCAGGTGCATCTTATTTACTGGACGCTGTGCAGTGGAATTTACAAAAGTCTCTTTGTCCAGATGTAACACAGCGGTGCTGACGAATAAAAGAAAGCTTTCGATCTCCAAAAATAAGTCATCTGAGCTGCATGCACATGTGTCAGCACTGAAAGCACAGACATACACACACAGAGAACCTGTTTACACCCCTGGGCCCTGTCCCCACCTCTCTTCACAGACCCCACACCCCAGCAGAGGGCTCATCCACAATCCACCATGACAAAGGGAAAGAGCTGAGTGCAGGATATAAGGCTGCCACTGGCTGCCAGAGTGTGTCCAGCACAGTGATTTCTGCAGATTGCAGCAGTTTGAGCTAAACCCCCCTCTGTCTGCTCACTAAAGATGGGACGTGGGCGGGTGGGGTCATCATTGGTGCATACACCGACCAGTATGGGGCTGGGGGTGGTGTTTGGTGGAACTGGTTTCACTGTATGCCTCCAACAATGGGTGGAAATGATTTGTATTTTTTTCTCCCCCTGGTACATTGCATGAGTGTGACTGATATTCCCATCCTTAAAGCTGAATCATATGACCCAGTCTTAAGAAATGGAGGGGGTCTCTGCACTGACCTTGAATTAAGAGTCTGGGGCAGCGACACACACAAGCTCAAAGAAAAAGGGAGTTTATTCCAGATAAAGAACACCAGGCATGCAGCAGGTCTTCCCCCTGATATAACTGATTGCCATTTTTGCTGCTACATATGAAGCCTTCTCAATTAACAGACTGCATAAAAATATAAATAAATAAAAGCTCCTCCTGAAGCTTTAACAGTTGTAGTCCAACATTTAGTTTACTTCATCTTAAAGATGCCTTTGATTAAAACATTAAAGTTTGAAGCTGTTTACAGGGCCATAGTTCATTCTGACAATCAATATTCAAGTAAAAAAAAAAAGAAAACCTTTTTCTAGCAACATCTTCTCATTTTCTCTGCACAACTAATAAATCATTTGTTGCAATTACGTCAGTATTGATGACAGGGCCATTAAGAAGCGACTGACCGACTGGCTTAATCAAATTAATTAGCACAGAGTTATGGAGTGTTAATGAGACTGCACTGTAAATGTCATTGTACCAGATCTGAAATATGCTAGTCATTTTGAAGCATCGTCATCATCCTGCTATGTCATATTAGTCCCACAAAGCCAACACAAGTTGTATTGGACCAACAAAGTTTAGTAGCTGCAGTCTATAGTCACCATTACCCAGTGGGTTATTCTCCGGTCAGTGTGACCTACTTTATATATATTTATATCCCCAACACCAATGTTTTTTTAGCATAGTTGTCTCCCAAGGACAACTATGCTATTTCTGCTTTGGATCTTGCTCATCCCCTGCCTCTCATGTCCCGTTTCTTAGCTCTGTCTCTCTCTAAACTAGTTGCTGGAGGTCACCCTGCTGTTCCAGTTTAGAATTATATAATTATTAGACAGAATGAAACCAGGACAGCGAGGAGCTGTGGTGCCACTCTTGTGCAACGTGACTCTCTGAGCTCATAGGATGAGGACCATCTTGGGTCTGGGCAAGGAGGGAATGTGAGTTATGAAGTCCAATTTCTTTGTGTGCAAATCAGAAGACGAGCTGTTTTCACAGGCGGTTAACTGAGGCAAATCATGTGATAAAATAGCAGTGTCATGCATGTCCCAAAAGTGAACATTTTGAAGAATACCCAAGAGGAGTAGTGGTATATCCAGAAAACCACCTTTTATATCCATCTTAGTAAAGCAACCTGAGACAGATGTTTAAATCTAGTTATGATGAAAAACTTCATATTTCTTGAAACAATGTTGGATGAAAACCACAATAATGCTGTGAAAATAAAGACTCAATTTTGATAACTGATACAAATTCTCATTAAAAGAAAAAAAAAAAGTGGAAATGAATGCATTCACTATGTTACGCAAAGAGAGGGGCTCTGTACACCAATCGTCCCTTAAACTGATCATGCTCACTCACATCAGTCACCACAGCCTGCCCATTTGGCCTCGTTTTACTGCTCCTCCACCACAACAGACTACACCATTGTGGACACGTGCTCATGGTGAAAACCTTCTACTACAGAGGCATGTTCTGTGTCCCACATATGTACCAGGAGCTCCCTCTAGTGGAAGATCCATCTCAGAACAAACTGGTAGTTTTGTTTTTGAACATACAAAGGATTCTTTGAAAACATTTTTTTTTAATTTATTTAATTTGGTGTATAAATTAGGAATAGGAAAAAATTCTAGTCTTATATTCTGAGACAGATTCAACTGCAAACTAAGTGTGAAAGTCAAGTCAAAGCTTTATAGAGGCTGATGCTGCAGGTTCTTCAAATTTTGAAAACACCCAATCATCTTGATGGATTCTTTAGATTAATCAGTAATCGGTCAAATTTTATTCGTTTATCAATTTAGGAAATTAACTAGCTTAAACTTACAAGTTTGCAGAACAGTTTCTGTTTGTTGGAAATGTCTTAACAGTAAAAACTAAATATTAGATTTTAAAACAACTAAACTTACTTCTTCCCCACTGGAATGTTTTTTTTTTTTTTTCATGTTTGTTTTCTCAAAAATGTTTAGGAGGCAAAAACTTGTTGCTTTACCATAAAATCTGAATAAAATCTTACTGGTAAACTGACCGACTGTCTTACTCTGACCGTAATGATGAAATGCTTTGATCATGTCGTGTTGTTTTCTCATGTCTCTACTGGAAACTTGGAAGATGGTGATAAATTTCCACTGTATCAGTTTTTATGAAACTTAATATTCCAAATTAATCTTAATAAATCATAACCCTCTCATATAAATGGATGTAATTGGAATCATGATAAACCAATGAACCATTGTTTTCTCTGTGGAACCTCTCATCAGGGCAGTCATTCAGAGCCACCAGCCTTTATGAAAATAGTACATTTTTTTAAGTGCCTTGTTTGCACAGTTTTATTCTTCAGAAGAAGTACAAAGAAGGTGCAGTTCTCTAAAACAGCATGCTAAACAACCAAAACTGGCAACAAACCCTGAAAATAGTTTAGGATCATATTTTTATAAATTTAATTAGCATTAGAGCATAGAAGCAAATCTAATGATCTATATGGAAACCTTGCAATATGTGGAGTTTTGTTTGATTACAGTATGTTTAAAAGGCAGCTTTGAATTGTCTTGCAAACAATGAGAATCTGTATCTTAGTGCCCATTACATCAATCTCATTTAGATACATTCCTATTCTGTGTGTTCATATGTGCAAACAGCTTAAAACCGAACAAGCACGAGAGTTTGATTTATTTCTTTTTTTATTACTGAAATTCATCTCATCACAACATCTTTGGTTTCCTAATTACTTCAATGTATCAATTATAACAATAGATAGTAAATTTTCTTGGTTCTCCAGAAAAAAATACATTTAGCAAATATTTCCACTGAATTCAAGGCTTAGTGCAGGATTTTTATTTATTTATTTATTTTTCACCTTGTCCACTAAGCTTACTTAGGTGCACATGTCAAATGATACAACAACCTCAGGTTTCTCATATTTTACATTAACAAATACACAAGGGTAACACATAGTCCACTCCACCGAACAAACTGTACAATTAAACAAATTTTTAAAAAAATTTGTGATTACCGTAGAAAATACACTTCGGATGATGCAGAGTTAAACATGGCTTAATATGGATCTAAATGGGAATGTAAAGGGGAACGCTGGATCATGTAAAAGATACCAATAGAATACAAACAAAAATGGACTGAAGACAACAGTGAAACCATGGTGATCTATCCAACACACGAGGTTGTTTGACCCCAGAGATTCAAACAACCTCCAATGTAACAGGGAGAGCGTCAAATAAAATAAAGCAACAATGTACAATTTAAACTTAGACTACACAATTTAAAAAACATTAATTACAAAACATGTTAAACTAATGAACAAACATCCATGTCCCTTTCAATTACTTTTAAAAAGTGAACTGACCACTGAAAGAGGAGCCGACAATGATGTGTTGCGGACGTTTAATATGAACCATTGCATATTAAAGCTCCTGATGAGAGCTGTATTTTAGGTTCTCTGAATATTCACACCGCCCCGCATTTAGACTATAAGAAAGAAGTGTGCGCAGAGCATATTTGAGGGGGTGTGTGCTTCATTGACAGGGATGAACAAGGTGGCACTCCGAGGTTACCGACTTCTGCGACGGACGCATACATTTGGCCTGCGTGTGGCCATGAAGCCCTGCTTGCAATAGCACTTGTATGAACCAGTGGTGTTCACACAGCGAGCATTTTTGCAGGGACTAACACGGGCGCCAGGTTCTGCACACTCATCAATATCTGAAACAAATACACAAAAGGACTTATGAGTGAGTGAGTGTAAACTGTGAATCAGAATGAGAAAGATCATCCAACAGTAGTAGAAATGCATAAATATTACTATGCATGTGCACGTAGTGCGTGGGAAAAATAAAAAGCATTGCTGTGAGATAATAGTACAAACCTATACAGCGGGTACGAGACTGGTCTGGCCTAAAGCCTGGGTTACAGTCACACATGGTGCCCAGATAGGAACGAACACAGTGGCCATTTGCACAGCTGCATTCATCTGAATCCTCTTCTGAACTGTCACCTTTTTATATACAGGCAGGAAAGCAGAGAATGTGGAAATGAATAAAAAACCTTGTCTAACAGAGGCAATACTGACGTAAATACACAAAAGACTATGCTCTCACCTGGGTTGTAGTTGGCAAAGGCTGCCAGGAAATCCTGCTCCCCATCGGACTCAGTGTCAAGATGCATCACACACAGACGATTGAACATCGCTGAATGAAATGAACTTTTTTGTTGAAAATAAAAGGGATGGATGGCAGGCAAAACTATGATCTCCTGTCAGTGAATCTACTGCCAGCTTACCTGAGTGTCTTGGTGGACAGGTGTTACACTCGGGCCCCCAGCCACTACCATAGTGACAGCAGCACTCTGAGTAGGTCGCCACCAGGTCCTTCACAGGCTCACTGCAAATGAGACCCTCATCAACCTGCATGAAACACACATCCTTGTAGGCTGCAGTGCGATCTAGGTCAGAATAACAGAAGAAAACCAGGCATGAGATTTTTACTGTTTCTATTATCAATACCTCTCATTTTCCATTATTACCAGAGAGCCCGTTGCAAGTATAAGAATCGAAATAAAGAGTCTGGATAAAGTTCAACACACCACCGTACTGGCCAGTCACTGCAAGGATGAGCTGATTCATGAGACAGTATAGCAATTAACCACTCCCACCTGGTTGGATACAATCAGAGTTCATAAAAAAACATCTGGACATCCACTGACTCTTTCACCAGTTTTGATGCTCACATCATACAAGTCTTTAGTGTGAAAGTCAACACACCACCTGGCATGTTGATCTGTATTTGGGCCCTGTTACAAGGTAAGAAGTCACTTCTATTTGATCATTGCATGCAAACTATAAATCCCTATATGGGGTCTTCGTAGTCTGAGATGCCTCACCCCTTCAGAAACTGTCCCAAAAAGTCTAGGGGCTCAATTTAAAACCCTCAACAGACAACTGTTGGTCTGCTAGAGCATGGATCCATATAGGGGGAAACTGTGGGTCCACTGTCCACCTCAGATCACCTGAGAGCCGGTCCAGCTCACAGGACCCTTATCACAGCTGGGTGAAAAGAGACAGAGAAAGTTACCTGTACGTGCATCTGTAGTTGCCCCACATCCACTTTAGCATGGTTTCCCCTAAAAACCTGCTTCCTGCCTGTTCCAGGCTGACAATGTCCGTAATTTAAATAGCGCATATATTCACCTGTTGCAGGTTCAGCGTCTTTTGAATTTTTCACCAAGGAGTGAGTAGCCTACAGACCCCCATGGTGATCTATAAAGGATATTCCTTCACTTTCTGCACCAGCTACACCTGATAGCTTTCTCCCTCACAGGAAAAAGAGGCACCATGCAGCAACCACATCAATGTCTACAACAAAAACAAACATAATCCACTCTTCCCTTCATGATGCCAGAAGAACGCACTTCCTTGTGGGAGCACTGCAGTTAACTGCATGAATGTCACAACAAAACTGCTTCAGTGTTACCATACTTACACAGTGAATGCCCAAGTGCCTTCCAAGGTTCTGACAACATCCAACCAGATGGAAGTGATTAATTCACTACGCTGTCTTCTACAATCCTCAGAAAGGATGCCTACATGGTGGTGTGTTGGCTGACTACAAAATAAAATACTTTATTCGACAATGAGAACCATATCCACTTTGTGAAATACGGTGATGCTGGTGTCATGTTTGGGCCTGGTTTGTTACAGCTAGGCCAAACCAGCTTATTATCATCCATGGGATGATGATACTTTAAATTATACCAACATATCTTTAAAAAAATATCAGGACATCTGTTTCTGAATTGAATCACAAAAGAAAATGAATCATGCAGCAAGTCAACGACCCAACTAATGCCCCACAAAGGTTTTATGAATGATTATTTTAATTAACCAGTCCTGGAAATGTGATATTGGGTCAATAAATGAAAGACCCTGTTTGACTTATTGCTGACTCATAGGTTTTCTCCTTGACTCTTAGAACTTATAATACCAAAACTTTTAAAAACAAATTCATGGCACTCTAATTTAACATGCACAGTATTTGGCTGAGATTCAAATTATTACATCAGTTCACAGTGTTTTATAAAACATGTCAAAAGCAATCAAAGCTATATGAGCATGCACCAGTAAATTAATAATAAAAATCTATCTGGTCTTTCCTTATGTACATGTTTTAGGTGGGAGTAGAACCAACTGGAAGCCTGTCCAAGCATCTACTGTATCAACCATAGAACACAAAATAAGACACGTCATTTCATAACAGGTGATTGGGTTAGTCAGGGATGTCCAGATCTGGTCCTTGAGGGCCTGCAGATTTAAGATGTTTTTTTCCGCTCCAGCATGCCTGATTCAAGTTAAATGGATCTTCTCAACAGCTTGTTGTCAAGTGCCCAAGTCTGTTTACCATTAATGTGAATCAGGACCGGAGCTGGACATCCCCAGTCTTCCAACTCACTGTGACATGTGACATTCCTCCACAATATAACATGCAACAGATGTAAACTAACTAAACTAAACTTAACTAACCACTACTGTTTGTATGAATCAAAATGTGAATATGTTGGAGCTCATGCTTCAAAATGTGTCTTAGATTTATACTTAGATAGAATTTTATGCTTGTGTTTTCATTCAAGTCATGAATGTGTTTTCATTCAAGTCATGAAAAATGCTGAGCATACAAACCAGGTTTGAAAAATCCCATTATGTGCCTGTGGTTTACACCATCAATTCAAATCTATTTTATACTGACAGCATTATTTCTTGGGGAATGAGAGTGGCTCGTTTGCTATGGATTCTTATATGCAAAAACAACAACAACAAAAAAAAAGGCATTCCAGATTTCCATGCATTTCAAGGTATAGTCATATCAGAACATAAAAAGGTCATTTAATCTTCATGAGGTCTTAAAATGAACACTTCATGTCATTACTTTGCTGCTAAAGAAGGTTCTACAAGCTACTGAATTGTTGGATGTGCTTAGCTTTTCACAAATAACCATTACTATAAAACAGGCAAAGAAGACAAATATTTTTTTGAATAAACATGCAGGGTAAATTACGAGAGGATAGTTTTTCTCACACTGAAGATGCTCATATGTTCTGTAGCAAGAAAAGATGGTGACTGTCCAGTTACCTCTATAAAGTGGGTAAAAGGGAAAATATTTCCTCATAAAGCCGATAAACGGCCATACGGGACACAGAGTGGGAGGAATTATAAAGAGCAACATTAGTGGCAGATGTGGAGGGAAGCCAAGACTCATTCTGAGCAGCCAGGCTCAGGCGAACTGATTTTACCCACCGTCATAGACGCACTGTTTCAGCGCTGCACTGAAGGTGAGGGGAGGGTCGCAAAAACAGTGAAAGGAGCCGGGCGTGTTCTCACACCTCCCGTTCTTACAGTACGAGGGGTCCTGGCACTCATTCACATCTGCAAAGGGCACCACAGACACTGATTACAGTATGAACATCTGCTTGGGGCCAGCTAGTAGAAATTCAGAATAGTTCAGTCCTCCGGTAAATCTTCCATTTGGGACGTTTCCCAATTAGTTTTCAGTTCAAATAATCCTGCTTAACTAATCTAAAAACTGTAGGGTGAGGTGTTTTTGCATTATTCAGCTCACCTCTTTGTGTCGGGACAATGCCAAGTTAAAAAAAAAAAAAAAAAAAAAAAACAGAACTTGGACACAGTCCCACCACACACTGAACATTTTAAGCTTTGAAATAAAACATTCATTGAAGTGATACTGTGCTGATTAAATGTACTGATGTGATCATCTACATTGGCTAATGCTATTGTGTCCGTCTCCATGATTTGGCTCAAGTTTTAACCATCACTGTTTGGTGCAAAGTTTTGCTCATGACACAATTTGGTCATGCACAAGGCTACATCTACCTTTAAGTAACCACACAGTGTTCCAGCTCTCAATGCAGATCTTTGCAAGCACTTTGAAACCATAGAGGTACTTGCTGCATAGGCTAGTAGTATTAGATAGTATATCACGAGGATGGAGTCTTTGTTGCTTTATTTTAACTCTGTTTTTCTCTTCAAGCTTGTATTAAACCAAATGTAGTGTTACTTGACTGAAGCATGAAGAATGAGGGTCTTCCAAATATTTCAGTGGAAAAGCTAAGAATATATATCACTCGTTTCTCTACATTTCTATAAATCCTGCTATTCTACTTCCAGACCTCAACAAGATAAGCTATACCCACATTCATTCACCTTGAAAACTTAAAGGTACAGTATGTAAAAAATCAAAGGTCAATGGCAGAAAAATGTGATATATAATTCAAAACACTGTTTCTATTTATGTGTAATAGATGCACTAGAATAGCTGTTATATGTTTGTTTTCTTAGAATGAGTAATTTATATCGACTTGCTGGGAGGTGCACATATGGAGGCTGCCATATTTGTTCCACCATTTTTACTATGGTGCCCCTGAATGGACAAAAGAAAGTAAGAAACCACTGAACTTCAAAACTGCTGTACCAGCTTTGTTTAATGGGAGTTAGAGCACTCTTTGGGATAAGCAATGCCTTAAAAGACATAAAAAGTAGTTACTCATAGTACAGTCATAGCTACACCTGAGACCACTGGATCCACTCACAGATGAAAACATCTTTATGTCTAGAAGAATTTTGGCCACTAACGGCCACCATACATTCACTACAGTGCTTAGAATATGAAGTCATTTTTAAAGAAAACATCTTTTCTTGCAATACCCATCTTTACCACTAGATGACTAATTCTTACATACTGTACCTTTAAAAACAACCTAGTAGATCGAATGCTTCCCAAAATTACAGGTTCATGCTGAGAGCATCCCTCCAAAACATCCACTCATCCACTGTTATGCCATCTATTCTTTTCAACGAAGCTTCATCTGTTCAGATTTCCTCCATGCCAGTCATTAACAAACAACCAGAGGCTTTACAGGAGTTGTAAATCATTTGTTGTGATGCCAAAATTTGAGTCCCAAGTGAAGGATTTTGAACTTAATTTAGATTAAAGATAAATATTAAGCAGCACTTGGGTCTTTAGTCAAAACAGCCAGCTACAATGTCTACTTTACTCCTGCCAATTGTTCCAACCAGAGGTCGATAACATTATAATAATATGGCAAAATATGGAAAACTTGAAACAGTTCAGCAGAAATTCACGTTGATCTTACAGTAAACAATTAGAAAGCTCACCAGTAACTGGAGTTTTTTTTTTTTGTAGAGTATGTAATAAACAAAATGAAATCAAATTAAGACTACCGTTCACATTTTTAAAATTTGTCCATTAATTTTCTATAACTTGATTAAAAAATGTTTTTCCCAAATGTGTACAAGTACAAACTTCTTTTTATGGTTAAGCTCAGATAGCTATTCTTTTAGCTGCATGAACTTAGTACTTTTAGGATGAGACTTGCTGCACGATGCATGTCTAATTGATGGCCAACTCCCAGTGTCTCATGTCCAACTTTCTGTCTGAGTCATCCTACAATCAAAAGCTGATTGAAAAACTGAATCATCTGTTTGATTATCATACTTGGCCGCTCATGCCCTGCTCAGTGATTGGGGGAGGGACGGTACTTGCTGTGATGGTTAAGCAAGATTCAGGAGAACAAGTACGGAGAGCCGAGATAAAACACTCATACCTCCACGCAACAGGATGGGACACCACCACACTGACCTGCTCTATCTGTGTATGTAATCAGCCCTCACACAGTAATGAGAGGAGACTAAGTCTTACGTTAGTGGCTTCATCAGTCTGTTAAAGCAATGTCATCCAATCATTCACACTCTGGTCACTTTTCCATGAATGTTCCTCCCTCTTCACTCAGTCATGCCTGCACATTAAGTGCCGCATGATCTTCATACAGTTGCGGTTTTCTGAAGACATTTCAAGTTGCCATAATAATTCATATTTATGTGTCCAGTCTGTATATAAACTTATTAATCTGAATGAAAATGTATGAAATGGAAGTTTTCAAAACCAGACTAACACACCTGGATAATGCATTTTAGTGAATACCGTCAAAAAAGCCAAATTCTCCATAAAGTATTCCCATATTTCTCTGCAGCTGCATCCGACAACTAAACATGTCAGATATTATGACTGAAAACCAGCCCATTAAGACTCCAAGTCAACTCATAATACAGCAATTTCAGACAGTCATTCTGCTCTAATAAAACCCTGATTTTCTAGTGTCATGTAAAAAAATTACAGTTCAGGTAACTTAAAGATGCCTTTGAAATAAGGTTCCACTTGGTATAATGGTATAACAGAGATAGTAAGAAACAGCCTAATGACTTTGAAATATTTTAATGAATAATTACATGCCCCCCGCTCACTATAAATCAGTTAAACCGTACATGTAGCCCCAGTGTGAGTAAAAAAGGAACTGTTTCTGCAGCTAATTAATTAAGATAAACTGTGTGTCTGTTCATGTGACTGCAGCTATTGATATTCTTGTGCCGTTTAAAACAAAACATATTTGTTTAAAAGTCTAACCTCTTCAAAATGATACATAAAAGCACCCGGAGGGTAATTCACACATGATACTGACACATTCAGTTGCCACCAGATTAATAGGAAGCAACACACTTGTGAAAAGGTCTATATTGGCTAGTCTCTACATCAGAATTAATTTGAAATGGAATCAAACAAACAAACAAATAAACAAAAAAAAACATTAGTCTGAAGTGTACTTTTGGTATCTTAAAAAATACTCCCTGTAAATACCAGAAATACTTGGTATTTCTAGTATAAAAAGAAAGAAAAACAAAAAACACAATACATTTTGCAATTTTAACAGATGATCCTTGTTCTGACAACTGCAAAAGGTGAGCAGAATATAAATCTTAATTTTGAACTTGTCACTCACCTGCCTGCTCCTCAGGAGTCACACAGCTGTTTCGGTCAATGGCGAGAGTCCAGGGTGGAGTGCAAACGCAGTAGTAAGACCCCAGGGTGTCCACACAGAGGCCATTCTTACAGTTTTCTGGGTTCTCGCACTCATTGACATCTGTGCAGCAAAAACATCAGCGTCCCTGATGAAATGAGCAGCCACTGGCGATGGAATCAGTTTAAGCTCAGAGAACAGGGTTTACAGACCTACTACTGTGGCCATCACACACTTCTTCTTGTTGGTGTCTGGGGTCCAGGGCCGGTTACAGATGCAGTAGAAGGAGCCCTCGGTGTTGACACACTTACCATTAGTGCAAAGAGACTTGTCGTGGCATTCGTTCACATCTGAGGGAGTGCAACCATAAAACAGATACAGTAAATGGCAAAGTTGTTATAGTTAAGTAAAACTAACGAAAAAACACTAAAATTGAAAAAACATTTTCGTTAACTGAAATAAAATAAAAATGACAGTTTTTTTAAAAAATGATAACTAACTGAAACTGTATTGTGTCTTTATAAAACTAACTAAAATTATTGTAAAAACATCCTTAGTTTTAGTTTTTGTAAATTTATTTAATACATAAGCCTTTTGGGTTGATACGAAATCTATTTCTATTTAATCTATTTACTTTGCTCTACTGGTTTTACTCAGAGTGACTTTCTGATTATTTTGAATGTCACACCAGACAAATCTGTATAATTTACGGGAAAAAAAATCCCCCAAAAAGTAAAACTAACACTGAAACTAATAAAAACTAAACTAAAACTAAGCATTCTCCAAAATATAAAAACTAATAAAAACTAGCAAACCTGCTTAAAAAAAAACCTAAACTGAATTGAAAAAAAAGGAGTCAAAACTAAATAAAAACTGAAACTGATTAAAAATCCAAAACTATTATAACCTCGGTAATCGGTTCGATTTTCACAGATAAAGCTGCATATCAGAGCACTTACCAATGCACTCCAGAAGGTTGCCGTCATAGTAGAAGCCTTGTTGACAGTAGCACTCGTAGCCTGGCATCGTGTTCTCACAGCGGCCTTTCTTACAGATTTCCTCAGCAAACAAGGAGCACTCATCAATATCTGCAAATAACAAACAAAAGTGCTTTTTCACAATTTGCTGACTATAGACATGAAAAACCATCAATATCAATAACATTATTACACAATATCTACCACGGTATGCAGGGAGGCTGTACTGGAGTACTTCCTCATAGTAGAGTCCTTGTCCATTTGGACACAAGAAGTGGAACTCAGCTGGATTTAAGAAGGAGGTTAATAGAATAGTAAGTATAAAATGCAGAAGATAAATCCTAAAAGATTGATCCCTTTTTAATGCAAATAAGAGCTCTCTTACAAACATACCTGAGTGGGAGACGGGGCAGGGGTGGATCTCACAGTGGTCTCCCCAGCCCACTCCAATGGAGCAGCAGCACTCCTGCTTGGTGACGTTGCTGGCCAGGACGCTGTCACAGAACACAGTGTCGTCCAGGTTCAGGTAGCACTCCTTCTTCTCATCTGTCCGCACTCGAACCGCTGCAGGACAAAACAGGGTGGAGATGCACAGAAACAGAATTTGATGTGCACGTCCCATGATTTCCATTAACTTTTCTTTTAATATTACAGCTTTGTGTGCATTTTATCTAATGTAAACACAGGCTATGTTCATGTATGATTTCAGGTCCTCAGATTTAGCTTGGATTTAAATAAAATACCTAAGCTTAACAGCATCCAGGAGGTAAACATTTAGAGTGTGCACCAAGATGAATGTAGCTTACCCTCGCAGCTGTGTCCATTCTGTGAGAGGACATAACCGTGATTGCAGACGCACACGTATGAGCCTGCTCTGTTCTGACATACGCCGTAGGGCTGGCAGAGACTTCTGTGTGCAGCACATTCGTCTATGTCTGGAAGCAAACATCACAGAGTCTGCCATCAGTATTTTTCTCAATCCAAACGCTGGATTAAGAGAAGGTCACTCATTAGTGGAATGGTCAAACTGATTTAAAGTAGCAAAACAAGAACCCTTTAACTTTCTATAAGAGTTAGAATCGGACAGACAGTATTGTTGTTCTTTAGACAAATTTTAAAAGTAAAAAGTATAATATAAAGCTTCTGTGTGAATTTGATGTTTTGTCATGGGTTTGAGGAGACTGACCTTGGCATTCTCTGCCTCCAACCAGTGTGTACCCCTTCTGGCACTCACAGTGGTACGAACCCATGTTGTTAATGCAACGGCCGTTCAGACAGTTTGATGGCCTCTCACACTCATTGATATCTGAATGGAAGGGAAAAAGAGATTTTGAGGCTGAAACCACTGAATCTTCCCATAACAGGTCAAAATATAATAAAAGTTTGCTAAAAATTTGGGCCAGTGTCCAATGTTGATGGACTCATTTTATTACCAGCTGTTACATAAAATGAAACAAAGAGAAGAAATAAGTACACTGACTGCCAAAAATCCTTCGTCCCTGCATTTTTGTCAGATAAAGCACAAACTCTTTCTGAAACTGTCACAGTTATAATGCACAAGATTTTTGGGCCTCTTCTTTTCCCAACTGCTCCACATCTATGCCAACAGATACCAACTGCTGCTTTGAGGTCTCTCCAACAAACAACTCATAGGATTCGGATCTGGAATCGTTGCCAGCCATTTAAGGACTCAAGTCCTTGGATAAAAGCACTTTTGGGTACTTTATTAAATACATAGGGCGCTATTCTGCTATAAGATCTACACTTCTAACGGAGATCAGGTTTTCAGCTCTACATTGTACCCAAATATCCTCATGTGCTCTTTATCTTTCATAATGTAAAACACAGTCAAGACATCCAGTTCCTGAAGCAGCAAAACAACCCTGAAGCAGCAGCAAATCTCCTCCGTGCTTGATTGGAGGCCTCACTTTTATTTTTCTATTTTAAAAAAAAAAACAGAATTACGTGCTTTAACAAAATGTTCTACATCTTTCTATTGGATTTTCTCCCAGAAAGATTTTGGCCTCCTCAGGTAAGTTTTGGCAAACTCTAATCAAGCTTTTTTTTTTTTTTTTTTTTTCATGTTTTTGTGTCAACAGAGAGTTCCCCCTGAGTCTTCGGCCATAATGTTGCTTTTCATTCAGATGGCAAAGGATGGCACAGGCCTGCAATGTTGTGCCCTCTGCAAGCCTGCTTGAATTGGTTTGTGAGTTGATCAGATTTCCTTATCCACCCTTTAACAATCATTTGTTGCAACATTCAACCATTTTTTTCTCTTTCGTTTCCTCAATTAGTCCCATGAGCTGTGAATGTTTTGGCAGGATCTCACACGTTGGACGCAGTAACATTAACATCTCTTAAGATGGACTTCCAGCTTCTCTACAGTTTTGGTTCTTACATTTTCAGATGTTTCTTTGCTCAACTTGCTTTCCATCTTGGTCAGTGTGGTGCATTCTGTACACACACTCAATGAGAAAAGGTGCCAACACGTTTGCTCACTTGATTTAGTGTTAAAGCTGAGCTCAGATCAGCTGAAACACTCAGTTTATTCAAATCCAGGTTAAAGACCCACCTGTTCTCAGCTGCATTTAAATAAAGTTTAAAGTCCAAATCTGCACATTTTTTTTAAGACTTCCTTTTTTTTCTTCTTTTTAATGATCTTTGTTTTTAATTTTAAATGAGGCTTTATTCTTTAACTTTTTACGCTTTTTTCTTCTGCCCCCTGCTGTAATGCTTTTAATGTTTTATGCAAAGCACTTTGGATTGTTTTTAAGGAAGGTTTCAAATTCAACTCTTTTCGTTTCACCTTTTTTTTGGTGTTTTTATAACTTAAGCAATAACAGTAAACATGGGAACACTAAAGCATTTGTTGTTCCATTTATTTTCTGGGGGAAGTGGTGCAATACATGAAATATAAAGATAGAACAAATATTCTTGGCTTTAAACTTTGTGTTATGTAGTCCCTGTAGTATTTAATTTTTAAAGTCATTCAGCTGAAAAATAAATTCATACATAAGATCTTTTAAAACCCAACATTTCCAGGTGTAAAAACAAAGACATTTGGGTTGCATGGTTTCTCAAGGACTTCCCACCTTCACAGTGGCTGCCCTCCTGTGTGCGCTGGTATCCTGGGTAGCACTGGCACTGGAAGGAGCCGTCAGTGTTGATGCAGCGCCCATAAGCACACAGCCAAACATCTGCGCACTCGTTAATGTCTGATAGGATGAGATTTGTTAAGCATTCAGTAGTTTGAACTTGCAAAACTACTCTTATTTGGTTGAAAATGTAATGTGCAATTTAGGTAAGGCATTCTTTACCACTGCAACTTTTGCTGTCTGCAGAGTGGAGGAAGCCCTCGTTGCACAGGCAGCGGTAAGTACCGGAGAGGTTCTCACAGCGCCCGTTAGGACAGATGCCGGGCTGCTGACACTCATTAATATCTGGTGAAAGATAAGGAAGGCTATGCTGTTTTAACTTAACACACATCAAGTAAACACTTATTTATATCAGCACCAACTTCAGCTTCACAGTTTTATGAGATTTTTTTGACCCTCACAACAGAACAGCTCTTATTAGGCTTTCATGGTTTGGCTAGAACTTAGGTTTTTTTGCATATAGAAGTACTATTTTTTTCTTAACTTATCTAACTGACCCTTTTTTCCCTTTAAAAAAACCAACAATAATAATAAAAAGAAGTTTGAATCTTGTGAATTTTGTTGAAGCATGGTTTACTCACCGTAGCAGGTGCCAGCATGGGCTTCATGACCAGGCAAGCAAGGAAAACACTCGTAGGAGCCCGGCGTGTTCTCACACTGCTCATTGGGACAAGTGTTTGGATTTAAACACTCATTAATGTCTGGAATAAACAAGGAGAAGTTATCCATTATCGGTAAATGTTCAATTTATGCATATTATCTTAAGTAAATAACATATAATTATCATATCCTTATTGTTATTTCATTGTTGTATCATGTGGCCTGCCAAGGGACCAAAGATGGAAACTAGCTTTGCTATAATCTAGCATGGTGTCTCTAAGCTATCATGTCTGGGATCTACATACGTGTCATTTTACCTCTCAAGCTCAGAGTGACATGCTTGTGCATTATGAAAACATTTTAAATATCATCATTTGAAAAAAAAAAAAAGATGCCGATAGACACAGAGGCAAAGTCAGAAGTTTTCTATAAAACCTTAATGTTTAAGTTGTCAAATGACTTTTATTTCATGCATCTCTTCAGAGATTTTAAAGGGCAGAGCATGTTTTCCAGAAAAACCTCAGGTTCTTTAAACAGAGCGTTAAGTCTGAATGGGTTAACGCCAAAATAATCAGTGTTTCTGTACCTTCACAAGCTGGAGGACGGTGTGACTTGATCCTAAAACCACTGTGACATTCACATTCATAAGAACCAGGCAGATTCACACAGAGGCCTTCAACTCCGCAGATGTTTAGCTTGGAGCACTCGTCCACATCTGCAAAGCACAACAGTAAGAGCCAGCCCAGGATCTGACTGCTTATAGGAGAAGGGAAAAAAATACATTTTAACAAAACATCACTCAGTGTAACTCACCTATGCACTTCAGCCTTCCATGGTGCACCATGTGTTTATAGCCTGGGCGACAGAGGCATTTATAAGATCCTTCTGTGTTGACGCAGCGGCCTCTGCCATGGCCGCACGGCTCTGACTCACACTCATTATCATCTGGGCAAGAAGAGTGAGAGCCAATGAGAAAAGCACCATAAAATGGTGCCAAATATCATGCATACAAAAAGAACAAAGGGCTGGGATTTGAGACGGCATTCACCTTCACCTTCCCTTACATCACTTGCAGGGTAATAATGACAAAAAAATGCACATGTTCCAACAGTAGCCTGACTACACAGTGAGTGAAGGCGTCATACGTAGATGTTTCATAGTCTGGGCTCAAGTGACTCATTGCAAATGCCTGCTGCATGAGCAGTGATGCCTTTAAATGCCAATCTCTTTCTACATTTTCCTAAATATAAACACATGTAATGACTGAGCGACTCTTTACAAGGGTCATCATTAATATGGGGTGCCATCATGAATCAGGGCAGTTGTCTCTGCTTGGCCCGATAATTCAGGTGGGAATTTACAGAACAGATTTGTACGTGTTGTCTCAGTTTTGAGCATTCTCTGTTTCAATTTCTCTAGTGAGCAAGTGTTTCCACTGAACGCTTAATAAGATCAAGATTGATTAGTTGCAGATGTAAAAAAACAGACAGTAGAGCAGCTACTTTATTCATTAAATATCTAAACAATAGCAGAAGAGTTTTCATCAGTATTTCATATATAAATTATATATTGTATTTTTGTGATGAGTATACTATAACCATATATCAGAAAACACTGAAAAAATATATAAAATCTTTTAAGACTATTTAAAAAACAGCATGATCAGTGTTTTTCTGATCATCCTAATTTGATTTCTCAACATACACCAGTTTTTGCATTTCAAGCTTGAAACACATTATTAAAAAGCAAGTTTAGATGGGGCAAGTGACAAAATAAAATATAAAACAGGTGATATCTAAGTTAAATTTGTCCCATTTATCCTCATTTGTAGGAAGAATGGGATGGAATAACAGCTGAAAGTCACCATCACTTGGTTTCTTCAATGTATGACCATCTTTTTAGTGCTGGGAGAAACATGGCAACTTTACAAAGCAGAAAAACTTTACTGTCCCAACTTTTGCTGGAATGTGTTGCTGGAGTGCAATAATGAATGTATATTAGATTAAATTAAGTTTAGAAACATGAACCTTCTGCTTCTGCTACTGAAGTAACAGTAAGAATCATTGCATTTTTGTTGGGTTTTTGTTTGGCACTTTCCATACTGTCCCAAACATTTCAGATTTGTATCACAAAAGAGAGAGAACCCTTGCAATCGAACAATGAATAGTGATTAGATTGAAGCATAAACATTGATGAATGAAAGAAAGAATCCATCCCACTATTATCTTTTGGTAACCTAATGGGAATTATCAGTAGAAGAAGGCAGGTTAACATCATTATGAGGGAAGAAATTTATATATGTATATATAAAAAAAAACATATAATGCCAATTCCTGAATTCAGAATGACTTTTTTGTCAGTCAAGCAAATAGACACTTGCTGTCTTAGACACTGTCTCTTACCCTCGCAGATGTTCCTCAGCAGGTTGAGATGGTACCCTGGATGACAGTGACAGATGTGGCCGTTGATGCTGTTCTCACACTCTCCATGACCACAAATGTTTCTGCTTAGCTTACATTCATCTGTCTCTGCTTCAAGGAGGAAAAAAATGAAGGACCAGTGTCATACTTATACATATATCTATATCTATATATATCTATATAGATATAGATATATATATATATATATATATATATATATATATATATATATATATATATATATATATATATATATATATACACACACATACAGTGGGTACGGAAAGTATTCAGACCCCTTTAAACTTTTCACTCTTTGTTTCATTGCAGCCATTTGGTAAAATCAAAAATGTTCATTTTATTTCTCATTATTGTACACTCAGCACCCCATCTTGACAGAAAAAAATAGAAATGAAGAATTTTTTGAAAATTTATTAAAAAAGAAAAACTGAAATATCACATGGGCAAAAGTATTCAGACCCTCTGCAGTGACACTCATATTAATCATATGCTGTCCATTTCTTCTGGTCTTCCTTGACATGGCTCTACTCCTTCATTGGAGTCCAGCTGTGTTTAATTTAACTGATTGGACTTGATTAGGAAAGGCACACACCTGTCTATATAAGACATTACAGCTTACAGTGCATGTCAGAGCCAATGCGAATCATGAGTTCGAAGGAGCTGGCCAACGAGTTCCGATAAAGAATTGTGGCAAGGCACAGATCTGGACAAGGTTACAAAAGGATTTCTGCAGCACTAAAGGTTCCTGAGAGCACGGTGGCCTCCATAGTCCTTAAATGGAAGAAGTTTGGGACGACCAGAATTCTTCCTAGACCTGGTCGTCCAGCCAAACTGAGCAATCGTGGGAGAAGAGCCTTGGTGAGAGAGGTAAAGAAGAACCCAAAGATCACTGTAGCTGAGCTCCAAAGATGCAGTAGGGAGATGGAGAAAGTTTCACAAAGTCAACTATCACTGCAGCCCTCCACCAGTCGGGGCTTTATGGCAGAGTGGCCCAATGGAAGCCTCTCCTCAGTGCAAGACAAATGAAAGCCCACATAAAGTTTGCCAAGAAACACATGAAGGACTCCCAGACAATGAAAAATAAGTTTCTCTGGTCTGATGAGACCATGATTGAACTTTCAGGCCTTAATTCTAAGTGGTATATGTGGAGAAAACCAGGCACTGCTCATCACCTGCCCAATACGATCCCAACAGTGAAACATGGTGGTGGCAGCATTATGCTATGGGGGTGTTTTTCAGCTGCAGGGACAGGACAACTGGTTGCAATTGAAGGAAAGATGAATGCGGCCAAGTACAGAGAGATCCTGAAAGAAAACCTCTTCCAGAGTGCTCAGGACCTCAGACTGGGCCAAAGGTTCACCTTCCAACAAGACAATGACCCTCACACACAGATAAAATAACAAAGGAGTGGATTCAGAACAACTCTGGGACCATTCTTGACTGGCCCAGCCAGAGCCCTGACCCAAACCCAATTCAGGATCTCTGGAGAGACCTGAAAATGGCTGTCCACCAACATTCCCCATCCAACCTGACAGAACTAGAGAGGATCTGTGAGGAAGAATGCAGAAGATCCCAAATCCAGGTGTGAAAAACTTGTTGCATCATTCCCAAGGAGAGTAATGACTGTACTAGCTCAAAAGGATGCTTATGCTTTGTACTGAGCAAAGGGTCTGAATACTTAGAACCATGTGATATTTCAGTTTTCTTTTTTTTAATAGATTTGCAAAAACTCCAACATTTCTGTTTTTTTCTGGCAAGATGGGGTGCTGAGTGTATATTCATGAGAAATTATTTTTTTGATTTTGGCAAATTACTGCAATAAAACAAAGAGTGAGAAGTTTAAAGGGGTACTCACAGCTAAATGAATACTTTCCGTACCCACTGTACATATATATATATATATATATATATATATATATATATATATATACATATATCACTATTCCAATAAGTTAAGGATATTTTGGCTTTTTGTGTGATGTCAGAATGAATCTAAAATCCACTTCAATCTTTCCAGGTGAACTGAATTAAACTTTCTCTAAAATTTTCAATGCACATGTACATTGTTCAGTGGTTAAATATTTATTTTGCATCACTCTGTTATTGAAAAACCAAAAGTTGAATATCCATAACTTTTTGTGAGTAGTATATAAATATATATATATTATATATATATATATATATATATATATATATATATATATATTTTGTTTGTATGTATAAATAGAGACATGTATTATTTCTTGCATATTTGGACGAGTCATGTCAAAATATGTCTGAAACAACATGCCGCTATAAGAGAAAAATAGCATTGTATATCTATTTCATGAGTATTTTTCTTAAATCATAAATAAGCACACAAGACAAACCACAATCAACTTTACAATTAGAGTAAAGGAGAAGACGCAGGTCATAGAAAAGGTTGCAGTTGTGGATTCCATCTATTCATCAGTTATACCTTAGTCCTGATGCCTTTTGGGGAAATAATTTTCTTTTTATGGAATTGCAGCAAAAAATCCCCCCCCCCCCCCCCCCCCGCAAAAAAAAAAAGAAATTAAAAAAAATAATAAATTATGGCAACTTCCATAAAACAGAGTAAGTGAACAGAGCCCTAAGGCTGGTTCATGCTTCACAGTTGATTGCGCACAACATGCATGGTGCCCAAAAGCATCAGCTAATAATTATGAAAGCATGCGAAGGACTCAACTTCTAATTCTACTAATTCATATTTATTTCTAGCACCACAGATTGTCTTATTGTTCAAAATATGACATCACTCTACTTGCAAGCCATTAAAATGTTTTTGTAGGCCACTGATTGGAGAAAGTCAACATGTCATTTATAAGAGATGGATCCAAAGCTCACCACAGTAACTTCTCTGACTGGGGAAAGTGGAGAGCTGGATGTAGCATTTTCGAGGTACATGAAACATGAACCAGCATTTTAGAAATGCAACTCTTCATGAGGTGAAAAAAGAATTTGTGTTAAACTCACGGAAGACTTTTGTCTGTGTTTCGAGAGGGTCATTGCCTGGGGTCATTCGGATGATTGTCGGAGGGGTGGGTTTAACAACTGTGGATCCAACAGAGGAGATATGAAGTGGACAGACTTGCGGAGGAGCTATGACATGTTGAACTTTAGTCCTGATGGTTTAGTCTCAATCCCACGAAGGCAACATTTCTACAGTGTTCTGCCAGTTAGCAACAAGGAAGAAATGTTCCCCCTGTTGTGCCAACTGAAGTACATTTAGTAACACGAGAGATTAAATGATCACTTTTACTGGGGTTAATCGTATTTAGGATTATGTTCTCTGTGAAAAGGTGTGTTTACCAGGTACACGAGGTCTGCTGGAGCTGGTATGAGACTGCTGCACAGTGGTTGTTGCTGCAGGCTTCTCCTGGTTGAAAGAACAAAACAATTTCACAACAGCAAAAACAAGCAGTGATTTGAAAAAAATAGAAATGAAGTCCTACCATTCTTTCAGGTTCTGAAAATAAAAGTGATAAAGGAGAATTAAAACTATAAACCCAACATAATCAAAGAACTACAAGCAGACGCGATAAAACAAGTGATGCTCGAGGACTTACCTTTTACGTCTTCTATGTGGACAACGATGTTGGGTGAAAGTGCTACAGTCTCTGTTATACTTTGGAGGAAGTATCCTTTCCCTGCAGGACAGATCTGCTTAAAGGCCACTGAAACCAAAGAGAGAGAGAGAAAAAAAGAGGTTTTCATTTTAGATATTAAAATCAAATATGCTGTAGAAAAAAGGCTTCAAGTTTCAGCCTGTTTCTAGAGCAATATATTTAATATTTGGAAGTAAAGATGACTTCTTCAAACCTAATGTATGATAAGTAATGTGAAAAAGAAAGGGCAATGCTGTTCATGGAAACATGAGTACAGTCATCATTTGATATGTTACAGTGTCCTTATCTATTTTACAAAAGCGAAGCCAAAATGCAAAACAGCAGTTAGCTAACAATGTCAAAGAGGAAAAACAACAGCAGTGATCTTAGATAAGCAGTTGTAGCTGTCCATCAGTCTGGGAAGGGTCACCAGGCCATTTACAAACAATATGGAGTCCATCTACATTCAGGGAGATCATTCACAGCTGGAAAACACCCAAGACAGCAGTCGATCTTTCTAGGAGTGGTACATCTTCGCGAGTCAACCCAAAGGTCAGAACACATTATGTTCAGAGAAACTACGAGAAACTTAAACTCCGGGCCTCGGTTAGCACGTTGAATGTTAAAGTTCATGACAGAACAATTAGAAACACGCTGAACAAGCATGGCTTGGTTTGATGGGTTGTCAGGAGAAAACCTCTTCTCTCTTAAAAGAACACGACAGCACAACTTAAGTTTGCAAAGTTGATCTTTAGCCATGACAGTGCAGAGGAGTAAGAGTCTTCTGTAGAAAAAGTCATAAGAGTTTGAGCCATCACAGCCTCTCAGATAATTCCCCCAACAAAATAAAAGAGAGATACCAAGATACTTGGAGCAAATATTCCATTTGATTATTGTCTAATCAGCAGATTACTTTGCTGATTAACTGCAAAATACATTACTGTCGTAACAAACAGTTAAAAAAAAAAAAATCAAGTTTTTAGTTGTTTTTTTAATCACATCAGACTGAATATAACAGGCTGGAATGAGCAAACTCTATTCCACTCTATCCACCATGAAATAGTGAAAAGATCTTCCTATTAAATCTTTTCACTGATAAATTTGAGTTTTAAATGAGAAACAAAAGTTTACTCTTAATCAAATAGAGAAAAAGTTGTCACTCTTTCCTCAATGCATACCTGTGGTTACTACATCATCTTTAAAACAAGAGCACTCACCTGTGCCCACCTGAGGACACCGTTCACAGTTATGGCCCCACGCTTTGCCCACCGTACAGCAGCACATCTCCTGGGTGATTAAGTTGGGTAGAGGGTGCTCGCAGCCCCTGCCTTCAGACACCATACGGAAGCACTGACCTTGCTCAGCCGGGGTTTCTACAACAGGATCCAACAGTGATTCACGCTCATGTAAAAGTCTCAGTTTGGAAGGAAAACAACTTTTCATTTCAGTAGACATGCAATGAGAAGCAGAGAGGAAAGATAAACTGTCACTCACCAACACATCGATTCCTTTCCAAGACAAAACCAGAGTTGCAGGAACATTTGAAGCTGCCCAGTGTGTTTAGACAATCTCCGTTCTGACAGATGCCCTGCATGGAGCACTCATTGATGTCTTCACGGTCAGAGGAAGGGATGTGAAAAAGAGAATAAACAGTAGCTTTGTCATTAAGTACCTAAAAGCTGTTAAATGGTTGAAGCAGCTTCAAAACTAAGCTGCATCCTGCCCCCGTTACCTTGACAGTGAGTGCTGTTGAATCTTTTATACCCTTGTGGACAGGTAGAGCCATAATCTTCCACAATAGTCTGTTTGACTGATGCATCTGTGGGAGCAAGATTGGAGAAATTAAACTATAAAGCCCCAAAATTTGCCAAATGTTGTGTTCAATTTGAATTGGGAAGTCAGAATTTCCAAATTCAGAGCAGCAAAGTTAAACTGGAACAACCCCAAGGTCATTTTTTTACTCTGAACATCAGGGGTACCTCAGCAACCCTGCCTTCTTAATCAAATATGGCTATCACACTTGTAAAAAGTGGTTATAGCTGCAGTAATGTTGCGTTTACGAACAGTCTAATTAAATCACTCACACATAGAACAGTCCAAACTTCATTAGTTTATATTGCTTTGCTGTTTCAATGCAGAAAAATACAAGGTAAAGTACTTTCATTAACTTGTGTAGCTAATAAAAGCTAGCCTGGCCAGTGAGCACATGCTACGTTGCTTGCTGACTTCATTGCCAGCACAGAGCTTCAACCTCCGAAGCAAGAGGAACACATCACAGTCATGTTTCAGTCAGACAACTCCTGAATGTTTATAAAAAGAATATGATTGAAGTTTGGCGCCGGGCTCCGACTCCATCACTCACTGCACACACGTTTTCTCAATTTGATATTAGAGTGATGAGATCACATGAGAAAACAGCAGAGCATCTCCAGTTGCCTGTCTGGACTAGCTTGCGGGTGTTGCTTAATTAGTTTAAGTGTCAAATATAACATTGGCTGTTGTCCATTTAGGAGGTCAAAAATACTTTTAACATTAATGGACATGTGCTCAGAGGCTACCTCCATCACTTTTCATCTGTGCAGGAGATGGACTATGCAGAGGTCAGGAAGTGTATGATTCGTGATTTGTACTTTTAAATGTAACCTAACACCTGCTTTGGATTTTATTTGAAGCATGTGAGACTATTGTCTTGGTGAGAGTAAATAAGATTAGACCAATTTCATGCCAACACATGGCATAAGGGCTAAAGATTAGCTTAGCATTAAGACTGAAAAGGAAAACAACACAAAACAATGCCAAAGTTAATATTTCCATTTGACTTTTTGGGGGTTTTCACCTCTTTTTTTGCATGTTACATGGTTTCTTATGCATGCAATACATCTCTAAAGGTTTACAAGCACAACAAGAAACAAGAAGGGACAGAAAGTCCTGCAAAAATGGTCTTTGAAAGCATGTTAACTTCTTCCGGTAGCAACTCAAAATAGAATCCTTAGAATATACTGTAGCTCAACATATGGATTCTAGCATAAAATACCCTTTGGCTGCATAATCAGTCATTTCTCTCCTTAGTTTTCACTCATATTTTCACATGTATTCTTAACTCCTAACACAGCGGAGTGTTTTGTCTTCTATGATGGAGTGACCGGCTGTGAGGCGGTTTTATGACAGAGCTGTGGGAACCCAGCACTCTGTGAAAGCACAGAAAAAAAAGGAAAGTTCGAGGACTATCTTTGTTATTTTCATGAAAAAGGAGGAGCTTCACGATGGACACGTGTAACAAAACTGACAGTTTTCTGGGCATGGACCCAGTCATCTACAAACTAACCAGACGTACTGTATCAGGTTTTGTCAAAGGCCGCATTGTCTGAGCCAGAACTGAGAGACAGAATAATAGCAGAGTGGAAAAACGTGAGTAGCCAAGATTTTCCTGAAATTCAATCTTCAAGTCGGTGATGACGGTCCTGCGCTGGGCAGGCCCATAGGAACATGCTTAAGTAGAGGGTTATTTTCCACATTCTCCTTTTCTGTCTCACTGTCTGTGTGCACTTTCTTTCGTTTTCTCCCTCTCTGTGCTTCTCAAACTTCTAACCCCACCTTATAACTTTCATGCACACCTGAATGGATGAGATCTGCAAAGCTGGATTAAAAGCCATTTTAAAACAAAATAGGATATTTCTGGAGAGTGTAACTCACTTGGTAATTTGGGGCACTGATAACACTTGTTTTGTCCCCATGAGTTCCCCACACTGCCACAGCAATCCTCCTGATTGGTCAGGACAGGGAGTGGGGTGCTGTTGCACTAAAGACGGAGAGATGTCATCAGCTGATATGACGAGCAGATGTATCAGGTTCAGTGCTGACCGCTGATCCCTGCGACTCAACTCACGGCTTGTTTGGGTGTGGTCTCCTGGAAGCAGCGCCCCTTTGGTTTGTTACGAGGTGGGGTCGGGCGCAGCATTGTCTTGCGAGGGCGCTTGGCGTCCGATTCGTCGATAGGCTGAATGACCACAGAGGTGTCTGGTGTGTGGTGAACACGTACATTAATCTGCACTGTAAACAGAAAGATGGTCCTCATCAGACGGATGAATGAAACACGCAAAAAACTTAACTCAAACATGCCGAAGCGCATGGATACCTTCAGATGAGTGGTGTCCCGGTTGGGACATGGGTATGGAGAAAACTGAGTGCGTTTGTGTCAACTGGGTGCGCCCTATGCTCGACTGCTCCACATGCTTTTGGCCATCTGGCTTGGGAAGTACAGGGTACACGGGCTGCTTGTTGCCGCGTGCTGCCTGAGCTTGCTGCGTCTGCTGGAGTGGAAACTGGCAGAGTCGACCGGTGAAGCCTGGAGGGCACAGGCAGTGCTTCCTGGAGCTGCATACTCCTCCGTTCATGCATGTCAGGGGACACACAACTGCATGAAGAAAAAGAGAGCAGGGTAGAATTAATATGATAAGATAAGCAAGAAGCACGTTTCTAAAATGAGAAGCCTCATCAGACTGAGGCAGCTGATTTATATCCTCATGTGAACAGCCTGATCTTTTGGCAAATAGTATATATTTAAATATACATACATTATACATGGCAGACAGGCTGAAAAGCTTGCAGCTTAAGGCAGAGCTTATTAGAGTATTCACTTTGAACTTCAGGGCTGTAAAGATCTCATCGGCTTGAAGGACTGAAAGCTCGTTCCAGCCAGACCGAGCAAGAAAGCAGGTAAAGTCATTGATCTGTGTAACGGTTTCATTCTGACATATGGGAAAGATCTTGAAGTCTGTGGGAAAGCTGCTGGCTGAAGAGAGGTTCATGGCACCCGCACTATTCACTGCACTTTTACTGGGTCTCCCACTGTGTTTATTCAAGTGCACAATACAACAATCAGAGGAAGGAGATAGAAAATGAAAGCAGGGTTGGAGGAAAAAATGTAAGCTTAGATGAACTTGGGGGAAATTCGGCCAAACAATACGACTACTACTGAAGTGAAGGAGCAAGTTCAGTCGTATCACTGCGGATGATGGGGGCTGGATAACATCCCCCCTGAGCAAATGTCTCTGAGATTAAGTTTTGGTTAAAAACTTTCTCAATTTACAAAATGAATAATCACTCAAAGAAAAATCAGGATAACTCAGAAAAAGGGTTTGATAATCAAAAATAAATCATCAGACGAGAAATAAGATCAGCAGTTATTTTGATAAACAGTAAAGGCTAAGCAGGCCAAGAAGGTTAATCACCCTGTGGATATCACAAATAGTCTTTTTCGCACGTACAGATCTAAAATGTGTAAAAATTAAACATGTTTTATAGAAACATATGTACTTATGCATTTTCCTTGTCCTCCATGCTCCTCAGCTACACCTATAGATCTGCTGTAAAACAGGAACTAAAACCAAAACATAGTACAAACCATTAGATTGAAATTAATTTTACACTGAAATTCCTCATAAGTAAGTAAATGATTTAGTCTATCAAGCTTTGCACAATGACTCATTAACTTGAGTCAGGTGTGTTGAAGCAGGGAGACAAGGAATACCTGCAGGACTGCAGCGCTTGTTGGACCAAGTTAAGTAGCCCTATCTGAGTGCATGCGTGGGTTCTCTCCGTACTCTGGCTTCTTCCCACAGTCCAAAAACAAGCACGTTAGGTTGGCTGGTGTTTCTATATCCCTCCTTAAGAGTCAGTGTGTGCTTTAGTGGTTGTTTGTCTTTCTGTGATGGTCCTGTGATGGTCCGGCGACCTGTCCAGAGTGTACCCTGCCTCTCGTCCCCCTTTGGAATAAGTGAGTATGGACAATGGAAAGTCCTACTGGGCCTGTAGAAATGCAAGGAAAATGCTTTCAAGGCTTTCTCAAAAGTCATTTTTGCATTTTTGTTTAAGACATCTATGAAAGTAAATTGAATACACTTTGGACTGTAGATCAGCCAAAATAACTGTGACATTTTTAAAATGATGAAATTGTACACCAAACTGTGAGGTTGCCTGTTCACTTGTCGGTCCAGAATGATCAAATAAATCATCAGTATCATCAGCTCGAGACTTTTTCTCATCCAGCTAATTCTTGTGTCACAGCCAAAAACATTTGATGCCACTGTGACCTTCGGCCTCCAAATTTATATCAGTTCATCCAAGTGGATATTTGTATCATGTGATGAAACACAGAGTTTTCTAGGTGGAAAACTGAAACACATTATACCTTCAGCCACTGCCTGTCTTCTGAACCTCACCACATCAAATCTGCTTATATCATCCATTACAATTAAGATCAAGTACATTTACAGTTTTACCACTATTTATTTACCCAGATGATTTCCATCATCTTCCCTTAATTAGTCTGCTTTACTGAGAGGAGAGGAGAGGAGAGGAGAGGAGAGGAGAGGAGAGGAGAGGAGAGGAGAGGAGAGGACAGAAAGCCTCTTCCTACCAAGTTTGAACAGATGGAAGTAATTAGATGGGGATTGCCAAGGAGTCTGGGCTGAAGCGTAATTAGGGGACAAGATCACTTTAAACGCAGCAGGGATGTCCTCACATAGCGAAAGTGTGACAAAAAAGACAAGAAAAGATAAAACTGGAAGGCGGAACCAGTTGAATCTGAAAGCATGATGGATTATTGTGAGGCAGCTTTTCACAAACACTGTGTCAGTGGTCTTTAACCGCATGAGCTGAAAGCAGGCAGCAACATGCAGGATCAGACTGGAAGGCTGCAGGCATGGCAGCAGAAAGGCAGCGAGCAGCACAGACTCAGGACTCCCTACTCAACTCTGAGACAAGAGCTCCTGTTTCCATTCTTCAAAGTTGGTCTCAGTTCTGCATTAACTGTGTGAGGAAGCGGGGAAAGATGCGGGGGATGAAAAATGAGAATGCAGACACAGGGGGAAAGCTAAAGCACCTCTTTCCAAATGTTATTACACAATCCAAACCAACAGAGACGGAGGAGATGACATACTGCAGACAGAGTCTGGACTGAGGTTCCATCTGGCAGGGAAAGTGTCTGACTGAGATGGAGAGCTCCGATGTAGCATGTGCTACGCTAATGAACACAAAGAAAAAAAGAGGGGAATCACGTTTCACACTCTGGGTTACATTTCTCAGGGTGGAGACGAGGCTGGAGGTCATGAGAATGAGACCCTTTGATGTTGTGACATAAAACCGAAATGATGGCACACACATCATCTGAGAACTGTATGTGTGAGGTAACCATGCTGATTGTGTGATTAAATAAATAAACAACAGCACTGTCCAAACTTTCCCACTTTCCCAACAGTGGGATTTGCTTTGACAGAATTAGGATGCTGATAATTAAATGCATGATTCCTCTTGAAAATGTGTCAACAGAAACCAGAGCGGGAAACAACAGCAAAAGTGGACCAACATCATAAAGAAGAAACATCAAAGTGGCAGAGATACGACAACACAACTTCCTGTCAAAACACTCTAAAGAAGGTTTTTATGAGTTGGGCCTTAAAACTCAAAGGGATTTTTTTTCTGGGACTGTCTAAGTACTTATAAGTGTCATTCAGATCTTACCTGCAGGAGCGAGCACACAAAGCAGCCATGAATAAGAGAGTTAGAGAAGGATCCAGACAGGGAAGCTGAGCAAAGAGTCAGAATGAGGCCACAGAAAAAGAAACTTTCACCATCTAAAATGGTTTAAATCACACGCAAGGTGGTTATCCACTACCAACGGATCATCGCTGATCAGCTGGGCTGCTGGCCATTAGAAAATGTAAAATATCAGGAAGTGTTCACTCTTCCAAGCTTCTTGTTCGTATTTTAGAATTAAGCCAGCAGACCTTTGAGTCTCACTCCATCAGCATAAGGATATGCTGAGCAGCCAGCATGCATGCAATGTTGTTTTTCAGCTGAAAAACGTGACAATGTAAACAGCCTGACATAAAAGTGAAGCGGTGTTTAAATCCCTTCATAACTCTTTCAAGTGTTCCCTAAAACTTTCTGGTTCAAGTTGTTTTAGGTGGTGAAAATATCCTCTTTTATGGTGTCCCTTGAGAGTCTGCTGCACATAGATTACCCATAAATATTGCACCTCAAGATCAACCTCCAAAAAACGGTATTATCCCTGAAAGACATGCTTCTTAACCAAAAGAAGACTAAACTCACTCAGTCACCTCTGTCATCTGTGCAGCAGCTCACTGTCGAACGGCAGAAATACACTAGTTTCTCTAATTTTATATGTTTTCTTTTTACATGGGGGTTATATCATTATAAATGGCATTTATATGAAGGCTTAGTGATAGATAGGCCTGTTTTCAGGAAATGTGGTGCCTTGTTTGTGCCACTAAGCCGTTTACAGGATCTAAATCCGCCCCTCTCATGTCTGAAAATATACTTCTGAAGTTGTGCAAAGAGATTTGGCAGCTCCTACTGTGTGCGTGTTTGTGTGAGTACTATAACACAGATTTGGTCCTTTAATACGAAGTCTTTCTTCACACGCCTTTAGAAAAGAACACGACTGAAAAAATAAACCTTTTCTTTTGGCTCAACTAGTTTTTGAAGACTTTTTCATTAAGATGTATGTTAAATAGGCTTGCTTTTTCCTTGCTGTTATGTAGCAGCTGAATAAATCCATTTTCATTATAACTGAGACAAAATAAACAGCATTTAACAGACAAAGTCTCATTGTCATACTGGGGTGAATTAGGTCCCTGGATTATCACATTTTAGCATCAAACCAAAGCCTTTAATAACAGCTGGCGTTGCAGCGGCACGTCATGCTCTCATAACGACATCCTGATTATTCCATTCTGTTTAAATAATCTATGTTGGGTCTGTTTGTCTCCAGAGCTCCTGGAGGAATGAATGATTTGTTATAATCACACATAGTGAAACCTCTCCTTCACTTCAGCCCCCTTCATTTGAGCTTGAGTCACGCCAGCGGTGCACAGCCTAATGTTTTCAGCAGATCTTGCATGTAAGTGGGCGTGTTTGTCTGCGTGTGCTATTAAGTGGAGGGTGTATCGTCTCCCGGAGAGCCGCTGTGGTTAGCTGACTGCGCCACATCATATACTGAAAATAGCAGAAAGCTCAAAAGCTGAGATCATAAGTGTTTTACTGTCCAGCACACTCCACCATTAAATCATCACCTCAGAGTTCATTAGCAAAAAAATTTATGATCCAAAATCTCTGACTTCTCTTGAAGAGTCTCAGAAGCAGCCGCGCTCTGTTTTTCACCGCACCTTTGTCTTTGCAGATCTAACGCATTCCTGAGTCTAGAGGTGGTATGTTATTAAAAAAAATCAAACGTGGCTAAGAGTTATTTGGTGGTCTAAGTGAATGTGAGGTATGAACAGAGCTGCATGGCTGGAGGAGGGAAGGAGGTGGGACTTGTGAATGTGAAGCAGTTAAGCTATCATGAACATTATTTTCCACATGTTCTAGTCAAAGAAAATGGAGGAAGTTGGGAACAATCCAGGACTTGAAAAGGACTTTTTGCATTTGTGAGGTTTTCACGAGCAGAATCTTGATTAATCATCATTCAGTGTTAATTAAATATCTCAATAATGACACTAAAAACAATCCTTCCCCCAAAATATGTCTTTACTGATTTCAGAGTTGAGTATCTTTTCTCTGTCAACACTAATTCAATACTGAATGTTGGCTTGCAGGTACGTTCCAAGAGTCAGGCAACATATAATTTTCCCACACAGCTCTTATTCAACAGCGGAGTGAAGAGATCTGGATAAAAAGACGGGAGGAAGGGAGTCTGTCTTTAAGGTCTTATCATCAGTGTTTCTCATGACATAATCAGAGCTGTTTCTTATATGTCAGATCTCTTCTGAACAAAAGGGTTGAGAGAATACAGCTTTGTCCTCCCAGGGAACAAAGCAGTGCCAGTTGAAGCATTGAGGAGGGGATGTAAAATCCAGGGAATAAAGAGTAATGCGATGTTTTAGTTGGATTATTGTGATTCCTGACACTTTTTTTTTCCTTTAAGAAAAAAGAACATACTGTGCATTCCTCAACTGCTAAGTAAGCAAGCCTTGTTGAACTAACAGGAAACACTAAAAGACACCATGTATGTCCATAATGCATAAAAGCAGGATCAACTTTTTTCATATATTTTGCCTCATTACGGATAGATACGTGTATCATGTTATATGTACATGTACATAATGACAAAAGAAAGAAACAGACAGAGAGCATGAAGTGTGTCCTTTGAGTGCCCTATGAAAACACCCTCACCCACACACACTCCTGTCTGTCTACAGATGATGCATCGCCAGCCCCCTCCCTCACCACATCATCCCCCGGCCGCAGCTGCACCCTCACCAGCACAAAAACAACAAATTACAGCTCCACAAACTGTTTTTTTCTAAATGGGGAACTACTGCAGACATCATCCCCAACCATACAGATGATGCAGCCGCCCGATCCAAACCTTTCTCTGACTGAAGTCTTCTGGCAGAACTTTAAATAGCAAGTCTGCAGGATCCAGACACCCAAACGCGATGATGCCAACTGAGTCACTTTCACTCTGATTCAGCCCCTCGCTGAATCAACCTACTCAGACGTTCACAAGTGGACATTTTTGGGCCAACGTGCAATCGTTTCCATGATCTTGCTGTGGGATTTCTCCAAAAGTCGTGTTCCCCATGATGCAGCTTTCCAGTTGTAATACTGATGCACAGCACAATAAAAACTTATTTAGCTTTGATGGAATAAATGATCACAATGTCAATTTGTGAAATAAATGTTTATAGTAAACTAATAGTTTCTCAAGCACCTGTATGCTTTCAGGTATTGCTGAAATTTCATAATACGTCATAATATCTGCAAATTCATTCCTTGTATAATGTAGATCTGTGTGTTGAACAACATCAACAAAAACAGCAAGCAAACCAATCAGATGTTCAATTTTCACTGTTCTTGTGATCTGAATTAAGTTCAAAATGATGATTTTGCTGCATTTAAAAGAGGTAACTTGTTTAACATTTCCTTCAAGCGAAGGTGAGAAGATGATAGCTGTCTGGGCGCATCGGGAATATCATAAAGATAACACTACGGCTGAAAAGAAATCTTTCTGTTAACACTTTGGTAGGGATGCACGATATTGGTATTTTGGCTGATATCCGACATGCCAATATTTTAAAACTCGTGGCCGATACATACGATACCAATATTAAAGGTGAAAAAAGCAGTATTTCAAAAAGCAGTTTTTTTTTCCCTTTCCTGCCCTTTTAAAAGTAGGGGTTGGAAAGATATTGATACACTGAAATATCACAATATTTTTATATGCCGATGTCAAATCAATATATAAAAATGTGGTATTGATCTATTTTACTTACAAAATCTTGCAAGATTTCATCGTTTCATTACAAAATCTCACGGTATTTCATGAATTCTCATAAGATTTTGTTAGTAAAATAGATCAATACCTCGTTTTTGAATGTCAATATGATATCAGCATGTGAGAATATCACAAAAGTTTGCGATATTTCATTGTTCTGTTACAAAATCTCATGAGATTTCATTAGCAAAACAGATAGTGTCTTTAAATGTCAATATAACATCAGCATATGAAGATATCGCAATATTTCAGTGTATCAATATTTTTCCCCACCCCTACCCTTTAGAAGTTTTAAAGTCTGTAAAAAAGAAGTTTTTGAAGAAGAAGTTTGTTTTTTTTTAGACTTTACAAACGACGGGCTGATAGGCTAAATATCGGTGGGGTGGCCAATTATATCGTGCATCCCTACACTCTGGTTAACATCAAGTATTTAAAACTCATAAGAGATGTTTGCAGAATGTGGCACCAAGAAGAAACAACAAGAGAAGAAGTGATTTCAGCCTGCAACATAAAGGGAAGACTTAAATAAGCGAAGCTGCATGGGTGAAGGCCACTGAAAGAAAGAAACATACAGCTAAACATACATTTCTGCTAAAACCTTACAAGTCACAGTAAAGGTAGGAAAAAGTTTAGGCACCCCTTCAGGGGTGCCCAGTGATGATAAAGGACACCCTTATGATGATAATGGGCACCCCTGGCACCCATTATCATCATTTATACTTTGTCATGATTAGATGCACCGGTCTATGAAGTGGGGAGGGACTTTTTTTCTCTCTCTTCTTTCCCGCACCTCCCTCTCTTTACATACGATATGTTTACCCATTTTTTTTGAAAACCCCCCTCTTTTTTAGAGTTCTCTTTTTTTTTTGTCTCCCCGAGCCTCTCCTTCCGGACAAGAGCTGGGAAATCTATTTTTTTTTTATTTTTTTTTTCTCTATATTATTATCTTTAATTTTCTTATCTCTATATAGATACAATAACAATATATCTTTCAGCCCTACTATGAAGTTCAAAGCTTGATAAGCTCACCACGCCAGTTTTGCGTTCCAATTAACCAGTGTTAAGTAGTCGCAGGTATTCAAATCAACAAAATGACAAAAAAGCCCAAATTTTCTGTCTAATTTGTTTTGCTGCTTTTTACACATCTTCTGTTAGTCCAATAAACTGAGTTTCACTACCAAAATATTACTGTGAATCACCCATTTACTGTAGATCAAAATGAAGTTGCTGATCCAGACACCCAATGATTTTTTTGTCCAAACCGCTGTATGGACAAAGGAAAAACTGATGGGGCTCTTCAGGAACGCGGTAGTTTGTTCACAGGCACCCAAATTAAGCCCTTAAGAGAAAAGAGCGCGCTAACATGATGCCAAGGAGGAAAACTGTCCATCCATCTGGGAAGCATCACGTGGTCATTTCCAAACAATCTGTGAGTCTCTTCCTGTATTCCACAGAGAGAAAGATGAGTGGAAAACATTCAAGACAGTTGTCAGCCTTCCCAGGAGTGGACATCCCAGCAAGTTCATCCCAAGATCAACCCATGCATTGCTCAGAGAAATGGCCAAAACCCCATGAGCTACATCTCAGACGTTAGAGGCTTCAGCTAGCATGCTAAATGCTAAAGTTCATGACAGTATAATTAGAACAAAGGCTGAACAAGTATGGCATGTTATGAAGGGTTGCCAGGAGAGAGCCTCTTCTCTCTAAAAAGAACATGGCCGCACAGATTAGGTTTGTAAAGATGTCTGGAACAATGTCCTTTAGAGAGATGAGACCAAATTGGAGATATTTGACCGTGAGAACCAAACACTGCATCCCAGCACAAACACCTCAGACCAGCTAGGTGATGAACTGGTTTGCTACACATTCACATAGCCACAGAACCAGGACATTTTGCAGCCACAGAGTCGACCATGAACTTCTCTGTAGGCTATACCAAAGTATTCTAGGACCATTTAAGAGGCCTTCTGTCTGACAGCTAAAGCTTGGCTAAAACTGGGTCATGTAACAGAGCAACAGCAGTAATACGGAATGAAAAAGGAAACAATCAAGGTGTTGCTGCCACAGCTGCTCATAGACTTCCCTGGAAAGCTGTGGTGGGAGGTAAGTGTATCAAACCTCAATGAAATAAAGCAGCAGCGAAAAGAAGAGTGGGACAAAAGTCCTCCAGTGGATGTGAGATTAATTATTTGATATAACTGCGATCATGCTTACAGAATTATCATAACTGTCTTCTTCCACCTGTATCAAAAACAACTGGGTAGAAACGACCCGCTCCCACACTGTTGCCTGTATTTAATGTCCTCTCATTGTGCGAACTGTATTCTGCTGTGGACATCACATACCTGCCACTGCCACACTTACAATTCCAGTAACTCTGACCAGCGTTGTATAAGAAAGCGGTGAGGTTCAACTTACGGTCAACGAGAAACCAAAATAATAACCTACAAGCAGCTAAAAGCAGCGCAGAGCTTCAGCAACAGATGTTAACTCTCAGTAGGCTCAGTGCTGTGAGCCTTTCACACTTCGTATGACATTATTATACAATTTCTCTACTTCCAAGACCTGAGAGAGCTGTGACTAACACTTTGCTGCTGAAAGCTGCTGTTGGAGGAGAGAGAACAAGAAACGGCTGCCGTCACATGACGTGCTTCCCTTTAGCATCAGCTCCAGAGCAGGAAACCACGTCCCCAAATACATCGACCTTTAACTGGCACTGTGAGGCCAGGCCACATGCCATACCAAGCCAGGAGCCACATGTGAACTTAGCCGAACTCCTGCCAGATGTGGCAGTAAATGACATAATCAGTGCCTTTTTGAAAACACCCCAGAAAGAGTGAGCGGCGTCTGCTTCGGCTATCCAAACATCGGAGAAGCCCGCTGCCAGAGTCGAGCGCCATCACCTGAGGCGTTTACTTTCAGTCTGCATGAAACAACAGCTAAGAGAAACATCGTGAAGAAGGTCAGGATGCATCTGAGTAAGAAAACCTCCAGTTATCCAAATCTAAATCAGACTCAGCCTTATATGTTGCAATTTCTTTATCAAATCATGGAAATGTGCAATGTGTATTACAAAGTTCTTGGGCAAAGTTGGGTGGGCATGAATCCAGCAATGCCCTGCCCCCCCCCGGCAGACATGTTTGTGGAAAGAGAGCCAGACAGAAACTTGGCACCTCGTGCAGATGATGTCATATAATGACTATCTAAAAGCTGTGGCTATAAGGACCAGAGGGGCAGGCAGGTAGAGGAGTGCTGACAGTGCTCTGCGGAGATTATGTCAGATACTTGCCCCGCGGGATCCTCAGCAGAGGAGCGCGTGGCAGGTAACGTCTGTAAGCTGCTCGGTCACACTGGCAGAGCTGGTGTTTTTCTGTTTATCCTGGCTAATCGCTCCGGCTTCAGGGTCCTGCACGCCGTGGGTGCAGTCCCAAGCGCGCGCATTCCTCCCGGTGGCTTTAAATAACTGCTGCGTTTCTCTCCCTCGCTACGCAAATGGGAGGAGAGTGTTAAAGATGGCAAAGAGGGTTGTTTGTTTGACTTGGGTTCAGTACACTCCTCTGGAGCACACTCACATGCAAATATACACACACAGTTCCCCTGTGACGATTTTTTTTTTTTTTGGGGGGGGGGGGGGGGGGGGGGGGGGGGCCTCTAATTGCTGCTTTGTTTTCCACATTTAACTTTATGTGCTCTTTTTTTCAACTTGCTTAACAGTGGTGGCTTTTTTTCCAGAGACAGATGACATGCAAGAGTCTAATTTCACGGGAAACTCCTGCAGGGATTATGTGGATTTAGGCTTTGAATGAAAGGTGGGCTGCAACCCGGACAAAAGTAGAAGCAGAGAGAGAGAGAGCCGGCTGTGGATTTAACCCTTTCAACAACCAATCTGCTTTTTTGGTGGCAGCTGCAGTAAAAACTAAAGAAATCAGCTGGGATAGTTACAGCCTTAATCCAGGCAGGATGTTTGTGTGTTAGTGTGTGTAGCTCTACAGTGACCCTGCTTGAGTAGCAGTGTTAAAAGGTTCATGAGCGCAGAGGCCCTCAAATAACCTCATGTGCTGCCCTCTTGACAAGCATAAATAGATGAGGAGAGGTGACAGAATGTGAACTGTGAATATTAAAACTCAGTCTTGGCGAGACGTGGGATGGTCAGGCTGCAGAGCGGCATGATGCATATTTCAGGTAAGAAGCTTTTACCATGAATTAGCTGCAAAATGACTGTGCATGGGTCTCCGTGGGTGTTTTTGTTTGAGAGCGTGTGAGAGTGGGAGCCGTGCCCGGCTTCGCCTGGGAGTTCAGTCCAACCTGTGGCATAAGTCCGGAGTGCCGCAGGTTTTTGGTTGCTCGTGTCAGACCGCCTTCTCCAAAGTTTGGCATGAGGGGAAGAGGAGTGTGTGGGGAAGAGCAGAGGGCTTTGAAAGGCAAAATAAACTCACCTCCCTACACAGAGAGAAAGCAGAACCGGCCCCGTTTGACTGTATTTAACTGACTTTCCTTCATTCTCAGGCTCCCATGGACCTCTGACCCATGCCAAGGAAAAACCAAAACAAACCACAAGGCTGCTACTGTCACTTTACTCTAAATACAAAACCACATGGGAAATCTCGGAATAGGCATTTCCACTTGTCATGATGCCCATTTTGGGGGGGGGAGACAAGCCCGGGCTTGGATATGATAACACCGCTTCCTGTGCAACATGAGGCCCCGTGTTCTGAAAAAGATGGGAATCCGAAGCAGCTTGGATGTCTGGTGCCCGGATAAAGGCGGGATGCCAACTAGAAGAAGAGGAGAGGCGACGCTCACAGGGCGGTCTGGCAGCTGCTGTCGCCGGGGCTGATGTATGCCTTCCACTCAGACTAAATCTTGTTGCAAGTCCACTTCACATTCAGAATGGTTCGTTAACTGTTTTAGGAACTGTCCAGTAAAATACAGACTCCATAAATGACGAGAACGACCAGAGCATATTTGAAATATTTTCAGTGAATCATCATTTGACTCTACCGTTCCCCTGGCATCCTTCGTCTAAATCATTTTGCTGGAGGTCTCTCTCATCACTTCATGGCAACCTTTCCAACCCAGAGGACAAAGTTAACCTTATTTTACATCAGAACAAAATATGATTCAAGCCTCCTCTGAGAAAAAATTATCCTTTGGCATAAAACATGCCCATTAAAACCTTGTATGTTGCATCCAGAGTGACATTAGATGAAGTGGAAATATTTTAGGGGTTTTTTGGCTGGAAAACATTGAGATTAGATCAATATCTGTGTTTTCTAGAAACAAATGACAACATTTCACTTTGACAGAAAAAGGCCTGAAGACAAAAACGGATGCTGGATGCTACAAATCATTGACTTTCATATCACCATGAGGGCTCAGCCTTAAAACAACTTTTCTTTTCATTTTATTAAAACACAGAATATGCCAACATCGCATAAAGATGTTGGTTAAATTTAAATTTCGGTGTAAATTTTCAGTTTATCGCCCAACCCTAATTACCATCCACTGAGCTTCACTTATGATGTTAAAGTATCCAAAATTTGCTAGCTAAATCAGTAATTGTGTATTTTTGGCCCTTTATAGTTTGTAAAAAGTAGTCCTCCCAAAAACAGAAGCCTCAGTCACATCCTCCAGCTGTTATAACCAAGAATTTGAGTTTACTCGTGTTTTGAGTCTGTTTCTGACTCGTGTCTGTCCAAAAAGATAAAGAATTTCAAATGCTTCCATCACAATGACCTTTTCTATTGGCTGAAATCTTGCAGTCAGATCACCACTAAAACCCTGAATGTTTCATCGTCCTCAGCCTGCTTCTGGCTGTACATAATAAAGCACGAGCAAAGATTTTTCTGAGAGGACATTTCTGCTGAGGAGAAGTTTTGTTGGCTTTGTTCACTCTGAGCCTCAGCCTTGCTGAACACTGACATCACGAGTGTTCAAATATGGAAAAGTCTTCATTGTTGCTGTTATAGCAATGGCCGTTTTAACACAGGAGAGAGAAATTTCCACTTGTCCACACCACATTCCAGCGCTCACTATGAACAACACACACCTCCTGTTCAGGCTCAAGTCAAACCCTCTATCCTTACTCCCCAGAAAACCCAGAGAAAACCTTTTTTAGATACTTTAATATGAGACCTAGAAGACAGGTGACTGCATGGCTGCTTTCATTATCCAGCCCCGATGTGAGGCAGTGTGAGGTATTCCAGGAATCTAATGTGTCTCTCTTGAATCATTTAACACGGGAGCTCTAAAACATGACGTGCCATGTGGAAATTAAGGCAAAAGAGGAAAGCCTGGAGTGTGAGCCAGTTCTGACTCTACATGGTGTCAGAGAGGAAGAAGACTGTCACAGTGCAACAAGAGCACGATTTATCGGAGAGAAGGGAAGAAAAAAATACAGGTTGCTCTTGTCCACAATTACACATTTCCCAAGCAAAACTGTGTAGGAAGCAGCACAATTCTGAGTTATTCTGTCTGTGCTGTTGACTTTCTACAGGCTGCTTCTTTTCTTCTCAAAAGCCCAACGTAAACTGGGGTATGCATCCAGAATGGCTGCTAAAGAGCCGACTTTAAAAGAAAAAAAGTGGGGTTTAAGGAGGGAGAGATGAGTTTTAAAGGAATGAATGGAAGGTGGATCTGGAGCCAGAAATGTGAAGCTGCATCACATTAGGCTGGCAAATAACCACTACTGTCCTACTGGTTAGTGCGTCCTTTCCCATTACCAATGCGGTGTTCAAAAGAGACAATCTATTACAAATGAAAATTTACTTAAATGTTTTTTCTCACTCTTTACTCTGAACAAGCATAATGAAGATCAGTGAAATCCACCTCTGGGCTGCAGGCTAACATACAGTAGACTGCAAGGCTCCATGTCTCACCACAGCTGATCAGATACAGCTCAGAAAAGGCTCCACTCATGCCAACCAGATACGGGAGTCAGAGAGAGAAAGTATAGATCTTAAAGGTGCATTTATATTCGATGTAATGAGCCATGCCTTACTAATTAAAGTGCAACATGGGAATATTTTCCAGCCATGCAGCATAGTTTAAAACCCGCCTCACCTCATCTTAGCCACCTATTTATTTGCAGTTTCAGCCGAGCTGACAGGAGTCTTATTGACATTAGTTTGCTGTGGATATCAGCAGCATCAAGCTGGCATAAGTTTCGAAGAAGAAAAAGACTTTTCAGGGAGTAAGGTGGTGAATGAATCTGATAGTTGACAGGCAGTATAGTGGATGATGATTGAAACTATCACAGGTCTTGGATTCCAAGTTTTTAAAGAAGATCATAGTGTAAGTGGTACAAAGAGTCGAACATCACTGCATTTGTTCTCAGTCAGGTTATTTCTATATCTTAAAAAATAACATGGGCATTAATAAAAGAGTAAGGGTTGGAGACTGGAACTTCTGATGAGGCGTAAATGCAGATTCCTGTAGGGCTGGAAGGCAACGTGATAGTGTGTCCTATTTGAACTGAGAAGTCGGAATGTCCAACTTTCCTTTGGGAAAAACTTCAGAAACATATTTCCTTTTTGTTGGCTGTTTAAATTTCAGTTTGAAAGTATACTTTACTTAAATCCTAAACATCTCAGAACTGTAGGATGTTGGACATCCTAAACTCCACTTTCTCTTTCTTTCTTTTTCGTCTTTCAGGCTCGCATAACCTGGACCCACTTAAAATGAACCCAGAGTGAAACTTGTAGATTTTTTTTTTGTATTTTTCCAGCTCATATTGCTTCCTCCCACAATGCAAGTAGAGCCAACCTAAATGTATAGTTGATCTTCACACTTATTCTTCCTCTACCTGGTAATAAGATTAACACTAGGACGCCTAAGTATATCATTCAGCTTAATTGGGCATTTTATGAAGTTCCATAGTTGCAATTAGCACTTTCATTGTCCACAAAGAGTCCTTTTATGAGCAAACAGGCCTCCATCGCCGCTCCGCAGCCTGCAAAGCTCAGAGGTCAGGGCAGCTGTGATCGCAGCGGCCTATTCATATCCGCTCCTAAATCAACAGCATTGTTTCAGCCTCCGTCACTCACCGACCCTGAAGCCCTGTCCGATGAGCGTGTCGGCCCCCTGCCCGTTCTCCGCGATCAGCGTGGTGTTGTTGCCCTGCTCGCACGTATCGTGGCACTGTCCCTTCAGGCAGATCCGCTTGCAGATGAGAGGAGCGATGACCACCTTGAAGCGCTCCCGTGTGGAGGAGCGCTCCGCGCACCACACCAGCCTGTGGACGCTCAGCCAGATGACAAGCAGATGGGGGATCAGAGAGGGCATCCTGGCATCCTTCACTGCCCTCTGCAGAGATCCGAGGACATTAAATCACAAGCTGAGCTCAGCTCCAGCTCCAAGGCGCCTGCTTTGTTAACCGAGGGAAAACTTTGACGTCTCATGCGGTGGAGGGGAAAAAGCGCGTCCCCCTCCTGTTTTCTCCTTTAAGAAAAAAAAAGGGGAAAAAAAAACTTTAATTCCTTCGCGTTAAGAAGTGATCCGTGTGCGGAACCGCCACGTTTGGCATCTTTGGAAGTGTCTCGTTTCTCTTCTTTTAGTCCCTCGTCTCTCCCTTCTTTTTCTCGCCTGTTGCTTTGGAGAGTTGGAGAGAGTGGTGCGTATGTGGGTTTGCGAGAGAAAGAAGGGAGGAGAGGAGAAGGGGTGTGAGCCAACCCTCTCTAAAGAAACCTGGCTGCAGGCCAGCCAGGCGGTGCAGGAGCAAAGCTGAGAGTGGTTTCCTTGTTGGTTACTTCTCCCAGCACCCCCTCCTCTCCTCTGCGTAGCTCTGCTGCCCCCGCACAGACCCCACTCTGCAAATCACAGCTGCACAGCTGTGTGTGTCACTCTGACACACAAAAACCGTCACGAGCCTGTAATATATTACCTGATACACCTTTGTGTCTGTTGAGATTGGTGTAAGTGAAAATATGAGTGTGACTGGAAGCTGATCCATCAACAGCACCTGCAAAAACAGAAAGTCCATTATCACCTGACTGATGTTGAAGCAACAAGCGGCCAGTAACGTTTCATTAAAGTGTCCTCCATGTTTCCCACTGTCAGGGTCAGAATGAGGTCAGCACCAGCACTTCCAGTTGTTCTTTTACTTTTCTTTGTCCCCTGATTGAGGATATTTGGCTAATTCAGAAATTAGTAGAGATGTGCACAAATTGGCATCAACATTTTACGAATTCATTGTCATGGGAATTCTCCTTTCACTCTTTAAATCAGTTTTATTGTTTAACACCGGAGTTAAATCAAAATAATTTTAATCCATATTGACTCATTCATTATAACGGTTTTTGTATAAATCAGTTCATAACCAACAGATTGTTTCAACTCTTCTCTATGATTAATTTCTCATTTATAAAGAGATTTTAAATCATTTGTTGTTTTCTTTTTTAGATAAAGGTAAAATAAAAGAAACAGATATAGCTATATAATTCCATATTTTAGCCTCTGTTTTTTTTTATCAATTTAAAATTAAAATCCCATATTAAAATGCTGCTTTAATTTGAAATAAGTAAAAAATTATGCACAAAATTGAAAAGTCTAAATTAATTAGTGTTTTTCATTATGAAACAAGTGGCCCCTGTGTATGAGGGGCTCTGCTATAGAGGAACAAGAAGCTTTTAGACTGAAACAGATCTTAAACTGTTTTTTTATGTGTTTATATCTATTTAAAACATCTTTTCTCATAATCTCTTCATCTCTATGGAGTAGCTTTTTGTTTTTTAGAGGCCATTATTTCATATTTTGTAGCTGTTATCTGCCTCTTACCTTCAATTCTGTCTGTGTCACCATGTTCTTTTCGGTTTATTCTTCTCTCTATAGCCTAGTCTTCATGTCTGCAGGGGCAGTCTAGACAAGGGCACAGGCCAAATTTCACCTTTTAAAAAAGGAAATAATGAACCTATTATCACATCTAAAATGGTTTAAATGCAAAAAAAAAATGTTGAAGCAAATAACAAACTATATATTTTTCCATCAGCAATTGTTTACTGAGGGTCATCCTGCCTGTTCGCTGCACTGCTGCACAAAACTTATCCTCAACTGATAACAAGAGAAACCTGCTTTGGGCCAAATCAGCTGCTTTATCAGGGTCTTTCCAGCATTCTTGGCCAATTATACTTTGCACAGTCATCACATCTGCTGGTTTAATGACTTTTACATCTTCTGCATAAAATGCGACCAGTCTGGACGATGAAGAACCTGGTGGTGTTGATGTTGAGCAACATGCAGAAGAACATTACATGCCGCAGTCACTGGCATTTAAGCATCTGAGGTTTATTCAAGTAAAAGTGAGTTGACACTAAATATTCATTGAATTTCAACTGTTCTTGGGGAAGGGATTAGATTTCATGAGTGGTCCATGTCCCCCATGTGACCCTGCCCTCATCTGTCTGGTTTTTTTTTTAGTTGTGTGTCTGTAGTTTTCTGTGGTTGGCTGTTTTCTGTCTTGATTAGGTCATTTTCTGTCTATTTATGGTCACTTTCTTTCTCTTTGTGTTATTTGTGTCTTTATAGTCATTCTCCGTATTTTTTAATCATTTTGTATTTATTAACCTTTTCAAAGTTCGTTTTTCTGCGACGTTCTCTTCGTCGTTGACACTTTGCAGTCCATCAAAGGGAGACAGACAGGCGTGCTCAGGGAGGAAACTCGGGCAGTCAGAGGAGGCAGCACAGGGAGAACATGCAGGAACCTTCTAGCTGTGCCCACCCTGCAGCAGGTGTATTTTTCATTAACATTTTACATGTGAAGCTTGACTCTCTGGGCCCAGCAGGTCTACTCAGTAACCAATCCATCCTTGTCATGAAGCCAGACAAAGCTACGATGTCACGAGCTTCGAGAGCGCACGCTACCTGTCTATTTTGCATTTATGCTCATATTTTCTTTTCATGGCAGAAATATTGATAGATATTTAAGAATATACAAAGTAGAAAAGTTTCTTTTAAAGTCAGAAGTGTATAAATTCATGTGATCACTCACAGAACCAAATTAGCATCTACTGTTGTGTAGTTTTCACCTCTGCAGCATCTCTAGTATCAGTAATAACGGCCAACTAATGTGCCACACACTCCCCATCGAAGCAGATGAAAGCCAGAAGGTAAGTGACACCAGGCTGTCTGCAGAGCTGACCCCGCTCCGACGCCTCGCTTCATTCCAGCGACAGCCTCAGCTGTGACTCTCGTCTGGGAGAAGCCCATCAACCACAGGTATTCAGAAAGTGACGGCACACTGGTGCACGGTTTGCAGGGGTCAGGCAGTGTCTAGGGTCACATGGATGAGGGGGTGAAAATGAGGGGGCCACAAAATGAAAGGGGACAGAATGAGAGCTGAGTCACTTCCGCTGAAAAAAAAAAAAAGAAAAATGTGTTTACTTTCAGTCGCTGAGGAAATGACTGCATGGGCCTGCAGAGTTCACAGGCCACTCTCACATTTCTCTGCCTGAGCTGCTCGCCATCGCTGTGTCACCAACTGCCAAGACACACACACACAAAGCACAGCCAGACACACACAATGTAAACACATTGTAGGTCACACAAAAGCCATCCTTGAGTATTTGTTAGTACAATATAATTACTTCCCTTCTGAAAACAGAGACCTGAACATTACTCAAAGAGCCAGAAGATAATGAGAGAAACAGAGGAGACAAACCCTACAGCAGAACCTAAAAATAAAAACACCTTTGTTTAACTGTTGATGGCTCAGAAGCTGTTTTTGGAATAAAAGTTTCAACAGAACAAAGCAACAGAATAGAAACTTTATTTCACAGCAGTCCTGTTAAACCTTTCACTGCTACTTGTTAGAAAAGGGAATTTCATTTAGTTTTTTTTTTCCAACTTTGAGACTTGGTATCAAGCTCAATGGAAATAACAACACCTTTATCAACATTCAGCTGTTGGACGACTGGAGCACACATTTATCCAAAAAGGAAAAAAGTACATTGATAAGAAGGCTCCAGACGGATTTCCTTCAAACAGAGACGGAGAAAAAAGCAAGCTTTGTTGATGTGACGACCCAAGATTTAATGCGTCTGTGCAGAAATGGCCAATGATACAGCCTCTTAGACCAGCTGAATATTAGTAAGAATAGATTTGGGTTTCGGTGTCACTCTGATTTGGAACTTTCATCATCTTCAGAAAGGAGAATTTGTGGGAATTTCATGATCATCTCAACAGCTACAAGATGACTAAACATAAAACAACTATTTTCATTAGTTTGCTGCAAACTGCAGAGAGAAAATAATTATTAAACATACTGTAACTACATACCACCATCTAGCTGAACTGCTTGTAACTAGGGATGCACGATACAATCGGCCCCCTATCGTTATCGGCCTATATTGGCCTTAAACCTGAGTATTGGACATCGGCCACCCCACCGATATTTAACCGAATTTTAACTGATCAGCCCCGTTTCTAAAGTCTAAAAAAACAATAAAAAACCTTCCTCTTCTTCTTTTTTCAAAAACTTCTTTTTTACAGACTTTAAAACTTCTAAAGACTAAGGGTGGGAAAAAATATCTATACACTGAGATATCACAATATTTTCATATGCTGATATCATACTGACATTTAAAAATGCGGTATCAATCTATTTTACCAACAAAATCTCGCAATAGTTCATCGTTCTGTTAAAAAGTCTTGTGAGAATTCACAAATTTTTGTGAAATTTTGTCACAGAACAATGAAATCTCACGAGATTTTGGAAGTAAAATAGATCCGATACGGCGTTTTTAAATATTGATTTGATGTTGGCATATGAAAATATCGCAATGTTTCAGCGCATCGATATTTTTTCCCACCCCTATTTTTCAAAGTGTCAAAAACGGGTAACAAAACTGCTATTTGCAATGATTGCTTATTTTTTTCAGCTTTAATATTGGCCTCATCAGTTATAAAATATCGGCATATCAGATATCAGCCAAAATTCCAATATCATGCATCCCTACTTGTAACAAATTCTTATGTTAATGCACCGTGGGACAAACCAAAGGTTTGATATTGCATCGCTTCATCTCCTCCAAATAAAACAAAAACAAGGAATTGTCATGAATTAGCTGCACAAATGCAACATATAGATGTTAAAGGCCTTGTGGAAGAAATGATGCACGATGCAATCATACAGTCAGGTGTTCCTGCTGAACATCTGAGTGTGTGAATGCAGCAGTCCTTACTCAGCACTCAAGAGATCAGCAGCGTGTTATTTGAGATCTGTTTGGGTGTGACCACAACACCTACACAATCTGTTGGGCAATGTGACAGTTTGTGTGGAAATTCTCCTCTGGGGAGAACACAGATTTTCTACCATCATAAATGAAACTTTTATTGCCTTTACACCACAACAAAATTGTGTCCTGCTTCTTGTTATGTACTTAAATGAGATGGAAGATGTCAACTTGCTAGAAAAAAAAAAAATCACAACCTTTTCTTACTAAATAATTAACCACAATAACAAAGGGAGTATAAAGAAGGCCCTTTAATATAGTAACATTTACAGCAGGTAACAGGATGAATGTGAAAGTAACACTGAAGCATAGAAAAGGTTTTTATTTCACATTTAACATCAACTTCTAAAGGAGTAATGCCATTTTTGAACCTACATGCAGAGGTCCCCAATAAAAAAAACTCCAATAAATATGATTATTTAGTTAAAAGATTACTTTGGCAAATTTTATTTTGGATATACACAGTGACTAAAATTTCTGAACACTTTTAATGTCTTTTCCAATGACTAAACTTGTAAATATACATATATACTGCAGTCGGTACATGGGCATCACTACATTGGTATGTTTGGAAACTAACACCAGACGGTTGAGCTCGAAAGGCTGAGAGGAAAAAAGTCATCAGAGCACCAGAAATATTAGATACATCTAGATATTTACACTGTACGTTAGCGTAGTGATGTTTTCAAAGCACATTTATCATTTAATTATGGCGCATCATCTTTTTTTCCCCACCTCTACATATAATACCCTCCGTAAAAAACAGCTGAAACTTCATTCTTATTTACAGAAGACATGAGGCCAGGAGAGGAACAGGCAAGACCACGCAAGCACTACAAGTCTCTCAGCTAGTAATTGCGTCTAACTGGCCGGTGACATTAATGGCAGTCCTGAAAAGAAAAAGCTTTCTAGATAGCAGTTTAGCAGTAGCAGCTTTAAAGAAATACCGAGATGTGGTCCGAGATAGATGCTAATCAGATGGGATAAATGGTCCGGGGTTCAGGCTTATCTGGGTACACGCTGATGCTCCACTGTTCTGGTGAACAAACACATACATGTGCGGATGCTGTCAGAGGATGTCCGTGTTAGAGATAACTGTAGCCTGATAGCATTACAGCAGCGTGACTGATGAGGGCTCTGCAGAAACCCACGATAAGGCAGGATGAGGCAAACGTGCAGGCGCTGGTCTGGCTCATGCTTCATGAAAACGCACACATGCTGCAGGGTACATGTAACCAAAGCCATCGTTTTATATGCAGTTTAATAAGAGCTAGATCCTTGTCATTAATTTCATTAGTGTAAGTTAAATACTGAACCCAGGAAACACGGACTAAATGAAAGCTAAAGCTACATCAATATCAATTCCAAAACTTCCTCACCAGGATCAATCTGCCATCTAGACACAGATTTATACATGAAGATGGATTAAATGGGTTAAATTCTAGTTTTCAGCAAGTTTAAGGGCTCAAAAGGACCATTTAGAAAAGCAAAAATGGTTAACCTTTTTTTGGTTAACCTACAATCCAATGTGGTGTGTTTATAATTTGTTACTGGAGAATTATATAAATCGATATAATTCCTTTTAAAAATAAACTACTTTTGAATCTAAAATAAGCAGAATTACATAGAAATGCATTCTTGCCAATTTAACACGGAAAAGAGAAACAGAGAAGCCACAAGAGAATGAAAAAAATTATAATTCAACTATTGATTCTCATTTGTTGCTCAAGATTAATATTGTGTGAAATGACTGAAGGTAAATAAAGATCATCCCTTTATGAAGTTCAAACATGAAGGCAGGCTGGCTGGTGAGTAATTCCCTTTAACTACATGAGAGTAAGACTGAAATAATAAATTTGGTCCACAACAGTTTTACTCTGAAGCATTGTGGATGATGCAGCCAAGAAAAGAAAGCAGCTGCACTGGCGACCAGTCGGATACAAGACTGATTTATTTGCTTTGAAAGCTCCACAGTACATGACTGAGATATTAGCCCATCTTTCCTCCACTCAGCCACACTGGTCATCATATTTATTCATTACATCTGCCTTCTAAGGTTGCTCGATTATGTAAAAAAAAAAAAAAAAAAAGAATTACATCATTGAAATCACGATTATTCAAATGATTATTTTTCAGTTACACAATGCATTTATTCAGCATTATTGAACATCAGCTATGTGAGTGTAGGTTGTAGCAGGGCCACATGGAGGGGAATGTATTATACTGAAAATATTTCAAGAAAAATGGCAAATAAATCATCTCTGAATTTTTTTTTTTTTTTACTTAAAATTAAATCCATCAATTTCAAATAACTCACACCCTAATGTATCAAACATCAGTTCCTCTCCTTTCTCTGGAGGATCTATATTAACATTAAATTTCATCCAACACTGAAATTTGAATCAGATCTGCTACCTACTCATGTGAAGACTTCATGTAAATTTATCATTTATCATAACTGTTTGATTTCATCTATCAATTTTTAATAATCTACACTGTTCAAATTGCTTTTTGCACGTGTTCTTTTAAAAACGTGCCGCATAAATGAATAAATGGGAGTTATCATGAACACAGTGATAAGTGGTTCAGCTGAACCGGCCTGTACACGGTGCATGTGGTTTGTCTCCTACATGAAGCATGAGCCGACATCATCTCCTCCGTCTCTCTCAACTAACCTTCAGTTGAGGAGTCTTTCGTTCATGATCATCACGTTACGCCATAAACTTCCAAAATGTGTTTAGCTGCTGGATCTGTAACTCTACTGATTAACACCCCATGCTTGGCGGCTGCTGCTCGATAAGTCTCCACAGGCCAAGTAGTTACTATAAGAGAATGTGTAGTGGATATCTCAAAGGTTTTACATGTAAGAGTGCAACACATAAAAGTTTCACATATTGGCTAAACTGGAGTTAAACGGTCAGACACCACTTCTATCGCCCTCTAAACGCAGTCTACAACTGAGCTGTCCTCCTCCTCAGGCCCCCATTCCCCGAACCTCATCTGAGGTGACGGAGCTGCAGGATGGAGGTTGTTCATGTCATCCATGACATCTGGGTCCGTTTCATCGATGGGGGCGATTCCCATGTGACCGCCTTCCTCGCGGTGCGTACGGACGTGTTTCCGTAGTGCGGCGGGCTCTTTGAAGGTGCGGTTGCAGAAGGGGCAGCAGCACGGCCTCTCCCCGGTGTGAATGAGCTGATGGTGTTTGAGGTGCTGCAGCCGGCTCAGGCGCTTCCCACAGATGGCGCACACGTATGGCTTCTCCCCCGTGTGCGTGCGCCGGTGTTTGCGCAAACCGTCCAAGTGGCGGAAGCAGTTTCCACACTCGGAGCAAGAGTAGGGCTTCTCGCCGGTGTGGATGCGCAGGTGCGTTTTGAGCGCCCCCGACTCGCGGAAGCGACGGCCGCAGACTCCACACGGGTAGGGTTTCTCTCCTGTGTGGATGCGGATGTGCTTCTTCAGGCTGGAGATCAGACGGAAGGTCTTTCCACACTCCAAGCAGTGGTGAGGCCGATCTGGAGAGGGCTCCACTGCTGTTTCAGGGGCGGAAGGTCCAGCAGAGTCGTCCGCTCTGCCCGGGGAAACGCCGTCTCCTCTACCTGCACCTGAAGTCCTGGCCAACGGTTTCTGTCCATCAAGTCCGCCCTGCTGCAAGGCACCGCCACAATCACGCACAGATCTTTGGTGACGCAGTGGGTGAGTAAAAGAGCGCTGGGAGCTGCCTTCTCCTCCACACTGACCAAATCCAATATCTCCCACATTATGCGATCTTTCTCCATCCCTGACTTGGTTGTCATTAGGTAACCCAGGTTCCTTCCTGCTGGGCTGACCAGAGCCCGAAGCTGGTACCTGTTCCTCCTTGATCTCAAATCTGGAGGGTCCACCTGGTCCTTGAGGCTGTCTCTCATCTTAAAACATGAAACACAGAAATGAGCATTTAATTAATATATTAACTGTGTGATGCATCTAAATAAGCGTCATGCATTTTGTGAGAAGAATGAATGTGAGACGTAAACTGATTTACCTGGTCTGCTGGAATCTGAGCACATATGAGATGTGCTGGATGCAAAGGAGTCCAGAGTGTGGTTAGTCACTGAACCATCTGGCTGGATCGAAACCTGGCACATTTTGTAATCATCTCTTGGTTCAAACCCATGAAGAGACTCTTCCACAGAGCCACCAAGGCCCAAGTCTCCTCCTGCTCCATTCACATTTCTGGGGTTTTGGTGGTCCCTTTCCAAGCCTGAAGTCATCGAGGCCAGGGAAGACAGCGATGGCGCAAACACGGACTGGCTGAGAGTCTGAGGGCCTGTGTAAGACACCTGAAGCTGGTCTATGAGCTTCTGGGCGCTACACAAACACTCCTGTAAAGTCTTCAGCTCCCTCTCCGATACCTCCAGCCGCACTTTGAGTCTTTCGTTCTCCTGCTCTTTATTCAACAGTTCCTGCTGGGTCTCGTTTAACACAAGCACCACTTCGCCGAGCAAAGTGTCCACTGCAGCGGACATGGCTGTCTGGATGGTCGGAGCGAGGCGGGACTTGAGCGACGTTACCGTCATGTTGCCCTGCGAGGCTCCGTATCCACTCTTGTCCGCCTTGCGATCGTAACAGGAGTCGATCCTGTCGGGAATATTTATTATAGTTTGCTTACGGTTTCCAGTGTGGCCGCTGTTTGATGGAGAGGAATCCATGCTGCCAGCGTAGCCTGTCCGCCTGGAAGTCATTATTTAAGATGAAGTTAGCTAACTGAGATACAGTCAGCTAACGTTTACAGTTATGCTAACGTTTATTTTTACAGCGACCAGTCCAGTCCTAGCGGAATTATAAACTACACGATTTTTATCAGTAGTTGTGTTTAAGAGCAGGAAGCCAGCAGTTAGATCTGTATTATTAATTGGTCGACTGATAAAAACAATGCGGTCACGGTGAGATGCGACTCTCCAATGGGCCTGGCTCCGCTCGCCAACATTAGCCCTGTGCTTAAAACACAAACAGTCCCTGCCGGTCAAAAAACGTACAACTGCAACGGACCACTGCGGCTCTGCAGGAGCAGCGGCTCGGTGGTCCTTTCCAGCGTTAAATAAGCCCTAAATCTATCATTCAGAGACTTTTCTGCACCAGCCCTGGACGTAGACTCACCAACTCCAGCCGCTTTTGCAGAGGTTTACTGTAAACGAAGAGGCCTGTCGCATATAAATGACGTCAAAAATAAACTGTTAATTTTACCCTAAGTTGAGACTTGAAGGCACTATCTTTTCGTGATAGCCAAAACATGAACAGTTTTTGCTTTTCTTCCCTTTTCTTTGTGGATGCAAATGAAAAATCTACGCTCTACATTACATATCCCAAATAAAACATAGCATTTGTGGAGGATACAACATTTCAAAAGGACATTTAATTTGTCTTTCAGTGGAGTTTTGTGGGATACTTAATCTGTTTGTTCATTGATTTTTGACGAATGATCTACAAGTTATTCACAAGAATACAAGAGGAAACCATTCAAATCTAAAACCTCAGGTGGCATTGCAGTTTACTCTGTTGTGGATTTACATGCCACCTCTGCATCAGACAGTTGTTCATTTAGTCACTATTTTTCATCTGCAGAGCATTTGTGTATTAACGTTGTCTGGAGTTTGTTTAGAAAAAAAAAAACAGTCCAGATTGCAACAGGTGCAATGATAATGACTTTGTTATGTAGACCCAGTCTCCATTACTGATGCAGACGGATGGGGGGATTTTCTGCACCGAGTTTTTTTTTTCAAGCGAAAAATTGAACACAGATTTTTTTTTTTGTATTAGGACAGAATTCTGAAATTACTGGTGAAATGTCATTGCCCTTTCTTGTCTTTAATACTCTACTGTTTACCTTGAAAACCTGACTTTTTTTTTTTTTTTTTTTTTGACAGTGAACAGGAATAAACTTCCATAAGTCCACCCCATTAAGCAGTGTCTTTATGTAATGGAACCATTAAATGGAGGTATTCAAAAAAAATATTTTTTTTTTTTAAGTTTATTGGGAACATCAGGTTTGAAAAATGTTGAAACTAAGCTGATAAGGATGTGGTCATTGTCAGTGATATACAGTAGAGCAGATTACTTTATATTTTCTTAGCTATTTGCAGAGTCTTATCCAATATGCAATTGAAATGAATAAATTTACTCTCATCATAAAGTCAGGTTCATATTCAACACATTTACTACATATGCCTTTATCTCTAACCTCTACCAAGCTACAGCCCTTTGAATTCTTGATATTAAAATTGAACATTTTTGTAGAAAAACACCAGCGCCTGAAGGGTCAATTCATTATATGTTTTTCTAAATTTACCATGGTCACTTATGTTTAGTATTTGGGTAATGAACTGTGTGTGTATATATATAGAGATATATATATATATATATATATATATATATATATAAATGACATAAATTTGACAGAAAAAAATCAATCTTTTTTGAAGTAATTTCACATAATCAGTGCATGTGTGTTATATGTTTATGCTATTGTTGCCATAACCCACTTTTACAAAGTAACTGAATGTACACAAAATCAAATTCCCATAAGATGAATAACAAAACGTCAGTGTAACAATGCATATCAAGGCTATGACAAATAAAATCCACATTAAGTCACAAAAACACATTTGTGCAACTGTGCTTGGGTGTTTGTTGGATGGAGAGTAAGTCATTCTGATGTATCATTAAACATAGTACTGATTTAAACTTTCAGTTACAAAATTAATTAGTTAATATGTTAACATACTGTTTGGCTAGGTTTAGAATCAATTATTACTTCCCCATTTTTAACAAATCAGACTCTATGTTTTAAAGAATTAAAGTTTTTTTTTTTTTTTAATTTGGGGTTGAGTTCCAATCCCGTCAGCCTGACTAGTCAAATTTCAGGGAAAAGGTATCTCCACATCTGAGAGCAGCGCAGCAGCCATTTGAGGGGAAAACCACCTAAAATAATGCTTTCAGGGCTCAGAGTCTTCTCGGGGCATTGACATCTTGTTTGTACAGACTTGGTGGAAAAGATAAACAGTTCATCTCACATGTATATTATACAGACTTTGCTTTAAGTAACAGGATGTCTTGGCCCTCCTGTTGGGAAACTGGCCAAATACATCTTAAATATAAATACTTTGATGACCTGCCCTTTGTCAGTGCAATACATCATGAAAATTAATGAAAGTCCAACACACCCAGAGTTACTGAAAGTCATACAGCAAGTTTCCCACATTCACAGCTGCCTGCAATTATGTTCATGTTCTTTTTTCATAACAAGTAAAAAAGAAAGAAAAAGAGATAAAGATCTTGCATCCATTATTTCTCAGAATGGTTCCTAGTAGCCTAAGCAGGAAACTAAGGCATGATCAACCTCACTGATGTTTTCTGATGTCACTTTATTCCTCACAGGCTAAGAATATGATATGGGTAGCATTGTCCACTGTCCTGTTGAACTACTACACTATTTCGAAGAATGTGTGCCTTATTTTTCCTGTATTCATCACAAAAAATGGCACCTATAAAATGAAGTTGATTTTTTTTTTTTTTTTTCATTTTATGAGTTACCTCATACAAGGAGACAGCAGGCCAATCTGGCCCCTTAGTTTACTTCTTTTTATTCCCTCAGGCCAATAAAAAATCATAATGATTTTATATGACCATGTGAAGGGAAAAAAAAAAAAGTCTTTTTAAGCCAAAAGTTGGCATGATTGTGTCTTACATCACAGGTCAGACAAGTCGTTTCTTCTGAAGTTCCTCTGCTCCTGCCATAACAGGACCTGGTAGTATTCTCTTGGACTGTCTCCATTTCATATATCAAAATAACTTATTCCTCATGGAGTCATTTCTGATGAGGATTGCAGTCCCAGCCATCCGCGGCGCTCAGGGAAAAACTGATGTGGAGTGTCTGTGGCAAACAGGGGCGGCACATCATGATGTTATGCAACAACTCATCTACAGTAACAGTTACCATCTGCCTGAATACGTGTCGTTTCCACTGAAATGTCTCATCGTGTGAATGCACCTCTGTCTCTAAACCATTTGCACCGCACTGCCATTCACACTATTTTTGTCCCTGTAAGATTATACATTTGTACTTCACAGTTCCTTGTGGGCTCATTGTAAATAATGTCTTTATGAACCCACATCTGACTCACTGAGAGCTGAATCCAGCATTTAACGGTGGAGAAAAAAAACAATGCAGCCTGCATTTAAAGGTACTGAATTCAGATACAATAGCCCACATAAGCAAAATCCATATTACACAATACATAAACATGCCCACATATAGCCAGCATGGTCATATGAGCATCCTATTCTCACTTACACACCCACATTCTCTGCTTTCAGTACAAAACTCATTCACTCACCCACAGCACGTAGCTATAGAAAACAGAGGAGCATCTAGTCTAACAACTATGCATATTATCGAAGAACTGAGGGAAACAGATGTTCATGATGTTATACTTGTCAACAAATTGGTTCCTGCTGGATCACATGTGAGACAAGAACATTACAATAGTATACTTTAGCACGAACATGACACATTCAATCAATTCAGTCATTTTTGAAGGCTTTATGGAGATATGAGTGAACAGATGGGCCTCAGCCGCAGTTGTCGTGTCAACAGCCGTCCGCATTCAGTTTTTTCTCCTCTCTGGATGAGTTTTATAGCATCAGTTGTTGTTGCCACTTTTACCTCTTATTTACATGATTTTTGTAAAAGAAAACTAGCAACTTAGACAATTTTCATGTGCAATCGGGGTACTTTCCACCCTTTCGGCTTACTATTGCTCAACTCAGCAGTTATAGTTCTACTTACTTAATGGTTATATAGGTGTAACTTTTCACCTAAATGAGGCTCTTGAATGAATCAAGGTCCTGACGTAGAGATTTCACAAACCTACTTCATTTCCTCTAACCCTAAAAAGGACAACAAGTGCTCATTAAAAAAGTGAGACACGCTCTGAATAATCTGTTCACCAGGAAAGAATGCAACAAGAATCCCTGTGGTTCACGTAGTCTGAATTAGTGGTGATCTAACTACCAGCAGACTGTAGTAACCCTACTAATAGCATACACAGTCACTCAGTCACAGTCACACTGCAAAGTATTTAGCAAGGAGGGAGGTGGAGCTGGTGCAGAGAGGTCGAGAATGAGAGAGGAGATTGTGGGAGGGCAGAAAGAAGGAGGTGATTGTTGGGCAGGAGGGAAAACATATAAAGAGGGGGAGAAAGAGTAAAAGAGGGAGCAAGTGGAGGAAAAGCGAGGGAAAAGGAGCTGACTCAGATTTTGATAAAGAGTACAAACTAAAACCACAGGTACGGGTAAGCTCATGTCTTTTAATGCTTTACACAGCTGCAGTGTTTGTGCAAGTGGAGGGAGTTAGCTGCTGAAAAGAAAGAATGCAAAGAAAATTAGGATTCAAGGGGGCTGCTGCTCTGCTTTCATGCATTTATCTTCTGTCTTATTCTTTGGAGGGGTCTTTTTAGGGGTCCTAATTGTAATTTCTCTTTGCATGTTCGCCTCAGAGCACTCTTCGGGCACCTTTATCTGAAATCTTGTGGAAATCTTTCCAACATTTTCCTTGTAACCAGATCCATCTGACTAGGCTGAGCTCTGTCCTGGGTGTAGGCACTTGGACCTGTTGTGCAATACCGCCTGGAATGCTGATTTAGACTGGAGTACCTCCAAATCTTAACAAACGAGGATTATTCACAGCAATTCTGTAAACAGGACCCTAAATCACTGACAAAAGCCACATGAGTATTAAAACATCAACTAATTAAGTGTCCACATTCTGTCATTTGTTTACTCTGAAAAGTGTGGTCTGGCTTTGAGAAAACATTTGTGCTTCCAAGTTGAGGAGATTGTTTCAATTAAGTTAAACCAGCACTGAAGTAATTTGACTTATTGGATGCAGTCCTGCTGTTTGCTGTCCTATAATCTTTAAAAGATGCAGTTAGTGAAAGGATGATGGTACGATGTGTTCAGACAAAGAACGTCAGCATTTTAACATCATATAGCTGCAGTCCCAGTGCTGCTGTACGATTAATTCACATGAGAAAAAAACTTATTTTTAACTTTACTAATGAAATTCCACTTTTTATGATTTCTAGCTCAACATCTGCCATGAGGAATCTTCTGTTTCCCCTCGTGATCACATGCATGATTTCCATCAAAGGTCACTGTCCACTGCCTACAGAGATGTATCCTGAGGGTCCTGAGCTTCCCACATTTTCTTACTTTGACGATGATGAAACAACCACTTCTGCTGCCAGAGTTCCTCCAAAAGGAGGCCACAAGCGGTGTGACTACGATCGCTGCCGTGAGAAGCAGACCCCTTGTATGGAACTGGCATCCTCAACCGGCTGCTCGTGTCCAGGGTTCACTTTACCTGATGAGGCTCCAGAGAAGCCCATCCTCAAATCTGTGTCCTTGAACGGGTCAGTCGTCGTAGTTCAGTGGTGTGAGCCGTCATCATTTGTCACATCCTACATTGTGACAGTAGGAGGACAAGAAACGCAGACGTTTGGGAGCGACCGAAGGAGTGGCGCAGCAGGGAAAATAGACAACATAGCAGAGGTTTGTGTGGTTGCTGTAAATGAAGCTGGACAAAGTGACGGATCGTGTATGATGTACCAGCCCACGGATAACAGCCTGCCTCTGACAGCAGGGCTCATCGGGGGAGCCTTGGGCTTCCTGCTGCTTCTTCTGCTGGCCATCCTGCTGTGGAGACGCAGGAGGCAAAGGAAACAGGAGGTCAGCGTGTCTATGACGAGCACAGCCGCGGCACAGTGAACAGGAAAGACTGCACATCTGAACTCCTAATGTTACAAGACTCTGGTCCTTCAGATCTTCATCGTTCTCACGGTCCAGTAACTGTGAGAACATTATAACGTCTGCTTTGAGGAACTTTCTCAAAACAGGAGGAAACAGGGTTCATCATAATATAGAATTGGTCGTATTCATTTCCTACTTTAATTGCTGGTCCATTTTGAAAACCCCTTGGTGTCTTCTAGGAAGTTCCCAAAAAGCTGCATCAGAAAATAATAATAAACTGGAAAACACATTAAAAAGGAAGCAAATTCTTACCCCAGTTTAGCAAGAGAGAGAGAGCACATTACAGCATTACAAGGCTGTGTAACTGAAAAGCACAGAGATTAATTTGTAGCAAAACACACATTCATGAGATGCTCTGAGTCTATCAAGTTATTTGAAACACCTTTAAAACAGTAAAGTTGCAATGGCAGAATCTGCTACAAACACCAGTGAGGGAAAACAAGATGATGCTGACGTGATTCTGCAATATATATGATTTAAATGGAGTTTTGTAGCATCTGTTGCCATGGAGACATGCTGTTTAACAATGAAAATGTTTTATGTGACACTCTCTGTGAGAGTCATTTGCATTTTGTATTTAATTTAAGTGTGAAGTGATTGATTACGGCATTAGGGATTATGAAAGTGAATTATGTGCTGTGTTATGTTGAATATTTATGGGCTGTTTGTTTACTTTGCTTTTACAGACTTTTCTGAAACTGCTGTCACTGTTGAGACTTGAGTTACTGTGTATGATTGTTAAGAAGTCTCATTAAACTGAAGTAAACGTCGCCTTTGCTGCACCCGTGCTCAGATGTCATGCTTTGTAACAGCTTGGGTGTGTTTTTCCAGCTGTCCTGGTTTCGGAAGCAGCGTCAGAGAGCTGGATGAGCACCAGTGTTCAGCGCTGTTTTTTCCAGCTGTCACACAATAGCCTTTTTGAGAGGATATGGATTTTGCTAGGCTTGCCTTATAGCAGAGACTTCTCGGCACAGCAGCGTTGGGCTGCTGAGAAGCTTCAGGCTTTCCAGCCGCGATCAGGAGAAGAAAGTCCAATATTTTAATCCTCCCAGTTTATCTTATGTTCAAGCCTCCATCTGCGTGTCTCCCAGTCATGTTATAATTCCTTTTTGCTCTGGCTGCTGTCAGTGTTGTTCCACCGCTTCCGGCACTTTAAAAAAAAAAAAATGTAACTGTGAAACTTAGAGAACAGCAATGTCTGGAAGTCATCTAACATCTGCAATTTTCAGAAACAGCCAACTGTTTGTTGCAGAAGCTGAAATGGCCTCAAGAAATTGAATTTCCCTTCAGGATTAATAAGATACTTTTTATTTTTATTTCATTTGATGACAAATACTTCACTCACACTGAAACTGGAAGGAATTTTTTGCATAACTGGACCACGATGAGCTAGAACTAGGGATACACGATATTGGAATTTTGCCCGATATGCCGATATTTTAAAACTCATGTGGCCGATAACCGATATCAATACTGATATTAAAGCTGAAAAAAATAAGCAGTCAATTCAAACGGCAGTTTTGTTATCCGTTTCCAACACTTTGATAAACAGGGGTGGGAAAAAAATATCAAGACACTGAAATATCGCAATATTTAAAAACACGGTATCGATCTATTTTACTTACAAAATCTTGCAAGATATCATCGTTCCAAAATCTCATAATATTTAATGAATTTTCACAAGATTTTGTAACAGAACGATGAAATATTGGGAGATTTCATTGGTAAAATAAATCAATACCGCATTTTTAAATGTCAATATGATATCAGCATATGAAAATATTGCAATATTTCAGTGTATCGATATTTCTTCCCACCCCTAGTATTTAGAAGTTTTAAAGTCTGTAAAAAAGAAGTTTTTGAAGAAGAAGAAGCTTTTTTTTGGTTTTGTTTTTAGACTTTAGAAACAGCAGGCTGATCGGTTAAATATCGGTGGGGTGGCCGATGTCCGAAACTCAGTTTGAAGGACGATATAGGCCAATACCGATAGGGGGCCGATTATATCGTGCATCCCTAGTTAAAACACATGGGTGTATTGTGCTAAGTGGTGGCAGCAGCTAGTTTCAAAGAAGCCAAAATGTTATGTGCTTAAATACAGATTATAACACCGATAAGCAGAGGAGAAGCAGTCGTGCTGTTCTTGTCGAAAGAACAAGTGAAACAAATGAAAAAACATGTCACTCTATTTTACACTGAAATCGACATACTTGGTCCTTTTTAGATCAAATATTTCATTTAATGGCCTCGGTTTTTACAATCCTACGGGTTGAATTGATGAGAATCTGTTTAATGAAAGTGAAACAGATCTCAGTCTGGCTACACTGCTGACACAGAGAAGCAGCTGGGTGTGGACCGTCTCTGCAGCTGCAAAGAAAACTGAGCAGGATTGAAGTCTTTCACTAAAGAATTTCTTTATCAAGAGACCCATGTCATCTGTTATCAAAGCATGAAATGTTCCGAAATAAACAAAAACAGAACAAAACAGAAGAAAACAAGCAGCCCTCTTTTTCAGCTCCTGCTTAAGCTTCAGTCTGCTCTGACGAGTCAGCTTTTTGGTGCTACAGCTTGGCCAACATCTTGCGCATCTGTTACATGGCGATGTTGTTAAGAAAGCAGCTGTGACCACAGATGAGTGATTTCAGGAAATTCAGTAGCAGAGTTTTCTGCGGGAGATGACGACTCTTTGGTTTGGGTTTAAACTGTTGTAACATTTCAGACCTTTTACAGTAACAAGAAGCTGTAAACACACTCAGGGAAAGGAGAAATCCTTCAGGCACAGCATGTCCTCTTTAAAGTTTTCAAGCTAAGATTAATACAATGCTAAAGTACAAGTCAGTAATTTGACTTTTAGAATCAAGTATTGTGCTGTAATGTGGTCGTTTGTCATCAAGTTACAACACACACACACTCTATTTCTCTCTCTTTATTAAACAGTGGATAACACCATTCATCACCTTCAACAACAAAATCATTTCTAGACATTTTTTGCACAGAAAGCACTTTGTCTTGTTTTGTGAACATTTGGATCTAAACTATTTGAGCAGCAGTGAAACATAAACAGCATTGTCCTGTTCTTCTACTTTTCTACTGTAGGTGATTATAGCTGTAATTTTTTCCGTTCTTATAAAGAGTTCATGTCATTTACCAGAAAAAAATCATCAGCATGAATGTTTTTATGTTTAAAAAGAAGTCAGATGAATTCATTTGTTGGTTTTTCTCTTCTAAAATCCAAGAAAAATATGACATTTGTGGAAAACATTTATCTGGCATCTAACACACTCACATGATCTGCTAGCCGTTTGTCAACACTGATTCTGCAAAGTTTTTGTTACAGATGAACAACTTTTTCACTGGAAAAATTCCCTCCTTTTTTTCCCGTTTTAGTTTGGGTGCTAGACATAACTCTCAGAATGGCAGTGTGTCTCCTGTAAGTTTCTGGTCGTACCAGGAAATAGGTGAAAGCTTTTCTGGAAAAAGAACAGATGTGAGATCAAGAGCGCAAAACTGCGAGTCATTTTTCTGCTCTGCTCAGCTTATTGTTTGCAGCATTTATTTATTTTGTGAAAAATAAGAGAGAAAGTCCTGATTATATTATGGTGAAAATTATGCAGCATGGCAGCAGGGACATTCTGACAGGATACCTCCTTCTCAATGCGAGTCATGTCGGTCATGGTGATCTCATTCAGTAGTCTGGTGACTCATTGCACTTTTGTGGTTAACAGGTCAAACATAAAGCAGTGAATCAGTTCATCTCTCTGAGGTATGTAATGAGGGCATACTGTGGGTGAGCGCCTGCTTGCCACTTCTCTTATTGTAAACCGAGTGACTAACAACCATCCAGTCAGAGCAGGGATCTGCTGCCGCTGACGTTTGGTGGGTTTTGAGTTTGTGTAGTCTTGGATTTTACCAGCAAGTGCTGTATTATGACATGTGATGATTAAAAGGACAGACATGAAAATGACTCACCGGATGGCTTCTGGTAAACATTTTAAAAGAGCCATTTGGCAATGAAGATTAAACAAGGCGAAAATTTTAAGTATTTGAACTGATTCATTAAGTGGAGAGATGAGTTTTGTATCAAAATCCCCAAAAAGTAGAAAAAGAAAAGCCAGTTCATTGCCCTCTGCTGGTCACAGTGTCAGCTGAGAGAATGTCTGGATTAAAGGGCAGGAAGGGGGTGTTAATGTAGAAGAAGCAGGATTGCAATATCAGTCTGGTTTGTTAAGTTATATTAGCAACAGACAAAACTCATCCTCAGAGCTGCGGAATGACCAGCCAAAAGCAGAGCACCCAGTGGTTCCCAAAGTAGGGACCCAGCCAGGGGGAAGCCCAGCGAGACAAGATAAAACATATCATTTTTGTATTGAAACATGGAGAAATAAGTCAAAGTGCCAACAGTGTATGTTTATGTCTCAAAAACAATGGCAGGATGAAGCCACTTTGGGACAAATCATCCTGAACATCAAGAAAAGCCCTAAAACTACTCAGCTGTGGTAAACAGCAGAGTTGTGCTTCTCATGTCAGATGCTCATTTTATGTCATTTTATGTCATTTTATGTCATTTTATGTTAGTGTTCGGTGTTTCCTGGTCTAAAAAGCCTCACACTAAGCAGCAGAAATAATACTTCCTTTCACCACTGATATGTTTTTAACTATCATTAATAAAGTAGCAGCCAATAAACTAACGACTATTTTGTGGCGCATTTCTTCATACGTCTAATTGTAAATGTTGGTAGTGGTGATGATGGGATGGCGGGGGGCTTGACATCTTTGTCATCAATGAAAAAGGATCCCTGTAGTCAGAGAATCCCTGCTTTAGGCTGTATAAATCCATGTTTTTACAGTATAACAGCTGATTACCTGACAGTGCATTTCTTTCAGAGCATTTTAACATCTTAATTTCCTTTTTCCCCCACTGAACAGGCTGCTGCTTCATCATGTTGGCTCATCAGCGCCATTTTCCAAAGTGGCAGATGTCAGCAAACATATTGTTCACCGTTGCACAAGCATTCATGTGTCAGTGTCATGTCAGCACATGTGAAAACAGACAGGCTGAAACGACAAAGAGGAGAAGCTGCTGCTGATACTATCATCCTATAATATAATGATTTAAGACGGGGTAAGTCTCTCTCTCTTTTAAGTAATTTGCTCTCATGACATGTCTTTCACTGGTGAAAAGAAAACATCTTAAACATTAAAATTTGTTTATTGGACATTTATGCAAAGTTAAATTAGATAAATTTCTTCATAAGTAATTACTTGTTGACAGTATTTAGGCTTTCCAGTATCATTCCATTGTTATCTGAATACTTTTATGGCTGAATTTAAGTAATAATTGCATCTGATTTAATTAACTTTTTTCAAAAGTATGGAGAAAGATCATCTCTTTTATTGAACATGAGAGTTCCTCCTGATTTCTGAAGTGACAAAAAAAAACATGTGCAAATTGTGAGCAGAAGTGACCTCCTGTTTAATAGCACTGAAGCTGAAGAAGCCTTTGATTAATAACTGTGTTATTAAAAAAAGATATGCAGTCTTCATTATGTTATTCACTATGTAAACAGACTCAGTGCTGCATGTTCAGTCTAATCCAGGTATGTGTAGTCCTCCCCCTCACAATCATCTACTTTCATTTCTTCATGTATAAGATGAAGTTGTTATCAGAGAAAATTTAAGCAAATATATTTTGAATCATGATACCCAGACAGGTTTTTTTTTCTGTAAAATTTGAGAATGCAACTTGCAGTCATGCAAGAAATCAACAAGAATTGTAAGTTTACCATTTGTTTTGGGTCATATTACCCCATTTAGGCTGGATGTAACATACAAGTATATATGCTTATGTCTATTAACTACAAAAACTTACAACTCTGTTCTTTTATTTAAAGCAGCGTCATGCTGAATTAAATCCTTAATAATTGTCTACCACCTGTGCAGTGTAAGATTTGCAGAGTGAGGATTGATTATTCCATTTTCCTGTCCAGATCTTTTTTACAGCTCAATTGTCATCGCAGCGGCAAGTCTGCGGTTCTTTAAGTGGCTTTTCTGTGATGAAAGCAATCGTCGGCTTGGATGTTATATTTATCTCATAACATTATACTGCAACCAATTCAAAGCTGTCATTCATTTTCATGCAATTAATGATTCATGAAAAAATCATTTGCATTTGGCAGTGGGAAAATTAACATTTTCATTTATTCATTTATTTTATTTTTTCATTAGTGCTCAACTAGCAGGAGCACTAATGACTGCCTCTCTGCCTGCCGGGGGTCAGCTTTTACAGGGCAGAAAATGTTCAAAGTAGGTCAGACTTCCATCAGTGCCCATTATTGCAGCAACAGTACGGAGGCAGAACATGTGCTGGTCTTATTATGATTCAGAGGTTTCCACTTCTTTGGTCTTTTAAGCATTTTGAAGGCAGCACGGTGAATAAAAAGAAAAGGTGCCAATCAAAAACTGCTTGTTCAAAGAGCTAAGTGCAGATGAGTTGAAGGTTGTAAAGAGCTTTTTATGAGGTGACTCTGGGCCATGCTGTGGCCTTTAAGCGTGGAAACTCAGGCTTTATGTACATGCTTGTAAAAACTGACCCTCCCCATCCCATCACCTCCCCTTAACCCATCTCATCCTGTTTACTCCTTAATCTGTCTGTCTGAATTCAAACCACCATCATGTGAATAAAAAGATTAACTTCTGTCTTCAAGTGCATGTCTGATGCTGCTGGCAGGTTGATTAAGGTTTATGTAAATGCAGCAGTCTGTTAGATCACGTTGTCTTTTAGTACAATCGTAGACTAAAGAGGAAAGAACAAAAATAACAAGCGTATCACATCTTTCATCATCCTGACATCCTCCAAAACAGATCCAGAGTGAGTCAGAGCTCATTTGATTTGTTTTCAAGGGAACCACTAGAGGTCATTATTGCAAAGAGCAGAGTGGAGTCTGAGCCGACCTCTGGCATGTGCTCACTGGTCATGTTGTGGATATGAAATTAGTTGAGAACAGGGATGATAATGAGTTTGCAGTTATAATCTGTGCTGCTGCATTTGTAGGTCTGCATCACAGATTAGTTTGAGGGGACAACTACGTGTCCGCTCTCTGCATCCGCTCCTTTTTATCCCCAAATCTTTCAACCACTGCTCAGCTGCTCAATGAATGGTCAATACACCCCAGTAAACTCTCCGGGATAGCTCTCCAAAAGCATCTCATAAATGAGAGGAGGTGAAAATCTCTCACCCTCTTCCCATTTTGTAGTATGAAGAGCTCAAGTAACCATGGCAACCTGGCATGACACAGGACAGAGCTGAGGAGGTTGAGACTGAGATTCAGCTTGGAAAGGAGGGTTATCAATCACTTTGGCATCAGCATTGTCTCCCGCTCTCTCACACACACACACACACACACACACACACACACACACACACACACACACACAGAAGTGCTGGCACCTTCACCCTTCACATGACATTTTTCTTTCCATCAGAGAACAACAAAAACAAATCCTTTCAGTCAGTTCTGAGAATCTGACGGATGCAGATGCAGGAAACAGTGTCCAGGTGAATCAGGATGTTCAGGTGAAAAGGCAAAGAAAAAAAGTGAAAGAATACTCAAGTAGAAATGCTTTTGATGTAGGCTACTTTATTATTTCTAAGTTTCCCTTTATTTCGTAATATATTCACTCAACAGACACAATTAGCAGGTAAACTACTTTTATGTAGGTATATGTATATGTATATATATATATATATATATATATATATATATATATATATATACTACCCAAAAAATTAGAATATTGTGAAAAAGCTCATGTATTTCTATAATTCAACATAAAAGGTGCAATTTACATATTGTATAGACAAATAATGTGCAAATCAATATATTTCAAGCTTTTGTTTGTTTGAATGTTGCTGATTAGGACTTGCAGCTTAAGAAAACCTCAAATTCTAAAACTAAAAAAAATAGAATATTGCATTAAATCAATTTAAAAAGGACTTTAAATACAAAAAAGTCGGGCCTCCTAAAGTAAAATCTTGCATCTGTCCTTAGTACTTGGTTGGGCCCTTTAGCTTGAATGACTGCCTTAACCCGGCGTGGCATGGATGCTACCAGCTTGTGGCATATCTCAGGTGTTATGGAAGATGAACATGCTTCCATCACAGCCTTAAGCTCTTCTTTATTGTTCGGTCTCTTCCTGTTTACCTTTCTCTTGACAATGCCCCACATGTTTTTGATGGGGTTTAGGTCAGGTGAGTTTGTGGGCCAATCAAGCATGGTTGTTGAACCAAGATGTTGTACTTTTGGCAGTGTGGGCAGGTACAAAGTCTTGCTGGAAGATGAAGTCTGCATCCTCATACAGCTGGTCTGCTGAAGCAAGCATGAAGTGCTCCAAAATGTCCTGGTAGACGGCTGCATTTATGCTGGACTTAATGAAGCTCACAGGTCCATTCCTGATGAACTCCAAACTTTTGAATGGCCCTTTCCTGACCATCTTCTCCAGGCTGCTTTCAGCCCTCCGGCTTGTACACTGTTTTCTTCCACACTTCTTCCTTCCACTTAACTGTCCATTAATGTGCTTTGAGACAGCACTCAGAGAACAACCAGTTTCTTTTGCTATCACTTTTTGTGTCTTTCCCACCTTGTGCAGGGAGTCAATGATGGTTTTCTGCACAACTGTCAGATCAGCAGTCTTCCCCATGATTGTGAATTCTTCTAAACCAAGACAGACCTTTTTAAAGGCTCGGGGCACTTATGGAGGTGTTTTGGATTACTTACCTGATTAGAATGTAAAAGTCTGAGCCTACAATACTGGAGCTTTTCACAGTATTCAAATTTTTCAAGTTTTTCAATTTGTGGTTTTCTAAAGCTGCAACTTCTAATCAGCAACATCCAAACAAACAAAAGCTTGAAATATATTGATTCACATATTATCGGTCTAAACAATATGCAAATTGCACCTTTTAAGTTGAATTACAGAAATACATGAACTTTTTTCCAGGATATTCTAATTTTTTGGGTAGTACCTATATATATATATATATATATATATATATATATATATATATGTAAGCCCTAACTGGTGGAGGGCTGCAGTGATAGTTGACTTTGTGGAACTTTCTCCATCTCCCTACTGCATCTCTGGAGCTCAGCCACAGTGATCTTTGGGTTCTTCTTTATCTCTCTCACCATGGCTCTTCTCCTACGATTGCTCAGTTTGGCTGGACGGCCGGGTCTAAAAAGAATTCTGGTCATCCCAAAGTGTACATTAATGAGAAATAAAATGAACTTTTTGATTTTGGCAAATGGCTTCAATGAAACAAGGTAAAAAAAAATTAAAGGGATCTTTTGATGCAACTATATATACAAATACTGTTCTACATATCCAGTGTTTTTCCTTCTCACTAATTATCTCACAACCATCATATTTACTGTGACATAGTCGGTTGGGGTTAAGAGGAACAAAAACAACACCACTGTGATAACCTGACACAGCTCATAGGGGCCATTTTTCTGTAGCATTAGTGGTTTTGTTTTCAAGCAAGTACATTTTGTTCATAATACTTGACAAGGGTTTTGATTGCAGGATATTTGTTACAACGTTCGGCTGAGTGCTTTTCCCCTTTATTTAAATCCCATCCCTAACTTTTTCTTTTGTGGTTTTAATCTTTTTAAGCCCCAGTGTTTTCATAAATTAGAAGAAGTACATACCAGATTTCTAACCACAGGAAAAAAAAAATCTGCAAAAGATTTTTTTCTGCATTTAAACTGCAAACTTCAACAGTTTTGATTATGTATGCAGCCATTTGAGGATTTGTCTTGTAAATGAATTATAATGCTTAATAATGTATAACATTTGAAAGCACGTCTTTCAGACCTGTGCTTTGACATGCTGCCACACAGCCTCGCCTCATCAAGCTGGCCGGCCACGTGCTCTAGGAAAGAAAATGATTCCTACAGGGTTGGAATTAGCATGTGAGTGCTGTGGGCTCTACTTGTTTGACCAGTAATTTGTCTTGAATGAGTTTGTGAAAGACTTTTCTTCCAGCTCAAGTGCCGTCAGCTCATCTCTAACAGTTGGAAACCTGCAGGGATATAAAGCTGTGGCTGTATTTAACCCTCTGAGGTCAAGTAGTTTTCTCTGAGCGCCTGAACTGCTCCAGTTTCATCTGTCTCAGCTGGTTCAGAGGAGGTAGCTCTTCCTGCACTTTACTTCAGGCTAATTTGTTATATTTGGATACATTAGAGGAAAAAAATATGACTTTATATAATGTTCTCCCCTTCCCCCTTTTTATTTATTTATTTATTTTTAGGCTGACAGGAGATTTTCTCAGCTGAAAGCTTTCTACGTGCAAACAGCATCACTCTGTCTTTACTTACCCCCCATTTATATTCTATACCTTTCTCCTTTTCATTGTCAGGGGGGCAGTGGAGCATAGCTCAGCATGCTCTGGATTGAAAGTAGAGCTAGACCTTTGACAGGCTTCCCGTCTGTCAACTTTGCAGTCCGCTTTGAGCAGCAGCAGGAAACTTTCAAGAAAAAGTTGGAGACGATTCCAAACTGAACACGGAAAGTTAAAAACCTGAACGTCAGTTTGTCTTTGCATCACTGCAACAACAGCACCGCAACAGCTTTGATTTGGAAATTAATTAAACACAAGAAGCAGAGTAGTTTGCACATCCTGTCTTGTCTTAATAAATGTAAAATATCTGGTTCAGTAAAGGAGGAAATGAGTTTTCAGTCTGACAAAGTGCTTCATGCTTTAATCCTGCTCTGATGAGGATACAAATCTGCACACAAGATGCTTCTAGATATGAGATGCAACTGACACATAAATTAAAATCTACGGCTGATGAATGGCCAGATGTTGAACAAAACAAATCCCAATTAAGGCCTGCCCCTCCCACCTCTGCTGGGGCAGGAACAAGCTGTGGAACAAGAGATGAATCAGGGACAGATTATTCAGGACACAGTCACGGGGGATGGCGAGCTCAGAAGGGGAGCAAGGACTTGACCTTTTCTGAATATTCATGATGAGGGAGAAAATAGAGATGTACTCCTTTTTTTGAGACCAAAAACTGAGCCTAATAAAAGAAGCCAGCTTGTGATTTAGTGAAAAAAATAAATATATCTCACATAAACCATCAGGATTTTCTTGGCCGTCTGCCAGCCAGAAGGATCAATAACCATTACCACCATCATGCATGCAGTCAGAAAACAGCAGGGACGTGCGGCTCTGCAGACTATTTCATCATGATGAGAGGTGGATTTGAGCTTTAGTTACAGTAACAGCATCCAGCTCCTCGCTGCAGAGTGATGCTTTCTGACTGACAATGTCATCAGTGTTCTCTGTGTGTGTAAACACATCCAACAGCCTGCAGAAACTAGGTCATTTTCTGGCTGCAATCAGATGAGAGGAGTCGACGTCTGGAGACCCACCGTGCCACAATTGTATGCTGTGTTCATATGTCAAGAGTCAGGCCATAATCCACATGCTCCTCTTTTTATCTGCCTCATGAATCAAGTGAACATGCCTCCAGTGGTGATGAAATCCACTGAGAAACACAGGTAGTGAAGCAGAGGGGGGAGGAGGAGGATGGGCAAGCTTGTAATTTCTTGCTCCAGTTCTTTTTGCCTCGGTGTTGAGGACACACTGCTCATTAATATCCAAGGCTTTAGCCGTTGGAATGTGCAAAGCTCTGAGTCATGTAATATTGACACTGCTTTCATGAACACTAGGAAACAATACAAGCATGTGGCAGGAATTACACAGTGGATACGGAACACAATGTGCTACATTGCTATGAAGAAATACTGGAGATTTTTACAATTTTTTGTCTTTTTTTAATCCATCTTTGAAGCGCTCTTTTCAATTCCTCATAAATAGACAAGGAACCGACTGTCTCTTGAGTCAATCAGTTCCTAAGAATCCATCCAGGAGTAGCAGATGCTCTTTGTGAGCTTTGACTCAGTCTGACCTCAAGGAGTCAACAATGTGGATATAATCCTCCATTATGAATTATTGTGTATACCAGTGTGACCAAATCTGAATTCATTAAAATTAAAAACCCCAGTAAAACAGTATTAAAACCCATCAAATGCAGATATGTGCGTTTTATTTTTGGAACAGCCGTAACAGAACTAAGCGTCTGCGCAAGCAGAAGTGCTTTGAGCCAAATGTAGACATCAGCATGCTAACATGTTCACTGAGTTGCCATGCCAGCATGTTGATGTAATGCAGCATGAAATGCTTACCAAGTGTCTCATCATTGCTCAGTCGTTAGAAATCAAATTATTTGGGATATAAATGACTTTGGAACTTATTGGAGGATAAAAAGATTTTACAATTCAGCCTCAGAGGGCCATAAATAGTTTTTAAAAGAAGCAAAAAAACAAAAAAACAACAACAAAAAAACCCAAACAGCTATTTGTAATGACTAAAAGAATACCTAGAGAATACTAAAGACTCTTCATCTTGGGACAATTGGTGTCAGTACAACTTAATACTTCAGTGGGGCCACGAGAAAAAGATCATGTCCTGAGAACCATGAATGTTTGGAAAAACAAACAAACAAACATTTAGCCAGTATCTGAATAGATACAATGAAATATGTGATATCTTAAACCATTATGCAGCAGCAGCAGGGAGCAATTAGGGTCAACTGAGTTGTGACAGCTTATGTGTATATGTGTGTGTTTGTGCTGGACAGAGTGAGCCAAATCTGAGATGTTGCTCCACTGAATAAACAATGTTTTTTTTTTGTTTTTTGCTAAAAAAAAAAAAAAAAAAAGAAAGAAAAAAACACCTCAGAAAGAATGGATAAGAGAGTCGATGCTGATAAAGTTTTTCTTAAATAAAGGGATAAATAAAGAGCGGCTTGACAGACTCAAAAGTTAGCTTTCAATTAAGTTTTGAAGTGGCCAATGCCACATCTTTTAGTTTTAGAAGTTATCTTTAGGGCATTTAAAGTAACACAGTGATAAAGCCATACCTCTAACACGGCTTAGAAATAAGATATTCTAGTGACGTACTCCAGATCTGAGCTCCAACAGCCTGCAGTCAAATACAAACTGCAACAGCAATGCTTTAACAATTCATCTGCTAAAGCTTTCTTATGATAGGTTGTGATTTAAGGAGGTGGTTATAAAGACAAGCGTCTAAATATTCTTTTCCCAACACAAAAAATAATAGTTTTCAGTGACATGGCACCAAAATAATATGATGTGGGTTAGATTATCAGTCTTAGAGACTAGCCTTGCTAGAATTTCTCTGCATCATCATATTCTCCAGCATTCCTTTATCTGCAGCATCTCTCCAGATTTTCAGTCGGCTTTCACAAACACTGTCAGATTCAGCATCTATAGTAAACATTTAATAAACAGTATGATTTATTTTCAGTAAAATGTCAAGGTAACTTATTTTAAACTCCTACTCTCTACCTTGTCAGCGCATGTATGCATCTGCCAGCAGCTGACTGAGTTATATTTGAGCTCTTCAGCTTATTCAGTCACTTTCCATTAAAGGATTATGAACTGTCTATTTTTAAAATTAGAGGAATGATGCGAGCTGCTCCATCAGAGAGGATGAAACAATAAGCTGCTGTGCAAAGGGAGCTTAAGAAATGTTACAGAGGTATTAAAACACCTCTCAGAGTGACGTGAGAGGTGAAAAATAAACAAGACTGGCTTGCAAATATATATATATATAATTTTAAATGCAGGGCTACATGCAAATTCAATATTAGGCAGAGAGAGGGGGATTACATCCAGAGACACATAAGAACTCTATCACCAAAACATCCAGGTCATCAAAACATGTTATGCAAAACAACCTGATATAACGGTGTTAGGAAGTACAGGAACAGGCACTAACATCTGAAATCAGAAACACCGCTGCAGCTTCTCATTAACACAATATAATGAGAACATAATGAGGATTTAAAGCTCTGGACCAATCTCACCTGATGATTAACACAAAGCTTTTGTTCCTGGTAGCAGTGTGAAGCAAACGCCTCGGACACCATATGTTGCTATTAAGGCTTTAATCATCCAGGAGCAGGTGGGCAGATTGTGGGCAACATTACCGTCTGCTGCGATGCCAGGAGGAGAGATGATGGCGGTGGGAGTGCCAGTTTCTAGTCAACACAGGTCAGCAGCAGCTTTATATCACAAAAAAGGGAGTTTGTGGCATTTGATGGTTCTTTGAAGCAGCCATCAGCACACAAAGCAGGTGTCTGACCCTGAGCATAATATAGATTTAAAACCCCTCAATGCTTGTGGTTATCGAGTACAGCATAGTTTATAACAGTTAAGCAAAGTAACCATTCCCTAACACTCAGGCTGATTGATTTTGCTTCCCCTTCACACCTCATTCATTACAGAGATGTTCACAAACAAAGATAAAGGCAGCCAACCTCTCTTGCAGCTGATTAATGAGCGTGCATCTTGAACTAAGGTCAAAAGGCTTCAACATCACAATGACTGGAATCCAAATTCTTCAAGGACTGTATGGCAAGTCCAAACCAACCAGTCTACTGCTACTCGTCAAGCTTTGCCAAGTCTTTGTTGGATACAGAAAGATTAATAAGTGAATGCTTCAAACCAAGTAAGACCCTTCATGAGTAACCGCTTTTTATTTAAAAAAAGATTTCCTCTTTCACTTTCAGGGATTTTGCTGGTCAGCTGATCAGAGCCTGCTGTGGTCAGTAAAGACAACTGTCATTACTTTCAAAATCATGTTTATTAAATTTAGAAAACACCGTTTTGTTAACAGTTTCATACCAATAGCAGGAAAGAACTGAAACTTCGAGAGAGACGCAGATGGGGCCTGGGCCAACCCCTGAGTTAAAAACCATCTGTTTTGAAGCTCCCTACGCTTCTTCTCTCTGGGGTCACCTGCATTAAACCTGGCATAGACTAGAAAGAGAGTCGTATGGTAGTCAACATCTCAAGGTAGAACACCAGAGGAAACGAGACATAAGAAAACTTTGTAGACATCAGGTAGAAAAGTTGATTTGCAAAGTCATGTTTCAAGTCAAGGTATTTCCTGCTAAAAGATACCAAGAATGCAACATTAACGTGTAATTAGGTTGCCAACCATGTTGCTATGTAGTTTAATCACTCAAGGAGGGGTTTCTGCACAGCTTTAGGGGATGTGGGTAGGGGGGGTTTGGAGGGGTTTCTCAGGGATGCAGTACAGATGTTGTCCAAAGGAAGTGCAAACAATGTCTATAAGGTGTGTTTGTTGAGGAGGCTGTTGGGATAAAGGGGGTTAAGGGGGTACAAGCGAAACAGGGCCACCCCCTCTTTACTCATCAAGGTGCTGAGAGCGGTGACTCTCTGGAGGGCGAGCCTGAGATATCCTCAGGGGGGAAAACTGTGAGTGTGCAGGCTCTGATTCCACCCAGCGACTCGGGCAAGTCAAATACTTTGTGCCATTCGTCCTTCTCCGGGTCGTACTTCTGTACTATTTCCACCATGCAGCGATTGTTCCATGAGTAGCCCCCCACCACGTAGATCTTATTCTCAAACACAGCCACGCCGACGTCGCTCTGACCTCGCAACATGGCGGCGATAGGTGTCCACAAGTCGAGAGCGGGTGAGTAATACTCGCAGCTGAGCACGTCGTCGTAGTCGCTGGTGCCGCGGAAGTGGTTGCCCCCGATCACATACAGACGGTCGCCCACCGTGCACATGCAGTGAAGGCCACGCACTGTCGTCATGGGCGCCTTCTGAGTCCATTTATCTGCATCTGGGTCAAAGCACATCAGCTCCTTCTGAAAAGTGTCGTGAGTGATTCCCCCTGCAGCAAGACGGGGAAAAAAAAAAAGAGGAAAATTAACCTCAACATTGATCATTTTCGGGGAGGAAAGCACTTTGTGGACTTGTCAATCAGATCGTTAAGTCACTCATCCATGTCGACATTTTTCATTTATCTGGGCCATGCAGAGCGCCAGCCACAACACTGGAGTGGTCTCATTTATTTTGGTAGCTGTATGAGGAACAAGAATGTAGGCAAGGCTTGACATTTTTAAAACTCATTTTTCCCATGATCCTCATATCTGAAACAAATTCAAGCACCAATACGCAGATTAGACCCATTCCTAACAAACCAGACTGATATCAGTAGTTGTTCAGCCTCTTTCCCCACAGAGTGAAATAATGCAGATTATGAGCATGCGGTACAAAGCGGAACACCATTACAAAGCCTCTGTTAACATATGCACATACAGACCGTAGACGCCGGGACACAAAAAAGCTGAGGAAAAGTGGGGAGAAAAAAAAAAAAACAGGACATGTCTACAGGGAAGGCTTAAAATAAAGAGGAACACAATCCCAGCATGCATTTGGGTGGAAGCCAGCCCACCCCTCCCCCTGAGGCAGAGTGACTGGGAGCAAATGCAGTGAAGATTTGCAGAGCACGCCGTATACAGGCAGAATCCCTCATTTGCTGCTGCCCAGTGATCGTGTACTCAGTTCATTGTTGAGGCCTAAGCTGTGTATTCAGTTGCCGCCGCTCAGATCTGTGAAGCTGCACCTCTTTAAGCAATCAAATGCAAAGATAGCCCAACCGCTCATTTACTTTATCAAAAAAATTACACGGAACAAGTCTTCTATTTAAATCCTGACAAGAGAACAAGTGCTGGAGTCAAAGTGGGGGTCCTTACGATTCTTCCCAAGGGGCCCTGTTGTTACTCTGATTTAGATCAAGAGCTTTGCCCTTTCCCTGGTACAATGATGTCTGATCAGCATCCCAGTATCTCAATGTCTAATCAGTGCCATTAGTGGGCCATGATGAGCAGACTGGTTGTAGCCAAATTGGTCTTTGAGTTTCTGCCCTTCAGCTGACAGCCCAGGACATACTCTTACTGTTTGCATTTTATTCTACATGTACCCATATGTTTGTATTTCAAAACATTTCCCTGTGCAGCCGTGTGGACACAAAAGAAATGCAGTTGCCCTGTACAACCAGTGACCTGGTTGAATCAGTGCAGTCACACGTGGGACTGAAAGAGATGATGACGAATAGACACTGAGGTTAGAGAAAAAAGGGGAGCTCAGCACTTTCTACAAATATCCCATGATGATCAAGAGAGTTTGGAGTTGAGCGTTCTGTATAAATATCACCCACTAATGATCGCTGTTCATCTCTGATGCTAAATCCCAGAAGGACGCACAACCAAGCTACAGAATTGATCGTTTTCCTGTAGGGAACATATGGATCTCCATTAACATACGGGAAGCTCTGCGTGGATGATGAAAGCAACTGCAAAGACTTGGGTTTGATTTTTAATGCATTTTCACCCCCCCCCCCCCCCTTCCAAAAAAGTGTCTTTCATTTGTTGTCCCTCATCATGTATGATGCATAAAAGCAATTTTCACACATGAGCAGTAGAGAGTATCTGGAGAATTAGGTCTCAGCATTGCCTGTTCACACATGCACCACCACAGCAGCAGATTCTGGGATTCTGGGAGATGAGTTCTTTCTACTGGAAGCGCGACACCGTGATGCCTCAGTAGACAGCACAGGAGCAGGACATGATGCAAAAACCATAGTGGAGAAATCACAGGGCTGTTTACATCACCATTAAGAACGGCCGATGAGGTTCCTGCTTATCAGATGACTGTTTCTGTCTCAGTATCTATAGATGCATACATGGACAGTCTCACACAGCACACATGCTCTTTGTGAATCCTACAGATAATTATCTGCTTAATCTTCACAAGGGAACGTTCAGAAATTTTTCAGACTGAATATGAAGAAGCTGTCAGGATAAATTAAGTACAGGGAAGGGGTTTGTTTGATGCAAAAAGTCTTTACTACCTGCTTTAGATGCAAGAAGAGTCACGATGATGTCAATGAGTGCGATATTTTAAAGAAGATTACAGAGGGAGGACAAATATACCAAATTACTTTTTACAACTAAACCTGTAAGTCTGCGAGGCTGATATGGAGGCTGATATCTCATTACAGATTCTTTTTTTTATTGTTTTCTCTCATCAATTAAGTCCACACTTAGAGCCAAAGTAATAAAGCCACATATATTGATTAAAAACTGATCACATATAAGATAAATTTAAGTTTTCAAACTTTCTGCTATGACACTTGAATTTCTCTCAGGTGAAATACCTCTGTGATACTTCTCCTGATCTGTCTGCCTGTGGAAAGTTCAACTGTGTGGATATGACTTGGCAAGGCACATGCCTGTCCATATAAACTCAAACAGCACAATCACACACACACAAACAAATAAAAAGGCAGAAGTACTACTTCACACACAGAAAGTTCAAAACTATCTCAAACACCATCTCTAGAAAAAAAAAAAAAAACTATCAAAATTATCTCTACAAAGGTGTAGAGATACACATAATTAAATCATCCTCAGAAAACTCAGGACCTGAGATGGTTCCCTTTCCAGCAGAACCCCGTTTACAGACTAACGGCCCCGATCCAAACTGCAAAAGCTCAAATGGATCTGCGGTGAAGACCGGCAGAAAATCCTCAAATCCAGGTGTGCAAAGCTCATCACATCACGTCATGCATAAGGCGGCCAGACGCAGCTGTAATTGTTGCTAAACGTGACTCAACCAGCTCAGTAAAGGTCTGAATATTTATGCAAATTACACATTCTTTGGATTCATTTCAGCTTTATGGAGGAACTGATGAGACTTATGAAGAGCTCCAAAGTTCAGTGTGAGTAGTTTTAAGATTAAGGCTGCTAAAGTGGTCTTTATTTCTTGGATAAGGCTACTGGCCAGAGGCGGTGTGGCTCTCCACTGGTTCAGTACTTGTGTCTGAACTCTGCCTCCTCACTTCAGTTGTGATGGTCTGCGCGCTGAGTGCATTTGTCAGGTTCATCCAGCTGACAGAATACCTTCAGACAGCACAGCGGCGAGGCCAGAGAAACTGACCTGATGCGCTGTGACAGACAGACACAGAACTGCACTCTAGCATGGGTCACCTTGCACAGCAAGACTCTAACCCCTGAGACCATGGGCAATACACCGAGGTCTCACAGCAACAAAACTCCTTTAATGGGTAATGCTTGTTTGACTGTGCCATCTCTAAACTGGGTTTTCATACAAGCTGTATGATTCTTATAGGATTGTCTGCTGTGTTCATGTAACTGCTTGTCCTGCAATTCTCTGCAAACAACAGTTTATTTTTCTTCATAGATATTTTTAGATAGTACAAGTGCAAAACAAGCTGTTAAAAAAAAAAAAAAGCTCCATTTTACAAGACGATTGAGCTGCACGACTGAAACTTATGACCCTATTTCCAGCGGAAAGGAAATTCAAATATCAAAATGAGCAATGAATAGCAGGAACTGCAAAGTGCAGCTGGAGGCAAAAATATCCAGACAGAGGATTCCTGGCCGCTTAGGTCAGTCTCTCACTTAACTCTTTTTCATCATTTCAGCTTAGTTATTAAGTGAAAAGTATATTTTTATCTCCACTTTGATAAAATGAAATCCGTGTGGTCCCAAATATGCCCCCATTCTTGTCACGTAAAATATCATTTAATTAAAACTGTTTACATAAAGAACGATGACAAAGATGTGTCAAGATAGTTTTTGGCCTTTTTCCAGCAAGTCAGAGTTAGTTAATATAAAAGCAAATTAAGCGCTGCATGCATTGCTAATTCAGCCTTTGTGCTAACGACCTAAGCGGAAAAAAAAAAATCTGATAGCTGAAACACTAATATCCTAGTTCCAGGCATCATTAATGTAACCTTACAGTGCAAAAAGGCAAAATACTGCTGCAAAGACATTTTCAATATCATTACTCTTAAATTGTACTTTTAAAAATCTCTCAGTTTAAATGTTTGATTTTTTTTAGGCCCCTCACGTGAAATTTGCCAAATACAAAAACATTAATAGCAAAGAAATAAAGCTATGATGTCACTGCTGTAGACAGTTTATGGACACAGTCCATAAACACAGTGTGACTATATCATTTCCTGTCAGACTTATGTTTTCCTTTATCTTTATTAACCTAAATAACACACCTTAATTATTTAGTAATATTAGTTAAATGGTACAATCACCAAGTATAGAACAAGTCAGATTATCATAACAATGCTAAATTCACTCAACTCCCATCTTTCCTTGTTCTTGTGACACTTTGAGCCAATTATACATTAACAGCTTGACTGCATCCCACATGTACACACCTTTTCAGAGCAAGTTAGGCCTGAAACAGTCAGTAGAAATTAAAATAATAGGACAGAATGTCTAGTGCTACAAAAAGCTTGCATTTCTTGACAGTTTATAAAAAAGGAAACGTACACAGCTATATTATCTTATACTGTTAATGCCCCTCTGCATCCTTGCTGTATCTGTGAGATGTAGCTGGGATTAATTGTTCTTAATGGCTTCTTTGGCTGCACCTGATGTAGTGAACAGATCTCCTCTCCTGCTGTTGGCTGCTTTGCTTTTATTTAGTTACCATAGATTGGTTGGTTTTCAATCATAAAAACAATAAACCGGATTAGTTTAGTAAAAGTTCATGTTCATTGCTTATTTTCCGTTACAACCTAACAAACTGGGTTGTAACTAAATGCGATGAGGATGACCTGCTTATTCCATTTTCACCATGTGATTTAAACTGGGATCTGTAGGGAAAAAGTGCACCACTGTATTTTATCACGGATCCTTCATGTGTTTAGAGATAACCAAGTCGTATAAAATAATTGTCTTACAGTTGTGGCATTCAGAGTTACGACTGACAAACTATCTTTCTTGCCTCCTCTCTCCTCTGCTGAAGACTTTCAGGATCCCTTTTTTTATGTGTTTGAGCAACACTGTTTATTGCTCATGTGTTGCAGAAGGATGATTGTGCCCATGGCCAGAAGGGATTAAAAGTGTCTGTTCTGCGTTACACCTCCTACACAGGCTTCAGCCCTCTACTTTGCTCAATCCTTCCAAATTCCCCTCCACCACCAACCTTCCCCTCTTTTGTAGCATCGCTCTGGATTAGTCACGCTGAGAAACTAGGGCTCATCTCCATACCGCAGGATTTGTTTTCAATCGTAGGAAATGAACAAGTGCTGATGTGACGCCTCAAGAACAAGTTGTGACTGCCCAAAGGTACAAGCTGGTGTCTTACCGCGAGCCCCGGAGCACTGGACCCTCACATACTTCAAAAGCACACTCAGCACAGATGAATGAGGAGTGTGAGGAGTGATTTGCAAAAGGATGTAAGAGTGAAGGGCATTCCTTCTATATAATGTAGCAAATTCAGCAGATACTGTATAAATACCTAACGCTAGCAGACTGAAAACTCTGAAAAACTGGAATGTTCTCCACCTGTCTGCAGTCATGGCAAATGCAAAACATAAATGTCTTTATTTGAATTTCATCTTAGAATTGTGACCCTAACTGCTGCTCTCCAAGTGGATAATTAATTTTGTTTTAACTTCAAATTATGCAATCAATTTTAAAACTTGCAACATATTTCACAAAACAAAAAACATCCCTATTATTTCGGCTGATTATAAACCCATTTAAACTCCCTGGAGCAACTTACCTGAAATATACATATAACCACCGTACACCGTCCCAGCATGCCCATAATGTGGCTCATTCATTTTGGCAACATACGTCCATTCATTTGTCCTTGGGTTGTAGCACTCCACAGTAGCTTGAAGAAAAAGATAAAGAAAAAAACAGAAGACTGTATTAGTAGAAAGTAGGTCAAGACACAACTAAGGAGGACAAACAGCAGCAAATGAGGCCTTGGAGGGTCTCAGCGTGGGAGCTAAAACAGAGATTTAAATACGGAGTACACATCCACACAACCCCACCAGCGCTGAATACACTGACTGCACAGGAAAAACGGAGATTGTTAGATCCTTTATCTTTAGGTGCCCAAGGATAGTTTCGCAAAAATCTGAAAGAACCAAGAACAGGGAACCTGCGATTCATGAGGGATGATCACAGGTGGGTGATTTGTGGCAACCAGACCCCTACAAGCAGCTGTCGGGGTGCACAAGCTCTGTAAGCTCATTGCAGGCTTGGAATAAAGATGTGATTGGGCGCAAAACAAGTTGGACAGAGACATCAGCAGCTCTTCATCTCAAAGAAAAGACTTCAAACACTGGTGGAGGGAGAGGCACAATTGTGCATTTTAACTGGAACATTGTGGTGCATGCAACCAATAATTAACAGGATTAAAAGCACTTTACTTTGAGATAAAACAAGCAGGATATGAGCTAATGCACAAAATATCTTGTTTTCATACACAGCAGACAGTTGTAAAAAGAATAAATTAATATTGCACAAAGACAATAAGACATGCCAGGTGATCTAAGAGAATGAGGCCGAGCATTTTGAGTCAAGTTATGACTTGAAAAATTCTAATAATAATAAAAAAAGAAAGCAAAATCTACTGTATATTGCATATTTACCAGTGATGAACGACACAGCTTAAAATAAAAAAAGACATTTAAGCTTTTGATCACCAGTTTTTCCTCCTGTGCATCTTTATTTTATCATTTTGAACAGCTTAACGAGCCTAAAGGGGAATGGAGATTACGTAGCCGAAAAGATGCAATGTGTACTCGTAAAGTCTGAAAGCTTTCCGTTATAAATATGCATCTTGATGTAGTTAAGCTTTTCTTCTCCAGTCTGGGGATTTCAGGCGCAACAATAAAACCACACCCATATGACCCATCCAGAGTAAACAAACATGATGGAGGGGCAGGGCATATCCAGAAATACACGAGGACTGAACCACATGCAGCGAAACGGCAGTGGGACGTAAAGCGAAGAAGGCAGTTGTAGACAGGCGAAGAACTGGGGCTGTGTTCTTTAGTCTAATTATAACCCAGAAGAGAAGACAGCTCCTTTTTTCTGTCTGTTCAAGTTTTATGGCTGAATTTAAGTACTGGGTGGCACCTCCCTGTGGTCTACAGTCATGGGTGCAGAGATTCCACATTGGTAACTGGGCATCACTAGTTAAACTAAAAAGTGTACATATAAATATATAAATACATCTGTGTTTTACTAGAAGGATAAATTATGAATTCAAACGTAGCAGAATGAGGTTAGAGCTATGAGAAGCACGAGATTACAGATGCTGCGCGGTATGACCAGACACTTTTTATAAAAACTTAAAACTGGATCCAAATTTTCACTTCACTGTGTGCAGCTCCTGTCCCAGCTCCAGGTGCGTCCTAGCACCTACAGCTCAATGTTATTTCCTCCAGCACAGCATGCAATGTCATACTACACTCCTGAGACAGTCATGGCTGGAATTAATTCTGCATGTGTGGAGACGTTTCTGGAATAGATGACACCAGATTGGAAGCATGTTTGTAATAATGTGGTTATCCTCTACATTTAATTCAATAACAGATTGTGCATGTGGTACTTTAAAGCAGTAAATGATGTGTAGACAATCAGCGTGCAAACTGCCTTATTAAACTGCACGCTGTCCTGTATTACTCTCTGATATTAAATGGGGAAAATCTGAATATTAGAAGGCTGCTGTTGTTGATTTTAAGCAAAGAAAGCAATAAAGTGGAGGACATAAACCTACCAAGCTCTCCAGCAGCATTCCTTCCACCGACAGCATAGAGGTGTCCCTTAAGTGCGCTGAGGTGGAAGAAGGTGCGTTTCTCATTAAGGCATGCCACCTGCATCCATTTGTTGTAGCGAGGGTCGTACCGGAACACTGTGTCCACTGCTGTTTTGCCTTTGGTGTCATAGTTGCTTTGGCCACCCACAACATAAAGAAAGTTGCCGATGACAGCGATGCCGTGTTGGTAGCGAGGTGCGTCCATGGGTGCCAGCGCCTTCCACTCATGAGCCTTTTCATCAAAGAGACGCAGCTCCTTACTTACGACTAGCTGCTGGCGCAGAACACCACCCAGAGTGACCAGGTGGGCACTATCTGAGCGGATGGCTGTCCGTTCTGACTGCATAACTGGCTGCATGTAGGGCATCATTTGGTAGTTGCTAGCTTCCAGGAGAAGGTTGACACAGGTGTTGTCCGTGCGCATAAAGTCCACTGTTTGCACATGATTGATGAGTTCCTGTGGATTCATGAGGGGAAAGCGGATGTTCTTCATGAGTTTTGAGGCGTAGTCCATACGACCGTCTTCATAGCGCAGCCAGCGGCATGCGGCCTTGAACAGGTCCAGCTCAGTGCAGTGTTTCAAGCTGTTACTGGACAGTACAAAAGCCAACCGTTCAAAAGGGAGCTTGACAAATTCTCCCGTGCCCAGCAAAGAGGGGAAGTTCTTCAGGATGAAGTTGTTGACGTATTTGTCGACCTCTGTTAAGTTGTATGTGTTAGCGATACGCCCCACTTCTACGCAGTTGTCAAGAGAAACCTGCAAAAGAAAAAGGAAAGGTAAAAATCCTGGAACCTGGACAAAAAACTAACAACGGCATCGTCTTTTCTGTTTGTGTACAAAGACTTGTACACTCGTTCAAACAGAAGCACATCCAATTACCAAAGCGGGAGGCTGCAGTTGGAAAAATTTACATAAAGTTGAAAAGGTTGAACACAAAAAAATCTTCATAATTTCATAAATATGATAAGTTGGATTTTAAAGGGTCAATAAGAGCTTAGAAAACAAGCACATACATATTCAGTGCTTGAGAAATAGCTAAATGTTTGATTTTTGCCTGCCTCCATTAAGAGTTATTAATTTAGATTCATTTAGCCACAGAATAAACAGTATTCCTCTTGAAATTAGCTGAAACAGATCTTTAAATCTGAATTATCACAACTTATCAGATTTAGCAATATACAAATTTGGAATCTGTGTTATTTTTTTATTCTAATTTTTATATCCAGCTATTAGAGACAATCATTGTGTTTATCTTTTTTTCTTACAGGGATAGGCTCCACATTTCCTGCAACCCTGAATTGGAATGAGCAGTACACACAATAGATGGATGGATTTTTTTAAGTCCTTGATAAATAGACAGGATAGTGGGTACTCAATTGACTTCAGTCTTTTGAAGACTAAAGCAGAGCTGTGCACTGCACTTTTATGTGCAGCTGAGTTGTGTGCATCTGCCTGCTTACCCCGGAAATGAGAAAGACCTTGCAAAAGTCCAGCACAGGAAGGATTTGCAAGAAGCTGGCTGCCTCAAGTGTGTCTTGCAGATTCTCCATGTTAAGTGACAACTTTGCTGTGTATATAAAGTCAATTATCTTCTTCAGGCCTATTCGGTTTACTCCATGAAGCTTGATGCACATTAAATCTTGCTCTTTCATTCCACCTGAATAAAAAATGTAAAGGGTAAAAAAAATAGAAAAAGGTTACACATGTTCAAACATCATCTGTACTACATTATACATTATCAAGATCCAAGTAATTGTTTGCTGCCCACAAATAAGTCTCACTTTCACCACTTGGGATGGAAAAAATATAGATTAATCGCAATATTTCCCTGTGTAATTCAATATCGATTCAATCCTTTGAATTAATTCACCTCCTAACATCAGGGCCGCTGTGTGTGTTATTTAGGTTGTATGGACGGAGGCCATGTTGGATCATACAACAACAAAATGGAAACTATTTTTCTTATTTTTTTAGATGTTTAATTACTCAAAAATATGAGTTGACATACCACATATGTTCGCATGGGAATGAAAAAAAATAGTTAGAAATTGATAAGTTTCTATTTTTACTGAATTAATTTTTTTTCTTTTTTTTTTTTAAATAATAATGGATTAGATTTATATCGCACTTTTTTTCCCATCCAGGAACTCAAAGCGCTCATAGTAGGTCCATTATTCATTCACTCCTCAGTCATACTTGGTGATGGTAAGCTATGTATGTAGCCACAGCTGCCCTAGGGCAGGCTGACGGAAGCGTGGCTGCCATTTCGCGCCTACGGCCCCTCCGACCACCACCGGAACATTCACACACATTCATACAAGGCAAGGGGGGTTAAGTGTCTTGCCCAAGGACACATCGACATATGGCTGGGGGATCGGGATTCGAACCGCCGATCCTCCGATCATTGGCCGACCTGCTCTACCACCTGAGCCCCTTACTGAATTAATATTGAATCAAACTGATATTGAATCAAATTGCAACCTGAAGAGTCAAAATTGAATTGAATCGTAAAGTTTTAAACATTACCCAGCCCGAACCACCGCTAGCTATATAAAAACCTACATGTGCTAAGTTACAAATAAAATCTGTATGCAAGAAAAACCTTAGTTTACAACAGGTAAAACAAGAAAAATTCAAAGCAGCTGAGTTACTTTTGCTTACATACTTGTGATATCGGAAAATGAATGAGTATATTTTTCTTCTGTCTATTATTACCAGAAATACCCGGCATACACTGTTTACATTCTTAACTATACTGAGTTCTTCTGTTTATGCATATAGCCTGCTGAAAAGAGGAACAAATAAGTGAATCTCATCTATATTCATTAACTGCATGGGACAAGTGACCTTGCAAATGAAAGCAAAATAATGGGCAAGTATTGGAACGATAGGCACAATGACAATTTTAGCAATTTCTCATGGTGTAAAAAAAAAAAAAATATATATATATATATATATAAACAAATGATGAATAAATAAACAGATGGTATTATTAACTTGTGCCAGTGCATTGACAATCTCCTAGATAAGCAGGTGCCCTGGCCAGAGAGAAGTGCTGCAGACCCACCTGTGAACATGGCTTTAAAGTAGTCTGAGGAAGAGGCCATCATTGCACGGTGTACAGGGAAAGCTTCATCACCATCCCCAGCCACCAGTGTGACGTCACATAGTAAACCTTCTATCCTCAGCTGGTCAAATCCCTGAATCAAAAAGAGAAGAGAGATAAAAGTTATGCCAGAAAAGAGAGACAGAAAGAGAAGGGGGGGGGGGGGGGGGGGGGGGGGGTTAAAGTTATGCGTTTTGACTTTAGCTGCAGGGATCTGAACTATGTAGTTGTTTTATTCCAGAGGGGGACACCCCAGCTCTGAGGTACTTGAGCTGTCTGGTCGATTGGTACCTGTATGTTTCTTGCACGCAACTGGTTTCCTATTGAAACAACAGCTACATAAACAGCTATTTGTCCCCCTACAGGCATAAAAACATAGTGGGCTGTAACATCAGCTGCAGAACTTTACAGCATTTCTAATTATGAGATCAAAGATTAATACAGTTTTAGTCTCCAGGAGGTTGTTAATATTGCACCCATTTATGTACCCCAATTGTACTTCCAACTATATTTTATAAAACAATGGTTGTGGCAGGTAGTATTAATAGCCCGCCAGCCAACACAATACTATTAACAGCAACTCAACCTGACATTATAAAAGGGGTGTGTTTTTCCTGCAGATGCACCACCCAGCTGAGCCTAACAGATTCTACTATCATGATGTAAGATCAGATAGGCTAGAAAAATCATTATCATTCCTTACTGTGCTGTGGCAGCAAAAAGATTAATGAGCAGCAAACACAGCCACCGGCTGCTCATTTTCAATGAGAGCTGGTGACCAAGGACAACTACTGATGCTGCAGCAAACAGCGCAATGCCAGCACCCTTCACTACAATTTGGGGAGGATCCTCACTATCCACCAATCAGTGGTGTCAAGCTGAAGCAACCATTTAAATGTTTGTGCCCATTCCCGAGTCCAAACTCAATAACTAAAAATAAATGCGTGCAAACAATTAGAAAACTTTTTGAAAAAGAGGATGACTTTAAAGCAAATTACACAAACAGCAAATCCAAAATACTTTTACTTAACTACTAACATATTAAAAACTGAAACCAATAATTCATGCTATGGGGCTCTGATGCTTTTAGATTTCACTCTGAGTGTGTCTGGCAAACAGCAAAGAAATGCAATAGGGACTACATCCCTACTGAATATTAAGGACAGTATTTTCATAGTAGTGTGGTAATAGCCAAGGAGTATGTTGTATAGGGCTTGATTTGATTTCTATTTTGATGCCAAGAATTCTTGGTCAATGTCATGCCAGCTCGCAAACAAAGAGCTTAAATAAAGCTCTGTAGCCGACTCACATGATTTTAAAGAAGCAGGGAGAAAAAAATGTAAACATCAATGACATTTGACTGAGTGCTTACTTTGTTATATGGCACTGCTGCCATTTATTTGAACTCTCACCTGAAGAACCACTGAGCTGTGTGTGTTGCTTGTGAAAAATCGAGTGTTTCCAGTCTTTGATGCCTGAAGATGAGCAGAAATGCCCATATCACCATAGCCCAGAGCGACTTTCATGTGAGCGTCGTCGTCCTCCACAAGGGATCTGTTAGGGGGGTGAAAAAAAAAAAAGAGAGAGAAAAAAAAGGACATAAGTTTTTACTTCAAAAAAGGTCACAAGCACTTGTGTTTCCTTCTAATTTTAGCTCACAGAAAGTAGGGCAAATAAGTTTTCAAAGTGACAGTACATGAGAACATTTTGCTGGTGGTAACCTAATTGTAAGACAAACCGTCTCCTAAAAAGTTGGAGGTGAAGACTGAACCAGCAGGTATAAACTGAGGCTAGGGAAGCAGAAAATGGTATTTTCCTACCTGTGTTCATCAAACCCAAAGGTCACTCACTTTAGAAATGCACATAAAATCTGAGCAAATGTCTGATACAAACAGTAAGAAGCACGTTGAAAATTAAGTAAAGAGAATGGCTCGGTTATATAATTACTTGGAGGTTGAGTTTCCATGTTGTAAATCTTGAGATACCCCTGGCATACTGTACAGACAAACTAATGAGCGATCAGCAGTTATACAAAGCATGTGTATATGAACAAGTTCTTAACACAGACATTCCCCCATAACTAATGAAAATGTGTTTGGAAAACTTATGAATGTCATATCTGTGGTCTCTATGTTCCAGCTTAGATGCATCAACAGAAATTACAAGCAGCCCATGTTCTGGATGAATAATCCAAAACCACATCAGCCACAACACCAGCAGGATCTTGACATCTGTAGGTCTGGAGAATTATGGTTTGAGCCAAAATGAGATGGTACAGTCCAGACTGCCCTGAAATATAAAATTATTATTTTCATTTTTTTAGGACTCCATATCCACTTGTTAAAATACCTCAAATCCTTCCCAATAAATTATAAATAAAGGGAAAAACTTGACCCCCCCCCCCCCCCCCCAACCCCAAACTCTGCTGCCATAGTCTGAATTTAAGCCCTGAGAGGGTAATGTCCCTTCAAAACAATACAAAATTGTCCTGAGTGATCACCTCTCTCTGCTAAACTATTTCTATTCTGATGGCAGTGATTTCTTCACAGATGACAACGTCTCCATCCATGGGACACAAGGGAACAATGAATGGTTGATGTATGAGTGTGAAAACTGATGCACCGCGTTTAATAACCCCTTTGCAGTCACCAGATCACAACTGAACTAAACACCTATTGAACAGAACCTTCCGACGTCATTTGGAAAGAAAAGGAGGGAATATCCCCAAGAGAAATGGAGTTCAGGAGAACTGTGGCAACACCTCATATAGACGTTGCGTGCTGGTTCTTAATTGTTATCTGTCTGTATAACAGAATGCAACAGATACTTCTCACATACATCCAGGGGTATTTAAGATTGTCTGCCTCATCCAGCACTTGTCAACTAAAATTGTAAACTAAAACACTTTAACCTCCTGGCATCACCAGCACCACTCCAAAACTGAAAACATTAAATAAATATCAGAGAAAAATATCAAAGCATGGTAAATGCAAGAAAGTGAAATAGCTGGTTTCAAGTTCATGCTTATTGTAAACTATTGCTGAAAGAAAATAATCCTCAGAGATGTTTTGATACTCTAAACGATACAAATGGAGACACCTCTGATTGAAGCAGGACATGAATGAGTGTAGAAGGAAGCTTTGTGTTTTAATAAACGGCATAAAAAATTGAAATGCCATCTCTGAGCTCAATCACTCGTTTTTAAATCAGAGTAACTTGAACCAAATTATATGGACTGTAAGGAGTAGGATTTCAGAACTTGGAGATACAGAGAAATGGCTAAGAAGATAAAATACTGCTGATAATAAATGGAGCCGACAAAAGATTTTCATACAGAATGAGAAATTCCTTTACAATCCAGACATTCTCAGTTCATTTAAGTTCTTTACTGTTTATGCTATTTCATTTCACATTACATGCCAACTAACTACATATGCATTTTTTTCCTGAGCAAAAGGAACAGAAATCTTCTATTCTCTGCCCCTTATAGCCAAATTAAAAGAATGACCACTTTATTTCCTCAATAAACCCCCATCCTCACAAAGTCACCAAAACAAAATAAAAAACAAGCACTAACAAAACATTTATCTTGTATTTCTGCAGTTACATTCATCTTCTCACTTTATATACTCTTGCATTATTTTGTCCTTATACAATTTTTTGATTTTATTAACAGTACATTTCATATCTTCATTCAATGCAATCCATAGCTTAACTCTGATGGACACTTCTGTTTTCTTGTTGTCTGTGCAAGCATTGTCTGAAAATCATTACTTTTATGGCGAGCAGCCTGAGAAACAGAACTGAATAAGTTCTGAATGTCATCTGGCAAAACTCTTTGCTTCGCTTTCCACATAATAAGCATAATTTTTAAAATTCTAATTGTCTGGTTGAATAAATTATTGGTATGGTGTCTCTAATCATCTTTATTACTAATTCAAATAGCTCTTTTTTTGCAACAAATACAAGGGCTTAGTGGTATTGCTTACCCCAAACTTCAAAGCAATAACTTAAGTATGGGAATCCCCGAGCAATACAGCATATGCAACAATCTACAATCCAACAAATCCTTTACTTTATACAAAACACCAATACTTTTCCTAACTTTTCTCTTTATGTGATCTATGTGGACTTTCCAGTTTAATTTTTCATCTATAACAACACCTAGAAACTTAACTACATTGACTCTTTCAACAATAACTTCATCAAGAAGCACTTTCACATTGTTGCTTTTCTCTGGTCCCCAAAAAGCATATAGTTTGTTTTGTCCCAATTTAAGGATAACCTATTTTCCATAAACCATTTCCTCACTTTTGTCATTTCTTCACTTATTCTTTCTGTTCCAACAAATTATTCCCTGAGTAATATACGCTAGTATCATAGGCAAACAGAAAAAAATTAACATTATGGATGATTCCCATATATCATTAATAAACAAAAGAAAAAGCAAAGGCCCCAAAACAGAACCTTGCGGAACTCCACATATGACCTCTCTGTAGTCAGAATTTAGCCCACTGATCTGTACATACTGCTGACAGTGTGTACTGTGACTTTGAATCCACTGGTGAGCTGTGCCCCTAATCCCATACTTGTATAATTATGATAGTAACAGCTCATAATTTATGGTGTCAAATGCTTTGCCTAAAACTATAAACTCCCACTGTGTATTCCTTTCTTTCAATTGCAGCTATAATTGTTTCTATTAATTTAATTAGGGCTACACTTGTAGGTCTTTGTGATCTGAATCTATACTGTTTTTTTTACTAATGAGTTTATGTGTCTCTTAAAAATAACTAGTTAGATTAAACCCATTTCTCAAGGATTTTAGAAAACAGAGTCGCGACATTGGTCTGTAGTTGTTAAATTTGTCTGTCTTTATTTTGAAGACAGGGACTACTTAAGCAATTTTCATTTGTTCTGGAAAAACTCCAGTTTGTAAAGAGAGATTACAGATAAAGATCAGCACAGTTTAATGATACAGTTAAAGGATAACTTCTTTTTATCAACCTGAACCTTATTTCTAGGAGTATATACATGTACAGTATTTATTCACCGGTAAAATTTTTGCATCACTTTGAGTCCTTCGGAAGATATTACATTGAGTCGCCCTTCGGTGTACATCCAGTAATAATGGCGGAGACGGGGCAGTCACTATAGAAGGCATTATCTGCACAAAACTCCTTGATTTTTGCCAATACACATAGAATGAATGAACGAACAAGTACTATTGTCCCGTGAGTCCAGATTTAGCTTTCTGTTAGTTATCAGGGTGTTCTACACACTTTTCGGGGCCGCGAGTTCACGATGCGCGCTTCCGTAGTACAGCTGAGAAGACAAGTTCCTTACTCAGACAACAACTAAAACAAAATTTGCAAAACTCTGAACTCACAGGACAATAGTACTCATTCGTTCTGTCATTCTACCAAAAGCATTGATGAAATCAAGGACTTTTACTGCAGATAATGTCTTACATAGTGGCTGCCCCATCTCCGCCATTATACTGGATGTACACCAAAGGGTGACTAGACGTTGTTCCGAAGGACTCAAAGTGATGCAGAAACTTTACCAGTGAGTTAATGCACGTATATAATCCTAGTAAAAAGGTCCGGGTTGAAAAAAAAAAAGAAAGTTATCCTTTCTTTTAGTAATTGTCATACCTAATACATCACTATCTATACATGTTTTGCTTCTACACTTCATTACAATGGACATTCTGCTTTGTGTCAAAACTGGAAAAGTTCAGGTTTTTTTTTTTTTTTTAAAGCATTGTTTTTATCTTCATCTAAATCATGTTTTACAACAGTCTGGCCAAAACAGGCAAAATGCTAAAGACTGATACAACTAGGACCTCAACATGTGATGTAATACATTGCAATGTCTTTAATTGCTCCACAGAGAGCGAAGGTGCAAAGATGCCAAGAGTAACTCTGTGCCCCAAGAGGAATACAGTTTAAAAATGCACATTTTTGTGCAGACAAAACTGACATTAAAAAATGAAACTCATTTGCGTAGAAGATACCAATAAGCTGTGGGTCAACAAAAAATCAGCTGAACCTTTATCATTTTCTATTTAACTGTATCTACAGTTTTAACAAGAAAGCCTTGTGGACTACTTTAAATTAGATGCGCATCCTTTAAAACAAAATTGCCTCATCTGTGAAACAGAAACAGCTGACCTTGGTGTAGAGAGGATAATTTGTTAAAAGAATCTGAAACAGCCCATCTCTTACAGCAGTTTAAGAGGAACATGATTAGAAATAAGTGAGTTCTTTCTTTTATTAAGATAAAGCTAATGTAATACCAAAAGCAATGCCTACTGAGTGATAATGATGGCGTTCTTCAGTGCAAAGTGTCTTAACCCGCTTCTCAGGAAGAGATGATCTGGGCAGAATGTCAATGAATACTGAATGAAAACTAGGCTTGAACTATTACAACTACTCCCTGTGGAATATATAGACGACAGCACAGTCAATGAGTGTGGCATCGGGGGCTTAAAAAAATGTTCATTTTCATGTGAAGACTGGCCTGGTTTTGATAAAATATTCTTTTACAGAAAGGTCTGGCTCAGCACAGAAGTAAATTTGTGTCTTCAAACAGGCCCATGAGCAGGCAGTCCTCTTCAGATGTTGAGGACTAATGGTTTTTGGATGGACTGTTTATATAATGAAGTAATTTGAAGTTCTACTCTAGCTGAACAGTTGATTTTAGAGAGGTTTTACAATTTGCATGCAACAGTTCCATGTACTTTGAAGGACTATTATTTAACATCTTTTTAAAGAAGCAGACTTTAGCTGTAAAGTGCCAGGCAAGCTGTAAATGCAACAATTCCTTCTGTAATTCATTTATGTGGTAGAATATGATCCTTCTTTCTCATCTATTTCATTTTGACAAAAGAGTAATACATACATGAAGCAAGGTGTATATCAAGCGGCAACCTCAAACTGTAAAGCTGCCTGAAAGTTAAAAAAATTTAGTTCACTCATCATTCACTAGGGGCTCTGAAACAGAGCAAATCCCCATAGACTCCCATGTTAAAAAGGCCAACTTCACAGCAGAAATAAACATGTTTACAGCCTGGTTCAAAACATCACTTTAGGTTTAGGGTGATTTTTTTTTTTTTATATAACTCATCTGTTTAGATGTTATTTAATCTTGAAATTACATATAAATAGGGGCGTGCCCTTCAGGCGACAGACCAGATGCCAGCCTGCCTGCAGCTACTGGTTTGTTCCTTGTTCTCAGGAAGTCCTCAACCTGTAGCAGAGTAGCATACAGGTTGTTTTTAGCCAGAAAGTCCAAGCATGTCTTTTCTTTAGCCTGCCGTTAGCTCCTGTTACTTTTGAGGTAGCTCGGTTAACATTTAGCCCAGAGTACGTCGGTTGTCAAATTTGCTTCAAGGCCGCTCTTTGCCCATTTTTGTATTTTGTATTCCGGGATTGATGATACGCACGATGCACCAAAGATGGTGAAGGTGGTAACCCCAAATTGGCTTCACTTTAAGGTCTTTAAAAACCAATGGGTGACATTGGTCTAGGATACATATCTAACTTTTCCTGTCAAGTGCTGTGAGTCTCACCAAAACATTGAAGAACTAAAGAATAATTTTCATATAAAGAAGCTCCCATAATCAATGTTTCTTCAACTTAACACTTTCAAAGAAGCACCTCAGTGCAGCACTGTTTTGGTCTAGATCCTTCCAATTTAACACTTTTTAACCCTGCCACTTCAAAAACATCTACATCCACATTTCCTCCCCATAATCATATGAAATGATACATAAGTTTGCATTTTTGGTCAATAACTACTTGTGTTATGATGACCAGAACAAAAGGAGAAAAAAAAAAAGGATGTTCCTGTTTTATATATTAATGTAAAACTGAAACAGTCTTTCTGTTGTAATGATTTATTTAACATAACAAAAAAAGTTAAGTTGTAAAAAAAAAACTATGCTTTTTTGTATAAAGTGGTAAACAAACAACAACAACAACAACAAAGAAATAAAGAAACTGAAATTTACGCAACTATACAGTATATGTTGGAGAACCAGAAACTGTGGATAGGAAATGTTCCTTTTCATTACTTTTCATAAAGAATTAGGGGCTCTGATACACTGAAGTTATCTTAAAGCTAAGTAAGGCTGACAGAACCAAAAGTTTTCATCTCTCTTTTTACTTGAACATGACACAAACTTAAAGTTGACAGCAGTAATTTTGCATGACTTCAAGCATTAGGTCAAAGACATTGAGGGTTTCTGATGGACAAACAATCGGAGAAGATCGGGTTGAATCTACCTCTCATTCCATTTGCATGCTGGACTGAAGAGCAGTTAGGTAGACCAAAGAGGATAGATTATGAGCAAAGACAAAATAAGCACAGAGAGGAGATTCTAACACCACAAAAGGTCAGAGAAAACTAGGTACAGTAGTACTATGAGATTTGACTACACGTGCTTAAGGTCTGTTAGGGAACAAACCTTTATAATCAAAACTTAAATATAATTTTTTCAACGGGGAGAGGATGGGATTGCTAAAAGAGAAAAAAATTTTCTTTTTATTTAAAAAAATAAACAAACAAATTGAAAAAGAAACAACAACCACGACAAGGAGATGACAATGGACTCTATCTACTGGGAGTTTGTGAACACCATTAGCACTAAACACTGATAGCTTAAACAGCATTCACAATCACACTGACACAGAGCACAGGCAATGTACTTGTACATTTACCCCGTCAGGTGGTAAGTCGGACAGGCAGCCAGGAGAGAATGGGTTGTCCAAACCATAAAGGAGTGTTGGTGACTGCCGGAACGAAACAAAGAAGACAAAAGCTACAGCATCCAACAGAAATCTTTGGCTTTTCTTCAAGAGAAAAGACACTGAATTTCTAGTTGCATTAGAAACCAGTGAGGGCTTGAAGTTAATTATCATAAAGATTTAGCTCAGATCAAAATTGACCAATACAAAAATAGTTAAAAATCATAACAGAATGTGTCAAACTATAAGCTTGCAGAATATACTGTATGTTACTAATGATCATCATTTTCTTTACCATAGCCTTTATGAGTTTAGTGACACAGAAATCGCATAATTTAGTTAAATTTTTACCAGGCATGATGCAATATTATGTTCAATGGGTATTAACTGGAAGACCGATATATAAAAAAAAAAAATCCCTCATACCAAGCAATGCATCATGGTACATAATACCTGCGTTTTGGAGAATACATACAAGAAGCCATAAATTAGGACAAATTAAATTATTAATGGAAAACCCACTTTAAGTCTTTTATATTAAACTGCTCCGGTACAAAACACAAAATCACACGCTGGGTCTGAAATAATAAATGATAGATGAAGCCGAATCCCCTTCATTTTTACTGGTATCAAAAGAGACTTGTGCTTGAGCATATGCTTAATTAAAAAGTGGCTGTTTCTTAGATCTCCAATTACCCTACTGGCATGATGGCACATTGATACCACGTCAGTTAAAGAAGAATCTCAATTACCTTGGCATACAGCTATGGCACAAAGGAAAGCTTTTGTTTCAGCCAACACAATGCTTGAGATCAACCCCCCCCCACACACACACACTACATTACACACATGCTTCACCTTTTCCGACAATAACAACATCACTATTAAAGACACACAACGGAACTTTTAGAGCTCAAAAATGTGCGTTTTCTGACTCGTTTTGATGGCACACAAATGACACAAAATGTGCGTCCTTCATTACGCACATTTTCGAGCCGTCACTGCCCAGAGGCATCCCGGGGCTCAGAAACAGCAGAATGTAAGATTCCCATCCGGGACGCGACTGTGACGTTGCAGCTGACGATTGGTTGCAGCACCGCGTCACTCACTAGCAGACGGATGTAAACCAGGTATGAACACCGCGGGTGTTTTGAACACGCATCATGTCGGATTCGGTAAAGAAACACAAGGAAACATTACCAGAGGAAGAGAGAAAAAGAAAGAGAGGAAGGGACAGAACAAGAGTCAAGATTAGACTGTCTTTTACTGGCTGGAGGGAGCTCACAGTAGAGGTACGATACAAGATGGATGCTAGTTTAGCCGCCGATAGGGGGCGCGCCACTGAGAAAACTGCTAAAAGTTCCGTTGTGTGTCTTTAATACGCTTACAACAATGAGCATGGAAGTTAAAGTTTTCAAAGGTATAAAAATAAAGGCTCCTTGAAGTGATGCAAAGACATGCATCAACAACAGTTCTGGTCGCATAATGTGAGCAGAGCACTGTTGTACTGACAAAAATAATATATAGTGGGGGAAGTCGTCATGATATTGGACTTATCAGAATGGTGTAATAATTTCCTGTTATCGGCCTGATAGTTATTGTTCACCCCTAGCTTAGACATTTAAGCCCACTTGCGGTAAACTGAACTGACTAGGCACAGCTCTAAAACGAGCATACCTATGTTTGTAAAGCTCTCAGTGCACGAGGCAGATTCACACAAAAAGGGAAAGAATAAAAATATTTCTAAAAACAAGAGTGTAAGAGAAAGGGAAGTTTAATTAATGTGATATTAAAAAACTTTAGAGTCATCTGGAGACTTAGGATCAAATAGTCAGCAGATTCTAAAGTCCTCTGTAGAATCACACGACATTAATGGAGGCCACTCGGGCAACGGCCTCCATATACTTAAAAGAATTCAGAGCACAAGGGGGAAAAAAAGTCCTGTTCATAGCAAAAACAACTAAGAAGATGGACATAGCTTTTGAGTTTGAATAGTGAAAGTAATCCTGATGTATTTAAAACCTAAAATTAGGGTTGGGCAAATAAACAAGGCTGCACAATATACAGCAAATATTCCTTCTTCGCAATATTAGCCTGCGCAAAATATTACATTTCATCGCGACAATTAAAGTCCACAAACCAGTGGGTTACATTATAGTGGACAGGACAGCTATTTTTTCTTTTTTTTTCAATTAATCTCTGCCGTAAAGTTAAATCTAAATGTTTGACAAATATCAGGTTATTGCCAACCACATGGCTATAACTCTTTTTTTACAGCAGAGACAGGGAGATTGGTCACTGTTGAGGGAAATGGCTTCTTCCCAAAATAACAACTAAAAATACTTCAGGAAGAACATGACGCTTCAACGTCCAGCTCAAAAACGGGCTGAAAACATAAAGCCTAAGTGACGGACAAATGCCTTGGGAGCCAGTTTGTCCTTGTCCATGCTACGACTTCAATTTAATATCTGTGGAAGAAGGGAAGATGACAAAGAGATGCTTCCCATCCAATTTGACAAAGCTTGAAACATCTGCCAGGAGAGATGGAAATTACTCTTGTACATGTTTGCGAGCCAAAAAAGACTTTCTGCCAAAAGGATAAAAACTATTACATTGCCTGGACAAAAAAAGAAGCCGCCACCAAAATAAAAGGTCGCACACTAATATTTCATTGGACCGCCTTTCGCTTTGATCACGGCAGCAATTCCTGTGATTTTGATAAGCTTCTGCACATCTGTCACAAGATTCATTCAGTGTTGCATGTTTTTTTTTAAATTTCTACCGAGATATTGTATTGATGATGGGAGCGTCCAACAACTGCACAAAGCCTTATCCAGCACATCCAGAAGATTCTCAGTGGGTCTCAGGTCTGGACTATGTGGTGGTTAGTCCATGTGTGAGAATCTCCTGCTCCTTGAAAAACACTTTTACAATTTGAGTCTGATGAATCCTGGAATTGGAATATGGCCGCGCTATCAAGAAAGAAAGAAAAAAATTCCACTGATGGAATAATCTGCTCATTCAGGTAGTCAGCTGACCTCATTCTTTGGGCACATAATGTTGCTGAACCTAAACCTGACCAACTGCAGCAGCCTCATATTCTGCCCTCACAGGCTTATACAGTGTATATTAAAAATATGAATGTTTTTTTAAAATAGGACACTGAGCACATCTGTAAAACCTAAAACTTCTTTCTAAAGAGTCACTGAGTGCTAATCTTTCTTCCATTTAAAATTACAACATAAAATCTTGTGAAAACTCAAGGCACCAAAATAGTTTAGGAATCTGCTGTGTTTGGCGAGGGTTTGCATGTGTAAAGGCAAATAAAAAGATCATAAAACTCCTACTGTCTAGCTAATGAACATACACCCCAGCAGCTGAATCAAATACAAAATATATTTATATGCAATGAGAACCTCTGAAGTGAGTGAGGAGAAGCATGTGGAGTCAGGAGGGAACTCTCTATTTGTCTTTGTAATCAAAGCAGTGACAGACGCCTATACTGAAGAGCCATCTCAATCACTGTGCAGACAAATGTAATAAAGCCACATGCTGACCAGCTCCCAGTCAGGGGAAACACATCTAATGTTGGTGCAGTGCTTGATGTAATTCAATATCATACAATAGCCCAGCAATTCATTTCACTTTCATAAGTGTAAAATTGATTTTAGGTCTTAAAAAAAAATCTAACAAGGCAATTTTCAGAAAACCTTTGAATAAACGGCAACAGTCTGTGGCTACCATAGACTAGGATTCATGGTAAGAAACAAAAAAATCCTTCATATGAGACACTGAGTTGCGTGCTGTAGTAGTGGCATAGATGCACAGATGCCCTATTTGGAACTTTGCAGTATTCTAATCAACTAAGCTTAAAATTTTGGATGGCTTTTTTGGATGTCTTCAAATAATTAGGTTGCTAAACCTCAGCAGACTGTGGCATGACCTTAGCCAATTATCCAATGGCTTACTGCCCCGCTATACACAAACATCCTCGCATACTCATCTGCAACATATCCAGCAAGTTTCTCTATCATCCTTGCAGCAGCCCTTTTCCTTTCAACTACAACTGTTCTGAATGAAGAAACTATTAAAGTTTCTTTTCTGTTACAAAATAGAAAACCTTGTGTACAATTTTTGTTTCTTTAACACACACCATGAAAAACTTTTAACAGAAGGTTAATTCTTGTGTCAGTTCTTCCCTCGTATAAATTTCAATCAGACATTGGTGAATTTGAACTGTAATAGTGGTGGCCTGGTTAAACATGACAATAAGCCGTAACATAGAGGTGTCAGTTTTCTTTATTCTTAGTTTATAAAGTCTTTGGTCAAACATCTGTTTCCTATGCATGACGAGTTTAGCCCATTCCCCCATAACAAAGTTAATAAACAGCTACGATGTGCCGCTTCTGTTCATTCTTTTTACAGCCTGCAATAAAACGTGTTTTTTTTTTTCTTAAATTCAAAAACCATTTTATTTTAAGATTGGAATCAAATAGTGACTTAACTTGACAGTCATGAAAATTATCAGGCGTGAAGTTTAATGATTACCCATTTGCTGTTCACTTCATCCAAGACAAAGCATCAATCATCTTCAGATAATTATTCAACTCCTTTAATAATCTTAGCTGTTACAGTATTCTATATTTAGTCTTTAATTAAAATAAGAAATCTCATTAGTGATGTTATATATAAAAAAAAACTGACTCCATCTTTAAAAATATGTTTTTAAGCAACACAAGTAGTTAACCCAAATGCCTGTCATAAAATGTTCTGGTTTTGTGAAAATATTGGGCAAGATTAGAATTAAAGTCTAGGCTAAACAGGGGGATTATGTACCCCATTTTTGAATCCAGATTCAGGACAAAAATGCCAGAGGTATGTAAAGCAATAAAAAAAAATAAAAAAAACTGTCCGCATTATATTGCCTTACTGAAATAAGTAGAGGCATAGTTTCGCATACAAAGAAGTGGAGTGCATGATGAATAGCAGATCCTGCCCCAAATGCACAGGTCAGCAAAAATATAGTTTATTTCCATATTTAATTACCTTGACTGTTCCAGTGTGTTGCACCTTCTCCATTCGATGAAACATTGTTTATGTACGGAGTTTGCAGATTGTAAGTAGAGCAAAAAGGTAGCAGGGACTGAGCTTTCATAGGAAAGACTGGAGGAAATTTTACACCTCCATGAAAGAGCAAAGCAACAAAGCGTAAAAAGATGGAGCTGGCAAACATTAAGGTAGCTCTGACCTGACCCACCGATGGGGTTGAGGCTCAGAATTTTCTACCTCAATGGGCATTTTGGGAACCTCTGCTGTGAAACTAGCAAAAAACACATTTTTTGGCCAAATTTGATTTTTTCCAACTGTCATTACTCTTCATTTTATAAATCAATTTTATGCATTTTTTGCTTCCTTTTCAGAGTGGTCTGACATCCACATACAAGCAAGGTGAATGCAATATAATGCATACAACAAAGGCATTTTACCTGGTTTCTGCTATGTAGATATTTTTTCCCCATCTTCCATTTCATTTCTATCAGAAAAGATAAATACTGACTGGTCAACCGTTAGGTGAAACCAGACTCTACTTAATCAGGGCTGATCTATGATTAGGATAGCGTCTGTGTTTGTGTGTGAGATGAGCACAGATATGACAGTTTCACCTGAGTGAACTCCGTTGATGCTCTGCCAGCTAGACTGTCTGTCCCTCCCCTCGGCCTTTCAATGAAAACAAAATGATCCCTGGGTGGCTGTTCTCTGCAAAGTGGCCACAAGTCAGCAGGACCTTAATGTCTGTTCCAAAGGGCAGGTAAATTAAAAGCTCAAAAACTATTTTCCAGCAGAACACACCTTAAAGCTGTACTGTGTGCATGCACACAGAGAGCCTAATGCATTTGAATATCAAAGCTATCACACAATACTGCCCCCATCTAAAATAAAATTGAAATATATATATATATATATATATATATATATATATATATATAAAGAATCTTTGGAGGACAATCAGTCAAACTGGTTATGAATTGAATAATGGATTTAACACGGTTGCTGAAATGTCACCCTGACTGATGCCAATTAACACATGGTGCGATACATTTTGTGAGGCCCTTGAGAAAAACTGCTTTGTTTTATGTATTTTTTACCATGAAAAAATTCTTCTGTCAGTGGCAGATGATGTGATGTTCAAAGTCAAAGCAAATCAACATCCTCCAGTGAACAAACCCAGCTCTTATTTCAATCTGATGTCAGCTGCCAAATCAAATAGGCTGCGATTATTCTCATAAGGATGAATTCTTCCACTTCTTCAACAAACTACTCTTGGTTGTTAATGAAACACATTTCAAAGAAATGTATAAATGTGAACTAATGAGCCCTTTACCGCAGAGACTACAAAAACCATCTCATTGCAGTAGCACAGGAGCGTTCAGCAGAAACAGGAGGATTTTACAGTCACATGAGACATGTGAAGCATCTTCATTCGCAACAGTCTGCTGAACAGAATTTCAAAGCTTTCCTTTTACCTGTATCTATACAGTCTCTCTATGGAATTTAACCTGGTAACACAGTCTTTAACTACACAGAGTTAACACTTGCTACCATGAAAAGGAATATTTCTGCACAATTTAAGTCTTTGAGTAAACCTTGTCTTTAAAATGGCATTTTACGCAGAGCCAGCAGGAATGGTTGTATTGCTAAAAATGGTGCATTGCTTTACAGCAAAAAATAAAAACAAATAAAAAACACAAGGAATCACAGCAGTCATTTCCCAGCTTTTCCCTCTCTTTGGGTTAAATTCAAATGAAGAGATTTAATACAGCAGGTTCAAAAGCAAAACAGTGAAGAAAATGGTTTGAATTTCTTTGACAGACTTGAATTCTTGCATTTTGCCTTCATTAATTTGTTGGCAAAGAATGACAAAAACATGGGGAGAGAAAAAGGGATATGACATGTGCTAAAGGTCCCTGACAGGAATCAACGAAGCATTGCCGCAGCTAAGACTACTGGCTCACCATGAAGCCTCTGAGAAGTGATTGCCAAAGACAGCAGTCACATATATTAACTGTTTGGTACTGAACCACTGCAAGATGAGAAATGACATTCATTTCAATTACTTTTTGTGGATTAAAAAAAAAGGATATTTTCTTAGAGCTTATGGGTATTCCACAGGCCACCCTGGCAGTGAACGCTAACCCCTCCTATCAGGCAAAAAGTCGGCACTGTAGGAGGTTCGCTAGTCAATATATAGATTGTGGTGGTTTCAAAACATAAGGCACCTTGAGCAAACAAATCCTGTACATCATGTACGTCACATATTCTAAAACCTCACTCTCCTGTTTCCTGCTGCTGAGAATACATGAGATTACCCTAGCAGCACAGCAAGTTAAAAATGTCTTAAGCCAAATGGACAGCAGGCCTATAAAGAGTGACTTCTCCCTGACCACAGACTAACCTATAATTGGGGGCCCAATATCAGCCTGCTGAAAAACACAGCTTACTATTCGGGTTTTAAAATAGTAAGTGGTCTGGTGGGACAGAGCAACACTTCGGAGAAAGGTGGAGTCTTCATGCACGAGAATACTTCACTTGCAAGAGTGTGTGCATGATTCTACTATGAAAGCACGTAGCCACACTCCACAGCCACTCAAGTACACCTGATGTGCTCTCAGCCCTGCAAAATCCTAGGTGGAGTTTTCACAGTCTTCCAAAAGATGTGCCAGCAGGCAGGCGTAAAGATCCTTTCCTTGCATTTATTCAATGTCAAGTGATGAAAACGACGTGAATGCTACACAATCCTTACAGTCCCTGACAAGATCTTCATTAATACAGTGGCAGGAAGAGAAGCCAGTACCAATGGATGCTATTAAGTCACTTTTAATATATTGATCCAGCATGTTTATTATAATATTCTAGAAGTCTGAAAGAGGCTTACATTTAACTACCACCAGGCCAAAAAAAGATACCAGGGCAAGATGATCCACAGAAATCAAGATTAAAGCTCCTCAGATGTTATTTAGCTAGATTTTTTTTGTTGTTCTGCTGCATCTTTATGGATAATCATCATCTTTGAACCCAGAGACTAAAAAGATGCAGAGCCATCTGAACTGTAGACTGTAAGGAACGGGAAATTGAGCTTGCCTGTCAACTGCTACATCCACGGAGATGTCCTTGGACAAGGCCCTGAACACCAGTGGAGATGGACAGTTAAGATTGGCCATTGAGCCTCCAAGAGTGAATGTAAATAACTTGTCAATGTGAGGCAGGATGTTCAGGCTTAACTACTCTGGGAAAATAAAGATAAAATCTATTAATTACTGACTGAAAAGAGTCTACAGTGATACACTCATTAGATCTTAAGCCTAAAGAGTGAAAACATTTAGTCGATATAGCTCTACATTTCAAGATTCTGAGGGTTTTTACTTACAGTTATGTACAAATATTGTCATTTTAAGGTACAGATAACTATATTTGGCAATAACTTTTTTTATGGCAGATTTCTATAGAAAAAATATGCTTAAACAGCAGTTGAGGTTCAAATGACTCTCACTGTGATACAATAATAGTCTAAACATTCATGTAAAATTATAAGACCTTAAGCTTCAATATAAAACTACAAAATAACTGAAGACTGCATGAATCCAGTTTTGTAAAAATCTATCCAGGTAAGCCGCTGCTAGCCTGTGAAATTTCCTGTAAGGTATGCAGTTAGCTCTGTTAGCTTAGGTTTCATTGAGAAGTGTTTTTTTTCCCCTTTTGGTTCTCACTCTCTGTAAGCCAAAGCCTTGTTCAAAAGTCAAACAGAGCCCTGGAAGAGGCGTAAAGAGGATGGCGAAAGGCTGTGTGAAGCACACCCTTTCTACCCTTCCCCCTTCCTGAACAGTAGCAGATGACAATAGCTTCTAAACCAGGACACGCCAGACATCCTGACAAAGGCAGGCTCCTCCCAAGCTTCTGAGTCCCGGCTACCAAATAAACATAGCCACAGGGAAAAGGCAAGATCCAGGGATGAGGTTCTGCCCACGTCCGGACTTGCTGCAAAACCAGACCTTTTGCCCATGAAAAGGTATACTGCTATGGAACTGCAAAATTAATGCTGAATAAGGAAAACCTCTTGACACACTACGAGGTTCAATCGCATCCTGACCAATTAGAGCTACAACAAAATGTCATGGCAATTTACAGACAGAAAAAAAAAAAAAAGAAAGAAAAAAAAATTCTGAAACTAAAAAGCTGTCAAATCCATCTTCAGATACACTGCTACAGCTGTGTAATGTCAATGCCATTTAGCTCTTACTCACATGTAGGCAGGCGAAAGGGGTGAGGACCTGGATGTCTTAAGAACTGGCACTGGGAATTTCCAGCTGACAGGAGAACCGCTTTTCCATTTCAACGGCATGTTGTTGTCACCAGAATGGTGTTCCAGCAACACCAACAGCAAAGACCATTTCCATGAAGAGGTTCCCAATGCAGTCTTCCATCCCACTCTGCCCACACCATTTAAGGGGGAGGGAGAGCAGCGGTGGCACCAGCAGCTACAGAAATACACTGGTACAGGCAGCGCAGGCTACAGTCTGGGTTGTGACTTTAGCAGCAGCGCTGGGAAACCAATAGATTGCATCCACCACGACTGCTTGCCCTGCTGCATTCACAGTTGTCTGCTGGTAGGAGGGGGGAGAAGCCCTGCCTTCTCATCACTCTTTCAGGATCTGTGAATCGTCCAGGAGCTGAGCAACAGTGCCCCCTTGTTAGAAAAGAAAAGATTACAGCTCTGGGACTACTTCTGACGAAAACGTAATAAAGAAAACCACCATTATAAAATGGACAAAGTTCAGTTTAAAGATTAATCTCTCCAGAGTATTTGGTTTGAAAAAGAAAATTTAAAGGATTTTTTTGTCTTTCCTCAATTGTTTGCAATGCAATAAGCAGCTTTGCTGCGATGTAAAGGTGCATACAGAATGTTGTCAACTCAGAACCAATGCATTTTTCATTAATTTTCTATCATCAATTATTAAAAATATTTTTTCTTTGGTCTGGCAGGAGTTCTCATTAGTCTGACAGCTAAATAGGCCTGTACAAGAGTAAGAGAAAGACAGTCTCATTTCTACCTGTGCAAGGATCCCTCTGTAAGTGAGTTCTGGTGCTCACTTCTAGTAAAGTTGCTGTGTTTCTGACAACTTCACAAGACTACATCAGTGAAATCAGTGGGCATAATAATGAAAAAAAAAGTTTTTCACACATGATATTGCAATTCAGAGTAATAATTAAGGCACAAGAGTGAAAACATTGGGTACTTGTGAGACAGCTGTGATAAGGATGCAGGAAAATTTGAACTGAGGTACTGTAAAAAGTAAGAAAGTAGAAAGTTATAAAAACATAATTGCTTTCACAACTTTGCTTGCACGTAGAAGGATATTGTTACACTGGAAGTCCAATAATCCACCTAAAGCGTCTCTGTGGTTTAGTGATACAATTAGAGAAGATAAAATACACTATTAGGGGGTCTAGTGACAAATTTTATTTAGTCTGGAACCCAATTCTGACGTACTTAGGTAAACTTAAAACCGTGCCCACCTAGCACCATTTAGTAGCCCCTCCTGCATACTCTTCTGATTTATTTATGTGACCTATATGTCTTGAAAGTGCACAATCTTAGTGGTAATGAGCCTGTTTATGAATTTCCTTCCGAAGGGGTTTGTATCTTCTTCCTTTTTTTTTTCTCTCTTTTCCATTTCTAAATTGATCTCCTACTTGTTCCAGGGTTGGGGGACGGGAGGGGTGAAAATAAGAAAATACTACTATGAGCATTGATCTGATGATGATATGTATCTGTTTGTGTACATGCCTTGTGCCACTGATGCTCAATAAAGATAAATTATAAAAAAAAAAAAAAAGGATGCGTGAAAATTTATGTGCTCAAAATTATGATTTCCTTTCACATATTGATAATTTTTTCATTTAATTTTTTTTTTAATTTTCATTTAATTCCAAGCAGTGTAGCTTGCTTCAATCTAAAATGAAATAAATTTTCAGCCATGAGACCCCCCAAGACATGGGTGCCAAGACAAACTGAGTAGTTGGTGGGTAAAGGTCTTTGGTCCGTTACCAACAAACCAATGGTCACTCTTAATGAGATACAGAGTTTTTTATGGGCATGGCAGAACCTTGCAGAAACACAGCCATCAGTGCAGCACTCCACTAAGCTGGCCTTTATGGTTGAGTGGTTAGACCAGATCATTTCTTAGTAAAAGGCACGTGGCAGCCCGCTGGACGTTTGTCAAACGACATATAAACCGCTCTTAGATCATGAGTGGCTAAATCCTCTGAGCTGCTAGAAAAAAAGGCCGATTTCATAAATGAACGTCAGACACTGTGCAAACTTTCTCCAAAATGACCTGTTTATACATGCGTTTCACAGGAGGACCTTCTCCACGTGGGATGCATTTTCCCATCTGTAAAAATATTTAAGTGGCACCTGGATAAAGTGCACAGGAGGGAGGCAGGACATGGCAGACAACACCACAGTTCTCTGGTGATGGCTGAGAGGCATCACAAGGCGAAGGCGAACCATCATCATAATGCCCCCACCAGATAACAGGCACCGCCTGACTAGAGGTGTAACGATATGAAAACTTAATATCACGGTTATTGTGACCAAAAATGATCACGGATATCATTTTTATCGCGGCATTATAGAAATACACCCCAGCATCTTTAAGAATATCCACAATGGGTCTGGATGTCTACTTTGTCCTTTTTAAAGTGGGAAAAATCTCCAGAGTTCTGTCCATGTGGGTGCCTAAATTGTTGCCTCCCACCATGTTTTCATAAATTAAACATTGCAAACTGTAACTGCTACTGCTTTTCCAGCCAATGAACAGCATCACGAGGAATTCTTCAAAGTGCAGTAATCAGTCACAATTTTAACGATAATTAAAATTTGAAACAGTTTTACTAATTGTTGGGAATTTTATCACGGTTAACCATTTTACCAATACCGTTACATCCCTACGCCTGACACGCAAGCAACACTGACAAGCTGGAAGCATTACAGTATATACAGTAGGCCAGCAAAAAAACAGCATGAAGCGGCTACTGTCATCAATATAGCATCCTTCAGAGGATCATTACCTCCGCCAAGGAGGTAATGTTTTCAGTAGCGTTGGTTTGTCTGTCTATCAGCAACTTTATGGAAAAAGTACTGGGCGGATTGACCTGAAATTTTCACCAGCCGTGTGCCTCAGCCAAAGGACAAACCCATTCAATTTGGTGGTGATTCGGATCACCTTCTAGATCCAAGAATTTTTTGAAGGATTCTTTATCATTGTGAGGTAGGCCATGTTGGAAAGGCTGTTGATGAGGCGCGAGTGCCCCCTTGTGGCAGATGTGTGCAGCTTTGCTACTGAGCACATGATCATCAGGATGCAGAAATGAAACTTATGAGCAACAGCGAGCATGAGAAGAGAAGACTGTTGGACAGACTTTTAGCCAGTTGAATATGGTGAACTGTGTGCATCTGTGAAGAACTGTAAGTAACTAGTGGTGTGTCTCCTTGAACAGGATGTTTATTTAGCCTTTAATGTTATTTAGCTGATTTGCTTGTTCAGAAGTGTTCCTTCATTCACCATGTGCCTTTTTATGCTATTAAGCTAGCTGACCTGTTACATGCCAGTTACTTTAACTGTTAGCCTTGAACAAATATGCATGTTTAGTCCTAACTGTAAGGGATTTATTAGTATTAATTAATACCTTGAATGGGTTTATTTGCCGAACAAATGTTCCTCATGGCTTTGTATTTCTGTGTTTATAGACCACACTCACTTCCATCAAGGCATTCATCTTAAAGGAGCCCTATCATGAAAAATGGACTTTTAAGAGCTTTGCAGCATGTTACTGTTATTTCCTTATAAAAAACTTAATTTAAGTCGTTTTTTTTCTTCATTTGTGCATATTTGAGTAATATATATATGAATATTCAGGCCAAGCTCTAGCTTCCGTAACCTAACTGACTTACACCGGTATACGCAATGAGGTGGCACCAATCACAAAGCGTCAAATACGCATGCGCAGCATCGTAGCAAGACTTCCTCTTTGTTCAACAGAAACTCTTAGAGAATCCTAACCTATACACACTTTCTGAGGACGAAACTAACAGCCTGCAGGAAGATTTCCTCAGAGACAAGAGAGACAAGCAGCCATCAGCTAAAAGACGTTTGATCCAGAGTTCAGGAGAATTTCTTTTTTTTTAAGCTCTAGAGGACGGCAAGTTGGGGACAAATTTGGTTTCGTACAGGCGAGTGAGTTTATTTGTTGTACTGGATGAATCGACTTGCCAGAAGTGGTTGGATTATAACTTCAGGAGCAGCCGGTGCCGGTGTTAAGAACAATTCTGTGATCCTTCAGAATCAGTGTCTCTTCCGGGGCGACGTCATGAAATGGGCATAAAACATGTTGCAATTGGTCGAGAGCTCTGTGGTTCAGGACAGTCAGCCATCTTACTTCCGTGTTGAAAATTAGACGCATAAAAAAACTAATATTTACCAAATTAGTTTCTATACTAGCGATGGGAACATATTTAGCTTATAAATGCCCGTATCTGACTTTTGGAACATTTGAAAAGCATGATACAGCTCCTTTAACTACCCCTGGAATTCCTCACCTCTAAGCCTGTCATTTGTTGCATTACTGTGCTGTTGGGATTAAGAGTGACCAGTAAAGACTGTTAACTGTACAAGTGAGTCCTGTGTGTTCTGACCGACACCCCATGGTGAACATCAAACCTCCTTACCAACACCTAAACAGTCTTACATGAACATCACCCTAATTGGCCAAATTTTGGGAATTTTTCCAAATAACTCCATACAAATAGCCCAAGTGTTTGATAAAAAAAAAAAAATTACAAGAAAGGATCTCAATGAGTTCTATAATGTTTCGAAAGCTGATCCGGATCCAGAGAATATTCTGGATACTATGATCCAGAACACACAAAAATAAGGGAGTTGAGCTGCTTGGCGGAGGTCTGCGCTCTCCGAGTGCTTTTCTAGTTTGCTATATTTATTAGGGGTGTTCCTACACATGAAGGGGCACAGTCTCCAATAAAAAACATGGACTTCCCAAAATGATGACAACTGATAACACTAAAGCCATAATCTGTACATGAAAAAGCAAAGAGATGTCTTCTCTTTCTCTCTTTCTTGCCCTCTTGTAATTAATTTGTATCGTTTGATACTGTGAATCAGTCACATAAATAAACTAATTAGAACTTTGTCAGTTATTATGTTAAATCGTCTCAAACGCTCAACTTGCTAACAACATGAGATTTTACTGAAGCACAGATGGTCAGTTCTGCAGCATGTGGCCCAGTGGGTCCTGGAACAACAAGACATTCACTCAAACACTACTATACACACACAAAAAAGAAAAAGAAAGAAAGAATCAAACAAAACAATAGCAAAAACTCCAAAGGAAAGCCCTGCAAAGCCAGCAGGATAAGCTCTTAAGTGAAATATGGTAGCTACTGCAACCAAAAATACTAAAACCAAGGATTCAATATATATTTTTTGTCTCTTGACTAAATTCACAAAATACTACAAAAATTTGTTTTGTGTAAGCACTAAAGCAGTATTAGATGAAAGGACACAAAACTGTGAGGCAGTGTTGTGTCTGACAACAGGGGTTGTCATGCCTCCATCATCCTGCATCACTTCTATCAAATTCTACTTTGTTGGATTACAAAAAATAAAAAAAAAGATGGAAAAAAAAGCAACTTATAATGTCATAACCATTCTAATAAAAAATGCTCCTAGGTTTACCTCTGAGAAAAAAAACAGTTATAGTAGTTCATATTATAACTCCTCTTTCATTTGCTCTTTAGTCAGATTTTTAACTACTTTTTTCTTATACGTATATTTGAGAAACAAACCATCTTATTCAAACCCAAACCCATGTCATTTGGGTTTGAAGCTTGTATTTTTGACAGCAACCTTTGGGAAAAAAAAAAAACGTAAATAATGATCATGAAAACGAAAAAAAAAATCTTTATACTAATTGATGGCTTCGTTGGGGTAAATTGGTCAAAGACCGTGACACGTGTAACGTTGACAAAAGGGCAATTCTGATAAACAGAGCCTCTGAGGAAGGTGGATATCCTTATCATGACCTTTTTCCACATTCCTTCTGTCTGTTATTTACATAATCTTGCCATCACATCATCACCCTGCCATCTTAAACTGTGGCCAAAAAAGAACCACCACAGAGAAGCTCTCGTTCTGTTGCTTCTGTCAAAGCCTGGAGATTATTCTAGGATCTGTTGTTGATCGCTGATGCTGTAAAGACACACTATCTGCACCCTAACCCAACACCTACATTTAACACTCAAAATAGTGTTCCCTAACTACCCGTCCAGTTGGAGCACTATCCCAACCTCCTCCACATCTTTTGCTAAGCTGGTCCACAACTGTTTTGATAAATCTGCCATCATAAAATGAGGTTATTAATGATCAGGTTCACTAAAACTGTTCACTGTAGTGTGAAACCTTGGTAGTGAATATCTGATAAGTACTGCTAGCTAAATAAATGAATAGCCATGTGTAATTTGCCAGTGTCTACTCAGGGTACATTAATCATACTGTAGCTTAATTTTAATATTCTACAGTTTCTTGAGAAAATCAACTTTGACTCTGTTGATCCAAAAAGTATCTATACTTCTTTCCAAAAGTTGTGTTTGGTTTCTCCCAAACATGAATAATAGCGATGTCAATTTAGCTATAACTCTGCATCTTTCAATGCCAGTTTCTCTCAGTTCCCCTGCAGTTGGTTCAAAGTCAAACGAATGCATCAGAATTACCAAAAGAACAACTTTGTCCCATTTGACAATTTCCTTCATTCTGAGCAGCAGACTGGCAAAATATATGATATCAAATATCCCTGCATTTATAAAGTTCCTAAATAAGAGCAGATAAATCTGGTGCTTATGTAGATTTGCATCTTTGTACAGAACTGCTGAGCGGGATCCCATTTTCAATGATTTAATACACTGTATGTATTAAGGATAGGCCGATATATTGACCGGCCGATATTTTAGGTCGATAGTTGTGTTTTTTGCTGGTATCGGCACTGGCCGATTCGTCGGGTGTGTTGGCCCACCCCCTCGGCATAATTCACAGACAAGCATCGATACAGGCAGCAGATTTTTTTTTTCTTTATATGTGTGTGTGTGTGTGTGTGTATAAGTGCTTTGTTTCTTTTTTTGTTTTCAAAAGTTTTCAGTGTCCTTCATAATATAAATTTTGGGGTCAAATGCAGTATCGGCCCAAATATCGACAGGTTGTATCGGCCATCAGCTGATTAGAAAATCTGTAACCGTTGATCCCTACTGTAGTATGTGTGTGTGTGTGTGTATATATATATAAATATATCTGTGTGTGTGTTTGTTTTATTTTTCAAAATGTTGTTCTGTTTATTTATCTATCTTTAATGGCTGCAGTATTGATGGTTGGCACAAGACAAATTCCCAACCTAGTGGGACTATCTTAATTAAATAAACCAAGTTAGTAATTTACAAAACTCAGACTTTTTCCTTACACATCTTTTTCAGATCATGAGTTATTGTTATTTAAAAAAAAAAAAAACATGCAAAAACTCATAAAGACAACCAGTTAAGCTGACTGAAGATTTTAATCCTGTAGCAAATGCATGTGTGGAGCACCAGTGTTATTTCCCCTCAAGTATTTACGCTATTCCATTACAGTGTTTGCTAAAATCCAGTGTAAAAATGGACAGCTGACCCCAGTTATATATAGAGGTATTCCCACATTAGGTCATACTACATCAAGTAGAGCTGTTCAACTCTACCTGATAGAGACATGCTGCTAACAATGAATATTTGCTTGTTTGACATCATTAGCAGTGGGTCCATCTGAATAATGCCTTCCAGTCTTTGTAAACCCAAAACTGCAGCAATAAGTTAACTGCTATGACAACATTCTTCAAACAATAGAGTCACTACTGGCAAATGGTGATAAATTAATCGGCATAATGTAGAGGCCTTTCAAGAATTTAAGTCTTTCACGGGTAAATTAGTGTAGCAGAAACACTAATATCTTTCCAAGTCTTTGGGAAACACTCTGGTAAGACTCTTATGAGTAGCTCTCAATCCCAGTCCATGTGTGGCACAACCTCAGCTATTTTCACTCACACTGTAATCAGGGATTACCTGATTCAACACATGCGATTTCAAGTGAAAGCCATTTCCTTACTGGGACTTACAGCAAGCCTGGCATACACTGCAGCATAGTTTAAGAGAGGTTCCTTACACTACCTGATTTAGCAAGTTTTATGTGATTAAAAAAATATGTTGCATTTAAGTGAATCAATACAATTATTTAGAAATAATTAAGTAATCAAATCAAATTGTATTTATATAGCACTTTTCATACAAAAAAATTGCAATACAAAGTGCTTAACAGCCTAAAATACAATAAAATATCAACAAAATTGTGACCCTGTCCCACCCCCATATATCAACCCACACACAGACACCAATAACGTAACTCTAAGTCATAAATAAGTGTAACAACATGCGTAAGTAATGATGATTTTATATTACCTGTCATGTAATCCGATGGGCATCGCCTCCCCTCTGTGTGCAGGGTGCTCCATACCCTCACCAAAAACACACCTAAAAAATAATTCACTATTTGAGTTAAGACAATCTTCACTCATAAATACATAAATAAGAAAATCCCATCTATTTTTGTAATGTAGATTTAGCTCAGTATTTGGAAGTGAGTTTTATTTTTGCACGTTTAACCACATCAATATTTTCTAGTGTTTCCCAATATGTCATTCACAAATCAACTTTAATCTGTCATTTCATTACATTACATTCATGTAAAATATTGATTTTTATACAACTGATCAAAAGCAAAACAATTTCATGTATTATTATTATTTTTTTTTACAATCATGTTTAAAACATGTTTTCTTAAAATGTTTTCTGAATGCTATCTGTTAACGTCTGGCACAACTTAAACTTACATTCAACATTTTAAATGAATAGGGAAATATGGCGAAACATGCGCATTCATGCCAACTTTGGATATAAAACTACCAATAAACGCTGACAGCGTAAGAGACGGGTGAAACAGTTACCAGTTGCATCATAACTTTAACTTGTTGCTTTGCACAGAACTAGGTTAATTGAAGCTAAAAATAGCGGCAGTGTATGTAACTACATAGAAACAGCTTCAGTTTTGAATTTCAGTAAGCATGTTAAAATGAATGGTTGACAATCGATTGTCGAACAACTTCTTAGATTGTGTGCAGTTTTCTTACTAATTACCATTTATTCCTGATTATATAATCTATTTAAACTATATTTTAGTCATAAAACTGGAGAAGGTGATTGTCTGCCTCCATTATGCGATGTACGATGTGCTCTCGCAAATAATAGGAGCTGGAGTCCTTTAAAAACTTCCGAGTGTCATATCGTTTTTTACAGGGAAAGACTCTCCGCAGCGAAGATTGGTTTACTTATCTGTTGTTTTAGCCTAACCCCAGGGAGAATATAAAAACTGATTTGCTGGACTACTCTGTTAAAAGAGGTAACGTTGTCAAAGCGGAGCCTTGCTGATTTTTTCTGCCCATGTTGACTCCACATTGTCCTTACATTCTCCAGGGGATCAGGCTCTAGCTAACTAGCTAAGCTAACCTTAACGTTAACACTTGCTAGCTTAAAATAGCGTTTCATGACTCGACTACATAATTGTCAGGGTGGTTACTCTTAACCACAATCCGCTAGCTACGTAAGCGTAACTTACAATAACATAAGCAAGGGAGATCTAAATGAGTTAGTTGGTTTAGTTATTAGTTGGTCTGGTTGGTTGCTTCACATGCCACCACCAACAGATGCCTGTGATTATTTATCATCCTGGTATTTGTTTGTCTGTTATGTCATATCCAGCATTCCGATCGCTGTACGTGTCTTAAATATACTCTTAAAACTTTTTAATAACAGATTCCATACCTTTTAAAACCAGATAACGTTAACTAGCGTCCTTGTTTTCCTCCCAAGCCCTCAAATCCACTTACATTACAGAAGCCGCCCTCCTTAAAATCTTTTATCCAATGCGGCCGTCGCTTACTGAGGAACCGGGAGCATCTAAACTTTCCATTGGTGGAAGTGTATGGCAATCTTCTGTCATTGGCTCAAAACTTCCGTTACTAAATAAAGTGGAAAGAGTCTGTTCACATAAAGGACTTGGAGACTGAGCAGCCTGTACTATTTTGTTTGGAAACGATCACGTAGGACGTGATCTTTTTTAAAGTGATCAAATTTTAATTTTCTATCGAAAGATAAGAAAACAAAACAAACAAACAAGCAAAAATACAATAAAACCCAAACAAACAAACAAAAAAATAACTGAGTATTAAAAAAAATACTCCACAAAATTCTAACATAAAAAGAAATTGTTTTTAAACGTAGGCTAAGTATAAAATAACTGCAGTGTGAAATCACTTCTTACCCTTAAATACTTTTTAAGCTGTTTCAGACATATGATAAATAAAAAAATAGAGACACTCCATTTACTCAGATAATTCCATTTTGCAGGAAACTCTGGGTGATTGAAGTAGAAAGTGTGGGAGATACAGTGGTTGCTGCCTAAATCCTAATTTAGTCCATTCAGCATAAATGAAGAAAAAGGAGGAAAAATGTTTTTTCAATTTCTCTGATTGGCTGGACAGAACCTAAATACAGCATGCCTGAAACAGGCTCTTGAACTTCATGATCTCCCTTTCCTTGCCCCTGCTCAAAGCTCCAACATTTTTAAGAAGTGTTGATTCAAAATGATCAGTATTTTCCATGAAGTGATAAAAGGTCTGAGCAACATCTGAAATATCCAGTTAAGAATGAAATATAGGTTAATGAAATTTACAAATCATTGCATTCAGTTTTATACATTTTACACAGTGTTCCAATGTTTTTTGGAAACTGGGGTTGTCTGTACATCAACATCAGCTGAGAAGTACAGAATCGGCGCATCAGCTTATGCAGCAAGCAAAGATATATCTAACATGCAGAATATATTATTGCAAAAACCAAACAAACATGTTTTGAGTTGTTCGTCCTCCTCTGAGAATGTGAGTAGGAGAAGGTGAGAGAAGGTGTGGGGTTAGATAGTTGGGGGGACATCATGCATGACTTCAATTAACTCTATGGCCTGCCAGAGGGAAGCAAAGAAGCAACTGAGGCCAGTGCTGGCATTTCTGATGAGTTAGATCAAAAGCCCTGCTTTAAAAATGTACAATGGGCCTCAAAGATGTCAGCAACTGCAGGAGATGGGGTGATGCATTGGGTTGTCTTGATGAGCCTTTGCAGAGCCTTCTGGTCCTTCTTGGTGCAGCTGGCAAACCACACTGTTATCTGGCCTCTCCTCAGCCAGGAGAATATGATGCTTTTACTAGATCACTAGGTTGCCATGTTTCACTCCTCATCCTGATTGATGACTTATGGTTGCTGGGGATCAATATAGTGCTTGAAATTTAGTATTTCTAAATCATTATATCAATACTTTCAATTAAGATAAACTTTTGAATATCTCAAATCTTGAATATTCCCAACTTACCAGGCTCATCTTCTGACCCCGACCTTTTGGTTGTTGTTCTGCAATGAGTCCAGTAGTGGACAGTAACGTGTCCAAATCATAGCCAGCCATCATAACAGTGAAGTAGAAGAAGAAGGACAGCTGTGCCCCGCCCTTTGACTCACCCATATACAGTCGCTAAGATGTATTTTTTCTGTTTCTTTTTTGTTCATAATGCTGTTTATTGACTCCGCTTCTTTTATAGCTGTCCAAGAGCGTGCTGTTGCCAAAACGTACTTTCTGGGGTCTAATTTCTTGGTCGGAACTTTGCTGTAAACGAGACAGGTTTAAAAGAGCTAGAAGGCTAGTTAGCATTAGGTGCTTCCTCAGACGTACGTTCCGAATACATTTGTTAGCTTTGTAGTAGGCTAGCATATTATAACGTTATGGCGTGACGTTTTACGAGAAAGTGGTTGTTTATTTACGGCTGGGCCAAGCCTCTGAAAATACGTTGTTATTTTCCGATAAGGCGGTATATAGCAAGACGAGGGCATATGTATAACACTTAAAAATCTGGAGGTTTGGCTTTTCCACAGCTGTCTGGCGACTTAGTTGGACTAGCTGTTGAGCTAAATTGACGTTAGCATGGCGTCAGATACGAGTGACACCGAAGAGTTCTATGATGCTGCAGAAGAGGTTAATTTTTCTCCATCTCCAAAAGTGTAAGCAAATACGTTTTTAATAACACTGTACACGTCTTTCCTTTGTCTGTTTTTTCAATGTTGCACATATCTGTTCTACGGTTGCTAACGTTAAAATGGCAAAATCCCTGTTTCCATAATGCAACGTCAGCTCAGCTGTTTTTCATACACAGTACTGCTCAGTAAGCACTGTCTTTGAGTTCATACATTGTGTTGTCATTTGTCATCTAATACTTAAGTCCAAGAGCTGTTTGTTGTGAGAACAGGAAGAGCCTATTTCCAACACCAGTCACATGATGTTATTCCTGACATTTAGGGGCAACAGCATAAGGTGTAGGAGCAGGTTTTCCTTTGCAGATCTCCAGTTTCTGGTCAACATTTATTTTGTTGTAATAGCAAAAGAAAAAGACAGCTGGCTGTCGCCATGGGTGCTTGAAATCTAAATCATGTAGAAGAGCACTGCAATTTATCAAAAGAAGAAGAAATGACAGAAATTTAAGGAAAAAACAGCTTTTTGTTGTTTTAAGATATATGTTGTGATTTGGTTTAAGTACTTTGAAATATTTCTCTGTTTCTTTGCAGGTCACCTGCAAAGTTTGTCATTCCTTCACCTCAGGTATGTTTGTTTAAACCCAAGCACTGTTGGAACAAGGCGAGCTGCTGCTGTAATGATTATTCCAACTTCAGTTTGAAATTAGAGGTTGCTGAAACAGTGTATTTTGGGGACTTGAGGAATGAACTTTGCTCACAGACCACGTTTCAAAATCAAGTTTAATCTGGTTATGTTTGCAAGGATCTCCAAAAATACAGATTTTTGCTGAGAAATGTATATGCTTCCGTTGTGAATGAATGAAGTTAATTAAATCTGTCATAAGGATTACTCCTATGAAATCAAGCTGCATCAAATGTGAAAAGATCAATTTGAGGGTTAGTGGGCTGACAAAACATGGGGAATTTAAAGGAAATATTCTTACTGACTACTTTTCTTTGGTTAGATAGAGATATTTTGTTAAAAATTGGAAGTCTTAACTGGTTGAGCCCACATGTAAGGCAATGCTTGTATTTATGTTTGTATGTATTTAATTATTTTTATTTAATGTTTAACAGATTGCAAACAATTCTGTAAATGAAGTGCAGGATGTGACCTGTGCTGCTTCTGATTCTCAGCAAGATGATTCCCTACAGGTTTGTTTTTCTTTATTCATATCCATCACTTTAACCTTTATGACTCTCAATATTAACTTCTCTTTTTTATTTAAATCCTACTTTCTGGGGATCTGTAATCTACTGCAGCAGTCTAATTTCCTTGTTGGACATATAAAGCATTTAATTTCTGCTCGTGTAATGTCCCATTTGAGATGGGCGATAGAATGAAAAGAGTTAAGATGACAATATTGTGGATGATAATACTCTGATTTTTTTATTTGATTTTTAGTTATTTATTTTTTCTTCTATGTAGAAGAATTGGTGTTTGATCCCTGGCCTATTTAAGACTAACACCTGCCTTTACAGAAGACAATATCTTTTTGCAGCTCTGGTTTTATGAGTCAGTGCTGTTAATTTTTATCTGCTCTATGAAAGAGAAAAAAGTTCTCAGGTCAGATGTACCTTTATTTTACCTCTAACGCTGGATATGGCAACTTGCAGAGTAGATGCTGTTGCATTGACTCTTATTTTCTGTTGTTCATAGATCATTGATAGCATCATCGAGGAGAGCCAAAAGGAGAGTGTTGGTGAGGTGGCTCAGCTGTTAGATCAACTACATGTTGATGTAAGAGCAGAGCCAGAGCCTAAGGAAGAGAACAATGCTGAGGAAGTTCCTGTGGAGCAAACAGCACCAGCTGTTGGACCTGAACTTGTTGAGAGGTCAGAGGAACAACAGAGGAGTGTAGCAACAAATGGAGAATGCACTTTACCTGCTCCTGAACCCTCAGATCTCCCAGGGCCATCAGTTGGGTCTCAAGAACACGTGCAGCCTCCGGATATCACCAGCACTATAGGACAGGGTCCGCCTGATGGGGCTGGTGTGGTAGCAGAAGGCGAGCGGGAACAGAATCCTGCAGATATCTTAGATCAGGTTCCTTTGATAGATAGGCCTGCCGTCCCGGACTCCCCTGGGCCACTGAAACCCCCACGGCAATTTACAGTGGAACCGGATATTGTAGCCAGCACAAAGAAGCCTCCTCCCTCACGGCCGCCTCCTCCCAGTGGGGGTCCACCACCAAGACCTCCTCCACCGTCTTGGCATACCTTACCATCCAGAAAATCACAGGAGTGTCTCAGGCCAAGTGGATTGGAAGGTAAAAAATTATCATCATAATTATTATTATTATTATTTAAATAAGAGTCTTAATTCAGAATGATTTTTCAAAAAATTTAACAATCTTTAGCACATTATTGGAATACATGTTGTTTTGAAGTTTTTTACATTTCACTGAAAGAAAGTCTTTTAAGATAAGATAGGTAAAACCTTTATTTGTCCCTCAGTTGGGAAATTGCAGTGCAACAATGCAACAACACAAATACAGCAGACCAGTCTGGCTAAAGGCAATAAAATAGACTTTACAGACATAAACACATAATGGATTAAATATTTAGAGCAGATGCAGTTTTCTGATAATGGTTTGATCATCCATGGCAAAGCATGAATAAATGACTGACTTGTAGTCACCCTTCACGTAATATTTTGTAGTGATGATGGGCTAAAATATTTGTAATTAACTAACTATGCCAATGGCTCAAATACAGTGGGAGTAAATTGGAAAAACTCCACTGATGTCATATTAGATTATGAGAGTGTTATTGTGGTCGAACATTCTTTATCTGCTTTGATTTTATAGCTATTTTTAAAAATGAATATAGCATTTTGTTCACAAAAATAAAAAAAAACTAATCTCACAAGCATAAATTATTATCCAAAAATGTCTTTCAGAGGTTTCGTAAGCAGCGTGGTATCTCCTCTGTATTTTAGGTTTTACTTGACAGCAGACAATAATATTAGGAAAATGTCTCTTGTTTTTTTTTTTCTCCCTTTATTTCATAATAGCAAATGCTGTTCACATAGAGTAAATCAAAAGAAAACCTAAACTCTCCTCTCCAGTGATGATGACTTGTGACTGTAATATACAGTGAGGTTATTGGTAGTCATGGTTTTGGGACCACTCAGTAGAAGGAGTCAATGTTTGTTGAGAAAACAGAAAAAGATGACCAGTTTTTCACATCAGGGGTTGTGTTGTCATGTGCAGTGTCTGTAGCAGGCGCAGTCAGCTGTGATTCTCTGGAGCCTTCTGGCCTGGTGTCTCCTTGCAGCACCGTTAGGAATCTAACTAAAGAGCTACAGCACTCCCTGGATCTGGCCAGTGCCACCAGTGGGGACAAAGTGGTGACAGCTCAGGTAAATGAGGCTGTGTGCCTCACTTATTTTTTGCAATCAGTCAAAGATGCTCAAACATTATATATAGTCCAGTAATTTCCTCAACAGCTGCACTTTTCCCCTTTCATTAGGAAAATGAAGATGAACAGGCCTCCTCTGAGAGTGGAGGACAAACTCCAGGTCCTCAGCGTCCACGATCCAACTCTGGTAGAGAATTAACAGACGAAGTGAGAATCCTGTTTTTATTTGGCTTGAATCATAGCCAAGTTGAATCCCTTCCACATCCATTTAACTATTCTGCCTTGCAGCAAAAAAATACTGGTGTGTAATCTTCACACAGGAAATCTTGGCCAGTGTGATGATCAAGAATTTAGACACGGGGGAAGAGATCCCTCTCATTCAGGCAGAGGAGAAACTTCCTGCTGGAATCAACCCCCTCACTCTGCACATTATGAGGAGGACCAAGGAGTACATAACGTAAGCTGAACTTTCGTGCAGAACAATTCCCTCATAAGAGTCAGATTCACTTGAGCATGAGGTTTTCTGGGGAACTTTGTTGCTGTGACTGTGCAGTTTACACTCGTGCAAGACATTTTCTCATGGTAAAAGACTGGTTTACACACGGCTTGAAACAATGATTCATTATATAGCGGAAATTTTATGTTTAATTTTACCCTCCAAGGAATGATGCAGCCCAGTCAGATGATGATGACAAGCCTCAGGCTCCACTGACAGACACAGATGGAGGAAAACTGAAGCAGAAAACGTAATGTTGCTGGAATTACTCCCATCCTGTTTTCATCATATGATCTGATTTAGAATATGAGAGTTTGTCTTTATTTCTGTTTATAACCAGAACTCGGCTAAAGAAATTTCTGGACAAGTCTGTTAAGAAGGCCAAGCATCTTGCTGAGGAGTATGGTGAGAAGGCAGTCAATAAAGTGAAAAGTGTGCGAGATGAAGGTAAGAAAAAGTAATTTTAGCCATTTGGAGTTCCATGTGTACAAGTTCTTCTAAATGACTTATGTTTAAACAGACTTCTTTATATTTTGGCACATAAATATGCAATTTTAATCTCCCGCTGCTGCAGAGTTCTGCTAATCTTGTTTATGCTTTTTGTTTTGGTTGCGCTTAGTGTTTCACACAGATCCGGATGATCCTTCATCAAGTGATGATGAGGGCATGCCTTACACCAGGCCTGCCAAGTTCAAAGCAGCTCATAGCTTCAAGGGTCCCTTTGACTTTGATCAGATTAAGGTTGTGCAAGACCTGAGTGGAGAGCACATGGTAAAATTATCTTAATCCTATATGAGTTATTTACTCAGTTATTCAGAGTGATTGCATCACAGCATCTTTGTCTTTTTCCTTAGGGGGCTGTTTGGACAATGAAGTTTTCTCACTGTGGGAGGCTGCTGGCAACTGCAGGCCAAGATAATATTGTTCGCATCTGGGTCTTAAAGACTGCCTTTGACTACTTCAATAATATGAGATTAAAGTACAACACTGAGGGTATGATCATTAGCAACTCATATTTTTATATTTTATCTAAATATACAACAAACTTTTTGGCTGGACTAATGTATAATAATATTTTGGCTCCTTTAGGTCGAGTTTCACCTTCACCATCTCAGGAAAGTTTATGTTCTTCTAAATCTGACACAGATCCTGGGGTGAGAGGACATATAACTCATATTGATTACATCTAATTTGTGTTTTCTTGTGTCCTGAGGTGAAAATGTAGCTTAGAAATATAATAATCTAATTGTATGGTTTTAGTTGGATATTTTAGCTGGTATTAGTGGGAGTACCGGAAGGTTCTATATCTCGCTGATATTTGATTGTTTTATTAAATAACTGCACTGGTATTTTTAGGCAAGTTGTATTCCAGAGGACCCAGATACTGAAGACAGAAGTGCCCCTTTCCGTCAAGTCCCCTTCTGCAAATATAAGGGCCACACAGCTGATCTGTTGGACTTGTCCTGGTCGAAGGTGATTGTCTTACTACTCTTGCTCCATATATCTCAGACCTATTACAGTCCTTGCCTCACTTTTTCTATATTTGTACCTACCTAGAACTTTTTCCTGCTCTCATCTTCTATGGATAAAACGGTTAGATTATGGCACATATCCAGGAGAGAGTGCCTCTGCTGCTTTCAGCACATTGATTTTGTCACAGCCATTGCTTTCCACCCCAGAGTAAGTTCACAGTCACCTTGCATCACTTGTCTAAGCACAAAACTGATTGATTATTTCTGACTCCTATTTTTTTTTCTATGAAAACCTGTATATATTTTTCCTTGTTGTTGGCTAGGATGACAGATACTTTTTAAGTGGCTCTCTGGATGGGAAACTTCGGCTTTGGAACATTCCAGACAAGAAGGTGGCTCTGTGGAACGAGGTAGATGGTCAAACTCGACTCATCACTGCTGCCAACTTCTGCCAAAATGGGAAGTATGCAGTCATCGGTACCTACGATGGCCGTTGCATCTTCTACGACACAGAGGTATCTTTGCGCTACTTTATCCTGCCAAGACAGTACTTTCTCATGGAAATTTGTAAATTTTCTGTTTTCTTTTCTGTTATTCATTAGCGCCTGAAATACCACACGCAAATTCATGTGAGGTCTACCAGAGGAAGGAACAAAGTTGGACGCAAAATCACTGGTATTGAACCTCTGCCTGGAGAGAATAAGGTAGCAACTTACTTTTACTACTACTATGTCTACAGAATATTTGATGTTTTTGCAATAAACTTTGACAAATATAAAATCCACCCTGCCTCTACAGATCTTGGTGACCTCAAATGATTCCCGCATTCGCCTTTATGACCTAAGGGACTTGTCTCTGTCCATGAAGTACAAGGGTTACGTCAACAGCAGCAGCCAAATTAAGGCCAGCTTCAGGTAAGAGAGGTTAACCAGCAATGAACATTTAAATAGTCAGCTGTTAGGAATTACGTCTCATTGCGCAGAAACATGGTGATGTTTACAACGCTGGTAAAACAAGAGCGCGGCCTCTTTAAGAAGGTGAGACTACATGCAGCACGTCAGCTGATCTCACAAAGTGCCTGCGGAGCGTGGGTAGACGTTGAAACAGAGGAAGTTATCTTTGGGAAGCTGTCTGTTTAGCGGTGAATGCTTTTGCTACAAGCTTCATCAATAATAACGCAGCTCTTTTAGGTCTTTCCTTCTCTAGCAGAGCACCGTGTCTGTTTCTCCACTGCTTGGTAAACCCAGTAAACCAGGAATATCACCTCACCGCAGTTTACCAGATGTTTGTGTCAGAGCTTTCCCCGTATTGGCAGCAATGGGCCAGAACAGCAGTTACTAAACTAAGGCTGGGTATTGTTAAGAACCTCACGTTTCAATTCGATTTTAATTCTTTGGGTTGCAATTAGGGCTGGGCGATATACCGGTATGACTAGGTAGATATGATATTTACATGAGAGATATATGATATTTACATATACTGTTATATCGCGGTATTATTTGTGCAAATGTTTTGGTTTTATTTTTTGGTAATGACCCGGCTGCACCCAACAAACTCCGACAAGAAACGGAAGTCTGGAACTTCTGCGTGCAGTGATTGTGCTCTGGTCCTCTCTCCCTCTCTTCCTGAGCACAGCCGGCTGCTCTCGTCCCTCCCCTCACAGAGACCAACGTGGTTGGGCTCTTGTGTACAGTAGATACTAAAAAACAGGTGCTTCATATGAAATGAAACATTCAGACAAATTAGGATAAAAATACCGCGATATATTGTATATCGTCATCTAAAAAATATATATCATGATATGATATTTGGTCCATATCGCCCAGCCCTAGTTGCAATTCCATTTAATATTGATACAGTATCAATTTAAATGCTTTGATATCGATTCAGTAAGAAGTAGAAACTCTGTTGTAGATTTTTTATTATATATAGTCATGCCCATGTGAATGTATGTAGTTTTTCACCTTATATTTTTTGGGTAATAAAATATCTGAAAATAAAAAATATATATATATCAATTTGATATTGAATTGCTGAGAGAAATATTACGATGCATCGATTAATCAATATTTTTACCCACCCCTATACTAAACTCTCATAGAAGTAATGTAGCCTGGTACACCAGCCTGACTAACGCCACGTTTGAGATACACGGCAAGTGTGCCAGGCTAAAAAATAATGCTTCAGGATCAAAAAGACCAGATTGGAAGAAGGAAAATAACTGGGTTGTTGTTGCTGAATGCTCCTGTTGGCGTGGTGTTTAATTCGCGCAGCAATATGTTAGTTGCATGAAGTAAACACCGCTGCTACTAGCAGCCAGACCTGATCTACCTTCTGAGCCATCTACTGTACAATAAAGCACAGTTAAGCCCACACAATGATTAAAAAAAGATGAAAAACGCTGGTTTACAGACCACACACGTTTTACAATTTTCCTTCGTGGATATGAGTGTTTTTCTTTTCATTATTGGTGACCTCACAATGATGTCACTACTAATCGATTAATAGATTTTGATTGGCCTGACCGACTGTAGATGTACATTTTTTTTTTTTTTTTAGTTATTTAGTTTTAAGTTTTCTGTATTAACCCCAATTGGGAAATTTGGTCTCTGTATTTAACCCATCTCTGGATTAACCGGAGAGCAGTGGGCTGCCATGTCTCAGGGGAGCAGTTGTTGGGGGTTAAGGGCCTTAAATGGGGCCAATAGTAAGTTTTTGCAATTACTAATTTGCTTGTTTTCCAACAGCCATGATTACTCCTTCATAGTCAGTGGCTCAGAGGATAAATACGTGTACATCTGGAGCACTTACCATGACCTCAGCAAATTCACATCTGTACGGCGGGACCGCAATGATTTCTGGGAAGGGATTAAAGGTAACCATGCTGTCTTGAATGATGAAAAGCATTTAATACAATAACTGATCTGCTCAATTTGTTTCCGAGGAGTGCATGGTTACTGAAGCATTATTTCATCTACAGCACACAACGCAGTGGTCACCTCAGCTGTATTCGCGCCCCACCCAGGCCTTATTGTTCCACAAGAAATTGGAGCAGAAAAACCAGAAGCAGACCGCAAGAGCCTGGACTCCACAGAGTCTGAGACAATACCATCAGGTATGTGCATCTGTTTTCAGTCACATTTTGATACAGAGGCTACTTTCAGTGGTGCGACATTGCATCAGTTTTTCTTTCTTTCTTTGCAGGAGCCCTAAAAACAGACCACACAGAAGTTCTTCTCTCTGCTGACTTTACTGGAGCCATCAAAGTTTTCATAAATGTCAAGAAGTACTGATCGACTCAGCTCTTCACAGGCCTTTAGTCATGAAGATGGACAACGACCCATCTGGAGTCTTTATAAATTATCTCCAAATAACTAAAGGTTATTTCTTTGAGACAAAGCTGTAGATAAGGGAACTGATGTGAGAAAGACTGTATAAAATGGACAAGGTGTGATTCCTTGTCACATTTCTATTTTTTAAACTTTCATACCAGGTAACTGTGAATGGTTTGGCATTCAGTGATCCAGAGATGCCAAATAAGTGGTTCGAGCAGAGTTATTCTGTTCAGATATGTATGTGTAATTTTATAGCTGTATGGTCAAGACTGAGAATACAGTAGCGAAAAGGCTCTTTGCACCAATATGGGCACCTTACATGTTTCTTTGGCTCTCACATTTCAGACAAATCCATTTCCCCATTAGAAACAAGACACTGTGTATTGTCAAGTTCTTTTGTCTTGTTTAAAGACTTGTAACCATTTGTCTCTGTATCAGGGTGAACTGAAATCGCATTTACAAATTCCTTTTGCCTCAAATCTATTTTTTTTTTCTTAATACATCTGTAGCCTTCCTTTACATAACATTTCAGCAAATAACAGCAAAACCACAACACATTTCAGTGTGCACTCACTAATTACGACTGGGTGTCTTAATTTTCCCAGAAAAAATACTGACAAGTACTTTTGATAAATTTTTGTTCAACTAAAGCACATTTCATTACAATAGTACTGTAAATCTTCTGTGTAATGTTGCACACTTACTGCTTTTGTAAACTAAAGATGATGCTTTATTCCTTTCCTCAATAAAAATGTCCTTAATTAGATAAATGCTCAAATGTTTTTCAGCCTTGGAAAGTTGTCCCATTGCCAACACTTCAATACAATAACGGAATATTTGCCATACTTGTGTAATCACATCTTGCACACAGACATTTATCACCAAAGGTGATTTATTTAGTGTCAGAAACTTGCAGCAACATTTCTGGAAATCAATTGAAAAACAAAACAAAACATGAGAACAAAAATATATATAATTAGTTACAGCGTTCAAACTTCATAATAGAAAAGGGTGTAGAATCTTGCATGGAGAGTTCACGTTAGGACTAAGAACAGACACTTGTCTGTTTTACACAGCGCCGCAGGTTGTGAATCCGACACCAGCAGGCCAACGCAGCACGATAATGGATGACAAGGTCCAGAGTTCAGTCAGTGTTTGCTCTTCTTTGATTTCTTGTGTGAGCGATGGGGTGATCGTGACCTGGATTTGCTGGTCTTCCGGTCTGGAGATGGTGATCGGGAGCGCTTGGACCACTTGGGAGACTTTATCCGCCTAAATGGAAAGAAGATGGTGATTACAAGATTATCAAGCACAATAAATTATTTTTTTCTGGCAACAATAGCTTTTCATGGTACTTGCTTTGAAGGAGAGATGCTCTTTGATTTTCGAGAGTGGTCATCAGGATTACTGCTCCGTTTTCTGTCCCCTTCATTTCTTTTGCTTCTTTCTTTACTTTTCCTGTCATCTTTTGGCCTGTCTTTGGACTTTGATCTCTCATTCTTTTCCTCATCTTTTTGAAACTCCTATAAAAAAATAGAAATTGGTAAATACACATTACTGAATCAAGGTTTTTTGAATACCTCATAAAATTAAAATGTCTGCAATTTCTCCACAAGGGGATGTACTTGGTCAACGTTACCCCCAAATAAACACATTCTGAAGTGCTTCCTAACCCCACCCCCAAAAATGGTGTAGCTAAACTTGCTTTCCCTGTAGATGGCGCACATTCAACTGTCTGATTATCTCAAACAGATCTGCAGCTCTGTATCAGCATTGTTAAATATATCTGGTGTAATTGACTAAAATAAACCAATGCATTTGTAAAACTTTCTCCATTTAAAAAAAAAAAAAAAAAGAAAGTTGCACACATAGGGAAAAAAAAAAAAAAAGCTACACCCACAGAAATGGTCCACCAGCCCACCTTCTGCAGCAGTTTGTTTCTGTAGTGCTCCACTTGTTCTTGTATGCTCATTCCTGACTTCCTCTGCCTTTTGCCAGACTCCAGCTCATCTTGAATCTTCATAACCTTTACCTGTGTCATGCACATGAAATGAGTAGAAAACATTTACCAATTTATTCAAATTGATTGTGATGAATCAACAATGATAAATGGACGGCAGAGTCCACCTAATCCTGATTTTAAAGTCAAATTTCAATATCTCCTGCACAGATTACAGATTACTACCTCTGGTAACGAAGTAAAACAAAACAAAAAAAGGAACAATGTGGAATCACCAATAATAGATAAATTTTTTCTATTTTATAGGTATGTAACACACGCATGCTTATGTAAATGAATAAGTAACATTTGTGTCCTTGACCCTGCAGGTGGTGGCCACAGACCATTTCCCTGTCCTCTTACTTTCTGACTGATTTTTGGTCACATTTGCATTTTGCCAGTCTCCTTACCACTGGAGCTAACATGAGGTGGTGTTTGCAACCCACAGAAGTTGTTCAAGTAGTGCAGCTCATCCAGGACGGTACATCAATGCACACTGTGGCAAGAAGGTTTGCTGTGTCTCCCAGCTTAGGGTTGAGTGCATGGAGGAAATACCAGGAGACAGGCCAGTATACCAGATGTGGAGAGGCTGGAGGAGGACAACAACCCTGCAGCAGGACTGCTGTCTGCTTCTTTATGTAAGGAAGAACAAGAGGGGCACTGCCAGAGCCCTACAAAATGACCTCCAGCAGGCCACTGATGATTTTGCTCAAACTGTAAGAAACAGACTCCATGAGGGTGGAATGAGAGCCTGGCATCCACAGGTGGAGTGTGTGCTCCTCACCGATGAGAGCAGGTTCATGCCAAGCATGGGACAAATGTTAGAGTCTGGAGACGTGGTGGAAAACGTTCTGCTGCCTACAACATCCTCCATCATGACTGGTTTGGCAGTTGGTCTGAGGAGGAATATTCTTGGAGGGCAGCACAGACATCCATGTGCTAGCCAGAAGTACCCCGACTGCCATTCAGCACCAGGATAAGATCTTCAGACCATGTGCTGCTGCAGTGGAACCTGGGTTCTTTTTGATCTATGACAATGCTCGGCCTTATGTGGTTGGAGTGTATCATGACAGTTCCTGTCTGCTCATCAGACCTGAACCCATTCAAGCACCTTTGGGACATCAAATCTCGTTCCATCCACCGCTGCCATGTTGCACCAGACTGTCCGGGAGTCAACTGATGCCCTGATCCAAGTCTAGGAGGAGATCCCTTGGGAGAACATTTGTTGTTTCACCAGGAGCATGCCCAGACATTGGAAGTGCATAAAGGCACATGGAGACCCCACCCACACCCACACAACTGAACCTGATTCTGAATCGTCTTGAGGAATTTCCACAGAAGTTGGGTGAGTCTGAGCAGATAGTTCCACTTTTATTTTGCGTATTATTCTGAATCCAAACCGCCATGGGTTAATGATTTAGATTTCCATTAATCATTCTTATGCTATTTTGCCCTTGACACATTCCACTATGTAACGAATTAAGATTTTCAACAGGAATGTTTCATTCAAGATCTAAAAATGGGTTATTTAAGTATTCCCTTTATTTTTCTTAAAGCAATGTGTACCTGTTTGAACATGTCAAAATATGTAAATTAGTTTAGACTAACAAAGATAAACACATGTGCACACCTTTAATGAATTATTCTACCCGGCTGATCAAAAGAAATGTGGCCAGAATAAGAAAGCCGTCAGCTGAAACATTAGAAATGGATCACAAAACTTCTTTAAGAAGGTTATTCAACTTGATTTGTTTTTTTAACCTGTCAACTGTGTCTGAAATGTGGATCAAGTACAAGGAAAAAATGGGAAAGTTGGAAAATGTAAACGTATAGGCAGATCAAGGAGACTGTCAAAGTGTCAGAACAGCAAACTGAAACCACAAGTGTAAAATAAATAAGAAGGAAATGCACAAAAGAAATGAAAAACAAACAGAGAAACAGAAGCCAATCTTTGTGACTGATCTGTAATGAATCAACAGAAGGAAATGGGACGCATCCAGAAAAGCCAAACATAATCCATTACTAACATACAAAAGCAGAAAACAAGGTTACAGAGGGGCAAGCAGAAGCAGTCATGGACTGTGGATGATTGGATGAGAGTGATACTCAGAGATGAAACACAAATCTGCATTTGACAGAGATGATGCCAGAACTTATTTTCTGATGCAGTTCCAATGAAATATATAAAAATAACTAGTTGGTGTTAAAAAAAAAAACAAAAAAAAACAAAATCCTTTTCATTGATGATTTGGGCTTGATGCCAACTACAGGACCAGAGGAAATTTCTGATATAACTGAACAGAAAATACGCAGGTGTACTCTGAAATTCTGAACACTTCTTATTCCATCAACCAAAAGATATAATGAAGTCATTTTTAAGGATGTTAATGCATCCTGCTGCAGACAAAAGAGCATAAAACCAAATTTTCAAGAAGCCACCCAATCTAAAAAGTGACCAGGAAACAGTTTTGATCTCAACTAGAATAACGACACATCAGCCCATTTCGGATTTGCTCTGGAAAGGTGAAATAGTGCAGACTTTGTCCGTTAAACGTTTGCAATGAGACAAACGTTCCACTCTTTTACCTCTGAGATGTAGCGGACGTTAACCGGCTAGCCCCCATGTCATAAAAGTGGAAATGTTGCGGCACGTTGTTTTGGCTGAACACACAAGAAACTTTTCAAGGATGGAAGGGAGAGTGGGGCTAGATTGATTTATCCATTTCCTTTTTTTTCCCCGGGACATTTCCTGATGTCTGAACATAGCCAGAACACAAGTTTGCAAGGAAGCAGCATGTTTGAAAAGACAACTCCAGTTAAAGAGCAGATGGACTGTACCGCAAATGCTTCGCAATACAAGTTTGAAAGCGGCAATAGTGAAAACCAGTGATTCATAACTAATTGCAAAATTTTCTAATTGTTTTGAAATGAAAAAAAAAAAAAACAACAACAACAACAAAAAAAAAACACATTTAATGTCTTCAAGGATAAAAACACAGCAGTCTCTGCTGTCAAATGAAATTTTTTTTGTGCCATTTATGGTTTTTTTTCTTTTACACAAAAACATACTGCTTAATGAACAGGGAAAGACTTTTGCCTGTATTTTGCCTGTTGTCCTCTATAATCTGGGCTTAAATGGGATATTGAAGTTTGTTTTTAAAGGAAGGATAAGTTGGCAAACTGCCCGGTTTCTGTCGAAACAAAAACTCTTACCTCCAGCTCCCTCAACCTCTTCCTTTTACTCTCAGACATCTGAAAACTTCTGAGCGAGCTCTGGAAAACTGCACTGTCATAGTTTGGCGAGCTGCAGGATCCAGCACTACTGTCGCTCTCTGAGCCTTCGTCTTCATCCTGCGAGTTGCAGCTGTTATTAGGGAAGAGAGATGTGAGGTGTCATACCATTTATTCTTTACACAAATAAAAATGCGTGATAAATTGGAAACAACTACTTGGACCTTACCTTATATTAACTTCTTCACCATCTTGCTTCCCTACAGTCCCCCATTTGGACTCTGTTTTGGCTGAGGGAGAAAAGATAATGATCAGTAAGATCCCAAAGGGCTGGGCTGATGGCCGACCACATCTTTACATGTTTTACCTTGAGAAAATGTTTCAGTTGCACTGGTCATCTCCCATTTAGATAAAGGCATTCTGGGTAGAGGTGCATCTACTGAGGTAAAAAAAAACAAAACAACAAAAAAACAGACAAGGTTAGGACAAAAACAGGTCACCTACTTAGATCTAGTTACACCAAGATGACTGGATGATAGCATTTGATTAATATTTAACTCCATTATTCTCTGCATAAAGATGTGGAAATTTACCATTTTATTGTTACATTAGAAAATTGCAAAAAATAATGTAAAAATTTACATAATTTTAAATAATGGACTCCTTTAAAGGTGTCATGACATCAAATTTCACTTCCCTGGGGTTTTGGGGGTATAATATGATCTGTTGTGCACTGATGAGGCCATGTGAATGTCCAGAGTGAGAATCAAAGTTCCTGTTTATGGTTTGTCAGCTTTGTTTCTTTACTTTATTGCACCCAAGTCTTTTACTGAGGAAGGGAGGTCTAGCGTGCCAAAACAATACCCCGCTGTAAAAAGTGCCATTTTTTCTTTGGAGAACTCACATATGCAGCAATGTCAACTACATGAACTAGTTTTTACTGTTGTGTCATCACTCCTTTAATAACTTTTAACGCTGTATAGCCCCATTTCCACCAGCGGGTCCAGATCGGGATGGGATGGGACATTTAGCTGGAGTAAGGTCGGGTAAATCCTGATCTCTATCCACAGCCAGCCAACCGTACCTAATAGTGTGGTGTCATAGCAGCACAATGCCTGCCTTAACTATAACGGACAAGAACGTGACAGAAATGAAGGATGAGAATGCTTGACTTCAAGCAGTTTGCATTTGTCATATGGCTTTGAATAACAAGAGTAAATAAATCAACTGTATATCTCAGGAGTTGGCAACCATTAACACTCAAAGAGCCATTTGGACCCATTTCCACTGCACCTTCCATTGCTGACCCCTGGTATATCTAAATGTGGTGCTGTAGCTGCTTTGTTATTAGTGCCAAGTTGCACAGGAAGTGATGACTCATTACACTGTGTCAAGCTCCACCTTTTTTGATCGGACCACTAAAATTGGTACCCCAACAGAAGGGTCCCAAAAAAGTAGTCCGGGTTGGGTCAGATATTAGGGTACCCTTCCCAGTTTTTGCATATAGAAATGCAAAAAAAAAAAATGCAAACCAACCTACCTTATTATCCCAACCCGGACCTAATGGTGGAAACAGGGTTATGTGATGTAGACTTACATGGCATCCCATCTATGTCATCTGCAGCAACCCCTAGCGGCACACCATCTATGTCATCAACAGGGACTCCATCCAGGGGGTCCCAGCCCATCGGGCAGCCATCTATGTCATCCACAGCAGTTCTGTCCAAAGGTAAACCATCTAGAAGTCTTTTGTCCATTGGTGCACCATCGAGCTCACAGGACGTTTCCTACGAGGAGGAAGACAAATCCGTGTCTATTATAAGATGTCCAGTTCTAATTTCTGGTTGTGATTTTAGTCACAATCTGTCCATGTTGTTCAAATGGCATTACAACAAGACAGTAACGGCTGTAAAGAGGAGATAAGCTCACCTCTGCTGTCTCTGTTACCTCCTCCCCTGCTTTGGCGAAGCCCAGAAAGATATTTTGAAGGTGGATAAGATAAGACTCTGGATATATGGCCCAGTCTTCCCATGCTCTAAAACAATTCATGACCTTTTGCTGGGGAGATAGGATGCAAAAAAAAAGAAAAATGCTTGTTTTTGTTTCTTTGTTCTATTTTGGGCGAGTGTCCTTGTGTGGGGCAAATGATTTACGTGATTACCTTAAACTGTTCAGCCTGCAGCCTGGCTTGTATGTTTTTATGTGCAGCATTAAGGTCACCAAATATCTGTGGTAACTTTGTTTCAAAACTGAAAAGACAGAAATATCCAAAGACTGTCAGGAGAAGAAATAAAAATCATTAAGGCTTAAGATGTTTTGAGAGGAAGTTTCTTACTATTTACGATAATAGGATGCACCAGCTGCTTTGGCAGATGAGTTGTGTAAGATATCGGACACAAGATACAATCTAGAAATCTGTCAGATTGAAAAGACAAAAAAAGCCAGCTATGATGTTAGCATGTACTTAACTTCATGCACTTTCATTCTTGTAAAAGAGATATAAATACAGCAAACTAGCCTTCGTCTGAAGAGGCGTTTGTAGCAAGGAAAAAGATTCAGCAATGTGTCCCACGACTTCCTCTGCTGCATCTGCTCGATCGAGACAGAACAGCATGGCATTGGCAATGTCATCTCGGCTTGGAGTGAGCTCTTTCAGAAGCATCTCCAGCCTCTGCTTGTGCCTGAGTGGTGTTCAAAGAAGAATACATTAAGATCAAATAATGGAAAAAAGCAAAAACCTCCCTATACTGGCCGGATAGACTTACTCAGCTCTGAGTTGTCCTTTTTTCACCTCCTCTTCTGGGATAATCTCATCCTCTACCAACACCTCTTCACTTCTCTCAGGAAAGCTGTTTAAGATGGGCGGTCGCCATAATGAGCCTCCTCGGAACATACGAAAATCAGTCGTTCTCCACTTTGTTGGAGTCTCTCCCTGCAGAGAAGATAGAGATGGGGCACATGGAAGTATTTGAAAGTGAACAACCCAGTTATTATCAACACGATGAGACAAACTCGTCAAAGATTTGTACCAAAGGATTTCATGTTGCCGCTTTTTGGAAACAAAGCTTTGTTGAACAAACAAACCTGAAGGATAGTGAAAAGTTTCCAGCGATAGTACACATGGTCTTGGCTTTTGTTGTCAAAAAGGAACCTGAGAAAATGAAGAGTGCATAAATTAAGTGAGCTTTTCTAAGCTCATTTGTAAGACCAACATACGACCATGTACATTATACTCACCTATACTCTGGATTGTTTTTCTCTTTGTTCATTATGATGGCTTCAAACATGGGACCTTCACGCACCACAAACTCTACCATTCTGTGAATACGGAATATCAAATTCCTGTAGAGAAAGAGGGGCGTATCAGACTGGGCTTCATGTCTTAACTCTCTGTGCACACTCATCTGCTGTCAGTTTTAATATGAGATCTCTAGTGTCTTTTCACAGTGAACTAGTGGCCCATGAAAACTGTTGGCTAACTGTCAGAACATGTTTAGTCAACCATAAAGTCATTCCATGTCAAAACATAGTTATATATTTGAACAAAAAAGCTGAATATGATTTGATGACATGAAACATTCTTCTGTGCAACACTGAGAAGTCAATGGCCTACATGGCACAATCTGCTGACATCCTCATATTCTTTAAAACACTGAGACCATAAATACCTTCTTAAAATATTATTAACGGCAAGTAAAAAAGCAATAACTAAAAGATGGCTGGACAAGGATCCACCAACCGTGGGAGAGTGGTCAGCCATAGTGAAAGACATCTGTGAAATGGAAAGGATGACTTTCTCTTTAAGGCTCGATGGAAACAAATTTCAAAGATACTGGTTAAAATGGCTACAGAACCTGGACTCTGGTTAATGGATGGGAGGTGTTAGGATTTCCTTCCCTTAATATATATGTTAATATGTCTTTTAATGTGTGTGTGTGTAGAGACATTTGACAAGAAGTAAAACATGTAAAGGCAAATATGTACGCATATATTTGCACAGATTGTATATGATTAAGTTTATTGAGCCCTGTATTACACCTATATATATTTTTTTCCCCTTTATATGCTCCTTTTTTTTGTTGTTGTTGTTGTTCTTACCCTGTTCCTAAAAAATGTACCCAATAAAAAATAAAGTGAAAAAAAAAAAAACACTGAGACCATAGATGGGGTCAAACAAACCACCAAAAACCCTCTTCATGCCTCAATCTAATGTACAGGTGGTACTACCCAAAAAATTTGAATATCCTGAAAAAGTTCATGCGTTTCCATAATTCAACTTAAAAGGTGCAATTTACATATTGTATAGACAAATAGTATGTGAAGCAATATATTTCAAGCTTTTATTTGTTTGGATGTTGCTGATTAGAAGTTGCAGCTTAAGAAAACCTCTAAATCAAAAACTCAAAAAATTTGAATAATGTGAAAAGCTCCAGTATTGTAGGCTCAGAGTGTCACAGTCTAATCAGATAAGTAATCCAAAACATCTGCAAAAGTGCCCTGAGCCTTTAAAAAGTCTCTGTCTTGGCTTTCAGTTTTGAAGAAATTCAAGATAGCAAATTTTAATGAGAATTCCTCGGTCATGTTTTGCTTTTGCAAGATTTTTCCAATAAGAATGATTAGGCCCATTTACACACTTCCGATATACTGTGGCTGTTGACAAAACAAGATACTTCCTGCAGTTACGGCTTAAGAGGTGAAAATTTTGCCACATGACAAGTTACCATGTCATTTTAGTGAGAGATTACCCAGAGTGCTTTCTGTGGAATAGAAAATTTCATACAACTCACTACTTTGACCTGAGACAGTAACTGCTTTGAAATAATCGCCAGCATCTCCTTATTAGGGTTATTATCAAATCTATCTGCTTTCTAGCTGTATCTGTCTGCAGTGTCTCAGCCAACCCAAGAGAAGCCCAGAGCTCAAAGAAGTTGGTGTGTGTTAATGGCTCCGACAGTCCTTTAGCAAACCTAATCATTTCTCACGGTATCATTTCCTGGGTGGTAGAAACAAGATCAATATGGTGAAGCATTTCTAAATGTTCACTAACTTTTAAATAAAGTGTGTGTAAGTCAAGTGCATAAACAGCTCTTAAACCTGCCTCAAAGAACAAGCATGGATACATGATGAGTGCACCTCAGCCTCTGTCCTATAACACTTGTGTTATGACAGCTGGTCAGTCGTAGTAAGAAGAGTGTGTGTACCTTTCGCTTGGGATAACCACTTTGACTACGGCTTCGGACAGAGTCTGTTTGTGAAGTCAAACCAAATAGTGAAAATATTAAAAAGTGAAAACTCGTACAAATGAAACACTGCAGGATACATACAGCATAGAAATGACGATAGCATTCATAGTCAGTGAACTGGGGAGGGTAACAAAGCTTACATTCGCCATTAGAAGAGAAAAAATAAATTGTCTACACACGCTAAACTAATAATATGCACAAAATCTTTCAGAACTAAAGATTTCTGCAAAATATTTCTATGAAAACGGCATAATGATACCCCTACACAAACCCATATGACACTGCAAGGACAGACTGGGCTAAACAGGCATCATCAGTATGATCCCCAGTTTACTATAATTGGGGATAAATTATACTTCTGGTTCTTATGCATTAATTAATTTTTGATCAATTTCTAGTTTAAGTTTACAATTAATTTAACATACGAGCCAAATGATGCAAATTAAGTTTGTGTATTTCTCGAAGATGACATTAGCTCTTCGAGGAACAAAAGTCTTTAAAAGCTAATTATCCATTTATTAACACATTTTTGTTCACTAGCATCTTTATCTAAATGCAGTTTAACACCCGTTACTTGGGCATGTGACTTTACCTTGTCAAGCTCAGTTTTGGACATGCCTAGCGGCTTGGTGAAGTCATTGCGAAAGCGGTCCCTCGGCTGGGCGTTGAAAGGAAGGCCAGATGGAGGCGGTGGCGCGGCTCTCACCCCAACCGGTGTGTAGAGAGGCTGAGGCGGAATACGGGCTGGCTTGCCCCATCCCAACTTCATTTCAAAGCCCATAACCACTTTACCTACGATACGAAACACGTTTCTGCTCTCAGAATCAGTTTGGGATGAGTTTACAGTCCAAGCACTGGCATGATTGACAGATGGCTGACAAATATGTTCAAAAGTCAGTTTTACCATCAAGAGCAGCCATGGCTTTCTCTGCATCCTTCCTGGTCATAAATGCCACAAAGGCTCTGTTTGAAGGCCTGCCGCGCTCCTCCCCTGTTCTCGGCCACATAATTTTAACACTGGCCAGAGGACCATATTTACTAAACTCTCTGCAGAGCATCTCCTCATTCATCTGCAGAAATAAAACAAAAACAGCATGAGAGATTTAAATCTGCAACACACCATGCCAAAGAGTCAGTGAACTCCTGTACCTTTTGGCTGATGCAGTTAATGTAGAGGTTGGTGGTGATCGGCGCAGTCAGATCGTCGTATAACACTGCATGATGAAACAGAATTGAGGTGAGCATGATTTGGAGCATGGCAAAATATTCTACATAAAAGAAAAAAAGGGCTGATGCTGAAGTTGAGCTCTAACTTGATCGTCCAGATAACGGTAAGTCCACATCTCCTCCTCCTCCTCCTCCCCCTCCTTCTCCACCTCCACCAGGGTCACTTTTCTTCCTTTTATGTCTCTCCTCACGCTCTTCTTGTATTCTACATTTATTTGCACACAAAAACAAGCTCATGTGGGTAAAAAGTCTCCACAAAAAAACATACACTAATAAATTACACTGAAACATGATACTGGACATGTTTACAGAACAGACTTACAACTTAAGTTCTTCTTTGAACAGTTCGAGATTACTCTTCTTCTTGTCGTCCACCCTTTTCTTAAATGCCTGTTCAACAAAAAGAAGTCAAGAACAAATCAGAGATGTGGTGAACTGAAAACACATGACCCGACATAGAGTATTAACTTACAGCCTTTTTGCTTTCTGCATACGGTGCTGGTGAGACGTGCGGAGACTGAGATACAGTCGCAAACTTTGTTGCGGGTCGGTACAGCTTACTTTTCTTGACATCTGCTGCATCTTCCTCTGCAAATGATATAAAAACAATCCAAGAGCTGATTCTCCAATTCATCACTTATTCATTAAGGCACATTCAGGAAGCAGGTATTTGTATTTCAGCTGCATATTTGAACAGCTTCTTGTAGAAAACGATAAACAGACTGATTGTGGTTCCAAGAACAACACAAGCTAGCTGGCTGAGTCTAGTCATCGTGATACACTGTATTGGATTTTCTTTTTATAACATAGTGATACTGGATATTTTCATTAAACCATTCAAAAGATATGGGTCCTTACATAAGCAAAATTAGAACAGGTAACATAACGGGGGGGGGGGTTTTTTTTTGTGTGTCATTTTTTCCTATATAATATCCCCCATTAAAATTTTTTTTTTTTTTTTTTTTTTGATAATTTATTTTTTTCTTTTTTTTTTTTTTTTTTTTTTTTTTTTTTTTTTTATTTTTTTAATTTTTTTTTTTGTTTTCTTTTTTTAATTATAGTTGATTTTTTTCTCTTTTTTTTTTTTTCTTTTTTTTTTGTCACTACTTTTTTTTTTTACAACTGGACTACTACTAGTTTTTTATTTTTTTTGTTTCTTTTTTTTTTTTGGGTTTTTAAAAAAAAATTTTTTAAAAATTTTTTAATAAAAAAATTTTTTTTATATGTTTTTTTCTTCCCTTTTCTTTTTCTTGTTAAATAAAAAAAATTTTCTTATAAATTTTTTAGTCCATATCGCCCATCCCTAGTGACATCACATGCAGAAAAGGTTGGATAATACATCTTTATTAAACCATAACATTCAACTAGCAACTCATTTTCATCTGAATTCCTCGAACAAAGATCCTTAAAACCTTGTTGCTCACCTTCAGTGGCATTTACAATTCCTCCATGGACGAAAGTCTTCACTCTGCCTTTCTCGCTGGTGTCAAAGGATGCCAGAAATTCTTCAAAAATTTCTGCTGCTTTCTCTTCTTCCTAGAGTGTCATGCAAACATAAAAGCTATCAATATTATACACCATCTCTAAGAATGCTGTTCTTTGGGTTCTTTCAATTCTTCATTTAACAACTGGTGATTACTTGTATGTATTTATTTTTTCACAAATTTGTATGACTGAAAAAAGTGTCTCATATTTGAAAGAGATGCTCAACAATAAAACCACAGAGCACTTATCTGCTACTGAAACAACCAAAAGCCTCCATACCTTTTTCTTTCGCTTGTCTTTATCTTTTTTTGAGAGCGTTTTCAGTGGAGTGGCTGGTTTTCCCTTTCTATCTGCCATTCTCGAACTACAAAGGATAAATAAGCAGATAAATAAAATGTCTTTCCATTGGTACTCAGAAGCAAACATAAGAGCCAGATTGTGCTTGTATGATGCGCAGTTAAGCAGAAAAATTGCAGGGGCCAAATGTATTTGAGTAACAGGTTTATTCTTGATTAAGATAACATAAACAAGCTGCAACAGACAATAAAACATTGTACTAAAACACTAACTAAAAGTATCTATTAAAAAGATCCCCCCCCTTTTCTTTAAAATAAAGTGCCATGTCCAAAATGATTCTCCATCTTTCTCAAATCAAATCTAGAGACAGCATTTGCAGAGATCCGTGAAAAAGAGAGCATCACTGCGATTTAGAAGGAATAAAATCAGTCAGACTGAGGAAAACCCTGGCCTTTGGCAGTAATCGACCCTCAAACAACACAATGTCCACAAACATTCAGCCAAAGTCGTTAATAGTTAGCATCACTCCAGCAGCCCGAAACGCTTCTTTAAATTTAATTCCTAAGGGCAGCCTTTCTTTAATCGTTTATCAAACACATTAAGTAAACAAGGTAAGCAATGGAAACCAACAAACAAAAAACCTCACAACTTGGCTTATTTGAATGCAACAACAAACAATTTCTAGTGGCTCTCCATACTCACTGCTAACTGCTGAAACCTGCTAAGAAGATGCAACAACTCTCTAGAGAGCTGCTAAAAACAAATCATATCACAGCTAAACTTAGTCATAACACTCCACAAATATAATACTGTTAACTACAACCCACGGCTTGTTTTAGTTCATTTAAACCACAAATGTTTTTTGTTTGTTAAAATTAGGCCTGGACTGAAATGTTGACCATCACTTAGCTAACGTTAGCTAGCATCAATGTTAAGCTTGGCTACCTATCGCTTCAGTATAAAAAAAGTGAGCGAACCTAAGGATTTAGTAATGCTGCATGCAGTTCGCATGTTTTCATTAACCGGGATTCTGTTAATGCAGCTACGTTTGCATACATGTGTATGATCAACGTTAATATCTGCTAACTCTGGATATCCAACAATAGTCTTAGCTAGCTAAGATAACTGTTCCTATTCTGTAACGCCACAATGCACCCACTGACTTCTGACCACGCAGGAAATTATTAAACCACACTGCATGCACGCTGTTCCATACCTTAAGCAAAACTCTATGTATTATGCTATTGCTTCACCATGTTGGTTGCAACCGACAAATCTTTTTTTCTGTCACAACGAACTAGCCAGGATGCGAGAAGACATCCGAGTGGTGCACTACAGTGACGACAGGACGCCTGCTCAGTCCGCACGTCATTTAATGAGTCTGTCTTCAGTTTGCGTTCATATTCATGAGAGAAATGTACTCCCTTTAGGTTTTAAAGTAAATTAAAACCTTTCATCTTGCTTCAAATATTTGCGTTGTTCACTAGTTGGAAGGCTTTCTGAAGTTACTCACTTCAGACTTTCCCTAAAGTTTTTGCAATTAATAGATTTTAAGAGTTCTTGCATTGCACAGTTGATCTTTTTAAAAATGTTGGACCTATATTAACTAGATAAAGTGGCACAGTGAAATAAAGGGGGATAAAATAAATGGTTTTGAACAGTACAGGAGTGTGCATCATAGATCTGCACAAGACTGGACATGTTGGTGAGTTTTCATTCATATTCTCTTTTAAGAGTCAAGTTCAAGGCCAAGAAGAGCTGTCTCTTTACTTAGAACTGATCTGGAGCCTCTGTGGCTAATTAAGAAGATGCTGCACAAATTTTGAGACATAATGGCTAATTCTTCACACCTGCTAAACAACAGTGAAAAAACAAGCGTGTTCAGTCAGAGGCTTCTTCAAGAAGCTACAAGACAAAAAGACACAGACATCCAGACTGCCAACAGCCTAAAACCTATGGCAACATTCTAATTTCTCTTCAGGGGATTTCTCAAGCATTTTCTTTTCATTTAATTTGATACAACCACAAGAACAACCACAATATTGCTTGAGTGATAACATTAACAAGGTTGTGACAATCACAAATAGTCAGTGAGACACCTCAGTATGCACTATACAGATCTTCCTGTATTCCTCATGGCTAAAAGGACAATGATTTAAAAAAAAAAAAAAAAAAAAAAAACTTGTTTCTTTGATCTGAAAAAGCTAATCAAGTGACATTAGACTAAAAATCTTTTTATTGGTTACTGAATGTAAGTTTGGTTAAGAAAAAGTTAAGACAATGATATCTGAGCTGCTCAGTGGGAAAATAGACTCAAAAAGTATCAAACTGCATTTGTTAGGTCTGTTTGGTCCAACCAAAGGCAATACTGACTTTAACAGTGTAGGAGATGGATATTTGTGCTGATCCAAGGACATTTTTGCACTCATATAACACAAGAAAATGAAATGGCACCAGACATAACTTTCATAGCTTAGAAGAAGCTTTTAGTGAATGCTTTGGCTGTAGCTCCAGACTGCCTTCAGCTGTATGCTTCCTATAAACTGCAAATAAGCAAGACTATTAACCTAAAAATACATTCAACTTAAAATAAAAAGTATGGCCTATCTGTTGTATTACTTAAGTAGGCTACTGTCATTTAGATGGATGTAGCATCACATGCCACTCAGTATTGTTCAATTATCTCAGTGATAACTTTTTCTTTATTTTTCCTTATCAATGAAAGACTCATAGCTGTTAAGCTGTTACCTGCTTGGTATTGGGAGCCAGATATAAGAGATTAATATATGGTTCGCTTTACAGATCAGCTCCTGCGCTGCACTGGCTCCCCTGCAGTAATAGGGGGTTATTACCAGGTGAAAAAAGGGGGTAAAAGCCTAAAATGGCTACCATACCCTCTTCATCATCACCATCAGCACCAGCGGTAGTACCACATCACAAGCCCAACCCCTAGCGTCCGTCCCCGGAATGCACCCTGTATGCGCATGGGCGGAGAAACTGCCGCTGTGCGCTGTTATTATTCTTAGTGTAATTTCTTTTTTTTTACGAAAATGGCGACTGGTCAGGGAGGTGTGGGAGCTGTCAGCGCTCTACAAAGCCATCACTACCCTAGCGGACCTCACTGGAGCCCCGGCATCAGCCAGTACCAGCACCAGCAGCAGCACCTCACGGCCCGCAGCCTGGACCGGGCTCTGGAGGATGCCGTGTGCTCGGGGATCCTGAACCTGAGCGGAAGGAAGCTGAGGGAGTACCCGGGGATGAGCTACGATCTGACCGATACGACACAAGCAGGTGGGTGGCTGTGCGTGTGTAAGAGAGAGGTTCATAAAGAAATGTGTCCACGGAGTAAGACGCGGTACATGCAGCATGCTCGCATTGTGCAAGACTCCGTCTTGGTTTTGTGGAGAGGGGCGCAGCAACGTGTGTGACAGTATTTAAAGGGATGAAGCGGCCACTGGGCTGACTTCTGCAAATGCACCACATCCTGGTTGTAATTACAGTTCACCGTGACTCATATTTCATACCACTTTACTGCACAAGGGGGCTCGGCTGCTGTTGTGTGGCTGTGTTGGTCGACGCCAGTAGCTTGTAGTCGCCCCTCTGGAGACGCATGAATGAGACGGCAGGCGCACCCAGGCAGGCGCTGTGCAGAGGTTTGCTCAGCGAGCTGCAGAAGATTTGGCGCTTTGGTCGCTGAAGCACAATATGAATGAACCTTTAGGCCAAACGAGCAAATGATTTCTCTCTGAATATTATTTTGGGTGATACGGTTTCTGTGGCTTTTCTTTCTCTCTCTCTTCTTATTTTCGGCAGACAAAAGATGCAGGGATGATTGCAGCCTCACCCCCTGGCTGCCTGCTTGGTTATCTGCTCATATAGTTTATAACCTATCAGACAGGAGGAAGACTGTCTGATTTGGTTTCGTCTGTTAGATTCCTGCTTCGCTGGATTTTGGACTTGTATTTTAATGGATTCTGTTCAAAGGGTGACCTTAGTTTGCAGTCAGGTCAGTCAGTAGGTCAGTCACGTCCTCTGAAGACTGACTTATCAGGGCGGGTCATACATACTAAGTTTGACACTACATTGTGTACATTTCACACATTATCAAACAGTACAGATAGTAAAAAAAATTGTCATTAAAACCTTGTGCAGGCAGGGAAGCATTTACAGAAGATTTAGACATTTAAATCCTTTTCTAATTTTTTTTTTAAAAAAAAAGCTTTTTATATTTACTGATTAAAAAATCATGGTGAAAGTGGTTCATTCTCAGTCATTATTCTAGAGGTTGCTGAATCTCAGAGTAATAGTGCTCTCCTCTGATGTGTCCACGTGCCATATGGCAGCAGTTTATCATGACCAGACTAGTTTGATTTAAAGCCCTTTACCCAAGGGTGTCTATCCTGGCAGGTGCTTCCAGGAATAATGTAACAATGTTTGTAATAGCTAATAAATGTACATAATAGATACTGATTAACATGGCCTCAGCCCCTGGAGGTCAATCATGGCCTGATAAAAGTTTGTCTGACATTAAGCTGTTTCTTTATACCAATTCATATAGTTAATAAAATGTTGACAGCCCCATTCCATGAAATTTGGAACACTGTATAAAATGTGAATTGAAAACAAAATGCAACCATTTGCAGATTTCATGAACCTATATTTCATTCCAAGTAGAACATAACCAGCTCATCAGAAGTTGAAGGTAAATCATTCAATATTTCATAGAAAATATTAGCTAATTTTGAATTTGATGGTAGCAACACATCTCAAGAAAGTAGGGACAGAAGTAACTAAAGGCTGGAAAAGTAATTGGCACAAAAAACAAAACAAAAAACAAAAAAAAAAACAACTGGAGGAGTATTTGAAAACTAATTAGGTCAAATGGCAACAGGTTGTAACATGGCTGGGCATCAAAGGAGCATTTCAGATGCCTTAGGTGGACACAGTCTAGAAGTGTTGCTGTCTTCTCTAGGTCAAAGCTTATTTAAAACCATCTGAGGAAAAGTCTAAAACAGTTTTGTGGTCAGATCAATCAAAACTCAAAGTTGATTTAGGAAACCATGGACACTGTGACCTGTGGACTTAAGGCAAGGCGAGGCAGGTTTATTTGTGTAGCACATTCCACATATAAGACAACTTAAAGTGCCATTCATAAAAAATTAAAAGCATCACAGCAGGGAGCAAAAGAAAGCAGTAGACCAATATTACTAGATTCTGGATTAGCATTTTTCTCAGTGAGTCTTTTGAGACATGTAAAAACTCCACTTACTGACAACAAATGCATGAACAAGTTTTTCCAAACCATGTTGCGCCATCAGTCTCTGTATTCTGCATTCTTCAGGTGATAAAAGGCTCAAAGTGATACAGAGATTTTACTGGTGAGTAAATGCACATATAAACTCCGACAAATAAGGTGCAGGTTGAAAAAAAAAAAAAGTTGTCCTTTAAGCTTTGTATCCAGTCTAGTCTACCAGAGTCTCCTGATGAGTCAGTAACATAGAGCTGAGCGTCATCAGCATAGTTATATGATAGGATGTTTTGTTTGTTTCTATGAATTGAGCACATGGGAGCTTATAGATAGGAGGCCCAAAATAGAGCCTTGGGGAATTCCACAAATCTTCTTTGTTTGAGTGGATCTATAGTTAACAATTAGTGCAAAGTAGTTCCTGTGTTTCAAGTAGAGCTCAGACCAGTTTAGAACTGGACCAGAGATTCCCACCCAATTTTCTTGTTGGTCTCATAGGATGTTATGGTCGAATGTATCAAAAGCAACACTAAGATCTAACAAAACCAAAACTGAATTTCTGCAGGTGTCCGATACATGTTATTCAAGACTTTGACGAGGGCAGTTTCAGGACTGTGGTGGGGTGGAAAACCAGACTGAAAGACATCAAATAATTGTCAAGTGCTGAAAATCTAGCTGTTATAATTTATGATAGCTGTAAAACATAGAGTAAATAGAAATAACTTTTTAATACTGCTTAAACATTTGAGGCGTGGAAGGGGCCTGTATTTGTAGCTTTCTGTTGGTGTGATCACTGCACTTTTCAGAATTTGTGTGAAACAGTCTGACAAAAAGGAAGTGTTGGCTATTTGCAGAAGGTCAGACGACATGCAACGGAAAACTCTTTTTAAGAAGGTTGTAGGGAGAATGTCAAGAGAGCAGGATGATGGTGACTTTTGTGTATGATATCCTCCAAAGTTATCTGGTTTATGGAAATTAATAGTTCTAGTTGCTAACTGGGACTTTTTAAGAGGAGAGAGGCTTCTGTAGTGCATATTGTGTTGGTAGTTTACAGTACATGTCTGTGACTGGTCCATAAACACAGAAAAGTACATAGATGCCCGTCTAGAGCAACGTCTGCTCCCACCCAGACGTGGTCTGTCTCAGGGAAGGACGTGCATATTTCAGCAAGCCGGTGCTGCATCCATCACAGCAGCAAGACTTTGCAGGAGAAGAGTCCAGGTGCTGAACTGGCCCACCTGCAGTCCAGATCAGTCAGCAATAAAAAACAGGTTCTGGCGCATCATGAAACAAAAATACAACAAAAAAAAATGTCCCAAAACTGTTAATCAACTAGAATTCTGCATCAGACAAGAAAGAGACAACATTCCTCTCAAGGTCCAACAACTAGTATCCTCACTTTCCAGACATTTACAGACAGCTGTTAAAAGAAGAGGGGATGCAACAGCAAACATCACTATGTTCCAACTTTTTTTTTTTGTAGATGTGTTGCAGTCATCAAATTCAAAATGAGTAAATATTTTCAGTGTCTCAGTTTCAGTGTAAATTTTTTTTTACATTCTGATTGGGAATTAGATAGCTATCAGGGCTTATGAGATTTGCATATCTTTGCTTTCAGTTTGTCATGATTTTTTCACAGCTTTACTACTTTATTTCATTCACATTTTATGTGATTATGAAGTCATTGTGTCAAGTCAAATCTTTTGGCTTTCAGGCTTTTTAAAGCATTTGTTAGCTTTAAACACAACTCCACAGACCCACAACATATTTTTCCTGTTAACCTTGAAGTGCTGAAGGCCTGGATATCTTGTGTAGGTTCCTTATCAAGGAGAGAAACTCAATTTAACAGGAAGTTAGGACCAAGTTGTGGTAATAATCCATTTGTCTCTATCTAATTCAAACCTGTCTGTATGTCTGTCAAGATTGTTATGCGTTATCTTGAGTCCATGTTTTGTGACAATCATCATAATCGAGTAAAAGAAAGCACATTTTTCACAACCGTGATCCACTGCTCTAGTAGGAACTGATCCTACAGCAGAAAATGTTTCTGCATTTTCACTTTCTTTTCACATCTACATTTTAGCAGGTTACACTGTAAGTTAAGGGTGTGCCGGGTGGAAGTCACACTTTCAAAATGTGCAAAGAGGGATCAAGCCTTCACAGCACCGTCTGTTACGTCAGCCACAATCTCAGTAGTGCAAAGAAACTGTGTTGCGGTGCAGCATAAAGGGTTTACATTTAGATTTACGGGTTTAACAATACCAAAACAATTAAATTTAACATTAGAACAAGTCTATTTATATTGACTTGACATTTTATTTGCTATTTCTACTATTTTACTTCACTTTTCTTGGACTTTTGGTAAGTTAAACTGGAAATGTGCATCCTCTCAGTTCACCACATCAAAACACCATGACTTTAAAGAACTGAAATCAAAAGTACTGTTCAGTAACATGAAGTTGAGCTTTGCTTTGACATCTGATCATTGTAAGTTGTTGAAAAAGAAGAAATGACTGAGCCCTGTGACATCAGTTTTATGAGCTCGTGGAATTAAATGTCTGTTGAATCCATCCCTTCATGTTTTAATTGCATCAAATTCTGTTGCCAATTTTAGAAAACAGCAGTTTCTAGTGAGTAGCCACCATATGACCACTGATCATAGCGCAGTAGGAGCAGAGAGGTCTGCTAACACAAAGGTGTCTGTTTGGATTCTGCGGCTCACAGTTTGTCTCCAGTCAGTTTGTTTTCCCATGAGAAAATGCACGAGCCTCGTGACTCTGCTCTGACCTTGTGCACTGGAGAGTGAGAGCAGCGCTCCAACCTGGGCAGACGATCAGGTTCAGATCCCAGCATGCCCCCACCTGCCATTACCCTCCCCCCCCAAGGGTATACACAGTATGGTTATAACATCTAAGAATGTCAGATACTTGGTTCTTGCCCTTGTGAGGAGACCGTCCGTCAAGTGTTAACCTTACAAAGAATGTGGTGACAGGACAGTGAGATTTACTCTGCTCAAGTCAAACAATATAACATGCGATGTACGTTTTTCCACCTGTTTCAACAACAGTAACTCTGGTTAGTAAACTGCAAATGTTTGGTCTGGTTATCAAACTCTTCTTCCACATCTTTATTTTATTAGTATTCTGTTTGATGACACATTCTTGTCGTCGTCAGTATTATTTAGAAGTCCAAATATTAATAAACCATTCACATAAGATACAAGAATGTGCAATAAGCTGCACACTTCTCAGCTTTGGTACAGTCATATGAAGGCAAAACAAACAAAATCACAATCTCCTACATGACCCACATCTTTAAATATGCTGTAAATAAACCAGGATGTCCTTTTGAAATCCTGATAATATTTTCATTCAATGCAACAACTTCACCACACTTTTCTGTAAAGCTGTGTACAATCATACATAACAATAGCGCCTCACATTCTGATATGTGTATATACTGGGAGTGCCAAAAAGCTACGTAGTGTAAGGAAGACCGACTCATTCTACATGGCGCCCAGAAACCTGACAGTTAAAAACACAACACAGTAATTAGGGATGTGCGATATGTTATTGTGTTCAATATATCGTCAAAGTAATTTCCCATGGTAATAATTTCTCATCTCGCAATAAAACGATAAATTCAATATATCAGGTTGTATTTACAGTTCATTTAGAGTTATTTTTTACTGTTTGCACCCTTTAAATAAATGTCAAATTTGTTTTCATATTTCAGACTTACAGTTTTGTAATACAGGTGTAGCTACTACTTGAACTTAATTGATGTAGTTCAGTAGCTTCTAGTATTATTTTATGGCTCAAGACAGAATGTACTGTAGATTTATAATACAAAAGATTAGGCTGACATTTTTATTCGTCGCTTATCGTTATCATGATAAAAAACAGAGGTTATTGTGATACATAATTTAGTCCATATCGCCCATTCCTAACAGTAATGTGCTCATATTTTCACTTTGAGATACTACGTCATTATTTTAGGATATACCACATACTTGTTTTGAGTCATTTAAGCATAATTTTGACTAATATTTTAACAGTGCTGCAAAAATAGATAGATCATTTATTTCGAACATGTAAAAACCAAAAATGATCATACATTAATGAACTGACAATAATGAAAAAAGAAAGAAGTAAAGGTCTGCACATCAAAATTAATTTTTGTGCATTTCACAACAAAAACAATTCTTTCTTTTTTCTTTTTTTTATTTATTCATTTAGTTTTTGCCATCATCATATGAAGCTGGAAAAAAAAGAAAAGAAAATCACATTCCAGTGTAGCGGGTTTCCTTCCTTAGGGTTCTTTTAAAATGTTCCCCTGCATGCTGAGACAAGATGCATGCATTCATTATAACAGGGAAGCTTTATCTGAATGATACAGTGCTGTTGTTTAAAATAAAACTATTTCTTAATGATAATATGAAAATAAGAAGTTTAATCATGTTGATTCAAAATAAATATATCCTTGCTGATCATGCTCCTCTGGCCAGAAGAATCCTGTACAGAGGCTGGAAGATGTTGCTCATTATGGAACAAGGAGTTTGTGTCTTTTTCCTCATCTACTTCATGAACAGTAGAGTGCCCAAGCTCTCTCACTTAGCCAGCAGTGGGGATAGGTTTATTCAGGTTTTTTGGAGTTCATTTTGTTTTGGCCCCAGCAGGCCGCTGTATAGAAAGTGACCCTGGCCACGTGAGACTCATAAACCACGTCCAGCATGGTGCTGCATACATAGAGGGACTGAGGCCTGTGCAGGGAAAAAAGCCACCCCCTCTCATCCCTGCAGCGAGTTCTGATTGAATCCAGTTTGCTGTCTTAAGTAAACTCTCAGGATGTTACAAATAAAATTTCCAGAAGCGACATGATGATCATGGAATAGTTGTTTGGGTTTCTTATGAATTCTTCCTGGAGATTTGGAGACGCAACATGAAGCTTTTGTCGAGGAAATTGAGTCTCATGTAGCTTCACAAAACACTTCTGATAGAATGTTGGAAGATTGTTGAAAGAAGAAATACACAATAGTGAGCTTCAAATTAGCCCTGGGCAAAACATTAAACCAAATATTTAAGCTCTTTTGCTATCATACGCCAAAGGGTCGGTTTTTATGACTGATTCTCATTATCAGTCATCTGAATGGTGCCAGCTGCAGACTAAAAAGCAGTTGCATTTCTCATGTTATAGCTGTATTTAATTCTGAACAGCTAAAAACCAAAGCATTAAAGTCATGATGATAGCAGAAGTTACTTGATCATTAGTTGTATAAATACCAAATGTTTTGCATGCATATTTGGAAAATGACTCAACATTATTATCTTTACCATAGATTTTAACAGGCAGGGCATAAAACTTCATTTATATTGTGAAAATATGTAAAATTGACCACTTCAGAATCCTTCAAGTACAATTACAGAGAAGTTGAGACACAGTTTAAAATGAATAAAAACAGAACATGATGGATCCCAAATCTCATAAACCAGCATTTTATTCAAAATACAACATATCAAATGATAAAAATAAGACATTTAACTTTGAACCATTGAACCTCTGGGAACTGAGCACACCAGTTGTTGGACCTTAGGAGGAGGAATGTTGTCATTCTTGTCCACAGACAGCTTGATTTACTGAAATATATAAGGCTGTCCATGAAAAAGACATCACATGGATGAGACCTCTAAAACTTGTATTTACCTTTCAGCATCAATGGTGCCTTTCCAGATGTGCAAGTTTCCTGTTGTCCAAGCACTGATGCAGCCCCTTATCGTCAGAGGTGCAGACTGTTGTGCTGATAGCAATCTATAATCTTTAGCAACCTGATAGCAGTACATGATTTCCAAAAATAATTAAATATTTCAATTTACCTGATTTCCACTTTGCTTCAACTCATTTTAACAGAGCTGTGGCCCAGAGAAGACCGCAGTGTTCCTGGATCATGTTCACATATGGCTTCTTCTTTGCATGAAAGAGCTTTAACCTGCATTTGTGCACAGCGAACTGTGATCACAGACAATGATTTCTGGAACAGTTCCTGAGCTCATGCCGTGATTTCCAGTAGAGAACCATTCTTGTTTTAGTGGGCATTCATATTGATTTTCATCCCTTTCACACAGACATCTCCAGACTCTCTGATTCCTTTGATGATATTATGCACTGAAGATGATAAAATATTTAAAATCTTGGCTATTTTATGTCAAGGAACATCATTTTGAAATTTCTGGAAAACGTGTGTTCTTTTTCCATTAACTTGCTGAACCTCTATCCATCTTTATTTGTGGACTTTGCTCTTTTTCTATGTAATCACTGACATGTCGTCATTTAACCTCGTTATTTACAGTTTGCCTCTGCCTTACATAATTTTGAAACCTGATTTATTTTGATCAGAAATTCATCATATACTGCAGCTTTTATGTGAAGTTGTGTATCATGTGTCCAACTGCAGGCTCTGTTTTGTTGGAAACAGTGTGGGATTTGACTCAATGTGGTCAGGAGCTCAAATTAAGGCTTTAAATGTGGATATATGAGGAAAGCCAAAAAACAAAGTTGAATGGTTTTATGGACATTAGTATTTTATGTCTGCTCTGAATGAGTCTGTCTGCATCTAGTCTGTAAGGAGTCAGTGAGTGCATCACTTTTAAAGCATTAGCAATGTATTTTAAAAAGCATATCTGATTAGGGATATGTAGTTTCTGCATGAGGGCAATAAGTGGGCTACACTTGGACCAAATTGATGTCCGACTGTGATAACAAGCACTCACAGACATCCACCCACAAGTTGCAGAGCAAATACAGCTAATTCCTCTGATAAAACATCACACAGACCTTTCAGCTTTGCCAGTCAGTAAAACAATTCTACTTGTGATTGGTGGAGCTTCACATCAGACCACACCCAAAACATGCTGGGCAGACATCACGGCCACATCTGCTGCAGGCTGCTCCAGAACTTAGCAGGATGTGTAGATTTTGCTGTGTCACATGAAGATCAAACATCATCTGCTTTAGAGGAAAAAAATGAATGAATATATTTGCCTAGAGCAGTGGAGCCTTGATGGAGTGCTCCTCCGCCTAGCAGGCCTCATCCTGTGGGAGCTCTAGGCAACCAGCAGGTGGATTACAGACCCGCTGTGGCCTGCAGATGGTGCACGGTCTGGGGAGGAGGAGGGAAAAAGAGATGGAGATGGACAGGCATACAAAGACTGCCTCCGACCCCCTCCTCCCTATCTCTGTATCATCGACCCTCGTGATTCTGCTATGTAAGAATCCCCAGTTGTGGAACGGGATGGATGGATGGAGAGAGGTGGGGGAATTGTGCGTGTACAGCTGGGGTACACCATCAAGAGCCAAGCCTTAGGGACTGGCAGAATTTACTCTTAATGGAGAACCAGTAAACCCTGTGACCTCAGCTTTGGTCTTTCCCCATGTGGTCATTTCTGTTTCCCTTAATGTCTCAACTTCTTATCCCTTTGTGCTACTGACTGTCTCAGGGTTTGCCTCCCACTTCTGTTTACTGGCAAAAGCTCCTCCAGCGAGGGCCTGTCATGGCTGCTGTTGGTCTTTTATGACTTGTCAGCTATAGGAGCATATTCAAAGCCTGAGAGCTCACATACAGTTTTTCTCTTATGTTGGTAATTTGTATCTTTAGGGAATAGAGTGAAAATGTGTTAAAAATCCAAACAGAATTAAAAACTAGCTGATATACAGTGTCTATTCTCATCCATCCATAAAAAAATATAACCCCTTGGGAGCAGGTCAGTGAGTGATTGCTTTAAATGAGGCCCATATAGCCTAATAAAGAGTGGTTGTGACATGTAATTGCTTCTATTAAGGGGATGAAGGTGCAACAGTGTTTGCTTTTCCTGCTGAGGACGGGGCATTGGGGAGGAGGATGGAATAATTGAAAGCTCTCTGTTTATCTTGGTCTGTGCAGCTCCACACCAAGGCCTCTAATTATCCCATCAGCCAGAGATAATGCAGAAAACAGGACTGCACGCACACACGGACACACATTTTTCCAGAACTTAATCAATAAGTATCTGAAGGTCAGTACAAGGTAGCATCAACATTTCTTGTTTCACAGGTGCTTTGTTTTATAATTTACAGGCGAGGAATGTAAGGAACTCATATTTTTCTGAGATCACTAAAAACGTGCCATTGTGCTCAGGCCTTATTTGCCACAGTCAGCAGGCTAACCAACCCTTCTGTGTCAGTAACATCTGAACTCTATGCCATTAATGCCTGCAATGACTTGCCTAAAATATTAGGCAACAGTTCGTTCATCTACAGCAGGTTCATGTCATGCGCTGTGTAACTGAATCTAAACACCATGGTAGTTTAATGCCAAACAAAGATCTTACGTTAACTGAACTCCTCCTCTTGCTGTTTGGACATCCTGCCCACTGGTTTTCTCTGAAAGGTCTCAAAGACTTTGGAGTCAAATCTGCTACAGATTGTGAACTCGTCTTTTTTAAAAAATGTTTTTAATTTCAAATCATGCTTTTATTATTTTCCTTTTTAATTTACAGTATTCTTTTCTTTTACATCCCCCTGTAGTGCTTTAAATGTTTTATGTAAAGCTCTTTCAATTGTCCTGTACATGTTATGTACTATATACAAAATGTGCCTTGCCTTCTGTTTGGGTAGGTGCTGCTCTTGTCAGGGTTTGTTGAACAGAAAACAAGGAAGCAGTGGAAAGATGGTATGAATATGTGCACTGACATGCTTGTTCGTGGAAATGTTTTGGGAGAGTGATTCAGCAACCGGAGAAATGGTGTGTTGTAATTCAGACTGCAGAAAATGTAGGTCCTCCCCCAAAAAAAAGAAAAAAAAAGAAGAAGAAGCAAAGCCCTAGATCAGTATTAGGATGGTCTAGACTGAAATTTCTGGAAATTTATGCATTAAAAATGACTTGAACTAAGTGTAGGAAATACTAAAAATGCTGAATGGGGTCAGAGACTTCAGTAATGACCTAAACCATCAGTATCTGTGGGAATGAGCTCCTTTACTTTGATCTTCTGGTTAAGAGAGCCAGAAAACTGATTATTTTATGATATGAAGATGCAAATGTAAAGCTGCACTTGTTTACATTGACTGGAGGAGAGGTTAGATTAATGTTCCTGCTGCTAAATAAAGTCACCCATTCTGAATGATTGGAGGAAGGGTTCAGATGATGGGTTTGGACTAGATTTGTCTAAATGCAATGATCATATACATATATACAGTATATATATATATATATATATATATATATATATATATACATATATATATATGTGTGTGTGTGTATGTATATTAGGGATGCATGATATTGGAATTTTGTCCAATATATGATATGCCGATATTTTAAAATTCATGTGGCCGATAACCGATATTGATGCCGATATTAAAACTAAAATAAATAAGCAGTCATTTCAAATAGCAGTTTTGTTAACCGTTTCCGACACTTTGATAAATAGGGGTGGGAAAAAATATCTATACACTGAAATTTCGCCATATTTTCACAAGCCGATATCAAATCAATATTCAAAAAGGCGTTATCCATCAATCTTACTTACGAAATCTCGCGAGATTTCATCGTTCTGTTGCAAATTCTCACAATATTTCATGAATTCTCACAAGATTTCTTAACAGAACGATGAAATATTGCGAGATTTTGTTGGTAAAATAGATAAATACCGCGTTTTTAAATGTCAATATGATTTCAGCATATGAAAATATCGCGAAATGTTTGTGAATTCTTTTTATTTTGTAACAGATTGATGAAATATCCTGAGATTTTGTAACGGAACGATGAAATATTGCGAGATTTCATTAGTAAAAGAGATCGATACAGCGTTTTTAAATGTCAATATGATATCAGCGTATGAAAACATTGCAATGTTTCAGTGTATCAATATTTTTCCCACCCCCTATATTCTTTTTAAAGAAGTAGGGGGCAGTATCGGTAGAAGTAGTACCGATAGGGGGCTGATTATATCGTGCATCCCTATATATATATATATATATATATATATATATATATATGCATACATATAGTACAGTATATGCAACACCCCTGCTAACTCTATCCATGTGGATTAGTTTGTGTGGGCCAGTTGAGTCCACACTTTTGGAGCTCGATCCCTATTGAATAAATGCATGAATGAATCAGTGGATGAATGAAATAATCAATAAGTACTGATTACAACTGTAACACATAAGCAGCTCAGCATCATTTTAATTCTGGAATTAGCTTTTAGCTGGAGCTTCATTGTTAATCAGAATGACTTCACCAAATAATTTGGATAGCATCACTCCCTTGGTAATATATAGTAAGAAAAAAATGCTCTTTTTACCGTTAACATCACGCATGCTATACCTACAAAATATGTTTTCCCATAGTGTTACGTAACCTTTTAACATTAGCTTTAAACTGGGAACATGAAGCTTTTGAGTTTCACAGAAAAATCCAGAAATTAGGATTCCCCATTACAAGCACAGCCTAAGGTTGCTGTACTGTATATCAAGTTGCTTTCTTAGAATTTTTATCTGAAATGTCTTTGAAAACGTTGAAAACACTCAGAAAGATCAACTTGTTTAAGTAACATGAAATATTCAGTGACATAGCAGAACTGCCAATTTTCTCTACAAAAAGCAAGAAATATCTAAAGATTTTTAACAAAAGAAATAATGTGATATGTCTTCTATTTGTACCAAATCTAAATCCATTACTGTGCCACTCCCAGGTCGATGTTGGAAACCCTGAGGCATTACAATGCCAGTAGCAATTAGATGTCCAGAGCAAGACTGGTGTAATTTTAGACCATTGTTCGATGGAAAGACATGTTACCCACTTCTCTGACAGGGAAATGTATTGATCGGTCTTTCAAATCTACAACCTCTCATTCTAAAAGCAAACACAATGGATGATCTAGACCTTGAAATAATTATTACCAGTAAGTTGCCTTTGTTTGTATAAAGTGGATGTAGTTCATTAGTTTCTATTTCTCCTCCTTGCAGATCTTTCCAAGAATCGTCTCACAGAAATCCCCCCAGAAGTCTGTCTGTTTGCCCCCCTCGAGTCACTCAACCTCTACCACAACTGCATCAAATGCATCCCAGAAGCCATTATAAATCTACAGATGCTGACTTATCTTGACATCAGGTAAAGTATTGCTAGCTCCATTTGGGTCATGTTCCCTAATTTTGTTATATACATTCAGCAAAAGTAAAGGTTCCTGCATTTTCAATGCCTTATCTCTGAAGAGATGCTTGTTCCCCTTTCAGTCTGCTACCAGCACAAAAAAAGAAATCACATGAAAGAGACGCATTTCCTCTCTTGCTGAAACTCAATTCCCAATCCCTCTGTATGGTGTTTTAAATGTAGGCCAATGTTTTATCTTCCTCTGCAGTCGAAATCTCCTGTCAGTTTTGCCAAAATACCTGTTCAACCTCCCCCTCAAAGTTCTGCTCGTGAGCAACAACAAACTCGTGTCCATCCCTGAAGAGATTGGGAAGGCCAAAGAGTTGATGGAACTGGTGAGCACTGTGCATGCACCAGTGTATGTAACCATACGCTTATTTGCAGCCTGAGTAACACCATTTTCTTCCCATTTCAGGATGTGAGCTGCAATGAAATCCAGGTCCTGCCATCCCAGGTAGGGAGGCTCCAAGCTTTACGAGAGCTTAACATCAGGAAGAATTGTCTTCACATGCTGCCTGAGGGTTAGTCTTTTTACAATTTTCCTCTGTTTGCCTTTCACTTCGCTCTTTGATAATATCACATCATTCATGTCAGATGATATGTCATGAACAACACTTCTCTGGATTAAATCTTCTGTGTTACCAGTTATTCTTACCTGTATCCATAACATCTATATTTAATTTTGTGAATGAGATTATACAAAATTATATGTATGAATAACCGAGCTGCAAGCTGAGTTTGAGTAGTGTTCCAAAGTCATGCAAAAAAAAAAAAAGAATATAAAAAATGAAATGAAACTTGCAGAGGCAGCATTTAGTTATTAAGCTTCTCATTTTCTGTGTTTTAATCAGACTAAATGAAAATTGAATAATGTCACACAATTATATATTTAGATGCAAAACCTCTTTCTCTCCTTTCTTTTGCCCCCACCCCCCTTGTCAGGTCCAACATAAATTTGTAAATTCAGCTGTAAACTAATTTGAAAATAAAGCATAATGTTTAAATATCAAGAGGAGTTTTCCTGTATATCCCTAAAGCTCTTCTTGGCAAATAAATTTGTTTGTCAAAACACAGCAGCCAGATCACTATTCTGCTTGCTATGATGCTGGACAGGATAAATTAAAATGATAATAATAATAATATACACACACAATAAATAATAATAATAATAAAATAATAATAATAATAATAATAATAATAATAATAATAATAATAATAATGATTATTGTTATTATTATTATGACACAATGACTGAGAGGTTAGAAAGAAAAAAAAAAAAAAAAGAAATATGACAAATGCATTACAAATAGTTTTAAAATATCTTTACCGGGGGAAAGATCCTTTTGAGTAGCATTGTGGAAACTTTGGAATCTAAAGTTTTGGTACCTTATCCATTCAGTTTACAAATATTTTAGAATATATCGGTTTATCTTAAAGCAAACAAGTTTCTTAGAAGGGTTTTAAGCTGTATAACTGCTTAAAACTGATTTAAAAAAAGAGTGCAACAACACATGTATTCGTATCGAATCGCTCAGTACAGGTGTGTACCAAATCATGGGCACTGTATGAAACAATACAGAACTTTGATTTATTTCATAAACTTGTCTTCTTATGAGCTCGGTGTTGAAAGCTCAGTGGATTCGGATCATTCAGATCTGGTGTTTGGAATTACTTTGGTTTTCATGTAAAGTATAACCCCGATGGTGCGTGCTGTGGACAAAAGCACAGCAGATAAAAATTACATTAAAATTGTTTTTTTGTATTGAAAAAGTATTGAACCGTGACACTAAGTGCCGAACTGAACTGTGAATTTTTTGTATGGTTGTGCCCTTCATGATTAAGTGCTGCAGTTCTTTAACCTTCTATGACCTGAAACATACAGTAAGGGTTCTTTAACCTTTGTCATTTGTCATTTATTTATTTGAAAGGGACAATGCATATTAATGAACATAAAATGTAAATATGCAGGATTATAGCAAAGCTAAATCTTTTTAGCTTTGCAGTAATGCACATACTCCATCAACATTTTAAGGGCATGCACGCTGTTTAATTAGAAGAAATGAATAAACATGAGGGCAGTCAGTTATTTACTAGCTTACAGAAACTGAAGATTTAACCTCTCAAATGCTTTTTTTTTCATATCATGTTCATATTCCCTCAGAGGCAGATGGAAAAATAGTGGGGGGTTTATAGTTTTCCAAAATGCTTGGGTTTTAGAAGGTTGTTAAAAAACATAACAGAAGCTGTTTCTTTATATTCATCTCATTTGTACTTCCAGAGCTGGCTGACCTGCCCCTCATCCGTCTCGACTTCTCCTGCAATAAAATCACAGAAATTCCTCCAGCTTACAGGAAACTCAGGCAGCTGCAAACCATCATCCTAGACAACAATCCTATGCAGTCTCCACCTGCACAAGTAAGCACATTTATTACTATATGCTTGTATTTGACATCCTCACATTCGAGTGAAGCTGGTTCAGCTGCACCACCTAGTGGATGAAAGGATGTATTTTTTCCAGTGGAAGTTACAACTCAGACGTCTGAGATACCTTATGCATGGTTATATATTCCAGATATGTTTGAAGGGAAAAGTGCATATATTCAAGTACCTGAACATCCAAGCCTGCCGAATGGACAAGAAACCAGACACCCTTGATCTCCCCTCCCTCAGCAAACGTTGCCTTCCACAGCCTCTCACAGACAGGTAAGGAGGGACACATTTACCAAGTTCTGTTCTGATGTCATGACGTGAAGCATAATCTCTCTGTTTATCACTTGTGCTCCTTAATCTTAATTACCTCTTTGTGTTTGGAATATTGTTTCATGTTACACATCTACATCTGTTTTCCATTTTCTTAAATATGTAATACACAAATTATTTCACATATTTCCAGCATGGAAGATTTTTATCCCAGTAAGAATCACGGGCCTGACTCTGGAATCGGTAGTGACAATGGTGACAAGAGGCTGTCTACAACTGAGGTCAGAGTTCAAACACACTGCTCTCAAAGATAAAGCTGCCAGGAGTATGACTAAAGCAGATGTGTACAACCTGCAGAATCTTCCTCCCAGTTCACTGTTACGCAACGTTTAACTGAAGTTGTTTGCCACAAAGTATCAGGTCTGCCCTGTTCTTTGTAAATCTAACAAGTGAAAAGACTTTTCAGTTCAGAGGATAGCAACCTACCAGGTGATAAGATAGACCTTGGTGAGTTGAAATTCTGGCTCAGAGCAATAGTCTGTGGGTTAAAGTTTGCAGACTGTGGTTAAGAAAAAAACGTGGTTAGAGCTCACAAATGAAACCACATGAAAAGTAGTGCATAAAATAAGCATGGTATTTCTGCATGGAGTGAATGCCACCTGGGTACAAGGATAGACCTGGTAACTGTAGTGTGTGTGTGTGTGTAGGTGTTTAATCTGAGCTGATAGTGTTGATTGACAGATTTAATGAGTTGGGATGGCAGCAGAGGTTATAGTGGAAATCTACAGCCTCAAACCACTTGTGCATGTTTGTTCTACATGTACCTACAACACATCCAATTTCCCACGTGTCAGTGGGATAACACTGGAGATTTGCACTGGTATTTGATTATGTCAAGTTCAGCAGAATGTTTGGTTAGGTGTTTAGAAGAATAAATCTAACTCTCAAAAATATATCTGGTGGAAAGAAAACAACAGTTGCTTCATTACTGTAGGCTGCAATACTTTGTCTGGTTTTGTTTTCCCCTTTGTGAGTCTGTACATGTATAAGTGAGTGTGTGTGTGGTTCCAGAAACAAGCACCAACTACCACAAAGCAATTTTGAGTACTTTGACAGGCAGTTAAATGTCTTTATGGATGTCTGTGCACAGACTTGATGATTCGCTGGCCTCATTTCTGTCTGTAGTTGACATCATGATGGAGGCTTTCAATTCTTCTGACTCTTTGCCTCTCCTGCAGCCCTCAGATGATGACACCATCAGCCTCCACTCACAAGTTTCAGAAACAGCTCGTGCTGATGCCCTTTCCCTTCTCTCCAAAATGGACTCTTGCAAAGGTTACCGACAATAAGTATCAAATATTCCCTTTGAACGCAATAACAGAGACACGGGGTTGTTGAATGAAGTGCCTAAAATGTGACAGTTAAGTGATGAACGCGGATGCTTCCTCCCTCTATCAGATCAGGATCTCTATGACTTTATAGAGCCCAACCCCAACGAGGATCCTGCTCTGTCAGAGTGTGATGGACAGCAAAGCAGTCACGTGTCCTGTATAAAGGTATCTGTCTGTAAAACGATAACCTCAATTAAGTATGGGAAAATATTAAAGGCATAACATGGAGGAGAAAGTTGGTCCTTACATGGTGTGTGTCTGTGTGTGTTTTAGGAACTGGAGAAAGTTCTTAGCATGTCTCAACAATGCAAAGATAAAGACAGCTGGAAGGAGGAGTCAGGGTGAGTTCATGTCAGCGAAGCAGATTATCAACTTACCTCAGGGTGGAACATCTTGTGCTCAACACTTCAAAAAATGCACCATTTATTTGCTAATCGCAATTGTGGCAACATGCATACAAATAATATTTGCATAAAGGCTTGCAAGAAAAACTTTGTGAAAATTTGGGGCTCCCTGTTTCCACATTTCAACGAGTTACTGGGTAGGGCTGCAAAATGTTATGGATGAGCCAAACAGTTGTCATGGATGTCAACAACAGTGTGGTGTAAAGTGTGAATGGAGACACTGTGCAGCTGCTGCTGTGCTGTGTTGTGACATTTAGTGATTGATGGCCCTCTACATATATAACTCAGCTTTGTTATTTTATCATTAATCCTAATCAAAACTGTTTGTACAAACCTGTTTCCAAAAAAGGATACTGTTTTAAAATAGAGTCAAATAAATTGCAAACTATTTAAACCCTGCAATTACATGGAAACTGAATCAGGCAACTTATAAGATGTTCCAGTGTTTAACAATTTAAGTCTTTTCATATAAATGTACAAAGACTGTGATGGACTGTGATAAATAATGGAGTTAGATATTATGTATAAAGTAGGCCACAATCTCCATGCAGAAAGAAGACAAAAAGTAAAAGCAGCACAGCTCTGAGGTGAAAATCCATGCATGGACTCAGAAGTTCTGATGATGTTCGTCAGTAAGCCTCATTCAAACAAATAAACATCCAAAAATGCTGTCAATTTCTCTGGACATGAGATCATTCCAGATGAACAGAGTTAATTGAATGTTTTGGAACGACAAACCAGTGGCATTTAAACATCTAATGAATGCAACACTCCTAAACTTTAGCAGATTTTCACACTTTGCCGCCCCTTAACGACTAATTCAGCATCCTGTCCCTCCTCTCAGCTCTCTCCAGCCAGTAAAAGCCAGTCCCACCTTGACCCTTTTCTTGCTCTTGCTCTGTAACTTTCTGTCCTTTCCCCCCCCCCCCCCCCTCATATCCTCTGATCATATCCTCTTGTGTTTTTGCTGAATTAACCATGGTCTGAGTTTGTGTGTGTTTATATCCAGTTGCTGGGGTGTGAGGCCGGGTGCCGTAAAATAAAAGCAGCTGTCACATGATGTTTTTGGGGGAAAAAAAAGTTATTAAATGCAGTTTCTCAGCTTCAGGATGCTGCAGCACAACGACAGCACAATAATGAATGTTTGTGTGTCATCAAAATAATTAAGAAACCCAAAAGTTTTCAGTTTGGTAACTTGTGTATTGTGACTTTAGGGGAAGTTGAAGTGGTCAAGCAAATATAAAACTGCAAGTTCCTTTTATGTCCTCATTCATATATGCATTGCATGTTTGGTTGACTTATCTCTAAACTTGAGCATTTCTTTCCATTCTTGGAACCTGTTTAGAAGAACTGTGTTAACCTTTTAAAACATTGGTATATTTAATTAAGTATAGTTTATAAATTGGTGAACGTTCACGTGGGTTTATTATACATTATGGTAATGAGTTGAAATGACATGGATTTATTAACAAAGGATGCGCTGTTATGTCAAAGACTCTTTCATGTTTAATGAGCTTTCTTAAGCCTTTTAAAGGCTATTGTGGTTTTTTAACTTGAACTAGCAGTATTACTGTATGCTTGCGTTGTTGTAGTTTGGTTCCTAGCTTTAAATTTAATCCTCAACTTTCCCCAGTTCTGATAAGGAGCAGCTAGTGGAGGAAGAGGATGATGAGCTGAAAGAAGTGCTGGATCTGAGGAAGATTGCTGTCCAACTTTGCAGCAGGAACAGCAGAGCAGGTGTGGGACTCATTTCTCTTCTGGTGATGTGACAAAATGACATCTGGCAGATCTGCGTTTTCTGCACTGCTTAAATCCGCTTTTCCAGTGTCCTCCTTGCTTAACCAAATATTGCTTCATCAGTACAGTTTGACCTCTTTTGTCTCTGAAAAACCTTTTCAGCACTACTTTATTCTCTGTCCTTTTTTTCTTTCATTCATCATCTCTTGTTCTCTGATTTACCCCCCCTCACACTGCTTCTGCTTGCTTGATGTGGGGCTTCCAGGCGACGATCCTTAATTTGCAGAGCAGAAAATCTAATTCACAGACGAAGGGTGACTGGCCGAGCACACAGGTAGATGAATGGGGTTTTCTCTCCTGTCATTTACAGACAGCTTGCATGTCATATGTGGTGAAGAGCTACTGTCATTCTGATACAGGCAGCATGGCTTGTAGGGTCGTAGGGTGCATAAGCAATTCCATTAAAGCAAAATATACAGGCACCATGTGGTAATTTAAAAAAAAACCAAAAACTATAGTCTATAAGTGAGGAAAAAATATGCTTGTTTCTTAAATATATGAAGACATTTCCACACCCTGTCAGTGACATGATATTCTTAATTTGATTAATGTTGTTGCTAAAAGAATCACTCAACCAGATGTTCCTGATCATGACTGTTCATGAAAAAAACAAAACACAATGTATTGCTCAAATTATCAAAGATGACTATGTACACATATGTATACAATTTCTCCTGCATCCATCACTCCACACTGTTTCTGATTTCAATGTTCATGTTTCTGCAAGAGAATAATAACCTCATGCTTTTTCCTGTAGATTCCTGAGTCACTCTGGAAGCTGCAGCAGCAAACCGAGGCTCCCGCCTCAGGCTGCTCGTAGGTATGTACAGTGATACTTTATAAAGTACTAAATTAAGAGCACTTGGCAGAGGTCATATCTTTGACAAGTCGTTTGAGCTCAAATTAGAGTCAGAAAGATTTAGTAGTTGTAAATGAATACTTGCAACAAATTTTGGAGTTTGTTATAAATCGAGCTTTGACACTATGGAAAAGGTAATCTGCCTTAGAATGTCAAGTTTGTGCAAGCTTAGAAGATAATCTGTATGAATGTAAAAAAAAAAGGCTAAATATTTCTAAATAAAGAAAATAGAAGTGCTTTAGTCATATCAAATAATATCAGTTCATCACAGTCACTAGTTTTGTTTTTTTCTCAATTATTTTTGATTTTTTTTTATTCAGATGTTTGAGAGTTTCTCAGCTGAAAAAGCAAATAACGGCAATATTGTTATAATTTTCAGTCACAATTCAAAATAATATAATTCACTATATTGTGAATTTATCCTTTTTTCAAATTGGAGGGTATGAATAATTTTGAGGACTACTATACACATATACACACACTCACCGGCCACTTTATTAGGTACATCTTGCTAGTTCTGGCTTGGACCCTTTTTGCTTTCAGAAGTGCCTTAATCCTTCGTGGCATAGATTCAACAAGGTACTGGAACCATTCCTTAGAGATTTTGCTCCATATTGACATGACAGCATCACGCAGTTGCTGTAGATTTGTCGGCTGCACATCCACGATGAGAACCTCGCGTTCCACCACATTCCAAAGGTGCTACATTGGATTGAGATCTGGTGACTGTGGAGGCCATTTAAGTACAATGAACTCATTGTCATGTTAAAAAAAAAACAGTCAGATGATTCCCACTTTATGACATGGCGCGTTATCCTGCTGGAAGTAGCCGTCAGAGGATGCTACACTGTGGTCATAAAGAGATGGACATGGTCAGCAACAATACTCAGGTAGGCTGTGGTGGTTAAACTGCCACGTTGGTACTAAGGGGCCCAAAGTGGGCCAAGAAAATCTCTGCCACACCATTACACCACCACCAACCTGAACCGTTGATACAAGGCAGGATGGATCCATGCTTTCATGTTGACACCAAATCCTGAGCAGACCATCCAAATTTCGTAGCAGAAATCAAGACTCAAATAAGGCAACATTTCTCCATCTTCTATTTTCCAATGTTGGGGAGTTTGTGCGAATTGTAGCCCCAGTTTCCTGTTCTTAGCTGACAGGAGTGGCACCCGCTGTGGTCTTCTGCTGCTGTAGCCCATCTGTTTCCAGGCTGGATGTGTTGTGCATTCAGAGATGCTCTTCTGCATACTTTGGTTATAACAAGTGGTTATTTAAATTACTGTTGCCTTTCTATCAGCTCAAACGAGTCTGGCTGTTCTCTGACATCAACAAGGCATTTCTGTCCACGGAACTGCTGCTCACTGGATATTTTCTCTTTTTTTGGACCATTTGCTGTAAACCCTAGAGATGGTTGTGCGTGAAAATCCTAGTAGATCAGCAGTTTTTGAAATACCCAGACCAGCCTGTCTGGCACCAACAACCATGCCATGTTCAAAGTCACTTAAATCACCTTTCTTCCCCATTCTGATGCTCGGTTTGAACTGCAGCAGATTGTCTTGACCATGTCTACATGCCTAAATGCATTGAGTTGCTGCCATGTGATTGGCTGATTAGATATTTGCGTTTACAAGCGGTTTGACAGGTGTACCTAAAATATATATATATATATATATATATATATATATATATATATATATATATATACACACATATACATACATACACACACACACACGACCCGGCTCGGGGAACCGCAACAAAAGGGAAACGTGATAGGTGTTTTTAAAAAAAAAAAAAAAAAGTGAATTGCAAAGGTTTATTGCAATGTTGAAGAGGATAAGCACATGGCAGGTATGCATTAGCAGAGCTGGGGGTTGAGATGCTGCTCAAAACAAACTTCTGAAAAAGAAAGCAAGCCAATTAATCCAATGACAATATAAAAATACTGATGCTAAAGTAAGAGCAGCACCATAAATTAAAACAAACAAAAAAAAGGTGTTCCTACTGAAAGTTGAGTACCATTTACAAAACAAAATCCTAACTATCCCAGCTCTGGGCTAAACTGTCAGAAGCTAACAAAAAGGCGAGCCAAAAGGGCTGTTAACCATGAAATTAAAGTCTTAATACTAACTTCAAAGCCAAATACAAACTAAATGTTTCCTACAAGTACCTATACAAACTAATAAGACTATAAATGATAAAGATGGGACATTTGACACTGAGACTTCGAAGCCTCTGACACTTGAGTGAGACAGACAAGCTTGAAACTATGCTTGGAAGCCCCAATCGAATCTGCGTGATGACTGATGACATGTGAGGCTCATCGACACTGACATCAAACCATATTACTAGTACACTTTCAAAAATGTTGCGACACCTCCATGCCTACATGATGATCATGAGATGGACAAAACAAGCGTAAGACTGTTTTTCTGTTATGTTGGAAGATAAAGTTGAATGATTTATATGGAAGATTGGAGCTGCTATGACTCCAACTGACCACCAGGTGTCACTGGCATGGTCGACTATATGAGGCTTTGAGGTTTCGACTCTTTTTTTCCAATACAGTCAAGCAAAAGCCTCAAAAGATTCACAAGGCTTCACTGGCCCATCTCTAATAAATGAAAATACTAACAAACTAAGAGTACAATACCGCCGGTGACAGATCCAGATATGCAGTGTTGCTGGCTGTAGCAGCACAAACAGTTGCCTGCCACTGGATGGTTTGTGGGCCCTTTTGTAGCTGGTTGGAAGGCAGCTCCAGGTGCAAAGGATGAGTTGTTAACAGGTTGGGAGGGAGGAGATGGTGGTGTGATGCCAGGCCAATCAGACAGGTGGAGTGAAGCAGGATGGTATGCATGTAAAAATGCAAAAAAGACAAGGGGTTAATGATCAGGTGGCCGTAACATACAGTCTGTTTGTCTGTTACATTCATTTTTACATTTAAAAGAAAATCATTCAATTACAGTAGTAGTACAGTAGTATAAGTATAGTGTAAATTCCAGTTCTAAAACAAAAGTTAGAATTAGGTATTAAGATGTTTCATGTGGTGCAACTGCTTATTTTTCATGAAAAATGTTGACTGTATATAAACAGACATTTGATGTTACTTTTGTCTTTATTTCAGTGCTTCTCTGGATGAAGGAAGTAGTGGAGCATCAGTGCTGAGTGGACAGGTACAGTCTTTTAATGCCAATACAGCCGTTGTTTTCAGTTCTAATGGGGAAATTTCTCTTTGGAAAACCCAAAGAGTTATCTCATCTGTACATTTTTGTCTCTACAGCCTTCTTCCTCCTGCTCCTTTGATGGCAGCTTGAAAACAGATCAATCAGATTCAGAACCAAAATGGCCTGAAGTCCCACCCGTACTCAATCAGAATGAAGATCGCAGGCGGAACAAATACCTGAGAAAAGATTACCTTAAGGTAGGAGGGCCTATTGCTAGAATTTTCGGAAATCAAATGCAATGTTTAGCTTTTATTTACAAGATTTTGAGCTATGCATATATAAAATACATAAATATAAAACTAATGCCACTGCTCCAGTTTACAGTATGCCTGTCCAACAGTAAAATCAGGTCATCTGCATAATCCAAACTGTCCGCCTGTGAGGTGTTTGGATGATCCTGATGCACCATTAAAGTCTTGCTGGAAAACCAATTTTCCTTTGAGATTTTTTCCATTGTTTGTAACACAAAAACCTTTGCTAATATCTTCAAGTCAGTACCAGAATAGTTAGACCCAGTGATACTATTGCTGGAGAAAGAACTTTTTTTTTTTTACGGATTTGGTTGAGCAGTGATTTGCATTAGTGATGTGCATCAGATAACTCCAAACATCATCGAGAAAGCCAGGGTGTTCTAATTCCAAATAGATACAACGAAGAGTCACAAAATCTGCACCAAAGCTTGATGAAGATTTGTTTTTCTTTCTTGACAGTACAAGTGTCAAAGTGCACGTAAAAGCTCTAGTGGGAATGAAGACTGTGAGGTGAGTGTGACAAGCATCGTGTTTGAACAATAATCCATTCTTTTAAACTGAAAGTATGTGTGTAGTGCAGTTATTTTGCTGTTTTCTGAATATACTGGATGATTTGTCCTCAGGAGGGTTTGCGCAACAGTGATTTCAGCACCACGTTGACAGTGTTTGGTCTAAAGCCAAGATCAGGTAAAATTGTTGTCTGTTGTTTGAGAGTTATTGACAGAGATTTTCTTCTCTTGTTTTTTTAATGAATAGCTCTTTCTTGGGATTATTAATGCTTAAGAGCTACACCCACTCATGTTTGAGAGGAAATAAACACCCATTATACTATCTGTGTGCACGCATTGTAAAAATGCCTGCATAGGTTTAGATTTGTGGAGATAGCAATGAAAGAAACTAAGAGAGGAGCTGAAAATATGTTTTGTAACATTACGCTCCAGCGCTGTGAATCGTTCAAGTCAGGGCTCACGCCTGCATGGTTTGAAACTTTGATGTGCCAGTTTTCTTCTAGGTGGAGCCTTCTGTCCTTTCACTGGAAATAGGGAAGCTATTTCTTTGGAACTGTTTTGATTTCTTCCCCCGCTTTTTTCGGTCAACTTCCAGATCATAAATTACTTTTTTTTTTTTTTTTTTACTGTGATAATAAATCAATGAAAAATCTGTTTTTCGGATAATATATTTATGCCTCCCTTTTTAGAGAGCACATCTCAGGTTTAATCACAGTATGATATCATATCAGTTCAATCGACAACAATTCATTTCCTGATGTCACAAATTCTGCCACAGAATGATTTTGAATTGATTTAATTGAGGAGCCAGTGATGGCATACAATTCAGTGGTCTGGTATTAAACTGGAGGTCCAAGCATTGATTTAATTGACCCTTTACATTATATTGTTGCTTGTGTCTCCATCCTGGTATTTAAAGCCCTTCTACTGAACTATGGTAGATTTTCTCATTTTGTTGGCCCCTAACAGCAGCTAATTTCTTCACTACAGTAATTTGGTATAGGAGAGATTAGTTTTGCACACAGTGAAGTTTAATTTGGTAGCACTGGTTCCTTTTCTTGATTGCAGAGAACACCGTGTTTTTTAATTCTCCAGTTCTCATTTGGCAGACTGCCTATGGGCCAACAGACTGAAATTAAGCAGACCTCACATGTCCTGTGGTTGACCTGAGGGATTGAAGAACTATTGTTTAGCTTTCATGTTTCACTGTGTTTTTGTCTGGAACTCAGAGCCTCATATATAATTTCAGCGTTCACCAGAGGGAGCCGTCAAGAGTACACCTCGACAGACCCCAGTTTCACGATGAGGAGGAAGATGGAGCACTTGAGGGAGGAAATGGAACAGATTGGACTGTTACGGCAGGTCAGACACCTCACATATTGTTCACTGACAATGAGTCATCATGACAAATGCAAAACTTGCTAGATCCAGCTGTTTTTGTAACTTTGGTTCCTGTGAATGAATCACTGACATATAGATTATAGAGCATTGAGTAAAATCAGAAAGTGCTCTTCTGTGTAACTCAATTTCATGTGCTTTTTACAATGAGTCATTCATTGCTAAGCCTTCCTGTTTTGATTCATCTATTTTTTTTCATGCTTATGTACAATGGCTCGTTGTTTGTGAAACAGATTTGTATGTTGCAAGAGTCATTTTCTTTTTGATTGTGAAGCCAAAATGCCACTTCCTATTAAAACACACATCCTGGCACATTGTCACATGCAATGTCAGTTAAAGGGACTAGAGGCAGGAATTTAAAGGAGTGATGACATAGCAATTAAAAACTAGTTTATGTTGTTGGCATTACTGCATATGTAAATACTCCAAAGAAAAAAACAGCATTTTTTACAGCGGAGTATTGTTTTGAAACGCCAGACCTCACTTCCTCAGTAATACAGTTGGGTCCGGTGATGATAAGGAGCTTTACCCAGAGACCACGTTGACTTCATTTTGATTGGCTACACCTTATTTGGCTTTGACCTTATTTGGAGAATCTAGGTCAAGCTGCGGTCGGAGTTTGCTAAAGGCTAACTGCTAGCAACATGGGCAGTTCAGACAGTGTAGCTACGTTTATCAGACAAGACAGCATTTAGAAAATAAATAAACTTACAGGTAATGACAAGGTTGTGGCCCCCTCCCTCAGTGCTGCTGCAGAAGTTTTCTTTTAAATCCATTTGTTTGAAAATCCAGACCTGACTGCACAGAAGTTTCTACTAGCTCCATAGCTCCATACACGAAGCTGAATCAGACAGGGAGGGGAGGGGGGGAGCGGACGGTGCATAGACCGTTAGGAGAGAGAGAGAGAGAGGGGGGGGGGGGGGGGGGGGGGGGGGGGGGGGCGCTGTTTACTTGATAGTGTGCTCTTATTGGAGCAATTAAATTACGTAGAATGATAGAACTACATAGAATGATAGCCTGCTGTCTGATTCAACTGTTTCTGAGCAGAGAGACAAAGCTGACAGACCATAAACAGGAACTTTGATTCTCACTCTGGACATTCACATGGCCTCATCAGTGCACAACAGATCATATTATACACCCCAGAAAAGTGAAATTTGATGTCATGGCACCTTTAAAAAAACAAACAAACATGCATGTCCATTTTTTTATTACTAATGGGTGATGAAGCGCTATATACCAAAAATAACGTTTCCACCCACGTTTCTCTCCGTTGCCTTGAACAGGCTGGGTGCTGCGAATTGCACCGCAATTCGGTGTCCCAATTTCCCGCGCTGCCCTGCAGACGTGACGTCAAATGACGCCACATCCGAAGTTTTGATGCAGGAAAAAGCCGGTCGCGGTAAATTCAAACACTCTAAGCGATAGTTATGGATTCTTCTGCCGTCAGCAAATGATCCAGATCAACTGAAAGACACTAAAAAGTGTAACTACGAAGAAAAAAGGTTGGTAAACAACATTATAGCTTCAGTTTGTGCACACTCCCATGACGGCTTGGCTCGTGGCTGCAGTTACCTGAAGCGCCGGTCGCGAGTTTCGTCCCTTTAAACTAGAAATAAAATAGAATTTTAAAAAATTGCAGAAAAATGGTTATTTAATGAACAAAAAAAGAACCAAAGCAGTGGTAGATTGTAGTTAAGAGCACTGCTTTAATGGAGTCATGTTTGCCATGTTGTAAAAACTTAAGTTCTTTGAAACCATAATCTTTCAAATTAAAACATTTTTGTAGCACATATACAGGCAGTGTTACAAACAAGCAGACATGTTGATAATCCAGAGCCTTTAATTTACTGGTGTTTGTGTTTGAAAATAACTAGTTAGGTTAAGGAATTACTGTCATTGAAAAGTAACAAACTTATATATTTGTGAGATCATTTCCCAGTGGTGCTCCTTGTGACTCACTGCATGGCCTCTTAAATTTATGAGTCTACAAGAGGCTTCTGCAGAACCAGATGTCAAGCTCATAAGGTGGTCTGTTACTCTGACTCATGTGCTGGAGCAGGGAAAGCTCGATAGCAGGGTCTTGGGCCACAATCCAGCAGGTTTTTCATTTCTACTTGCTTTAACACCCCTGACTCAAATAAAAAATAGATCCAATAGGCAATCAAGCTCTGCACAATGACTCATTAACTTGTGTTGGAGCACAGAGACATGGAAACTGTCCTCTGTTCATGGTAAAGGTGCTCTTATGTGTCCCGGACGATTTTGTTTGTTGGCTTTTTGATTATTATTCAATTCAAAAGAAATATTATTTCACTAAAATGTTATTTTTTTTTTTTTGCTTTTTACTTTTTATTAGTTTCTTTATTTTCTTGTTGTTTGAATTACAATTGTGAATTTAGTCTTTTCTTTGATTTGAGGGTGTGAATAATTTTGAGAATGACTGTACATATATATATATATATATATATATATATATATATATATATATATATATATAATATATATATATATATATATATATATATATATATATATATATATATGTACATACCGTATTTTCTGGACTATAAGTCGCTCCTGAGTATTAGTCGCATCAGTCAAAAAATGCATCCTGAACAGGAAAAAAACATATATTAGTCTCACTGGACTATAAGTCGTATATATATATATATATATATATATATATATATATATATATATATGTATATATGTGTGTGTATTTTTCATACCCTCAAATTAAAGAAAGGACTCCTTTATACTGTATCATCCTCACACACAAAAATGCTTTATCCAAGCCTTTTTCCACCCGCAAATGCTTCCCTCTCCTTTTAAGTGGAAAACTTTTCCTCCCCTGCTTATTTTCAATTCTTCCTGGTTCCTCGCTTCGCTGATGGTAAAGAAGCGAATCCATTGTTGTAGGGCTTGGTTTCACCTGGAGTCACCTTTTCAAATCTAAAGTAGTTTTTTTTTTTTTTCTTTTTTTTTTTTGGGTTGATAGCCACAACACTGACATGTGTTGTGACATCATCGCTCTGTTGGAATCATTTACGTACTATAAATACCTCTCTTCTCTAATTTTTCTGAAAATGAGCCACCTATAAACACACTGTTGACAATAAAGTTGGAATTAAACCTTTTTCACATCCTCTAATGAAATGGTTATAGCTTTGATTATTTTGTTCATACTGTATAGATGTTATGTATTTCTTATCAATAGTTTCTCATTGCACATGCTTAAAGGTTGATTACTGATATGTGTGAACAGGACTAAAAGAGAAATGTTAGCAAAAACATAATTATTCCATCTTTTTGGACAACAATGTTTTTATGGTGCAGGGTAAGTACTGTTTTCATTTGATTGCAAACATATTTTTATGGTAACAGTTTGAAAATCTGCTTTAAAGAATTACAGAAATAAAGAGGTAGACTGACATGTTGAGCTCATGATAATCATGCACAATGTCTTCTTTGTAAAGGTCACCTTACAGATAAGTTGAAAAAAAGCTCAACATGTCTTGTGCCAGAATGAGGAGAAGAAACATTTTGCTTTGATGATTTGGTAAAAAAAAAAAAAAAAAAAAAGAAGAAGAAAAGAAAAAAAGCCAACTAGATGATATCATTTCAGGTGGCAGAGAGTCTGAACATCATGTCTTCAGACCATTTTCAATTTCAAGATGTGCTGATAATTCCTGCTGTAATGTTCCCAAAGTTTTCCATAACAGTAAGGCACCATGTGCGGAAAAAAAGACATATGTCATCATTTCCTTGCCCATCCCAAACTCAGAAATCACCAATCCAGAAAAAATTGAGACAGTTTGGAGAATGAAGAAAATAAATGACAAAAATTCTTACATTTACTTTAATTTTCTTTTCTTTTTCAACAGAATGAACCCGAAAAACTTGTTTCCTTTTCAGCCGCCTTAATTTATAACATCCTTTTTTTTTTCCTTTCAGGAATTGATCATCCCAAAAAAAGCTGGCACATAAAAAGTTTTATCTGTTTGTAGTGCTGCCATCCCCCCATTGCAATAGATGTAGCTTAATCTGCTAAATCCAACTTTTCCTGCTAACATTTTTTTAGGTGTCAACAGTATAGTTTCTTCATCTTATTTTCACTTTTAAAATCTCGTCACGTTATTTTGAGGACTGCACCAGCAGCCGTTCACTGAACCAAGCTGATGGTGGTAAACCTTTTATTCTTTTTATTTTATTTATGCCATTAAAAAGTACCTGCACAAACAGAAAGCTACATCAACACACTTAGATTTTGTTAATCACACTTTGACATTTTTTCTGCAATTTTTGGCTGTTGATGGACTATTTCTTGTCGCCACATTGCTACAGTAGGGTTAATTACCTAATAGTGTATCACCATGTTCTCCTTGCTGCATGGGGAGGATTTGGTTTTTTTAGTTTGTTTTTGAAGTCTAACCGTGTTTTATAGGTTATTAATTAGCACCTTACTAAGCAGTCCTTGTCTTTGTGGTTGTAGCTTCTTTGGGTGATAAGTTTATTATTTTACCCTTTTTTTTGTCTAAATTTCTTGATCAGCCTGTATATATGTCCCCTCATGTCTCAGTTTGATACAGTAGGTGAGTTGCTGCTTTAATTTCCCATGTTGCTAGGTTAAAATCTCTGGTTTGTCTGTACAGTTACTGACTGTGACAGGTCAGAACTGCAGGGGGGCTGAGCACCTTTTGGATGTGGTAGAATGGGACACTCACATCATGGATGCGCAGCTGACAAATCTGCAGCAACTATGAGATGCTGAGGAATGTGGTATAGATCTATGTGGTTGAATCTATGCCACAAAGAATTAAGGCAGTTTTGATGGCAAAGGGGGTCCAACCAGCTACTACGCAAGGTGTTTCTAATAAGATGGCTAGTGAAAGCAAGTGTATTTTGATTTGAATTGTTTACCATAGATTTGAGGTTCATTCCTGACTCTGGAAACTATAGCCGACTATTTTCTCGTTTCCATGGTGCTTAGACCTTTTAATCTCAATGAAACCATTGTCATAGCTGGTGAAACATGACTCTTATTATTCAACCCCCATTGAACTGGATTTCTCATGAAGGGTTTTTTGTGTGGGGAATGCTATGAGAGTTTGATGGGAACTGTAGACGTAAGGTCAAACAGAAGCAGATGGATTTTAGAGATAAAACGCATGACACAGATCTCACATGCATAATAGCCCCAAACTGCAGTGAACAGTATCCAAGCAGATAACAAATATTTACCGCAGGGCTTGATAACTATCAAAAACTATCGTCAAATATTGTACACTCAGCACGACCAGGTAATGGTCAAGTAATGGTAATGGTGGGTAATAAAAAGAGATCACAATGTGTCATACAGTATGTCTAAATATTAGCAACTGATTGTATGAAGACAAACACGTCACAGCCCTACTCTGGGACTTCTCATTGTGAACGCAATGAAATCGCATTGAGTATTTTTAAAATGAGCTAATCAGCTCTTGCATTACAAGACTTGTTTTACGCTGCATCTTTCTTGTCAAATGGTCAACTTACAGCAGCATGCAGAGTTTCCTGGTCTGAAAAGCCTCACACCATAGCAGAGGAATGAATACTTCCCCCACCACTGATACAGTTTTAAACTGAATTAATGAAATACGGCCAATAAACTAAAGTCTTTCTTTACCAAACATTATTTCATAGTGTATTTCTTTTTCATTTTCATTGTAAGTGTTTGGGTGCATTTGGTCGTGTGCTGGAGGGGTTGACATTACTGTGGATGAAAGGTGAGCTCTCTAGAAAAAGCTTTGGAACCAAACTGCATGTTCATGTGCAACTGAGGGTTTAACATTAGTCAGATTATGTTACTATTGTTAATATGTTCATGTTAATGTTTTAATCTGATTTATACATCTGAGATATTATCTGTCAGAGAAATGGCAAAGCAATGCTTTTTTACAGTTGATATAAATCTAAAACTTCAATAACCTTTCCAGGAACAGGATGTCTGTTAAGCCTAAGTTGTCATTGTGATCTAGTCAGGTTGGAAGAGTCACCTTTTTGAGACTGAAAACAGACAATATACAGACAATTTAGCCTCAGGTTTTTCCATGAAGTCATTAGTCTTCCTTTTGATACACACCTTTGCTGGGTAGGAGGCTGCTTATCAAAAAAGACAAACCAAAACTAAATGCATGACTAAGTGCAGGAAAAAAAAAACTGAGATGAGAAGCTGTTGACTAGTGATGACATGGTAACAAAAGCTGTTGTGTAATATTATGGAAAATGAAAAAAAGGAGAAAAATATCTTAATTTTATTTATTTTTTTTGCAGATTTCTTTGATAACTTTTCTTGCTAACTGGAGTTAAATTCACATTAATTAATGTAATTCAGACCTCCAAATCATCCCAAAAGCAGTTGAGAAGATAAACCTTTTGCCACTTTGTGATTTTACTGGTTTTTAAAAGAATACTTGTGGATACAGAGATTTTGATTGATTCAGCATATTTAGAAAACTGAATTGGCCCTAAGTTGCAGTAGGCAAAAGTTTGACACCAAAGCAGAGGAGAAAGATGCATAGAAAATTCCAAAGTATGATCTCCAAAAGATCGGGGATTCACTGAGTAATGATCTAAGATTATACAACCCATATTTTGGACACATTCATGCTACCAGTTACTGTAAAAGAGATACATTTTAAACACATATGGTGTCCCGAGTACTTATGCTAAATGAGTGCAACAAAATATGTCAAATTTAAGAAAGTTAAAGATTTATTGGCTTTTTCTTAAACTGTTTTGACATTGTTTTAGCTATCTGTTATCTGTTACATCTGACTTAAGGCAAGAATGCATCACCTGTCACATCAGTTTCCTCCTACACACAGAATAATTATAACAGGCCCTGGCATCAGATGAACTTATCATGTTTGTAATGTTTGGGTTTGTCAGTGACACCCCTCATGTGCAAGATCGAACATGTTGTCTTTTGGTGTGTTGCCATCCTCAGATCAGAAATCAGTGAGATTTCTGAAGCTGCACCTTGTTGTACCTGGTTGTGACAATGACGTATTTTACCATGGCAGGGCTACTGACCACTCCTCTCATGGGAATTTTTAGTTAAAAAAACAATGACACACAAAAAAAACTATCATACAGTAGCATTTGGAGAGCTCAGACCTCTGCCAAGCAGCTCAATTGGCACCATATGGCCTTATCTCACAATGATAAAGAAACCTTAAAAAAATTCCAGGATCCAGGCGATGATCCAGAACAACACCAAAATTTAATCAGTTCTTTCTTGTGCCGTTTTCAACATTCTTTGGAAATTATATCCCGATCCATTCATAAGTTTTTGGGTCATTTTGCTAATTGAGACACAGACAGACAAACAAATGACAGCAATGACATTGCTTCCTTGGCGAAGGTGATAAACAAACAACAACAAAATGTATATATGAAATGAAAAATACTTTATTTATCCCAGGAGGGAAATTCAGTGTTGTAATAAACTTCCTAAAGAAGGCAGGGCAGAGGAGCTGTATGCATTCTTAATATTTGAATAGAATAAGTCCAACATCTGCTGGAAAGTTGGTAACGTAGCAGAGGGGCAGACGTCGTTGAAGTCTCCAGTCTCCATGAATGAGTTTGGATGCTGTGTTTGTAGTCTAGCCATGATGGAGCTGATGACATCACAGGCTGTCTCTGGTGCGGTACCTGTTATTGTATAAACCGCTACCAGAATAACACAGGCAAACTCTCTGGGTAAATAATATGGACGGAAACTCACAGTCAACAGTTCGATGTCTCTTGAGCAGATCTTTTCCTTGACAGTGATGTATCCTGGATGGCACCAACCCTGATTAACCAGCACTGCAATTCCACCTCCCTTTAGCTTCCCGCTGAGTTGTTTATTTCGGTTTGCATGGACCGTCTTGAAAACCGCGTACAGACGCATTACAGTGCGGGATGTGTTCATGCAGCCATGTCTCGGTGGAGTACATAATGCTCTCTGTACTCTTTCTGAGACCTTGTTAGCACTTCAACCTCATCCATCTTGTTAGTTAGCGATCTCACATTACCCATCAGAACAGGTGGAAGAAACGGTTTAAATCTCCATTGTTTTTCTCTATGCCCTACCCCTACCCTGCATCCTCTTCTCTTTCTCTTTAACTTCGCTGGGATTTGACATGTTATTTCATGAATAATCTTGCTTTGGCAGTGTTTTAACTATTGATCCCAGTGGTAAACAATTTTTCTGTTGCCATGGATACACATCATAACAACTTGTGAAAAAAGCCAAAAATATGAAGAAAAATCTCCTGTGTTGAACAACCTTCAAACCAGCATAAAAATCCTCCCAGAAAAACCTAATCTGACAAGTAATGTAGATAAAAAGACAACTATATTTCCAAAACAGCTCAAAAGCTAAGACACAGCTATTACAGACTGCTGCCAAAAACGATACTGTATACAGTCATCCTCAAAATTATTCATACCCTTCAATTAAAGAAGGAAAAAAATCAGCTGTCAGTGAAATAAGTTGAAATTGACAAAAGTAATAATAAGTAAAAATTCTATGAAAATCATGACATTGATTTTAAATTGTGGTTCAACGGTAATATTAAAACAAACAAACAAAAACAATTAAACAAACATGGGGCTGTGAAGCTAAAATTTTGTTGAAAAACACTGAGGAAATCACTGCAATCAAGTGTTTTCTCTAATGTTCAAAAAGACTTCTGCACCTGTTGACAGGTATTTTGGTTCACTGTTCATGGTAGAGGTGCTCTAATGTATCTGGGACAGTTTTGTTTGATTTTTTTTTTAAAGTTATTATTTTTAACTAAAATTCAAAAGCAATATTATATTTCACTAAATTATAATTTTGTGAATTTTTATTTATTTTTTATTTCTTTAGTTTCTGTTATTTGAATTACTATTGTGAATTTAGCTTTTTCTTTAATTGGAGGGTATGAATGATTTTGAGGACGACTGTATACATAATTCAGTTTCATTCTGCTTTATTTGTATAGTACCAACACACAAAGTTGTCTCGCACTTTACAGACAAATCAACTCAAACTAATTTATTGTGATCCACTCAATATTCATGAAATATAAGGAAAGCTAAGGAAACCAGTGGCTGAATAAAAAACAGCATACTTTTTCTGTATTATTTGTCAGCAGCAAGAAGTCATGGGGTCATTGTTATTATGTGTGCAGAACATCGAATCCAGACTGAAGGTGCTACTTCCAGATGATGTTGGAGCTGCTCTGATGGATGGGGTTGTCCTTTGCCATTTAGCCAACCACATTTGTCCACGGTCTGTTGCCAGCATTCATGTACCATCGCCTGCAGTGGTGAGCAAGCTGAAATTTACTCTATCATTTGAAGTTCCAACAGCCACATAAAATGTGTTTACATGGGCCAATTTTAATCAGAGTAATAGTCCAGTCAGAGTAATCTAAACACCCTAATCGGATCAGACAAATCCAGCTGAGATTTTTAAACAATCTTGAATTCCTGACTCGTAAATTCATCAAACGACAGCTGTCTTCTGCCCGTTTATGTTGTCATAGATGTTTATTGACTGCTGTTGTTGCACTCTGTGGACTGAGTGTCACAACGCATGCAAAACTGGACCTAGCAGTAGAGGCTGAAGACAGATAAAAGTTGAACTATCTTACTAAAAGACATAAAAAGACATACTGAATTAGTGTGGAATCTTGCATGAGCTCAGGCAGGCAGGCATGGCAGGTAGCCAACAGATGACAACAGCAAACATGATTTCCATACAGAGATGAGAGGATCTGTGAGTGATCAACCTGACTTGCATGAGAATATGACTTCACTCAAACTTGACTCATCCTTACTGGTCTGGCCTGGATGTTATCTGACTGATGTGCAGGTGACTATGTCTGGTATACCTTCATGCACACACAGAGCCAGAGGAAACAGATAAGGAGGGATCAACAAAGGAAGGCATACCTCACTGCCAACCAGCTGCTTGGACCTTAATCTGTGAAACCACACTTTCACTCTTCTGGGAAAAGACAGCAGGAGAAAAAGGGCCTACATAAGGCTGAGCTTGCCGCTTCATAAGGAGCAGCATGTAATTATGAATTGTTTCCAGGATGATGTTTCATCTGCATCTTTTTTTTTTATCAGTTACTTTTTATTCCACAGAAGGACTTTTATCTTGATAAACACTTAAATCCCACTTAATTGATTTTACTCAGATTAAAGAAATATTTGTCCATGTGAACACATTTGTAGGTTTTCTTTAAAGATAACATTCAAAATCTTGCTTTTTTAATGAAATAAACTAACATGATGGTGTTGTGGCTTCCAGCCAAAGCTAAGTATGGCAAAATGCCGCAGGAATGTTGAGAACTTCTTGGATGCCTGTAAGAAGCTTGGCGTTTCACAGGTAATATATTTCAATTGTCTTTGTTTTAACTGCTGTATTTTTTTATTGTTATCTTTCATTTACTGAGTTTTGTCTCTTAGTATTTCAGAAATCTGTCAGTATCTCAGAGACATATAGTGGCGCTGACTGTCTACCAGCGCTCTGCAAGCTATGTCATGCATTCACTTTTGTAATTTGTACTTTAATCCAGCAGAGAGCCATGTAAATAGGGGCTTTTTCCTTTAGCTAAAGGGAAAAAAATGACTGTAAATCCTTCAAGGGTAATTTGCCTGACAAATTCAGTGGGTATTTAAGTGGTGCACACCGCTGCAAAGCCACACCTGCCTTTTCTGTTGAGTGATACTGATCAAAAATGTTCTTTGTACACAGGACAAGCTGTGTCTGCCTCATCACATCCTAGAGGAGCGTGGGCTGGTGAAGGTGGGTGTGACTGTCCAGGCTCTGCTGGACCTGCCTTCGTCAAAGTCCACGCATTTGTCATCTGTTTGACACAAGCCTCAGAGTTGCATCCAACCTGCAGTTATCCAGCACGCATTTCCCCCTCCAGCCCAAACAGGTACCACATTGCCAGGGACTAAAGACCCCCTCCCTCTTCCTCCTCCTTCTCCTTCTGGGGCGAGGACCCAGTGGCTCATGGCATTTTTGGGAGTTTACTTCTGCCTGACTGAAACAGGAGACAAGATACTGTGACAAAGACATGTCTCCTTTAATGATGTCAGCAGCTGCTAATCTAAGTCCAACACTTTATCACTTGTATCCTGTTCTTGGTTACTGGGATCATCATGTATGTGTGTGGGTTAGTCGTGTGACAGCGTGTTTTCTGAGCTGCTCCGTTAAAATTTGCTGAGAAGACAAATGAGGGGAAAAAAATAATAAGTCACTCATAGTCTGCAAGAAGACACCTCTGTCAGCTGTAACAAATGGATCTTCAAGTGTTAATAGCATTTCCATGCTGGCACTGCACGCTCGAGCCGTGAGGAGGAAGGACATTGCTCACTCTTTCACTGAGGAGGACTACGCTGCCTTACACCTCTATTTTTCCTTATCTTTTCTTATAAACTAATCTTTTATTTATTGATATATATTTTTTGTTGGCCTTTAATGATGTTTTTTTCTTCTGAGTTGCCAAATTTAAATAATGAGTGCATTTCTATCACCACGTGCTGCATTTGAGCATATCTACTGTTTAAGAAGCAGCGCAAGGTAGCATCTGGTTTGGTGCTTTCTGTTAGAAATTTGACCCTTTTTGATGAAATTTTGGTACCATTTCAATGTCTTTAAGCTTCTGTACAAATCATGAGCAAATCTATCGTGAAAATTTTGTTTGTTTGTTTATTTTCTCTCACTTGCAAACCTGCATGCACCAGGGAAGTGATATTTGACCACTGTGATTTCACGTGCTTGGCTTTTTCAAAGAGCACGATGTTTTGGTTTTGTATCAAATGTACATACATTTTTTTTATTTGGTCTAAAATTGTTAAGCTTTCTTCCTAGACATTGCCAATAATCACTTACCATTTCAGTGGAAATCACAGTATCAGTTTCCTGTGATATATGAAATATATTGTATGTACTATTGAGAGGAAGTGTCTGACTGGGACTTGGGATCAAAAAAAGGTTTTTCACTGCTTAATCACTTTTGCAAATGATCCACATTCACCACAGTCTCATTTTACCACCAGCTCATCCTACTGCACATATGCTCTAAAGCATTTCATTTTATTTTGTGTTGATGACTTGATTTACAATCGCATTTCCAATAAAGTTAAAGTGCCGTGTAAAATCTAAATAAAAACAGGATGCAGTGATTTGCAAGTCTAAAATATTAGGTTGACCATCTGGGAACTGAGAAAGAGCGGCTGGCACTTTTGGAGAGGACTGTTGTTCCATTCATGTGTGATAAAAGATTCTACCTGTTTCTATTTCCATTGCCACTAATACAAGTATATACCATCAGAAATGCAGGTTCTTGATGTGGGCTCTGATAAGCATTAGCACTTTTCTCTTTAGTCTGATGGCACCGTGTCTGTGATTCCCCCCTTAAAAAAAAAAAAAAGAAAAAATCAAATGTAGCATCAGATCACTCTATAAATGAGCTTTGGTCCAGAGAAGATGGCAGTATTCCAACTTTTTGAGGCTCGTGTTGCCATAAAATTCAAGATTAGATCATATTTTCATGAAATATTCATGTACAAAGGCTGAAGCTCTTCGGTACAGCCTGCCCAACTCGACTCCTGGACTGTGGTCCATTGCTGCAAATCATCCCTCCTTTATCTGCCCCTTTTCTTGTCAAGCCACTTCCAAGCAGATGCACTACCACTCCCCCAAATATTTAAATGAAATAATGGATTTTCCTCATTCAATATTTGATATGTCTTCATTATATTGTGATTAAGATGCAGAATTTAGCAGTATTAGGAAATCATTACATCCTGTTTTTCTTATTTTACACAGCATCTGTTTAAGAGTTACAGTTTAATCAATTTTTGCTTTCAGTTGTGTATTCGCCCCACCTACCTGATCAAGTGCAGCTAAACATTTAACTCTCTTGTTTTCTGTTAACTCCTGGCACTGTTGCTCCATTATAGATATCTAAAAGTAGCTGAACTGTTCTGGTGGCTCAGAACTGCGTGTAATGCAGCTTGAGAAAACACGGCAAAATTAGAGATTGACCACACAGATAAACCTGAAAATAAAGAAACCAAATCCAAATATAACAAGCTGCTCTGATACAATCCCAGTGTTCCTGGGGAGAACAAAGGCGTTTGTGAGAGGAGATAATCAATTAAAATACTTCCATGTTTGGACTATCCCAGCATGTCACGGCCATTTCGCATCCCTTCTGAGATGGCCGCGTTCCCCCAGGCAGGTGTGACTCAACATTATATTCAACACACCACAATGTGAAAAACAGAAATCAGAGCTGAAAATGAACTTTGGATTTGAAACTATGCATTAAGTCAATATTTCTCAATCCTGGTCCTCAGGATCCACTACCCCGCATGTTTTAGATCTGTCCATACTTTAACATAATTGCTGCAATGAATGTCTCATTAACAGACTTGCAAAACATGAGACAGCCCATTAATCTGAACCAGGTGTGTAGGAGTGGGAAAACATCTAAAACATGCAGGGCAGTTGGTCCCAAAGACCAGTATTTAACTTTGCATCCCATAAAAGTATTTTAATGATGTAGCGCAAGGCATTTCTTTATGTAATTATTAAGTTGATAAACAGTATGAATTTGTCCACTGGCATTAATGTCACATAAAAGATTTGTTTAAAGAACACAGCACACTGCTGCTTCCTTATGTTCAGGTGAGCTGTGTGTGGGAATAAAGCTGAGAAATATCCTGTATTATAAATCATTATTATAAATCAAAACACAAGAAGTGCCTTAAAGGAGGGGTGATTTTTTTTTTCTTACTTTCTTTTAGTTTAGTTTAAGTTTGAAAATTCCAGCCACTTTTTTTTTGTATGATTTTCCAGTGCTCAACTAAATGGATCTGAGTCAAGGTGAAAAGAAGGCTGTCAAAGCATGAGTATATGGCTTCACATAACACAAAAAGGAATGCAAGCTGATACTGTGCAATTTGACTTTGCATCTGTTTCTATACATTTACATGACTTCTGGCTGATTGACCTTAAGAAAGAAAAAACTAAACTAAACTAAAACCCTGCATTATCTGTTAAAAGACTTGAGGAACAATGTGCAAGTTTGTTAAGTTTTTTTTTTTCTTTTGAATTGTATGTACTGGCTGTGTACCATTGTTTTCCAAAGAAGAGATATCAAAGCGATAATGCAAAATGGAAAACTTCCACCTAATCAGATCTTGAATTTACGCACGTGCACCAAAAGTCTCAGGTCAGACGAAATACTGAAAATCCCTTAGAATTTCTATGAAATCAGTAAATAATGAGATGCCATATCCTGAGCTGTGCTTCACACATCTAACTCTACAATTTATAGTTATAGCTGTTGTTTATTCAGTGAATAAGCAGCCCTTGATCAGGATTACCACAGAGATTAGAAATTAACCTGATATCTTAACCTACCTCAGGTTTGCTGTGCTCAGCTTTGGAGGGGGGTTCAATTTTAGACACTATTCTAGAAAAAAACACAACAGTTGATGCTTGCCAACATCTGGCAACACGCATTTTTGTAAGATGCTGGCATCATGAAGGTAATGCAACAGTATGTGGCTTAATCATCTTTCAATGGTACTGCTGCAGTTTTCCTTGGGATAACACAAGAGATAATCAAATCACATTACTGAAAAAGTGGAATTAACTATGTGAGTTTTTCTCTCATGAGTTAAAAGGCGGAGCGATCTGAATTCAGATTCCATTAAAGCCAGCATGGATGTGCACCTACATGTAGCTGATGGGAACTTTTGAAGATAAAAGGAAGAACATTTATATGAAATCTGGAGACTTAACCTGGAACTTTGGAATTGCATTCAGACCACCCAACAAATGCAATTTGCAGTCTTTTTGATAGTTGCAGGTAATTCCTGTTAATAATAACATAACTGCTGCATGTAATGAAGCATGGTAACCTACCTTGCAGGGTGTGGCATCTCATCTAAAGTCAAGTATTTCCTCTGAACAGTGCCGTTTTCTCCCCTCATTAGTTGACTCACTTGCTGGTACATGCATGCTGCAGCTCAGTGAAGTAAGAATTCCACCAAAAAGCTAATGGCTTTGCTTAAGGGATTCATTTACAGTATCCTGATGGAATGCAGTGTGCACTTGGTGTTGGACTCCAACTAGTTTTGATGTCTGTGTGAAGTTTGCTGGTATAATTACTCAGACTCTTTCACTTCTTTGAAAGTAGTAGACTCTAAAAAAGATGCCTTATTCCTCTTAGACCACTGTGTCCTCTCATTTGTTTATTTTAACAGAAAAAGAAGCAAAGTGCAAAATGATAAAGTCTTAACCTGGATGGGATTGTTTCACCACAGTCCCTGAGTGTTTGAGCAATGCCAGTGCCATTAACTGATGTGCAGGCTGACATCTTTAAATGGAGGTCTTAAATCACTCACACACAATACTTGTCCAACCCTATGAGATGGTCATACTGATGAAGAATTTCACCAACAATACTCTGTGTGTTCATGGAAAATGATATCAGTGTTATCAGTCTGCCATCCAGATCTAAGGACGTATTCTAAAAGGCCTGTTGTCTTAAGAGAAACTTCACCATGCCTTTGTCACATCAACAGTCCAATAGTTGTGGCAAGGAAATAAAACATTAAGAGGAAATTTAACTAGAGTCGTAGAGTGCAGCGTTAGAAGGTGGGGTGGACCTTATGGAGAAATGTTTACACAGAACACAGACCGTCTATTCTCCTTTTCACTGGAAGTCAGTCAGCGCTGATCTACATCAGGGCCAACACTGGCTAGAGGAATGACTTCAGCCACATGAGTGTACATTCAACACACTAAAATCTTTGTTTGAACAATAAACCTCTGGGTTTTCTTGAACAAGCAATGATGTGTGATTAAACCTTTTTTTTGTCTTATCCTCTGACAGACCTAAAAACACGAAACAAAAACCATTTTAAAGGTTAAACTCTGGCTTTGTGTGGCAAATTATTTGTTTTTTCATTTTTACCCGTATAAAAAAGGTCTCATATTGCATCATATTAACAGTAAAAGCATCTGAATGGGTTTTGACAGACCTGAAAAATGGGAATGTCTTTACTGAACTGTTATGCTGTTTGAAAGATACTGTAAGAACCTCACAAAACTGATGTTGATCAAACAGTGTAAGTGGCTTTCATTCAAATATTTTAATTGTGTCTGTGATCCCTTGTGAAAACTGTGTCTCATCAAAGAAACATTTTCATTTCATTTGCCTCTTCTAATGCATCATGTCACAAGTGAGTTGTCATGGAAGGAATGTGACAAATTTGCTATGCTGAGTTTGTTTGACTTACACAACACTCCCTTTGTAAAATACAAATAACTAAACTGAAATCTCTGCAATATGAAAAAGTCACTATGACACGCCATTTTCTATCAACAGTGGTGCTACTCTGTGCTTCTTAATGACTCACCTTTCCAGCCTGCATTTATCTTCTTTTTGATTTGGCAGCTCAACCTCTCATCCAGACAAAATTGGTGAAACAGTGAGTCATGTTTAAATATTACACTGCCGAGACAATTCAAGCTCATGTACATAAGTTTTTTCTATTTTCAAAACTGGTCTAATGCATGCAAGACTACAGAATGACTGACGCTGAACCTCTGTACATATATTCTGTATAAAATCCAAGGTTTTCATGATAAACCAACATGGTCAGTGTAAAATAAAGTCCAACTCTTTGCAACTCTGACTGCTGTTGTCTTTGTGATCTATGTTGGAGATTCGGAGCAGCAGAGCAACATTTTGATGGGCCCCATGAATATCTGTGGATGTGATCTGAGGTTACAGTCATAGAAATGAGCATCAGATGTGTAGAAAAATGAGGGTCCAATCAAAAGTAGTACATGGAGTTACAGCTACATCTCAGGGTATGAACTTGCACTTTTGATTCTTTGCTAGAAAACAGACACACTCTGACACCTGAAATGTCACTGTTTCCACAAGTTTGCCAACTTTGAACTTTCAGGAGTCCATCTCACCGTGTTGAGAATGCATTTCCCATTCATTTGTAAAACTTTGTTGCCCAGCTCGCTCTGTTTGAATGATTATTTCCTGTAACTTCTTACTGTTCCCAGAGAAAAATGAAATGAACACAAACAAAAGAGCCCTGATAATTAATTAAAATGTGGTTTTACTTTCATCTAGGGGACTGATAAACTGTTGGTTTGTCACCGTCTTTGAAGTCAGATGCTGGAGGTTTTTCCGGCGCTTTGAGGAAGCCAGATGCACTGCACTGCATGATGAGTTGTGTTGGTCCTAGGCGTGAAAGTCTTATTACCAGCAATCGCTCATGTCTGCTTAAACAGCTTGTTGGACTTGCATCAAGTTCTCATTTACTGATTCTGCTTTGCAAACAAAAGATGTCAGGATGGTTTACAGTAAAAGATGATAGTGTCATTTAGCAAGAAAGTGACTAACTGATCATGGTGAAAGGGCTGATCCAGCACATAACTCACAGATGATGTTTTGTTGGGGTTTTTTTTTTTTGCCTCAGCTTTATAATATAGGACTACATGCCTCCCCCCATACTTTGGCAGTTGATCACACAACTACACACTTGCTCAATGACCAATGTTCAGCAGATATTTTATTATTTTTCAAAACTACAAATCAAAACCAATGTTTTAATGATAATTCGGAAAATCTTTTTTTATGATTACGGTTTTTAGTTTCTTGTTATTTGAATAACTATTGGGATATTGGGAATTTAGCTTTTTCTTTAATGGGATGGTATCTGAACTTTCGCGCTCCACTGTATATGAAGCCGTGGCTGGAGGGATCATGAGTCATGAGCCTTTTTTTTTTTTTTTTTTTCCATGGGTGTGTCTGAATTGTTTTGTTCTGCTGAGCTTGAGTGTTGGTGTGTGTGTTTAGTTGCCTTTCTGTCCTGCAGGTTCCTCAGATGCAGCTGTTCTCCTTCAACCCTGTTTCCACCACCACTCAGCACCAGATTGTTGCTAACTTTCTATGGAAAATCCACCACCAATGTACTGCTTACCTCGTTATATTCTGTTTTCACAGAGGAATCTTCTTCATTGGTCGAACCATCTGCACCTGCTTGGTCAATAAAACCCTTGTGAAAACACCTACCGGCCTCATGCTCTCCATTCTTGTCTGACTTCACCTGGAATCCCCATCTGTGTGCCCATTAGCAGCATCTCCGTCTTATCAAAGGACTCTTGTCAACTTCTTATTGTTATTAAACTTGTTTGGATTTTACCTGCTGTTACTTGCATCCAGATCTCAGCTTTTGTGACGGTGGGAAGAAGTTCTAGCTGGACCTGTTCAACCTCTACAGCATGCTGTAGTTTCTCATACTAGAAGGCAGATAGTCAAATCATCCATAGAAGAGCTGAGTGCGTTACTCCCTCAGAGTGGGGCTAATTCTGGTAACTTGACAGAATTTCTCATGCATGTACTGCATAGATGGAAAACGTTAATGAAAGTGTAGTCAGATTACTTGTCATGTTTATCCCTGATTCCCACTGTAAAGTAGTCCTTATTTGTCCTTTGTAGCGTTCATGGAAAGAAAGCCATGATCAATGAGATCCCAGACCATTTTGCCGACCTTAGCATTTTGTGTGTTTTATTTTGTTCAATGTTGATAGATTTAGTTATGTGTGTGACAGACGTGCATTGGACATTTATGAAAAAACAGAAAAAATCGCATCCCATTCAATATGGAGCGCAACATTTAATTGTCAATTAAAGTGAAAATCTGTATTTTACGGGACGGGTGGCGACCATAGTTGGAACATAGATTGACTAGTAAATTGACAGCTTTGGCTTCCAATCCCCTCTCTTTCCCTTGACATACTGGTACAACATTACATCTCCATCACCAGTTTGCCACTCCCTTTCTTGCTCTTTTCTCTTGTCAAGACACTTAAACTTCTCTAAAGGAGGCATATTAACTTAGATTCAGAGATAGGCAGTTAACCTTTTTTCTGTTAGCAACCGAGGCCACTAAGTTTGGTGAGTGTATGACTTCTCAGTACACTCACCATAGTGCTTGCTGAGAAATAACTACAGATCTGGGCATGAAAAAGTTCCCCTTTCAACCGACTGCCAGCCACTTACCAGCCACTTACAGTACCAGCGACTTGTCTGCTAATTCAATCGCACAGAGAAACACCTGTGTGCCCAGGAGAAACGATTTCAGAGCATAAATGAATGCCCAGAACAAGGATGTTTCTACACACCAAGTTTGGATACCGTAAGTGATGGCGTATTTGCGGGACAAGCCGTTCAGCCAGTGATAGTGCAGCAATGGTGCACTATTAGTGCACCACTTCTGGCAGAAAAAGGAGGAACTTTTTCATGCCCAGATCTGTACTCAATGAAACCAGGATAAGCATCATCTGAAGCATCATCTGAAAAAATTATCCTGTCCAAAGCTGAACAAACTGGAAACCCACGAGGCTTAGACTGCACCCTGAAATTGTGTCCATAAAAGTTGAAAGCAGAATCTGTGACAAAGCGCAGCCCTGGTACAGTCCAGCAAACACTGGAAATGAGTCTGGCAACATAAACTGGCAACACATCAGCTTGGTTGCACAAGAACCATGACCATAAAAATAATTTTAGCACCCTTTACTCTGGAAGCACCTCCCACAGGACTCCACATGTTGTCAGTTTTCTCTAAATCCACAAAACACATACAGTCGTCTTCAAAATTATTCAAACCCTCTAATTAAAGAAGGTGGAAAAAAATCAGCTGTCAGTGAAATAAGTTGAAATTGACTAAAGTAATAATAAATAAAAATTCCATGCAACCGAGCATGATGGGGCTCCGACGCTAAAATTTTGTCGCACACTAAAAAGTCCTGGGTCAAACTGCTGGGTTAAAATAACCCAACATTGTCGTCAACATAACCCAACTTCTGGGTCAAATATTCACCCCGAAAGTTGGGTAAAAAAAAAAAAAAAAACACAATATTGTGGGTTGGTCCCTTTTTAACATAAACAGTGTTTTTAGTGTTTGAGCAACACTTTGAGGCAATTACTGCAATCAAGTGTTTGCTCTAATGTTCATAAACACTTCTGCACCTGTTGACAGGTATTTTGGTCCACTGTTCATGTGAACGGTGCGCCTATGTGTCTGGGACAGTTTTGTTTATTTGTTTTTTTATTATTATTATTTTCAACCACAATTCAAAAACAATATCTTATTTCACTAAATTAGAATTTTGTAATAAAAAAAAAAAGGTTCTTTAGTTTCTTGTTATTTGAATTACTTTTGTGAATTTTAGCCTTTTCTCCAATTGGAGAGTATGAATAATTTTGAGGATGACTGGTTTGGCAAACACACAATTCTTGTAAAAACCAGTGGTCAAGTGTCCTATGAGAAGGATAAAAGCTGCATTGCACCTCCCGAATCTGAAGTTTTACTTGGTGCACGACTCCTCTCACCAGTAACCCAGCACTGGCTTTTCCAGGGTGGCTTTGAAGTGTGATTCCATGTTTCTGAGTGGAGCAGTGATGCTTCACCTGGAATGTCTGCAATCAGGATGGAGAGTGGCTGATCTTGTCTGGGGATATAGTTCAATGGTGGAAGGAATACTTTAAGGAGATTTTCAGCCAGACTGATATACTTTCTATAGTATATATATAGTATAGTATATAGTATATATATATATATATATATATATATATATATATATATATATATATATATATAGTATATAAGTATACTTTCTATACTTTAATTTTTATACTACATCCTGGAAGAGGAGGTGGAGGTGGTAGAGAACTACAAATACCTTGGAGTTCAGCTGGACAACAGACTCGATTGGAAATGCAACAGTGACTACATCTACAAGAAAGGTCAGAGCAGACTCTACTTCTTAAGGAAGCTGAGATCATTCAACGTCTGCACCAAGATGTTGCAGATCTTCTACAAGTCTGTTGTGGAAAGTGCAATTAGCTTTGCAGCCATCTGCTGGGGCAGCAGCATCAGAATCAGAGACTTGAAGAAACTAAACAAGCTGATCAAGAAAGCTGGTTCTGTGCTGGGGATAACTCTGGAGCCGCTGGAGCTGATCGTTCAAAAGAATGCTTCACAAGCTGATGAAGATGATGGAGGACACTTCCCATCCTCTCCACAACACGGTGAAGAATCAACAGAGTGTGTTCAGTGGGAGGCTGCGTCAAGTTCGCTGTAGGAAGGAGAGATACAGGAATTCATTCCTGCCAGCAACCATCACCCTAAAGAACAAGACTAACTGACTTTTTTTGTTTATTTAAAAAAAAAAAAAAAAAGTGAGCTTTTACAATACTGAATTTCCCTTCGGGGATGAATAAAGTATTTTTCATTTCATTTCATTCATTTCATTTCATTTCATTTCATTTCTACTGTATAGACAAGTTTCACGGCCGAAACCATGGGAGCCACCATGTCTGGTAGTTTCTGCCAAGGGCTTCCGGTTACCACGGTTACAGGATATTTTTACACTGAGGACATATGCTAATCAACAACACAAATAGGAAGAGCTCCCGAACTCGATGACTGAAAAGTGGATATTGTTAAACCCAAAACGCGGACTTGCACATTTTGTGCCGTACGTTGCTGCAGCAGCTTGTGAAAACAATTAAATATGAACCTTGTAAACTGAGCGAACTCACCATACGACGGCAGCCACGCAGCTATGTGACCAACCACCGGGTGCAGCTGCTGCCTCAAACTCTCCATTCTCCTTAACTAAAAAAAATAAATAAATAAAAATATCCACTGTAACCAGCACTCAAGCCTTCTGACAGGAATCATCCAGACACTGGCTCAATGTTGAACATTTGTCTTCGTAGTCACTAAACTGCCGTGTGTGTGTCACTATCAACACACAGCCGACTGCGTCACTATGCAAGTCTATGGCGTTCCTGTTTATCACCATAGGACTCAACAAAGTACAAAAATATATTCCTAGTTGAAACATCAGGTCATTTCATCAAATTATCCTCCCAGTTCAGTGGAGAAGGGTCTATCTGCAGCTCACAAGACAGGGGCGTGTCATAGAGTGGGCGTGTCGTAGAGTGACGTTACTTGACGACACGCCCAGCAGGCCAATGAGAGCGCGGTAAAGTCTAGCCCCACCCCTGACCCTTCTCCTAAACCTAACCAGACCCACCCACTATGCGACACGCCCACTGTAGGACACGCCCACTATATGACACGCCCACTGGGTTGCAAGCCGCAGATAGATACATTTGGTTCAGTGTAGTAGCAGGTGAGGAAGTAATAAAACATGTTCTTTTATAAGAGATAAATGAGAATGTTAGCATTTTAGAGACATCACTATTCAGTGTAAATGAATACAGATATTATTGGCCGGAAGCGCTTGGCAGAAATTGATTGACTGCGGAAGTAAAACCGAAATGTCCGTGAAACTTGTCTATAACAGAGTAAGGCCAGTATGGGGACGACCACCAATCACTGGAGCTGAAGTTACTGACATGTGACAGTTTCACACATTCCAATAGGATTATATGCAAAATGAAACAACATTTACAGTCATGACTGAATTAAGTCTATTGGGCAGTCATAATCGGATATTTAATACAATCCCTATGCATTTGCACTCTGAATAGTACTTTGTTCTACTTTTTCAAGATATACTTTTGTTCTGTTCACTGTTGTTAAAGCAATCACAAGATTAGTAACAGTTTAACTTGCATAGATTTATCAAAATAAGCTGCTTTGCTTTGTCAAAACAATCTTAAATTAAAGCCTCAGATTGAAGGCCCGCACCTCTGGCGGCGCTCCGGCCTATGCACCTCATAGTCAGTGTCACATCATAACTGTGTGCCAAATTTCATTCCTGCAGTT